>OZ023208.1:26112164-26147164 GCA_963995525.1 Escarpia spicata
GTAGAGATAAATCCCCTCTCAAACTCATGCTGTTATATTTAATTCCTCTTTGGCATAATAAAAACCTATGCTTCTAAATCCCGCATCCAGGTAATTAATTAATGTTTCGAACTGCGGCTGACGCTGCTTCCATCTCGTCAAACGTGGGCTGGTTTCATTAGCGGTTGTCTTTAATAATCGCCCACCTGATGAAAAAGACTGCACAATACATCATGCTGATTATACGCATTCGTATTTTGTCGTGCAATTTTAAAACATATGGTTTAACATGTGCGATGTACGGAAAGAATGTGAACAAACGTTTATTTAGTACCGATTGTACTGTTACGCAATCTTAAGATTGTAAAGGAAGTACACAATTACTAACAAAAAATTGCCCATCCTTCGGGTGAGACTACATATGTCCAGACACAGAAGACGGTTCTTTCAAAATAGTCGTACCTGATGTTTGCTATTACATAAATGTTGGCAATTTTTCACAAAGCAAGTTACGTAAAACCTTCCCAATTTTTCGGTGAACGATTTACGTATATATTATATATATATACATTTTTTTTTTGGCAATTGTTCCGAGCTGTATATATATATATATATATGTATATATATATATATACAGCTCGGAACAATTGCAGAAAAAACACGCGTAACGTTGCGAACAATCGATTAACGTCTGACTAAGATCCTGTACGAACCCTAAAACCCCCTAACTCATGGATAATTTCGACAAAATAGAAGCGTATAAAAGCGTTACGTTTATTTCCTGGGTTCGTAGATACGGAGTAGCATTTGGAACAGAATAAGCCACGTCGCTCCGTTTCCATCTACACAATGCACATTACAATAAATCTATTTCTGACACGGTGTGTAAGCGTGAAATCTGATATGAATTCACAGATGGTCTATATATTTCTACGGCGCCACCCGTACGGGGATAACAATAAATGATTGAACGTATGAATGGATTAATAGACTTGGCAGTGGGAAGCTTCTAGCTTGGGACGACAACGTGCGACAGGATTGAGCGTAACGCGAAACGACGTACGTATTTAATGTAGCAAACCAAAACAAGTTGACTCAGAAACGGCGAGTGATCGATAACTCGACACATTAATGCCAAAAACGACGCAAGTTCCTATAGTGAATCTATTATTTACTACGCGGACGTCTCGTTAACCCCAGAGGACTACTTTTGGAAATACACACACAAAGTATATTTGATTATGCCTACTGCAGCGGGCAAACACCTCTCTCAACATTCAAACTTGCGACCTACCTCCGTCGCCTGTCGCTGGCCGGTTGGCGCACACGGTCAACACCACTAGTTGTAACAATGTCACAGTCGTGGCAACGACCTGAAGACAACGGGTGCGTGCCGACGGAAACAGCATCGTGTCCTTGTCGGAAATCCGGAACGGCTCTGACGTCCCTATGAGTGCAATCAGCGTTATCCGCCCGCGCTGACTTCAACTCTCCCCGGCCCGCTCCGCCAGCGACAACTCTAAACCTCGGACGGCCTACAGCTGGAGCCAACGGGAGCCCATCGGCGGTGTCGTCGTCGGGGTGAGCTACCCGTGTGCAATAGCCGAACCCCGGCTCAGTCTGTCAGATGGTCTTCGCCACTGGCCGCAGTGAGTGGTGTTCGAGGAACCAGCTCGCTGCGGGATTACACCCGCTTACGTCCGAACGTGTCAGTCATGCTCGTTAAAGGCCAGCCCGCACGGTCCGTGCGACAACCGCCGTATGACAATCGATCGACCGAAAGACGTTCATTGTTCATTTGGCTCCATCAATCGGCTTACGCGTTTACAGATGTCCCGAACACTGCGCACGCTGCCCGGAAACTAGTTTCTGAGTCTGTCGCCTCACCTGCTTTCGGCGCCCAAGTGACGTTGTGACAGGAAGGTAATGCAATTAAGCAATCCACAATGTCACTCAACTCTTCGTGGCCTTCACCTTTGTCGTTCTGACTCAGCTCATCGTGAAAAGGTCATAAGAATCGACGGAGCTTTGTTGTGCTTGTTTGCAGAATTTAATACTGAAGCCGACTTTGGGTATCATTTAAATGTCACACCACAGAAATCGTTTTTGCAAATTTTAAGCCACATGAAATTAGCTGCATAGCGGTAAATTTGATCGAAAAATAGACTCATCGTAATTACTTAGTGTTATGAAAACGGTTACACCCAACTAACCTAACAAGCGTTCAACACATTAAAAAGAAGGCAGTGTGTTCCTAGTTTTTAATTAATAAATTAATATTTTTTTTTAAAGACTATACTAACTATGTGGAAGTATACTACCCCCAATTGTTTTAGTAAGCTCGTAACAACGTCCACAATTTGAAGGTACAACTCCGGAGCATGTTGAAACAGTAAACAAAACATCCAGTTTCAAAACAAGCTTTATTGACAATAGGGCTGAGCCGCACTGAGCTAACTACAACACCCTTTGACGTCCAACGATGTCCCATTTCCCACTATCAACTCAGCGGACTTCCTAATATAAATTACTACGCTGGCTAATTCCGGATAGAGGAACATACTGTCTCCCTTTTAATACAGGCACAAGGATGATATGGCATCTAATATCATCCTGTGGTAGCCAGTGATCCCGCGCGAGGCAGAATAAGTCAGGGCAAACCAGGGCTTTTTTGACTGCCCGTAGGAAGATGCAGGACTGAAAGCAACTGAATTGCAAACATAACACGCGGGATAGAGGCATCTGGAGACAGACGCTGTAAACCATTTGGCCAATACGAGGACACTTTCAACGGTATGAATGTCTGTGTTGGTAAACGTGTTTCTTCAAAATCACCCAATATTGTTTAAATGATTGTTGTTAACTAAACTAGAGACAACGGATGACAGGATAAATAAATAAATTTGAACAAAATGACGTTGTAAATTGGGCAGAAGAAAGTACTTGTTTTACGGGGATTATCAATTGCATTAACACATTACTGAAGTTAAAAGGGAAACAAAATGCAATTGTGTGGGCGTATTCACCGTAAAGAATTAATACAACCTAACCATTTGCAACTACAATAAACAATTCACGCCTGTGGTTTCAGAATTTATCGTCGAATGCCCTGTTTCCTCGACATGCATGTTAATACGCCAGTTCATAAGTTGGTTGCTCGTATTTCCTTCGATTCAGAGTTACAGTTGTAACAATTTTATAATACCATACAAAGCACTACGCGAACATATCACATTCAGTAGTTACAGCTTCAAAACTAATTTGGAGATGCAAACTAGAGCAATATTCCCAGTTTGGCGAATGACAAACTTAGAAGAGAAGGCATCGATGACGTTAATCTTTCTATCACAATTGCGCTGTCTGTGCAATTTAAATGATGTATCTTCAACAAGGTTATTCTGGTAAACTGCTGGCATAATCTCGATTGTAGTTGTAGTGGTTAGTTTTTATTAAGCCTTTCATATACGTAGACGCATAAAAGATGTATTGCGTTTTCTTTACGATGTTAATGGCTGTAGTGCGATTATGTTTTGAAAACATAATTTAACAATGGAATTGACCACGGTATGAAAGATTGTTGGACTCTCGCTCGACCAATGTCATCTTTGTCCATTTGCCATTAGGAGCTTGCTGTTAAGGACAGCAATCTCAACAACACATGTTAAAATGGTTTCATTGGTAATCGATAACACAACAAAGGGCAGTTTTACATTATCGGGTAAGCTGTCGGTGCAAATATATGTCGGTTGACGCGTCTAAATGGAGACATAATGAGCAAAACACTGTCTCGAACATGACACGTGACAAACCCACACAAATCGTCTCCGTCTCCCGGTTGATGTGAGTGATCTCCCTGTCAACATACGTAGTTCCCGACAGACGTCTCGACAGGAAAAGGAAGAATGCTCGATCCAATCGATCAATTACGCGGTTGGAGATGTAAAATTGATAACTGGCATGCTTGCATGTAATCTGTTCGTGTGACTATGCTGGCGGGCATTCAAGCCCGAGTACTCGAACGATAAATCAGTAATGAGACGTTACACCTATCGCCTTCGGTTGATCGTCGCTGTCGGTGTTACGACAAACATTGTAAGCAATTAGAACCGGAGACAGACGTCACATTAGCGGCTACAACCGAGATGACGTATGGGTGTCAGCAACACTGCAAGAACAACAACAATTAAAGTGTGCTTTCGGCTATAACGAACGTGACTTATGACATCGGCAAGAACGCAAGAACAACAACAGTTTTACATATGCTTTCGGCTATAACGAACATGACTTTTTGGCGACGGCCAGAATATTAGAACAACAATAGTTAAGGTGTTATGTTGTTAAAAGAAATATTACCTATGGGCATCGGCAACACTGCAAGAGCAACACCTATCTTAAAAGTGTTTTTGACTAAAACTAACAAGCTTGATGGGTTTCGCCAAGAACAAAAGAACAACAACAATTAGGGTGTGTTCGGCTATAACGAACATGAATTATGACATCGGCATGAACGCGAGAATAACAACAAATTTAAATGCGCTTTCGGCTATACAGAACAATACTTATTGACAATTAGGGAGCATTCCGCTGTAACGAACATGACATTTGGACATCGGCATATAAGAACAACAACGAATGTGGTGCCTTTGTTACAATAAACATGATTTATGGGCATCGGCAATAATGTGAGAAAAAAAGATGGTGCCTTTGTTACAACAAACATGATTTATGGGCATCGGCAATAATGTGAGAACAACAACAAATATGGTGCCTTTGTTACAACAAACATGATTTATGGGCATCGGCAATAATGTGAGAACAACAAAAAATATGGTGCCTTTGTTACCACAAATATGACTAATGGGCATCGGCAATAATGTGAGAACAACAACAAATATGGTGCCTTTGTTACAACAAATATGACTAATGGGCATCGGCAATAATGTGAGAACAACAACAAATATGGTGCCTTTGTTACAACAAACATGATTTATGGGCATCGGCAATAATGTGAGAACAACAACAAATATGGTGCCTTTGTTACAACAAACATGATTTATGGGCATCGGCAATAATGTGAGAAAAAAAGATGGTGCCTTTGTTACAACAAACATGATTTATGGGCATCGGCAATAATGTGAGAACAACAACAAATATGGTGCCTTTGTTACAACAAACATGATTTATGGGCATCGGCAATAATGTGAGAACAACAACAAATATGGTGCCTTTGTTACCACAAATATGACTAATGGGCATCGGCAATAATGTGAGAACAACAACAAATATGGTGCCTTTGTTACCACAAATATGACTAATGGGCATCGGCAATAATGTGAGAACAACAACAAATATGGTGCCTTTGTTACAACAAACATGATTTATGGGCATCGGCAATAATGTGAGAACAACAACAAATATGGTGCCTTTGTTACAACAAACATGATTTATGGGCATCGGCAATAATGTGAGAACAACAACAAATATGGTGCCTTTGTTACAACAAACATGATTTATGGGCATCGGCAATAATGTGAGAACAACAAAAAATATGGTGCCTTTGTTACCACAAATATGACTAATGGGCATCGGCAATAATGTGAGAACAACAACAAATATGGTGCCTTTGTTACCACAAATATGACTAATGGGCATCGGCAATAATGTGAGAACAACAACAAATATGGTGCCTTTGTTACAACAAACATGATTTATGGGCATCGGCAATAATGTGAGAACAACAACAAATATGGTGCCTTTGTTACCACAAATATGACTAATGGGCATCGGCAATAATGTGAGAACAACAACAAATATGGTGCCTTTGTTACAACAAACATGATTTATGGGCATCGGCAATAATGTGAGAACAACAACAAATATGGTGCCTTTGTTACAACAAACATGATTTATGGGCATCGGCAATAATGTGAGAACAACAACAAATATGGTGCCTTTGTTACAACAAACATGATTTATGGGCATCGGCAATAATGTGAGAACAACAACAAATATGGTGCCTTTGTTACCACAAATATGACTAATGGGCATCGGCAATAATGTGAGAACAACAACAAATATGGTGCCTTTGTTACAACAAACATGATTTATGGGCATCGGCAATAATGAGAGAACAACAACAAATATGGTGCCTTTGTTACAACAAACATGATTTATGGGCATCGGCAATAATGTGAGAACAACAACAAATATGGTGCCTTTGTTACAACAAACATGATTTATGGGCATCGGCAATAATGTGAGAACAAC
The DNA here is from genome assembly GCA_963995525.1 of Escarpia spicata. Taxonomy (NCBI): domain Eukaryota; kingdom Metazoa; phylum Annelida; class Polychaeta; order Sabellida; family Siboglinidae; genus Escarpia; species Escarpia spicata. The sequence continues at coordinate 26,118,411 of OZ023208.1, forward strand.
AACAAATATGGTGCCTTTGTTACAATATACATGATTTATGGGCATCGGCAATAATATAAGAACAACAACAAATATGGTGCCTTTGTTACAACAAACATGATTTATGGGCATCGGCAATAACGTGAGAACAACAACAAATACGGTGCCTCTGTTACAACAAACATGATTAATGGGCATCGGCAATAATGTGAGAACAACAACAATTAAAACGTGTTGACCGACAGTATTTACATCCAATGCTCACACAAGCAGTAACGCCCAGGTAGCATCGATCGTCTGGATATGTTGCCGAGTTAAGACAAACGTCGGAATTCGAGCATTCTCAGATACGGTACCGTCTCTGTGGAATGCCCTCCCTTTCATAATTAAATCAGCAGAAAATGTGGCTTAATTTCGCCATCATCTAAATATCTATATTTTTAACATTGCTTCTCCTGCTCGGCAGCATATATCTCAATATGTTGACCACTTTCGCAGTGTAAATCGATCGTGAGAATACCTAATGTTTAGTTTTATTGCAGCACAGAGCTCCGGATGCCGAAGATATTGGCGCCATAGAAGTATTTTATATTGTTATTGTTATTACTATTATATTATTATAAAACACGATCAATGTAACCTCTCGCGATCCCCATCTTGCGCAACTGGATGCACGGGGACTCTTAATTTTGTCTAGCGGCCATCGACGTATTCATCAGGTTCCCGAAATAACGGCCCGCATCAACGATCTATTGTTGACTAGTTTCCCGATGTTCCTTTGGGAAATATTTGCTAACGAAACACTTGAGCGTCTGGTTCTTGCGAATTGACGTAATGAGCGATGTGTTCGCTTCAGCAGGATGTTTTAATGTCACCGCAGTAAGTGGGAAATTTGACCTTTGGGGAGAGAGTCTGCGGGAGATTGCGGACGGTATAACTGCAAACGTAAGCCCGTGTGTTGACACTTGTATTCCAACACGGGGAGAGATTTTCCCACCTCTGTCTATTAATGGAAGCTTATGCGACAAGAGACGTGCGGACGCATAGCATCCGAATTAGAGCGCACACACCCAATCTGACACACTATAAATTTGCATCATCTCGAAAATGAAAAGATGCAAATTGTGCCGAGCGTTCTTCAGAATGGCCAATGACCTATCAGGAAAAACAACATTAACACTAGAAGGAACGATACAAAACGCAGACCAGAAACAATATGAAGACGATCCATTGAAGAAGAACTGATGGCTGCTGGCCTGAGCTGGGGCACATTGGCAATGAGAGGGAACAGGCGAGATGTTGAGCAATAGCCTCATGTGCCACCCGTAGGCCCGCAGTGGATAAGTAAGTCATCAGTAAGTACGTAAGTAGTTACACACACGCACACGCACACGCACACGCACACGCACACGCACACGCACACGCACACGCACACGCACACACCCACCCCCACCCCACCCCCACACACACACCAGAAACCACATGCAAGGATGACGTCATTGTCGCCACTCGTCAAACTGTTATGGCGTGCCGCTCACCAGATGGAAGACAGACGCACATATGATCGATGGGCGGGCGGCTTGGTGGAACATATCGTCTGCTTTCGCGCTAATGGATATATGATGGAAACATCTTTGCGTTTGGCTTACCAAAACGACAGCAACTCCCAGGTGTATTGAGCTGGGAGACGTTCCGCATGTGTGGATTTGTTTGTCCAGGAAATGTCATCGATCGACTTTGAAGATGTATTAAAGTTTTACATGACACGACAGGTTTCACGAGCACGCCAAAAGACAATGACAAGACAATGACTTGTCATTGCAAGTTCTGATTAATAAAAACACAAAATGTCCGTCTAAGCAACACATGACCTTCATTCTGTCTGAATTTGTGATTCCAGTGTGTTAAAGGTGCCATCTCAATGCGATATTTTCGCTCGTCTCACTTCAAACTAATATTACGAAAAAGCATTCCTTCATGACATCTATTACAACATGCCACTACGTTTGTGCAATTGGTGTAGGTACTCTGAAAAAGTCATCTGACAAATTATTAAGTTTTTCAACTCTTGTCCAGTAATCAATTCAAGTGATTTTCAAAATTGGAATATTCACGTGAATGCTCGATACAAATGTACTGATGTTGTCGACTTTCCTTGTTCTCCCAAAACATATCAGATATCACCAACAAATTCAGTGGGTTGGAGGGTAAATATGTATTTGGGGTAAGACCACATTAAAGATCCTTCCGCCGAAAAAAGTGCACTACAAATACCGTTTTGCTGTGATATGCATTAATTTTTTTTCGAACACTTTGATATGGGACATGTTTGTCTCGTGAGTACTGAAGGTACTGCTGCTTTAGACAAGAAAAAACTTCAAATGGGGATGAGTTTTCACACCTATAACTTACGTAATATGTTCTTGTAACTTACGTGACGGGGATAAAACGGTAACATGCATTCCCATTTGGGGTTAATCTAGTTATGTGTGTAGCTTGATATCAATCTACCCTTCGTGAAGATTTGTAACATGCAAAACATCTATTTGGGGTAAGACCACATTAAGGATCCTTCCGCCGAAAAAAGTGCACTACAAATACCGTTTTGCTGTGATATGCATTAATTTTTATCGAACATTTTGACATGGGACATGTTTGTCTCGTGAGTACTGAATGTACTGCTGCTTTAGACAAGATAAAACATCAAATGGGGATGAGTTTTCACACCTATAACTTACGTAATATGTTCTTGTAACTTACGTGACGGGGATAAAACGGTAACATGCATTCCCATTTGGGGTTAATCTAGTTATGTGTGTAGCTTGATATCAATCTAGCCTTCGTGAAGATTTGTAACGTGCAAAACATATATTTGGGGTAAGACCACATTAAAGATCCTTCCGCCGAAAAAAGTGCACTACAAATACCGTTTTGCTGTGATATGCATTAATTTTTTTCGAACACTTTGATATGGGACATGTTTGTCTCGTGAGTACTGAAGGTACTGCTGCTTTAGACAAGAAAAAACTTCAAATGGGGATGAGTTTTCACACCTATAACTTACGTAATATGTTCTTGTAACTTACGTGACGGGGATTTACCCATTACCCATTTGGGGTTAATCTAGTTATGTGTGTAGCTTGATATCAATCTAGCCTTCGTGAAGATTTGTAACGTGCAAAACATATATTTGGGGTAAGACCACATTAAAGATCCTTCCGCCGAAAAAAGTGCACTACAAATACCGTTTTGCTGTGATTTGCATTAATTTTTTTCGAAAACTTTGATATGGGACATGTTTGTCTCGTGAGTACTGAAGGTACTGCTGCTTTAGACAAGAAAAAACTTCAAATGGGGATGAGTTTTCACACCTATAACTTACGTAATATGTTCTTGTAACTTACGTGACGGGGATAAAACGGTAACATGCATTCCCATTTGGGGTTAATCTAGTTATGTGTGTAGCTTTATATCAATCTAGCCTTCGTGAAGATTTGTAACATGCAAAACATCTATTTGGGGTAAGACCACATTAAGGATCCTTCCGCCGAAAAAAGTGCACCACAAATACCGTTTTGCTGTGATATGCATTAATTTTTTTCGAACATTTTGACATGGGACATGTTTGTCTCGTGAGTACTGAATGTACTGCTGCTTTAGACAAGATAAAACATCAAATGGGGATGAGTTTTCACACCTATAACTTACGTAATATGTTCTTGTAACTTACGTGACGGGGATATTTACTGAAAGTCTGATTGTATTCATATAATTTGCTGCAAGCCAATATAAATTATTAATTGTCAAATAAGTACTGCTATTAATGTGTTATTTTTTGTATTTATATTGTAAGCCAATAATAACTAACATTGTACTATTGTGTAATATCTGCCATATTCCATGCGTTGTAAGTAAATCATTCTATACAAATACAAGAGTTTCTTCAGTATACCATTTTTCTGATATTTTCATTCTGATATACCATAAACACTGTACGTGTTGTTCTTTTGTTGGAAAAAATAAACATTTACTTACTTACTTACTTACTTACTTACTTATTCAAACGTATGTAAGCGTATATGTAAGGCACATGTAAATATATGTGTCAATGCTTAAAAGTAGTTAACTCCAAATAGTGTTGTATTTTGCTCAGGCTTTATTGCATTCAATAACTGTATACAATGTTTAAAATAACAGGGCGATACTTGTCCAGGAATATTTCCTGCTAAAGCAACAACTTTGAACTTTGTTAAGTATAATTAATCCTAAATCGTTTCAAGATAGGCTGAGGGATTAATGGTGGTTAGACATTGCCTGTAGTTACCAGTCGTTTACATCCACAACGGCAACGCAGGTTTTTCTAAATTTCATTTATGCGACAGCGTGAGAAAAACGGGTCATTTATCATTCTAGGCGATGTGTTTAAAACATCGCAACACCACCACCACCACCACCACCACCATCATCATCACAACCACCACCACCACCATCATCATCACAACCACCACCACCACCATCACCACCATCACCACCACCATCACCACCATCACCACCACCACCACCATCACCACCATTACCACCATCACAACAATAACACCAAAAAAACAACAACACAACAACTACTACTACTACTGCTGCAACTACAACAACCGCAACAGCCATTATTCACAAGATTGCCATCTAAATCGTCGAGCTCCAGATGGCACACATGGACAAGTCTACGTATAATTGATAATAGATTATGTTTAATCAATGTGTGGCTCACCATATATTTGTCAATAGTTTCGTTAAGCTGCTAGAAATCGGCAGACAAAATCTCTTGTCATTTATTGTACTCTGTGATATATGTGTTGTGCTCTGTGATCGCCATTAATTGTTCTATTATTATAGTGCCCTGATGTTTACAGCATATTGTAAAGTATCTTTTGAAGAAAATGTGATTGCCAACATCTACAAATCCATACACTACTGGGATCTGTTTATTTGTCTTCGAGTGTGATATGACCTCAATGCAATAGCGATGAACTTTTAATATTTCCAATATGTTCATGACCTATTATAATATTACGTGTGTTGTAAAATTCTGAACAGATAAAGTAGGGAGTGGGACGATTCACCTATATGGCCTATAGACTATGTGGAGTAATTAATAAAAGACATATAGTTCCAGTATAATGTCACAATGACGTCATTATTGCACAACTGCTTTTTAGCTATGATATAAGTGGGAAGGATATTCAAATACACTTCCATCGATATATCACTTGCTACAGATTGGTGAATTTGTGTTGATGAAATTAATCGACTTTTGTCTCTCCATACCCGCCCGTTTTGTTAATCACGCTAGTGGCATTAACCCACAAAAATAACACAAAGGCTGCCATCTATTCCCAGGTGGCAAACATGTGGATTTCACATGTGCATGCTATAAGCTTCTTAAAAGCATCGTGACAGACATCCCTTCCTAGGTGAGAGAGTTTAACCTATCAGGCATATGGACTAACATTGGAGTTATTTTTATAAAATAATTAAGGTATAGCATCACTGTGACGTCATTACATCTTAATTGCATATCGATTATGGTATCTGCGGAATACGTTTCCATCGATACCACATTTGCTAAGGTTTGGCTGGTTTGTGTTGACGAAATGGACTATAATCTACCCCTATCCATATATTTAGTACTCATCATGCAAGTTGTAATTATTCAAAATAATACATTATAATAATACATTAATAATTCAAAATAATACATTATAGCTGCATTTAAGCCTACCACGTCGCAAACAAGTAGATTATTGTAGAAAGACATTGTGGCTGAAGAGTCTCACCTACATTGTCTATACGGTCCAAGATGTAAAGTAATGTAGGACAAAGTTCAGGTATGATGTATTCATTACCCCATAATTATATGTTATTTATTACATCGTTAGACAGAGTATTCAAGTACCGTTGCAACGATACCTCATTTGCTCTGGCGTTGAAGATGTATCTTGATAAAATAACTTCTCCTCACCCCTTATTCTTGCATTCACACTAGTAGTAATACACCGTCAAGAATACACGATGACAGAGATTCCTGTGTGGCAAACAACTGGATTTCTTATGTATATATCATTAGCTTCCGAAACAAACGAGGTTGCGTAAATTCGGTACAAGGGTAGGGTTTCACATATCTGGCCCACGGACGAATACTGTGTATAATGCGTTCGATGACATATCACTAATTTAAAGTTGCACTCACTCTACTAATATTTATGTGTTGCACACTTCATTTGCTCATTTGCATACATGTCAACCCTCCGTCATTCGTACGGAGACCCCGTCATTTTGACATCGCTGAAAACCTCCGTCACGGAGACGAGAATCTGCGTCGTTTGACGGTCACCACGAACAAAAAATTACGTACAATTTGTTTATTTTAAACATAAAAAAACGGTACGAAATTTTCATCCTGGTCTCGAGGCAAAGTGCGTGCTCATTCGCGATCCGATTTCCGCACGATGAAGAACCACCACAACATGTCACCCGAGCAGAATGCATCACCACCAAAGAAAAGTAGATACATAACACAGTTCCAGGACAGTTGGGTTAAAGAATGGCCAGGCAAGATAGCGAGGAGTCACAAGGACAGCGCTTACGCCCTGTGTCGGCTTTACCTAAGCGATTTCGGTATTGGTTCAGGTACTATTTTCATTCCATTTTGCTATTCTGCTTTATTTGTATTGGTTCTTATCTACATCTTAAAACTAGTGACGGGTGATTCTATGATTCTTGTCCCGTAACTGGCGTTGTTTGACGCCATAGGCGCAGAGGGGGCTCTGCGCATCAGCGACGGTGTGCGGACTCGCTTCTTTAAATGAGTCATTTTATAGTTAATTAGATTTGTATCAATTTGTGCGAACAGTGAAGAATCTGAAGACGCAACCTATCAATGAAATGTGGTTTGTAGGTGCCTGCCAATCCATCCATGCGCACGATTAGTCTGCAAATAAGAAATGTCATTCTATTTTGGACTATATTTATTACGAATGCATGGTGTGATAATCAAGTGTTCTATTGTTGCAGGAGAGAACATATTGACGAGTTGCTTTTTTTTGTAAAGTTTTTTTTGCTACAGAGTAATCATCACCATTGCGTGCAGCAGCATTTGTAGCTACATTATCTTGTTTGTTAATTGTCAGTCAGGAGCGTTCGTCGTTTCTACGCTGCCCTGGTGACCAATATGGTGAAGAAACTGCCCTACAACAATCAGCTGCTGATTGAGTTGGAGGTCCTCTGGCCAGATCTGAGGGAGAAATTCACCCCAAACACAGGTACATACAGATATGCATCGTCAATTCTGACAACCTATATTAAATTTATTGATATAAAATAAGCAAGTTAACAAACTGACAATACTAAATTAAGCAAATTACATAATAAGGTAAGGGTATGTGTGTTCTTTCTTTTACTGTTTTGGCGTGTTTCACTGCTGGATCTAGTGTTCAGGGAGACTGCATGAGAAGTTCTGCTTTATTTGTATTGAGTGCTTTGCTTTGGTGTGTTTCAGTGCTCGATCTGGCCAAGCGTTTGCCAGAACACCTGCTCCAAGAGGACTACTCTGATACACTGCGGGTGGAATTCATGGAGTTCGCTATGGCTACGGACGCAGAGCTGCCACCGTTGGAAGGGGGCTTGGATGTGTTTTGGGCCGTCATGGCGACACGCACCACTGCATGGAGAGATCATCCCTTCGCCACCCTCTCAGCCGTCAGGAAGCTTTATCTACACAAGCCCCAAAGCAACGCCGACTCAGAGCGGGCTTTCTCTATGGTCAACAAGATCGACAAGGAGTATATGTCCAAGAACGCCACAATGAACTACAGCTTGCGTCACATGAATACACCTTAATTGCCCAATCACTGTTGACACACATTTTCTGTATATAAATGTACATAAGTTCACTAGATGTCTCTTATTTGTCATGCTGTGTGATAGAATGCGTTACTTGAGGTTCTTTTTGGAGTGTTCGAGAACGATTGGACGTCGGTGCCCTCGTCCGCGCGCATGCGCAGTCGAGTGGAAAAGTCTCAGTCATTTGGATCCTCACAGGTTGACATGTATGCCTTCAACCTACTCATGTTAGACCACGTGACCTATTCATGTTAGATCACGTAATCTACTCATGGCAATAGTCCAATCAACCATCAGTAACTCCGCCTCGCTTTCAAGTGGCAGTTCATGCTGGATTACTCGCCATTCCTGTGCATGACTGACTGTCTTCCTAATTAGACATGTGGTCACTTGCATCGTGCAGGTTCTTGAGGCCTCTCGACTGCACGGCGGACAGGAGAGCCACCGAAGATCGTAAGATCGCGAGAACGGCGCGTGAGCCGCATTCACGTCGAGTCCTCAAGAGCGTTCCGAGAGGCGAGCCTCAGATTAATGATTATAACGGATGAGCAGTTTTACTGGTGTACTCTCAGCGCTGGCGTGTAAATTAATCACGTAGATACGTCATTTTTATAACAGCGACAGATTAACAACATTTGCGCAACAAGCCAAAGCACATGTCCTCTCGGATGTTAACTTGAGTCAGCAACAGCCACTGTAGTAAGACAAGTACAGCATGAACTAACGTAGCGGGTTGGTCATACGGTCGCTCGTGTGTTGTTAATCTAGTTTTCTTTTTCTTACGATATACCTGTATGGTTACTCCTTATATGTCGCAACGCAGATTACATAACAAGGTAAGTCCTTATATATTGTCCAGTCCTTAGGACTGCTCGAAGCGCCTTACACTTCACGCCTTGACAGACCTGTTCAATCGAAGCTTTCAGCCCAGCTGTAATTAATTCTAAAACACTGTTCGTTCACGTATACCCCCCTCAGTCTGTAACCATGTTTTGTGTTACTCCATATACACTTTTATGCTCCCTCTAGAGCACTGGTTCACTCATCGTTTGAACATCAATGAATCTGACTCACCTAAATCAATTGAGTTTAAAATGACATAGCAGATAAGGTCCTTAGTCGCACGGCCCCAGGTAAAACACGCTCGCAGCAGATCAACACGATTTATGGCCACTGCAGAATATACTGATGGTGCAATGGCGATTGACCCGCATCCTAACATACATAACAGAGCCAGCCCGGCGGCCAATGATTGAAGGCCTCAAGTGGCCACGTCCTCGGACTCAAGTGACCATCTCCGCAAAGAAATCATTGCAACGCCCCATTAATCATTTACCAGAACATGACTAACAATCTGGTCTCACTACAAGTTGCAATGCGACTCATTCCTTACATACGATCCATCGATCAAGTTAACGATACTGTGTACAGCGTCTAAATCCACACTAAAGCCGGCAATTGTCAATGCGGATGAACGCGGAAGACAATCCAAGAATTGAACGCGCCCCCGCAGCAAATGTTGACGCTGAATATTGGACCCGGTAAACCATTCACGTACCTAAACTAATTAAACTACAAGACAATGACACGAACATTTTATCTTCCTTTGTTATGTTTTAATCCATGAAGAAATTGTGAAAATGTATTAATGGAAAATGCAGACTTTGTTACTGGCATGCCATCCCGATATGCTGATAGTCTGAATGCTGTCCGCAACCTTAAGGTTTGTTTTGTCGAACACATCTCGACTTTTCTGGGAAGCATTTAGCCACTGTACAATTAATGCGCGAAGACTATTTGAAGACTGTCCGCAACTTTAAGGTTTGTTTTGTCGAACACATCTCGCCTTTTCTGGGAAGCATTTAGCCACTGTACAATTAATGCGCGAAGACTATTCGTACACACATATCCACAATGGTAGGTATGTATTCAAACATCTGAGTTAACTGGAGCAACGTAGAGTGAACGAACTTGCTCAAGGTTCGAAACGACAGCACAGGATTCGAACTTGAGTTCTCTCAATTGAGAGTTCGATGCTCGAGCGACTGTCCCACCGCGCTCCATATGAAGTGAGCAAACTGTATTTAAACAGAGAACAACCAATTCACTAGTTTATGGTATTCAATTTTATTGTATAAATAAACCAGATACAACGAACGAATCAGAAGTGCTGGTTTACCACCTGTCCCAAGCCCGGATGAGAAAGGAAGAAAGTTGAGCGTGGGGCTAGAACCCCCCAAAATACTTGCTACAGAAACTTAGAAAAGAGGTACACTTACAGAGAACACAAGCCTGCAAGAGGAAGGGTCTTCGCCTAGAAGTCCTATGACGCCATGTGGTGAAAGACGGGCGTTCACCGAAGGTACAAGGCTGAGAACCGTTCTTTCGACCAGGAACATAACAATGGGACCATGGAACGCGAGGACCACGTACCAGACATATCGCAACTATTATCACAACAACAACGGCATCGATCCAGCGTGGACGTATGTTCGGAATTATGGAGCCCCAAGGGATTCAACATCCAGTATAATGGGAAATAATCCAAGAAAATCCGTTTGAAGCTGACACGAGACAAATCTGGTAAACCCGCCAGGTTTAAGTAGAATACAACTTCACAACTAAGGACACCGTCTGAACTAGACATGGTTGGCGAAGTGACTGTATTAGCAGGACAATGTTCACGTGCTTCTCTTATAAAAATAATTTCGAGCAGTCCAAGGGTGACAATAACTATGAGGTGGCTGTATTACTGAAGAGGTCATGTAGCCATGATTAGTAAGTACCTTTTATAAAGCTCGCTGAAAGTCCCCTCAACAAATTACGTAAATGTGACGTCGGTACTTTCCCAGGGATGTATACCGATGTACATGTTTTTCAAAAATTTGCGATCTGCCGCTAACCACAAAACTAACCAAACTGAAGGTAGAAACGAAAATGGGCGCTGTGACAGCGTTTCCGGCAGACAAGCGACAAGTAATAAATACCTTTTATGAAGCTCGCACACAAGCACACACGCACGCACGCACGCCGCGCACAGCGCGCACAACGCACACAACGCACACAACGCACACAACGCACACAACACACATAACACACACAACACACACAAAACACTCAACACACTCAACACACTAAACACACTCAACGCACTCAACGCACTCAACACACTCAGCACACTCAGCACACTCAACACACTCAACACACTCAACACACACACACAGCACACACAGCACACACAGCACACACAGCACACACAGCACACACAGCACACACAGCACACACAGCACACACAGCACAGCACGCACAGCACGCACAACACCCACAGCACACACAGCACACACAGCACACACAGCACACACAGCACACACAGCACACACAGCACACACAGCACACACAGCACACACAGCACACACCGCACACACCGCACACACCGCACACACCGCACACACCGCACACACCGCACACACCGCACACACCGCACACACCGCACACACCGCACACACCGCACACACCGCACACACAGCACACACAGCACACACACACAACACACACAACACACACAACACACACAACACACACAACACACACAACACACACAACACACACAACACACACAACACACACAACACACACAACACACACGCACACACAAGTATTAGTAAATACCTTTTATATAGCTCGCACACACAGCACACACAGCACACACAGCACACACAGCACACACAGCACACACAGCACACACAGCACACGCACACACGCACACACGCACACACGCACACACGCACACACGCACACACGCACACACGCACACACGCACACACGCACACACGCATCACACGCAGCACACGCAGCACACGCAGCACACGCACCACACGCACCACACGCACCACACGCACCACACGCACCACACGCACCACACGCACCACACGCACCACACGCACCAAACGCATCACACGCATCACACGCAGCACACGCAGCACACGCAGCACACGCACCACACGCACCACACGCAGCACACTCAGCACACACAGCACACACAGCACACACAGCACACACAGCACACACAGCACACACAGCACACACAGCACACACAGCACACACAGCACACACAGCACACACAGCACACACAGCACACACAGCACACACAGCACACAACGCACACAACGCACACAACGCACACAACGCACACAACGCACACACCGCACACACCGCACACACAACACACACAGCACACACCGCACACACAGCACACACAGCACACACAGCACACACAGCACACACAGCACACACAGCACACACAGCACACACAGCACACACAGCACACACAGCACACACCGCACACACAGCACACACAACACACACACAGCACACACACAGCACACACACAGCACACACACAGCACACACACAGCACACACACAGCACACACACAGCACACACACAGCACACACACAGCACACACACAGCACACACACAGCACACACACAGCACACACACAGCACACACACAGCACACACACAGCACACACAGCACACACAGCACACACACAGCACACACACAGCACACACACAGCACACACACAGCACACACACAGCACACACACAGCACACACACAGCACACACACAGCACACACACAGCACACACACAGCACACACAACACACACAACACACACAGCACACACAACACACACACAACACACACAGCACACACAGCACACACAGCACACACAACACACACACAACACACACACAGCACACACAGCACACACAGCACACACAACACACACACAGCACACACACAGCACACACACAGCACACACACAGCACACACACAGCACACACACAGCACACACACAGCACACACAGCACACACAGCACACACAGCACACACAGCACACACAGCACACACAGCACACACAGCACACACAACACACACACAGCACACACACAGCACACACACAGCACACACACAGCACACACAGCACACACAGCACACACAGCACACACAGCACACACAGCACACACAACACACACACAGCACACACAGCACACACAGCACACACAGCACACACAGCACACACAACACACACACAGCACACACACAGCACACACACAGCACACACACAGCACACACACAGCACACACAGCACACACAGCACACACAGCACACACAGCACACACAGCACACACAGCACACACATGCACACACATACAATACACATACAATACACATACAATACACATACAATACACATACACGCACACACACAACACACACACCACGCACGCACGCACGCGCGCACACAAACATATATTAAAAGCTTGGCAAAGAAAGCAGATGATCGGAGAGTGGAAGGTGAGAGAAGAAGAGAATGATTTACACTGCTTTGGGAGGATTTTCTAATCAGATATCAGGAATTTGGAGAGAAGTGAAAAATGAAAAAGATAGAGGGAGTGGAGACGGTTGGTGGAGACATCAGTGCAACAACAGTGATGGAGGTGAATAAGAAAATAGAAACCGAGGACCAGTGTGGAGACGAGCCTCACCCCGGACATATAGGGACGCAGAGGAGAACAACAACATTGTATAACCAGAAGGACATTTTAACGCCTACATCAAGTGTAAAATGCGAACATTACTCACCTCCCGCGCTCACTCTACAAAGCATGTTGAATATAAACCATGATATATACGAATATATTGTGTATGCAAACATTTAGCTCACCTCTCTTTGGGAGATGACATTGTCAACTGCAGAAAATAAAATATTACTTGTTTTAGTAATATAAACTTGAATACTTGAAGACTTGATGCCTGAAGACATTGCAATTACCTATCAAGATATAGGCTGCTTCTGAAAGAATACGAAAGGTTCTTGAGATGTAACTACCATGTCAAGGTCAAATTTACAAAAAACGGATATGGTCTATCCATTAAATAGAATATACTGCGTTTTTGTACTAGCGGTAGTTATGACGTATACCTATTCCGGTTGGCACCTGGGTGGATTTACAAGTGGCTCTGTACAATCGTGAGTAAAGCCACGTTTACATAGAGATCGCTACTAGCTACTAGCCACTTGGTGCAAGTACTCATTCTTAGCGGCTAAAACGTGTGTGAAGGTCACATGCTGCAACGTTCACGTGGAAAGTTAATAGATGATTCGAATTTATACGGCAACCAAAATTTCAACAAATTTCAGATCTATGTTGTTTTATATTTTTACGATATTGAAAATGACATGAGAACTTGAATTGTGAAAATAGTATAAAAAAATCGGTAAAGTGGTTTTCTAGATAATTATATTTTTGTTTAAATATTTTTGTAGTGTTTTCTTCATTTATGATGAGGTTGATGAAATAGGTTCATTCCTGCACCTTTACTAGTGTCGTTAACGACTATCAACAATCTGACCTTCTTGCAACCCCCAAGATTCCATGTAGAATTGGGCCATAGAGTGGGATCTTCAGCGACTATCAACAGTCTGACTTTCTTGCAACCCCCGAGATTCCATGTAGAATTGGGCCATAGAGTGTGATCTTCAGTGACTATCAACAGTCTGACCTTCTTGCAACTCCCAAGATTCCATGTAGAATTGGGCCATAGAGTGGGATCTTCAGCAACTATCAACAGTCTGACCTTCTTGCAACCCAAAGATTCCATGTAGAATTGGGCCATAGAGTGGGATCTTCAGCGACTATCAACAGTCTGACCTTCTTGCAACCCCCAAGATTCCATGTAGAATTGGGCCATAGAGTGGGATCTTCAGCGACTATCAACCGTCTGAATGTGCAGTGACAAACTCAACCAGTGATTTGATTTTGTTGTCGTAAGGTTACCTTTCCAGTCGGTTTGGAGTTAAATGTTCTCTGTTGGATGGGATGATTCGTTGAGATAAGCTGCCATCGGGGTGCCGTCGATGCTGAGTCCGACCAGCTCTTCGCTAAGCTACCACATATGCCGTTTCCTGGCAGTGCTGACCGCCTGCGATAGTTTGATGTTGACAACAGGACAATCTTCTTTATCCAGATGAAAGAGAGATAATTGCTTCGTGCATACGGAACCAATGTGATCCACTGCTCTGTCAAAGAGTCGTTGGTAAGTCCGACAAGCTGTTCGTTAAGACAACACATATGGCATTTTATTGCTCTGATGGTCACTTCCGGTACTTCGTAGTTGACGACAACAGGACAATTGACCTTTTCCCGGATGAAAGAGAATTCACTGCTTCGATCATGAGCAATCAATGACGCTGTGATCCACTGCATTTTGTGAACTGTTAGGCATACAAAATGCTAAATTTGTTATATTGGTACATCTTGATATTTGTGTACCCCCTCTTCTTTTTCACTGAGCTGCATAGATGAGTACCTGTCTATAGACTTACTTAGACTTAGACTTAGTTCCTTCTGTTCCTTTCGGGACATCGGGCGACGAGCTTTCTCCATCTACTACGGTCTTTCGCAATTTCTTTGGCCTCATTCCAGGTGATTTCCATCTCTGCCAGATCTTCTTTAAACGTCTTGCGCCAGGTCATAGTCGGCCTTCCTCTCCTTCTGTTTCCACCTTCAGGCACCCATTCCATTGCTACATGTGCTGTTCTCTCTCTTGGTAGGCGTAGGATATGTCCCGCTAGTCTTCGTCGTCGAGACTTAACTATGTGATGCAGGCTGTCCAGACCTGCCCTCCTCTTCACTTCTTCATTTGTGGTGTGTTCTCTCCACGATATGCTCAATATGAACCGGAGACATCGTCGATGAAATACGTCTAGTTTTTTGATATCCTCGCCGTATTCTTCCACGTTTCACAGGCATATATCGCTGTTGGTATTACAATTGACATGTAAAGACGTAGTTTTATGTCCTTTCTGATGGTGTTACTGGACCATATTGGACGTAGTCTTTGGAACACTGCCTGATGCCTTGCCTATCCTCGCTCGTACATCTACTTCCGCGTCGCCTTTCCTAGAGATGTAGCTTCCAAGGTAAGGGAAATTCTCGACGCATTGCAACTCTTCCTGACCGATCACAATGTGGGGGTCAGATCCATCACCAGCTGACAATGTTTTTGTCTTCCCATAGCTGATTCGTAATCCGACCATCTCTCCATTTTTGTTTAAATTATTGGTCATCTCTTGTAGGATCTCCGGCGTGTGGCTGAGCAGTGCAATATCATCGGCAAATTCAAGGTCTGTCAACCTATTATTTATCCATTTAACACCAAAGTTCGGATCTTTCATCGTTTTCCTCATGATGAAGTCGATAACAACAACAAAGAGGAAAGGGGACAGGATGCAACCTTGACGTACACCTGTCTCTATATTGAACATGTCTGTGTATCCATCGTTGGTCTTGATGCAGCAGTTGGTGTTTCGGTATAGCGATTTGAAAATGTCTATATATTTGCTTGGTATGCCGTATAGCTTCAGGATTTGCCATAGCGAATTTCTGTGGACACTGTCGAAAGCCTTCTTAAAGTCAATGAAATTGACTAAAAGAGGTATCTGGAACTCTCTGCTTTGTTCGATGATGTTTCGCAATGTGAAGATCTGCTCACAGCATGACCTTCCTCTTCGAAAACCAGCTTGTTCCTCCCGGAGGTGTTGGTCAACTGCTGTCTTCAGCCGGTTTAGGATCACACTGCAGAACACTTTTCCAGGTACTGACATCAATGTTATACCTCGCCAGTTATTGCAATCGCTAAGGCACCCCTTCTTTGGTAACGTCACGATCACTCCTCGTCTCCAATCATCCTCTTATCTGTCCTACAGCTCTTTTTTACTCCTTTGTCCAGTTTCCTGTATTCCTCATCTGATGATATCCATTGTTGGATGTTTCTAGCTGCTTGATCTCTTCTGATCTTCGTATCCTTCCTTTTATCAATCAGTTTCCACGGGTCTCCAGTAATCCACTGTTCTTTGTTTGACCCTCTTCTCCTTCACAACACTACATTCGCGCTCTCCTTTACGGCTTGAAGGAATAGCTGCCATTGTTCTTCTAAGTCGGCTGAGTGTTGTAGCGCTTGGAATCTGTTCTTAGTTTCCTCGTAGAATTGTTTTGATGTGTCTGTGTTCTTTAAGTTATCTGTCGCATATGGCCTGACCGTCTTCACCGTCTTGACTCTCTTTAACTTCAAACGGATTTTACCAATCACAAGGTTGTGGTCAGAACCAACATCTGCCCCTCTGTAGGTTCGGACATCCTGTAGAGATGTACGCCATCTACTACTAATGCAGATGTAATCAATCTCATTCGATGTATTGCCATCTGGTGAGATCCAAGTTTTCTTGTGAATGCGTTTATGTTAGAAGAAGGTGTTGCCAATGCTGATACCACTGGCGGTGCTCATCGAGAGCAATCGTTCACCGTTATCATTCGTATTTACAGCTGAACCGTGAGGTCCAACCGTAGTATACATTTCTCTTCTGTCTTCATCCAGCTTCGCGTTAAAGTCCTACCACTACTTTTATGTCAAAGCTTGGTATCTCATCCAGCACGTTCTGGAGTTGGTCGTAAAAGTTGTTCTTTTCCTCGTCTGTGGCGACTTCGGTTGGGGCATATACTTGCACTACGGTGACTTTGACATGTCTGGTGTTAAACCTCGCTGTGATTATGCGTTCACTAACTGGCTTCCACCCTATCAGTGCTATAGACAGTGTCTATAGACAGTGGTGGATATACTTGTACGGATAGTCTTCGCGCATTAATTACATTACAGCGTGGTTGAATGTTTCCCAGAAAAGTCGAGATGGTGTTCAACATGAGGGATAATACAGCACTATGTAAGAACACGCCTTTACCTGTATCTAACTAGGAAATTAGCGGACTCACGAAGGCCAACAATTCCAGTCAGCATTCGTCATTGTGGCTGACTCACTTATGCTGCATAACGGATAGCCATTTTGTGTTGCTTTTCTTTCCCGTTTATAAACACCATGTTAATTGGGAGCGGCAAATCCCCCAAAATTGCTTTATTTTAAGAGTTCAAATGTCCTCCCCCACGCTCACACCCAAATGTTATATCATTTGAAAGCTCTACATCTCCCCGTCCTAAAACACCTGTCGTAGAGCTGCCAAGTGGTGCAGTAAGCGTGAATCCAAGGTCAAACAAGGTCACCGTCAAATTATGAATTTTCGAAATTGTGCGCTTCCGCAATGGTCTTAACATTACAATGGTTGCATATCTACTTTATTTAACGATACGATGGACAAATAATATATATTTGTGGAATGATATTATCTCCCCGTCAAAATGAGGTACGATATGGAGGTGTTACCTGATATGGTATGAGTGGAGCTAAGATCACACAAGGTCATCGCAAACGTCATACAATATAAATGGTTGCGTATATCTACTTTACTTATATATTCATGGCAATTTTTTTATACCGTTGGAAAGTCTACTGTCTCCCCGGAAAAATACGGGATACGACGAGGATCTGTCAATTGGTGCCGTAGGTGTGGAGTGAAGGTTTAGAAAGGTCACCATAAACGACGAATGTCCAAAACTACGCCACTCCACAAAAGTTCTACACTTACAATGGTTGCGTAGCTACTTTATCTACATACACTATGCCATACTATATATCGTTTGAAAGCGTATTGTATCTCTGTCGAAATGAGGTACGGCACGGAGTTGTGTAGTGGTGCTCTAACTGTGGAGTGCAGGTTAAACAAGGTCACCGTCAAACGATGAATTTTCGAAATTATGCCTATCCGCAGATAGTAGGTTAGCCATCATGTGATGCTATACTTTTAACTGCATTTTTGTTAATGGCTTGTAATATTCTTGCTAGATCCATCACACAAGGGATAAGAAAATAAGTGTATGCGGATGCCACCCTCGATTTTGAAGGTTATTTCAATGTCAGAAACTCAAACTTGTGTCAAAATAATGTTATTGATTAATTGACATATTCTTGTACACACCGTTGCATAAAACCAAATATTTTATGATTTGTACATGTATTGTCTATGTTATCGGGTGTTGAACTTTGAATTTACTCATAAATATTTGGGATAATTTAACATAAAAAAGCGACCTTCTCAAATGTGTT
Source organism: Escarpia spicata (assembly GCA_963995525.1). NCBI lineage: Eukaryota > Metazoa > Annelida > Polychaeta > Sabellida > Siboglinidae > Escarpia > Escarpia spicata. The sequence continues at coordinate 26,137,346 of OZ023208.1, forward strand.
TATTGCGTACACCAAAGTTGTTTACACACCAAATTATTCTTTATAAGCCTAATTGTATATATTCCTGTTGATATAATATGCATATTATTTATTACTATGCACATATTTAGTTATTAACACGATGTGAAAGTCAAAGAACTTGCCCAAAATGTAGTTATGATGTTGAAGAAGAGAGGTTGCAATCGCAGATTAGAACTTTACGCGCAACTCAGTCGACCACCACCTGTCAAATGTTTTGAGGAACGAGACAATTCAAAATCTCAAGGAGGAATTCGTATTTCTGGATCTAGTTTACATACGTGGAAACTATGGAGATCATGATGGCTACATACAATATCTCGCTGCAATTATACCTTGGCTAACTTTCTACGAACCTACAAACCATGCTCTCCCGATGGAGAACAGTTCTCTCTGGCAGGTGTGAAACACTCCGAGAAGACAGCGCCAGAGGTTCATGCAGTATTCATTAAAGGAAACTTTGTTTTAAAGAAAACCAATAGGCCCTTCAAACAAATTCCAGCTGATCAGCCAACTGAATTTATGTTTAGATTATACAAGATGCATAATGGCATCATCGGCCTTACAAGAGACGATCAAGCCAGGGATACGTTTGCATCACGTGGTCAGAACGATTACGAATGTCACAGTCTTCAATATGTAAGACGACGAGGAAGTGACCACGTTCAACTGTTCTGATGGTATCCGCCACGGATGACGCATGGAAACGTAACGCTGATGACCAAAAGAAGCTTGTTAAAAGTTATTGGTGTATTCAGACGAACTGATGGTGAATATGGAAATACTGATTTACAGGTGGGAGTGATGGTCATGGACGCAAGCGTGGTAGCTTTTTAACCACTGTTTTGTTCCCTGTCGACGGAGTTGCTTTCCTGTCAAGCGTGTGTATGTCAGCAATACCGTCGCTGACCACACACAGGAGCCTACGCCCTACAACGTCATATTGCACACGCTAATCACTACGCAAAGATTTGGTTACAAGCAGATTGTGAATGTATATCTATATTATCTCAGTTGCCTGATCAGCAGGCACTTGGTTGAAGCGCCTTTTGGTTTTCTTCACAACAAAGTTTCCTTTAATGAATACTGCACGAGCCTCTGGTGTTGTGTTCTCGAGGTGGCTCACATCTGCCAGAGACTATTCTCCAACAGGTGGGCATAGCTTGTATGATCAATACCAATGTATAATTGTTGCGAAAAGGTTCTATATAGTTGCCAATCTTCTCAGCCCCGATGATGTCCAGCATGATCATGATAGTTTTCACGTACGTCAATCAGATCCTGAAATTTGGTTTCCTTTATGAGATATTGAATTATCTATTTCCTCAAAACATCTGACAGTTGGTCGACTGTGGGCAAGATCTTTGACTTTCATGTCATGTTTAATGACCAAATGCATGTGTAGTAATAAATAGTATGCACATTATATCAACATGAATATGTACAAACAGGCATACAAAGAATAATTTGATGTGTAGACAACTTTGGTGTACGCGACAAATTCGTTTGAAAAATCACGTTTTTATCAAGTTCAACACCTGGTAACACAGACAATACTTGTACAAATCGTAACATGTTTGGTTTTATGTAACAGTGTTTACAAGAAGATGTCAATTAATTACTAAAACTATTCTGACACAAGTTTGAATTTGTGACCCTCAAATAACCTTCAAAATCGAGGGTGGCATCCACATACGCCTATTTTCTTATCCATTATGTGATGAATAAAGCATGAATTCCTGTAATTAAAAAAATGCAGTTAAAGGTATAATATCAGATGTTGGCTAACCTGGTATATGCAGAAAAGCATAATTTCGAAAATTCATCTTTTGACGTTGACCTTGTTTAACCTTCACTCCACAGTTAAAGCACCATTTTACAACTCCAGGTCATACCTAATTTTGACGGGGATACAATACGCTTTCAAACGATAAGTAACGTGGCCTAGTGTATATAGATAAAGTAGCTACGCAACCATTGTAAGTGTATAACTTTTGCGGATTGGCGTAGTTTTGAACATTCGTCATTTGATGGTGACCTTGTTAAACATTAACTCAACACCTACTGCACCAATTGACAACTCCCCATCTTGTTCCATGTTTACGGGGAGACCTTTGGCTTTCCAACGGTGTACGACATTGCCATGAATATTTAGGTAACGTAGATATACGCAACCATTTATATTGAATGACGTTTGCGGGATGACATAATTTCGATTTTGACATAGTTTCCATTGATCACTTGACAGTGACTCTGTTTGATCGTCGCTCCACACCTACTCCGTCAACTGACAGCTGCATGTCATATCACATTTTCACGGGTTCTTTAAAACAGTACGTACATATAAATGAAGCAGTTGCAGGGTCATTGTAACGTTATGACTTTCGCGGTATTGCAAAAAACCTTGACCTTGTTTGATCTTGGATTCACGCTTACTGCACCACTTGACTGCTCTTCGACAGGACTCTTTGGGACGGGGAGATGTAGAGCTTTCAAATGGTATAACATTTGGGTGTGTGTGTAGGGGGACATATAAATCAGTCCGATAGGTGGTTCTGCCGCTCGCTTTTAAGTACAACATGTTGAAAGTGGCTCCACCATACGAAGATACGAATATGAGGATGACCAATGAACTTGAAACAACATTGAATGTCCGATTACTGCCGCCCCTATGCGATCAATTATGAACTAAATACCACCCGTAAGAAGTCAGAACGTTGTAACAAAAACGTTGTTAGAACAGGTCCGCAATTCACGTTCTCGAATTATCACAACTGTCGTATGACGAATAGATTACAAATCATAATAATTTTATCGATAACAGCGAGAGGTCCACTGCCATCCAGTGGCGCCACATGGTGGAATGAAAAGTAGCAAAAGGAATACGGGTGACATCTATCGTAGGCCTAAGCACTCGTAGGACTGATAGCCGCGGTTGATACCATGATACTTTCTGAAGACGTCATCGCATCATGCTTACATAGTCGCAGGAGAACCGGCTATATCGCCTGCTAATATGTAAAATTTCACCAATGCGACATATTCTAATAAAAATCGCCTGAACCAGCATTAAAGTCTGTGCAATTGTGCCACGATTATTGGTTTCGTTACTTTCGTATTACATCTCCGTATAAAGCATTAGCTAGACATAACTTAGAATATTAGATAAAAGCGTGGAGGCCATACCATGGAAGAAGTATAGAAGTATACTACAACGCTGCCAATAAACTCATTCTGATACTGAGTTAGTCCATATATCGTTCACCTCACCAAATGTCATCATGGTGACGCATAGCCAATATTGTAGCGCATTTGTTTTGTAAAACAATTTTGACGCATTTTTTGTAAAACAATTTTGCATGATACGTGTATTTGTATAGTGGAAACATCAATACGAACATGCAGACGTTTCCACACATCTCTTGTATTACATCAGGCTATTATTTTCCATACACAACATGACGTCACAGCCTCACTAGGTCACGCAACTTCTCTTCACGTTCCATACGATACGACAGTAAACAAACAAGAAACCACATTTCATTCAGTGCACATGCTTCGTATCCCGTCCATTGAGTCAACTGAACGAACACGCATTTACAATTACAGTTTCGCACGCATCTCTTAGTGTAAATTATCTTGGCAGGATTGTTCGTTCGTTTTGGCGGAATCAGGGCAAGTTAAGCTTGCAAACCACGTTGGCTTACATAACTGAACTGACCGACAGGATTAATATAGTTGTCTCAGTATAATAAGTATATAAAAGGGGACACATCTGTCTGCATGTAGCTGTCACGACGAGATTATATCATTATTCAGTCTGCTACCATTTGTATAGTCGTCAACCGAGGTATCCTCATATAGCGCCGCTAGTATCATGTGCGTCCGGCCAATGCGGAATCATCTCCGTCACATAAAGTTGTTCCAGCAGCGACATTGGTCGGTAGGCACGCTAGGTTGATGACTGTGTTCCTTGCGTATGACACATGATGCGGGTTTCGTTTGCCTATCAGTGTATATATATATATATATATATATATATATATATATATAGATAGATAGATAGATAGATAGATATATATAAAACTGCGCATAACAGTCATAGGCTTAACTAAACCACTAATATATTCATTAGTTCCCTAAGTCAAACTCCGCTTTCGATGATATTGTCGGCGACGATGTCTGGAATCGCCTGTCCAGCTTCGTAATAGCACGGAATCGCGGCTGTTTTGTATTGCGGCGACTTACACTTGTCCATATATTTAAAACTTGGCCTCTCGTATGAATTATTATCCCTGTCTAGAAACACAAACTCCGTTCCCGGATATTGAACTGGGTACCGCGTCTGCGCAGTCACGGGAATGGCGACACCGTACTTGTCGCTGGACGACTTCCGGTCGTAGCCGGGCCCGCTTCCGCCGCCATGGCCGCCGACGACGTCGAAGCTGATGTCTTCGGTCTCGTTTAGATCGGCTTCTGTGTAGACTGGCCTTTGTGCGTGTTGAGCGCACGGGGTATACTCGGGCTCTCGGGCGAGTCGGGCACGGGACGACCGAGTCTGTCTGAAAGCACGCAACGGTGTATTTATATTGCCGGTAGACGAACATTCGTTATACACGAACATATGCGATTTTGCTACTTGGTATATGTATGGCTGTTATGTTATGTCGTAAAAGTAAAGTGCATAACAAAAACATATTTGCAATTGTATCGTAAAGTCCCATTTGCGTGTGTATTTATCCATTGAGTAAGTATTGACCAGGTGCAATGTCAGTTGACGTACCTTCGATGGCACAAGACGACAGCAGCCAAGAACAAGAAGCCGAGGAAGGCACCAAGAAGTATCCCAGCCACGACAGCCACCAGCAACCCTGCAGTTACCCCAACACAATTGTATGAGTCTATAATTAATTCGTAGTTAATTTGACTAATTTGAGAGACATAAAGCGAGTCTGTGACGTTATGTGTGAACTATGTAACTAATCAAGTAAAATAGATTGGCTTGTTATTAACTATGTATTTGTGAAAAGGTTTATTTTAGATTTGTGTGTGTGTAACGATAATACTAATAAGACATCTACCAGCCTAAATTTTCGGAAACGTATACTGTCAAATGTCACTTGTCCTTGATGTCTTACCACTATCGCAAGTGAAAACGCCCCCATTCGCTACCGTCCCCATAAATAAAATACAAATAGCTATTAACATAAATCACTTACTAGCATCATAATTATGATTATAATTACTGAAATGGCGCAGTTGTTCGTTTAATGTGTCTGCGCTATGCTTCTTATTTGACGTCAAGTCGACGCAAAGGTTTTGTACATGACGAGTCATCCATAATAGATCTAGCTTACCGAAGGGGACTATTGCACTCTGAGTCTTGGACGCGGCCGTCTCGGAATTCACTGTAGAATAAATAAAAATAATGATCAATATAATACTGGACACGGTCAAGCCAATTTGGCAGTGCAAACTGCTCAAATAAAATTATGCCAAAGTGTTCAGAAACGCATTTTTGTTATCACGCATATCTGTTTAATACCCACCCATTAAATATAATGATGTTCAGTGAATGCACGCGGTATGGCCACGTGTATAGAGCAAAGGACATAGGGCAGGCGTTTATAAATCCCTCTTGGTATTACATAGCAGTATTAGCCGTAGACCTAAGTATGCATAAATAAATAGACATATCGGCATACATATCGGCATATTACATACAGACCGATCGACCGACCGACCGAACGACCGACCGACCGACCGACAGACCGACTGACCGACCGATCGAAAACTTTCAGCTACGGCAGAATATATAATCGGGCCTAGTCGGTGTCAGTATGACGTACTCCAAACTTCAAATTTACGAGATTATGACGTTACGTCGGCTTCAAATTGGATTCGGTTGGTGTCGGTCGGTGTAGTGTATACGCTGCTGTAGGAGTGAGCCTGGTCCTGGTCTGGTCTGGTTTAGGCTGATCTGGTCTGATTTGGTAAATGGTCAATTTGGACTAACGGTGTCAGTTTATCCGGCCTAATAATCAGCCGAGTAACGCTGCCTAATCCACGGCCTTCCACCCAAGGACCGCCGTGTGAGTCTCACCGAGGGAGCAGCTGCCCAGCTTGCCGATCCACTGGTTGCCGTGACAGACAATGTGCCACCGCTCTTCCGTGTCATTACAGGTGACCACCGCCTTGTCCAGGGTTCTAGACATCGTCGCGCCGACTGGGATGACCGGGTCAACGCATCCAACCACTGCCGACAACAAATGCATGTTAAGTGAGTGGTTCTTCTACGTATCTATGACGAACGACCAAGAGTTACCTGTGGGCTACTGAAGACTGGGAAGACCTCAACTCCACAAAAGCTTGATTATCTGTGTTACAAAATGGTAGTGTAGTTGGTGTTGATGGTGTTGATGGCGTTGATGGTGTTGATGGTGTTGATGGTGTTGATGGTGTTGATGGTGTTGGTGGTGTTGATGGTGTTGATGGTGTTGATGGTGTTGATGGTGTTCGGGTGTCGGCGGTGTGGTGTCGGCGGTGTCGGCGGTGTCGGCGGTGTCGGCGGTGTCGGCGGTGTCGGCGGTGTCGGCGGTGTCGGCGGTGTCGGCGGTGTCGGCGGTGTCGGCGGTGTCGGCGGTGTCGGCGGTGTCGGCGGTGTCGGCGGTGTTGACGGTGTTGGAGCGGTGTTGGCGGTGTTGGTGGTTGTGGTGGTTGTGGTGGTTGTGGTGGATTTATTGGTGGTGGTGGTGGTGGTGATGGTGATGGAGATGGTGGTGGTGGTGGTTGATGTTGCTGTGGTTGTGTTGGTAATGGTGTTGGCGGTGGTGGAAGCGGTGGCGGTGGGGGCAGTGGTTGTGGTGGTGGCGGTGGTGGCTGTGGCGGCTGTGGCGGCGGTGGCGGCGGTGTTGGTTGCGGTGGTGACGGTGGTGGCAGTGTTGGCGGTGTTGGCGGTGTTGGCGGTGTTGGCGGTGTTGGCGGTGTTGGCGGTGTTGGCGGTGTTGGCGGTGTTGGCGGTGTTGGCGGTGTTGGTGGTGTTGGCGCTGTCGGCGGTGTTGGCGGTGTTGGCGGTGTTGGCGGTGTTGGCGGTGTTGGCGGTGTTGGCGGTGTTGGCGGTGGTGGCGGTGTTGGCGGTGGTGGCGGTGGTGGCGGTGGTGGAGGCAATGGCGGCAGTGTTGGTGGTTGTGGTGATGGTGGTGTTGGTGGTGGAGATGGTGGTAGTGGTGGTTGCTGTTATTGTGGTTGTGTTGGCGGTGGTGGTGGCTGTGGTTGCGGTGGTTGCGGTTGTGGCGGTTGTGGCGGTTGTGGCGGTTGTGGCGGTTGTGGCGGTTGTGGCGGTTGTGGCGGTGTTTGTGGTAGTGGTGGTGGTGGTGGTGGTGGTGGTGATGGTGGTGGTGGTGCAGATGGTGATGGTGGTGGTTGCTGTAGGTTGTATGGTTGTACGGGTGGCGGTGGCGGGGTGGTGGTGGTGGTGGTAATACATACATATTTTGGGTAGTTACTTTTGCTGCGGTTGTTGGTGAAGTTGGTAGCCTGTTGTAATGTTATTGTTGTTGGATTTGTTTTTTTACTACTGTTGTTGACACTTACATGTGTCAGGGACAGCCATAAGTATTTGGTAACATCATACGCACGTCATGTTTTAAACACGTCTTTGCTTCTTTCAATACCAGGCAGCGGCAGGATGTTTTTGTTTTGCATTTAGCATTTTTTGATCTGACGTTTCATATAATTGATGTTTACACATTTTAGATTTACGACAGTATCTTCAAGATGGAAGTATGACGCGAAGTCATGGAACGTGGATTGATTTGGCGAATGTTGAAAGAGCGCAGCTGATGAAATTTCACAACGCTTCCAGCAGTGAGGTGGGCGACGTCGAACTGTATCCATTAATGTGATGTAGAGTAAAGTGTTGGGTGGTTTTCAGCACTGAGACGACAATTATAGTTAGAACGACAGACGTTTACGCATTGTGGCGGAGGTCTGTGTATTAACTGTATTTGTTTGTTTGCTTGCGTGCGCATGTCTCTGTGAGGTGGGCTACTGAAGACTAGGAAGATCTGAACTCCACAAAAGCTTGTGCAGGGAATTGACCTTTCGACATCTGAACAATAAATGTTAATGATTCTTCATCGCCCGTCGCAACACACAGGGATCATCCCCTAACCCCAGCATAGTGTGACATTTGTTTATGATGTTGTCGTTTTTGTTGTTGTTGTTGTTGTTGTTGTTGTTGTTGTTATTTGTAATAATAACTATGAGTATGATATCGACGACGACACCACGAGCATAGTACGTGTTCGTGTGTAGAAATGGCTAATAGTAGAGATTCACTAGTAACTGCAGCAGCTGCATTACTAACAGCAACAGCAGCAGCAGCAACATAATTACACCAGCGGCAGCACCAACAATAGAAATGTCATCAATTCCAATTGCCGAGTTAGCTTTTTATATAAATTCCTTTCATTCCCAGTGACCAATGTAATTGATTTCCCGTTTTTAAAATATTTATTTCAGTAAATATAAAAAGAATACCACCGTTGCCATGGTTACATTGAATTATTTATTGCCACGCCGTGACACGACGGTGAACACAGTAATTGGCATCTACAGGAATGGTCGACGGAGCCTAGGCTACAGGGGTTTTAATTTTCATTAATACAATTCTAGATTACATCGCGAAGCTGACATCAAAGGAGAAGAACGACGTGAACAATTCTACAATATCCAGGCCTGTGTATAATGATTCGTCACGGGTATGATTTACTGCAAAACGTGTACTTTGACAGGTACCAAATTGGAAGATGTGTCATCGATAACGTCGTCGGCAAATCACTGGCTTAGAACTGAAGAGGATGCGCTATGACGGTAAGTAATAGTCTACAACCTCGCGGAATCTGTCTGGTTTGATCAGAGGGGAAGTAGAATAATTGTCTGCTGTTTTTAGACTATTGAAGTGCACGTAGATGATGATGGAAACTAATGTACACAAGGTGCCGTATGTTATGATGTGGTTTTTTGTTGGGGAGTGTGAAAACGCGTGCTACTAATAGAGTATATGTGACGAGAAAATTACGACGATTTGTTTGTATTAATGGAAATGGCATCTCCGCTATTAAAATCCGTTATACTAATTTATAAATGGATATTCCACTTTTAGGAATAGTAACTATTCAACGTTTGCTATCGAGAATAGGTGCATTTCGATCACGCACAATATTGATGTTCAATATATTTCAGAAATTGTATTACCATGAATAGTCTCTTTCAGAAATGATGAACATAATTTAGTATGCCAAAGCATAATCAATATCCGCGGTTTGCATTATCATATATGGGTGCGTGAACAGATATAATGGCCATTTCTTCGTAATTCCAAAAGTTGACGAAGCGTTTTTTAACGTAGCGTCACTGAATGTTTTCTTGACATTATTATATATCATATTCCGTTATTGTGAGTGAATACCTACCGTTGTATCTCAAGATAAAATGGACTGGATCTTTCTCCGTGTTAAGATGTACGATCCTGATTTCGACCCTGCTTCCTTCCGATAGGTATACAGCCCTTTCCCGTTCCCGGCCTCCGCAGATAGTCACGTCCGAGGCAACGCCGGTCTCCCGGACCTACCGTTACAAGGGACAGGGGTGTACGGATGGATTCAGGGAATGAACGTTGTGACGTTGAAGGACATGGGAGTATGGACGCATTCATGGAACGAACATCGTGACATTAAAGGGACCCGGATATACGGATGCATTCATACAAACATTGTGAGATTGAAGGGACATGGTACG
>OZ023208.1:26152164-26214426 GCA_963995525.1 Escarpia spicata
CTGTCTGTGTACACTGTGACGTGTGTATTGTTTGTCTCCGTATGTCTGCTTGATTATCTGTGTGTGTTATGTCTGATTATACGATGTATAGTAAAGACTGTGTCTAAGTAGCAACCTAAGTAAACAGCTGCAAGCAAACGCGCGTGCAAGCACACATGCTTACTCGAATACCTACATTCATGAATGCATGTTTGAACACCTGCAGAGATACATGCATGCACACCTACACACGGACGTACATATATACGTGCGAAAGTAAATACGTGCATTTGCATACATACATTAACATGCATACGTACGTAAATATTTGGCACAGTGTACATACATACACACTTATACACATACACACATACATACATATATACATACATACATACATACATACATACATACATACATACATACATACATAGAACACGCTAGTTGAATAAGATCGCTAAGTTGCTATCAGTTGACGCATGATACAGCGACGTCTGCATGGACCATTGACATCCATAGTAGTGCATGGCAACAAACCACTGCAGTCCCAATGCGTATACAGCACAATATCCAAAAGAGCTTTGAGAAAGATGTTCGATTTCCATTGCAATGACATGGTCACTGAAATGGTCATTAGCAGCACCATTAATAATTTCCTAGCTGCTCCTTAACAGCCATTTCCACCTGCAGATCGAGATTCTTTTTGAATGATATCTGGCCAATTTCCCAAGCAAGGACACGTCTCCTCATAAACGTGTTTTGTCTCATTAAAATTTCAAAAGAAATGACTTTATGCCTGGGAATCTGCAGAGGGAAAAAACTTTTATCAAGAATTATTTGTCTTAATATTATCCCATTAAAAAAATTTGGATAATACAAAACGCGTCGACTATGTTAGGACTCTACACAATACCATTATTAAATAACGTGTTGTTACATAATTCAACCAACTTAAGTTATTTATTGTCAATTTAAACACGATTGTAATATATTTTTTAACTGTTAGTGTTTTCTAAATTATTGGTATGTTCGCGCAGATTTTTACCTAAGCTAGATTGTTTAATTGAGGAATCTTCGCTGTGGAAAGAGATGCCAGATCCTGTCTTCTGTCGGTTAGTACAGTAAGCGACACAGGAAATAACCATATTCGATAGTTCACAGTAACTACTGTCACAAGCAGACCTCCAAGTGCTGTTGATATTAAAAAACAGATACACGTTGCTTGCTCCAGCGTGAACCACCCAAATGCCCACATCTTAGGATAATCCAACTGGGATATTAACCTCAGGTTAAACTCATTTCCAGGGCACAACCCTACTCCAAACGACTAAGCTGGCGGTTGCAGCCTGCCCCATTAATTAATCATCAGTCACTTTATCAAGGGAACACATTGACAAATCTTCAAGTCAAATATTTCCTGTGCCAAATATTGATTTCATGTTATAAATGTTGACACTAAATATAAATGTTGACACTACAAACTGTTATATGTTCACATACATCAATGTAACGCATTAGTAGAGTTTATATAGGTTGGTCAAATTTGTTAATGCTCATTCCCGTGTGCGCCACCAAACTGTCCACAGCTTAGGATAATACAGCTGTCAGGTTGTCCTATCTTTTTCCAGATCACCACCCTCACCCAGACCAAATTACTATTTTGTGGCTGCTGGCCTACCCCATTAATTAATCATGAGATATATTGTCTAGGGAGCACGATAACACATCTGCTAGTTAAAGTTTCCTGCCAGACATTTATTACAAGTTATATACATTGTCAAACAGTTCTATGCTATATATGTCATAGCAGTGGATGCAACAGTTCCTGCCGTACAATTGGATGGCAGCCAGCGTATCGCTTTAGTGTATAGGGGAATGAATGACATACATACATACAAACATACATACATACATACATAATACAAAATATACATACATATATATGTTCATACTCTTCCTCACACACACTCATACGCGCACACACGTCGTCTCACCTGCCGGAACACCATCGGTCTAGCTCCGTAAGCACGTCGGCGCCACAGCCGATGGCGATGTCTGACGAGAGACAACGGCCCTTCTTCATGCGACCGTAGCTGGCTGACTGCATCAGGATCACCCGTCCTCTACCGCTGCTGCAGCTCGCGTTGAACGAGTCCGGGAAGCAGTACTCTTGCAATTGGCCGTTCCCTGTGACAATAGCCAGAGAATGTAACTTTATTTCGGTGACAGTAGAAATTTAACATATTTACAGTTAATTACATTAAACAAATACGGCAACTTTGAGATCCTTTAGAAACCCAAAGGGGCTTACATCGACGACCACCAGAATAAAATCATTTTATAACCAGTTGCATTGTTCGATAAAAATACAGCATAACATTTAAATGTAATCAATGACTTGACAATTCATGTCAAGTTATGTTGACGTGTCATGTCGTGTAACGTCGGTACGTCACGATGTGCAATGTTGACAAGTGATGTCAAATGATGTCGGCATGTCATGTCGTGTGATGTCGGCATGTGATGTGTAATGTTGGTAGTCATGTTGTGTAATGTTGGCATGGCGTGCTGTGTAATGTTGTCAAATCGTATCGTTTAATTTTAACACGTCTTGTCGTGTAATGTTGTCATAGCAATAACATGACACGCCAACATTACCTAATACCACATGTCATCATTAAAAAGATGACATGATAATAATATGCGACATGACACATGATATGAAAACGTTACACGTCACGGCTAATGTTACACGACACGTGTCATGATGGCATTTCGTGTCTTGTAAAGTTGGCATGTCGTACAGTTTAATTTTGACATGTCATGTCGTGTAATGTTGATATGTGTGTCTGTCCTTGCTACTAATACGTTAGTGCATACACATCCTTACTGTAGATTATACTCACCTAACGGTTATTTACGACGTACACATCCCTACTGTAGATTATACTCACATAACGGTTATTTAGAACGTACACATCCCTACTGTAGATTATACTCACATAACGGTTATTTACGACGTACACATCCTTACTGTAGATTATAATCACATAACGGTTATTTACGACGTACACATCCCTACTGTAGATTATACTCACATAACGGTTATTTACGACGTACACATCCTTACTGTAGATTATACTCACATAACGGTTATTTACGACGTACACATCCCTACTGTAGATTATACTCACATAACGGTTATTTAGAACGTACACATCCCTACTGTAGATTATACTCACATAACGGTTATTTACGACGTACACATCCCTACTGTAGATTATACTCACATAACGGTTATTTACGACGTACACATCCTTACTGTAGATTATACTCACATAACGGTTATTTACGACGTACACATCCCTACTGTAGATTATACTCACATAACGGTTATTTAGAACGTACACATCCCTACTGTAGATTATACTCACATAACGGTTATTTACGACGTACACATCCTTACTGTAGATTATAATCACATAACGGTTATTTACGACGTACACATCCCTACTGTAGATTATACTCACCTAACGGTTATTTACGACGTACACATCCCTACTGTAGATTATACTCACATAACGGTTATTTAGAACGTACACATCCCTACTGTAGATTATACTCACATAACGGTTATTTACGACGTACACATCCTTACTGTAGATTATAATCACATAACGGTTATTTACGACGTACACATCCCTACTGTAGATTATACTCACATAACGGTTATTTACGACGTACACACCCCTACTGTAGATTATACTCACATAACGGTTATTTACGACGTACACATCCTTACTGTAGATTATACTCACATAACGGTTATTTACGACGTACACATCCCTACTGTAGATTATACTCACATAACGGTTATTTACGACGTGTTATAATTATAATAAGAGCACCGTATTGATTAAAACACTACATCCCGTTTAGCGGATCGATGCTCTTGTACAGTAGATGGTAATATGAAATTACGAAATTACGAATAATGTTTGTTACTATAAAAAATAAACGCACGGACACACTGTGGAACGACCGGCATAATTTACCCATTTTGATTTTATTAGAAATCTGACATATAGGTTTATATGCCGACTGCAGTTATCAAAAAACATATTGATTTGTAACATTACTAATAGTGACGTGAAATACATGTCAAGAATATGGAAATACTGGTTCAATTCCCTGTACATACATTTTGTTGACGGGTGATTTTTCATTCTGTAACACAACTATAGAACCATGATAATGTACTTGTATGTTGCATGGAGTCTGTGAATAAAGCAATTATTATATATTATATTATATTTGAAATAACGACCCATTCTGTAATACGAACAGACCCATTTTGTAAAAATGACCCATTGTGTAATAAAAATAGGCCCATTGTGTACTAAACCGATGTAATAATGTAATAACATTATGTAATGACATTGAGGCCCATTTTTTTTAATTTCAGGTTTTCACATTTTTAAGAACATGCAGGCCCAATTTGTAATAACAATGACTGACCAGCAACTAATGTCAAAAGACTTGAACATATTGACTGCAACACGGATATCCTACTTACGCCTACTTAGGATGAAGACGGAGAAAAAGAAGATGATGAAGACTAACATATATAAGATATGATGATAAAGACGACGATGAAGGTTATGATGAAGATTACGATGATTAGGGTGAAGAGGATTGTTGTAGTGAAATGGATGTTGATTAAGATAAAGAAGATGACGAAAAAGAATTGATGATAACGAAAATGACGGTGATGCATACGGATATGAAGATTACGAAGAAAATTAAGATGACGAATGTGATGTTGACGATGAACGTGTAGATTTTGATATAGGTGGTGCTAAATAATGTTGATGCCTATGAAGGTTACCATGGCGATTATGGTGAAGTTGAAAATGGAAAAAGATTATTACAAATATATAGACAAAATTATGAGGAAGGAGGTAATGATGATGCACAATATGATGAAGATAAAGACGAAGATGGTGATAATGAAGATTATTATTGTGTTGCGAATAACGACAAAGAAGTAAATTCCGATAATGATTATGATAACGAAGATGGCGATGATGAAGACCAACATGTTGAGAATGTAGGTGATGTCGAAGGTGAAAATTATGAATATTATGATGATGATGAGGAGGATAATAATATTACAATAACAATAATAATAACAACAACAATGACAATAATAGCAATAATAATAATAATAATAATGAATGATTAATAATAATAATCAATTATTAATAATAAATGATTAATAATAATAATTAATTACAAATAACAATAATAGCACTACTACTACTACTAATAATAATAATAAATGATTGATTATAATAAAAATGATAATAAATGATTAATAATAAATGATTAATAATAATAATACATGATAAATAATAAATGATTACTACTACTACTAATAATAATAATAATACATTATTAATAATAATACATGATTGATCATAATAAAAATTATAATAATAATAAATAATTAATAATAAACGATTAATAATCATAATCATAATCAGTATTATAACAACTACAAAAATAACAATAACATTACTAAATAACATTAATAATAATAACATTAATAATAATAACATTAATAACAATAACAATAATGACAACATCGTATTATTCTTCCTCTTCGTCATCATCCTCATATTACGTGTTGTAGGTGTGTGTGTGTGTGTGTGTGTGTGTGTGTGTGTGTGTGTGTGTGTGTGTGTGTGTGTGTGTGTGTGTGTGTGTGTGTGTGTGTGTGTGTGTGTGTGTCAGCGTGTGTGTGTGTGTCAGCGTGTGTGTGTGTGTGTGTCAGCGTGTGTATATGTGCGTTTTAAATATTGAACGCATGGGAAAAAACGCCCAAGAACTCGTGGGACAAATCGCACATGGTTGGAAATACTGTATTTGTCATAATATTATATGTGAATATGAAAGAACAATAACTATATTAAATCAGACGCAATTGTATAACATATAAAGGACTGGTTAATTTGCAATTAGTCACGATAGACGATTTTTAAGACGATTTTAAATAAAAACACCTACAACTGTGGCGTTTTTCCCCACGCGTTCAATATTTCAATCGCACATAGACACACACACACACACACGCACGCAGGCACACACACACACACAAACACACAATCTAGTAGCGTGAATATGTTTAAAAATAAAATCGACACATACCTTAAAAGGGCGGGATACACGTAGATAAAACGTATTGGACTCTCGATAAGCTAAAAGGCTTCCTTGTCCACCTGCCATCTAGAGGTAATTTTCTGGATGACAATCTTGTTAAATCTTTGTTAAATCTTGTTAAATGTGAGGTTGATGAAGAAGATGGAAAATAATTCGATGTTGTTGTTATTAATGTTATTGTTATTAAAGTTTATGTTATTATAATTATTTATAATGTATCATTTATTATTATTATTACTATTACTGTTATTATTATTATTATTGTTATTGTCATCAGTATTATTATTATCCTCCTCCTCTTCATCATATTGATAATTTTCTTCTTCGTCATTCTAAATACAATAATAATCTTCATCATCACCATCTTCGTCTTCGTCTTCACCATAATGTGCATCGTCATCACCTCCTTCCTCATAATTTTGTCTACATATTTATAATAATCTTCACTACCATTTTCAACTACTTCACCATAATCATCATGTTAATCTTCATATGCATCAACATTATTTAGCATAACCTACATCAAAATCTACACATTCATCGTCAACATCGTCAACATCACCTTCGTCTTCGTCATCTTAATCTTCTTCATCACCGTCATTTTCATCATCATCGTATTTTGTTCGTCATCTTATTTATCTTCATTTTAATCAACGTCTGCATTTTCACTATAACACTCCTCTTCACCCTAATCATCGTAGTTTTCATTGTAACCATCATCGTCATCTTCATCATCATCATCTATATGTCAGTTTTCATCATATTTGTTTTCTCCGTTATCATAATTTTCTTCTTCATCTTCATCATCATCTTCATAGTGTGTGTGAACGTGCGTGGGTGTGGGCGCGTAGGTAGGATGTACGTGTTGTAGTCAATATGTTGAAGTCTTTTTTGACCTTTGTTTATGGTCAGTCATTGTTATTACAAAATGGGCCTGCATGTTCTTAAAAATGTGAAAACCTAAAATTATTACAAAATGGGTATCAATGTCATTATATAATGTTATGACATTATTACATCGGTTTATTACACAATGGGTCGTTATTACAAAATGTGTTCAGATCCATTGTATTTTGTCGTACTTAAGTTCCAGTGTACACAGCGATTGCCTGTTGCCCTACTTAACTTTGTGTGTTCACCATCCACTGTCCTTTGTCGTTCTTAAATTTCTGTGTTCACATTAAGTGCCTGTTTCTTTACTTAAATTTCTGTGTTCACATTAAGTGCCTGTTTCTTTACTTAAATTACTGCTTGTTATCGAATTTAAGTGCGTGTTTTCATATCCACTGCCCATTAACCTAAATTCCATTGTTCACACGCACTGTTCACATCAACTGCATGTTACAATACTTAAGTTCCTGTTTTCACATCAGCTAGGCGTTCCAGTTGTCGTACCTAAATTTTGTTCATATCGACTGCCTGTTGCTGTATTTACGTTCGTCTGTTCACATCCACTGCCCGTTTTTGTACTTAAGTGTTCACGTTGAGTGCATGTTGCCATACTCGAGTTCCAGTTTTCACATTGCCCGCCTGTTTTCGTGCTTCCGTTCTTGTGTTCACATATATTGTCCACTGTATTACTTACATATCAGTGTTCTCACTCGCCGTTGCGTCTCGTACTTAAGCTAATGTGTTCCTATCCACTGTCTATTAAATTTCATAGACTTTTGTTTTCTCATTAACTGCCTGTTACTTATTTTACTTAGATTTGTTTGTTCGCTGGGAGCATGGGCCATTGACCATGGGCCTCCACTCTAGTCGGTTTGTTGTCATTGTCTCGATTTCTCTCCTGATGTATCTGCTTTTTGTTGCTTTTGGTGTCTGTCTGCCAAATGTTTCTCGACCTTCCTCTTCTTCTCTTTCCGCGTAATGTTTGTTGCAAGTTTCCTATCTACCTCCATTTTCTCTTCTTGAGTTTCTGTTTTCACATTAACTGCCTGTTGCCGTACTTAAACTTTTGCGTTGTCATCAACTGTTTGTTGCCGTATTTAGGTTCGCGTGTTGACATCCTTCGCCCTTTGACATAATACTTAAGTTCCAGTGTTCATATCCCCGCCCTTTGACATATCCTTAAGTTCCAATGTTCACACCCATCGCCCTTTGATGTATACTTAAGTTCCAGTGTTCATATCCACCGTCCTTTGACGTATCCTTAAGTTCCAATGTTCCCACCCATCGCCCTTTGACGTATACTTAAGTTCCAGTGTTCACTTCAGCAGCCTGTTGCCTACTTAAGTGCGTCGTCACTTCTCCTTAGACTGCGTCGTCACGCCTACTTGTCCTGCGCAGTTTCGATCGATGATTTTGCGTTTCGTTTCGACTTCAGCGCCGTGCTGTCGACACGCTAATAGACGTGGCGTTAAACTGCATTAGACGCGGCGATAAACTTCTATTGACGGCGACTCTGGCAAGAGAATAAACCCAAACAGCGCCTACTTGGCTCAGACCACAATCCTGCGTGACACGTCGCCTCTCGCCCGGAGGCAAACAGTGCGAAATCATTGTTTAGCAGCGCGCCGTGATTTATGGAGTAATGCGTAATAACACCGACGTGTCACGTGTATTTCCGTTGGGATTTCCAGCGGTGTCGACTAATCTAAATTCGTGTCGAAACTGTGCTCAAAGCCAATTATTAGGCGCGTGCGCGACACTGATGTCGCGGCTAAGCGCGCGGGACATGCACACGTTGATGCGTGCTGCGTGTTCCGGACACGTTTGTCTACATTGAGGAGCTGACAAAAAAACTGTTACCCGATGATCCGTTAAATCGTCGAACAAATGTGAATTCCGCTTTTTTTTTATTGCATTTGATAGTTGCATATGGTACACGTGATTCTCACGAGGACGTTAATAGAATAGATAGGCGTAAGATCATGGTTAGAGTTTAGATATATATGATAACCGCTATTCCTATTTGGCTCGATATGTTTTATTACGCGCCATCGGTTATGTTCTGGGTATAGACACGATTCCAGAACTATGTCACGTAAAATATGTCGCAAATCGTATTAAATATAATATTACTTTGAATTGAAACATCAACATATTACAGCTCTGAACAACACTGTCTTAGGATTCCAACATAAATTAGAACACTGGAAAACTAAACAAAATAAATATGCGTGTGGTAATTACGGTATAAGGAATATATTATTTGTATAAGTATTCCCTCAAATTGGCTACGTGTACGACTGCGTGTGTTCTTATTCTGTCGTACATATGCCGTTACATCCAATTAATATATGTAATTAAACATCGTCACTCTGACGTACACCATGAAATGATGGGAGATTCCAGTAGACCCAAACGTCCAATCCATAAACAAACCAAATAAACTAAATAGAGACATACGACATTACAATTGTTCCATCAGTATTTCGAAGGGGTGTCACTGCAGCGCAAACACATGCAAATGTGAAGAGAATGTTATAATTGTCACATTCGCGAAAACGGCAACGATTAAATCAGACCCATGTCGCAAATCCACGAGAGTCGTGACCTCAACGGCCTCTTCCTTGTTTCTGTCTAGAGTCGACAGCGCTGAAGGTGTCTGTCGCCTTGTCCTGTGTCTTGTCTCTGCCCGTGTCACCCTCCCATATTGCCGTGCGTCGCCGCCGCTGATGGATGGCGCCGTGCGACCGCTTCAGCTCAAGGTAATCACCGACACCTGCAGAGTCCGCAAATAGACGCACCACTCACCTTGTCCCCAGACGATGTCTACGAAGACGGAAACCAGCAGCGGGAAGAGGCAGCTTACTGCGACCGTCTGCACCCGTCGTATCATCTTCGTTGCTCACTCCGATGCACCTAGAAACGGAAACGATAGATGCACAATCACATGGTGGTGTTCTGAAGGTCGTAGGTCTGTTTTGTCGGTGGTCTCATAAATGAGAAAAGATGCAGAGTGATGGAGAGAGATCAAGAATACGACAGGCCGCTTGCAGATGGCATGTTAATACGACAAGAGTTGAAATTAATATAAGTTCTGTAAGGCACTAATCGTCTGAACTGTGACGTTCTTGGAAGCACGACGCAGGATGCAGGTGGCGATGCGGTGACAGGGGCTGCAGCAGCCGGTCATGTCTTCACGTCTTGGTCGTGGTGGAGTCGCGACGAAATGGTATTCGAAGAAAAAAAATGGCAATCTTTCCTTGTAGTTGCACTGTGCGAAGGAATGGCTTACGCAACCACTGCGTAACCACACGACACAGGATACAGTGACGCACGCACGCGCCAACGTAAACGCGCGCGCACATGCACACGCCCGCACACACCCGAACACGCACACGCGCGTGCACGCACCCGCACAAACACACATAAGCGCAAGCACGCACGCACATACACACACACGCACACACGCACACACGCACACACGCACACACGCACACACGCACACACGCACACACGCACACACGCACACACGCACACACGCACACACGCACACACGCACACACGCACACACGCACACACGCACACACGCACACACGCACATATCAACTCAATGAACAAGTAAACATCAGGCACATCAATATAAAAAACGCACCCATTCCACTTAAACGCTTAATAACATCTTTGGTAGAATAAACTGATATAATTATACCTGTAAACATGTGGATGTTTTGTGGTTCTTGCTAGTGTTGTAGTTTCTGTTGGTGGTTTTATTTTACTGTTATTGTTGTCGTGTCTGCTGTGTTGTTGTTGTGTTGTTGTGTTGCTGTTGTCGATGCCGTGGCTGCCGCTGCTGCAACTGTTGTTGTTGTTGTTGTTGTTGTTGTTGTTGTTGCTGCTGTTTTGAAGCTGATGATGTTGCCGTTTTTTGTTTTTATTGGTAATGTCATCACTTTTGCTGCTGTTCGTGTTGTTGATGCTTCTGCTGTTGTTACTGCAGCTGATCTTGTTATTATTTCCGAGAACGACGATGACGTATATGACAGACGATGATGAAGGGGCAAGAAACGACCAGCACCGATTTCTGCAGGAACTCTAGATAAATTCTACTCCCCGTTCACGTCGCTGACATTAATTCCTGCCGTATTTCCTCTACACAGAGACGACACCACGATGAGACACGTGAGATCCACTTCCGCCCAGCTGGCCAACGCAGATACCGCGCTGGTTATTAACGACGATGTAACAAGACAACTGGCGTTACGGGAGCCAACAGTATGCGACACACGACATCGCAGGACCGCGACCCTCGACCCAACCAGTCGAAACGAATTAGCGGCAACGGACGAGACGCAGAGATTACGCGAGTTTTTCTGTGATTACTCACCATTGCCTGTATTGGTTATCGACCAGTCGTAATTGGCAACCATTCTTAAACATAATGTGAAAAGTTCCACTTTTGTTGTGGAAGCGCGATTCGGTTTTACGTATGAATGTAATGCACGCGTGCCAGTGACGATTACACGTCGATTGATATGACGTTATATCTTTGAAACATCCTACCGCTTACGAATTAACGATTTATCTATTTGTGTCACAAACGTACTTTTGTGTCTTATTTTAGTCAAACAGGACACACGATAAATCAATATGCACACATATGTACCTCCTATTATGTTCTGAACGTAATTCCAAAGTATACGATCTGAAGAAACGAACATGTCTATTATAGGAGAGTCGCCAGTGACATTGTCAATGTTAAATAACACATTTTATATAAGTAAAATTGCATTGGGTACTTGTAAATTATATATTTTTGTCATGAATGCAAATATTAATAGGTGAAAGAATTAGAAGTGAGTACACGTAAACGTGATGCTCTAGATGCGTGGCCATCGGGAAAATGTCTGTCTCCATGGTATAGCGGCTAGTTATAATGAAGTGCACTCTAAGTACGGTAGACAAACATGACATGTGCTTGGCCACGGCACTGCGTCGATAACAAAAATCGAAACTACTGCAGGAGATAACCTTCTCTGGTACGAGCGTTTAATCTACTCATCGTCACCTACGGCTTCCCTGCAAAACGCGGGGGTCAGTGTTCATCATGCAATTCTGCAATTCTAACGGTCATGTAAACCGAGCAGTGTGACTTTAGAATTAAAACACAGTACAACTGAACACCACGTCGTTCTGCCTTAGGGTAGCCATAATAACGGTGATTCAGAGAAAACAATGCAATAACTTCACGTTTTCAGCTAGTCCGCATGGTTATATGATGACTTTAATTCGAAGACCTGTGTCATCGTTAGCCCCGTGAATTTCGTTAACTTGATCCGCCTGAAGTTGAACGATGGCATTAACAACGCACAAGTAACCATTACTGGATGCCAGCTGATACCATTCTCTTGCGAACAAGTCTCCGTGTAGGACAAATGCAATCATCTCTGTCGTGTTTGGTCGGTTGAATCGATTGTGCAACAGGAGACGCGTTTGCATGGATGTTGATAACATTGTGATGTAAGGTACAGGAGATGGTGATAAGAATATCCGTGAAATATCCACAGCATCAACCATGTGGTATTTACACAAACAACATTAGAAACGCTTTAAGCAGGGTATGACATTATTTTTGATCTGGTGACAAGAACTAAAAAAGAGACAGCTTTGTATGAATCCGCTTTGTATACGTGGATGGAGCGGGATGGCTCCCATGTCAGCGACATTCTACCTCTTAATGGGGATCTGTCCGACCTTAGTTATTACTTACGCTGTCAGTGTATATATGTCTAAACAGGTAAATAGATTGATTCTAAGTTCGGTCTGAGTTCTGAGCGGTATGCGGCGACGGCAGCTAACAGACTGAGAATAAAAGCAGGGAAAAGTAGAAGGGTGGTAGGAGATATACACATATCTTGATAGCTCAAGGGAAAGATGTTTAGTTCATAAATACATGGCAGAGAAAAAAAAAACTAGAAGACAGAATGCAAGTGTTCGAAAACAACTGGGAGCTGAGGGAGGAGGCTGGTGTAAAACAACTGGGTGCTGACGGAGGAGGTTGGTGTAAAACAACCGGGTGCTGAGGGAGGAGGTTGGTGTAAGACAACTGGGTGCTGAGGGAGGAGGTTGGTGTAAAACAACTGGGTGCTGAGAGAGGAGGTTGGTGTAAAACAACTGGGTGCTGAGGGAGGAGGTTGGTGTAAAACAACTGGGTGCTGAGGGAGGAGGTTGGTGTAACACAACTGGGTGCTGAGGGAGGAGGTTGGTGTAAAACAACTGGGTGCTGAGGGAGGATGTTGGTGTAAAATAACTGGGTGCTGAGGGAGGAGGTTGGTGTAAAACAATTGGGTGCTGAGGGAGGAGGTTGGTGTAAAACAACTGGGAGCTGAGGGAGGAGGTTGGTGTAAAACAACTGGGAGCTGAGGGGGGATGTTGGTATAAAACAACTGGGTGCTGAGGGAGGAAGTTGGTGTAAAACAACTGGGTGCTGAGGGAGGAGGTTGGTGTAAACCAACTGAGAGCTGAGGGAGGATGTTGGTATAAAACAACTGGGTGCTGAAGGAGGAGGTTGGTGTAAAACAACAGGGTGCTGAGGAAGGAGGTTGGTGTAAAACAACTGGGTGCTGAGGGAGGAGGTTGGTGTAAAACAACTGGGTGCTGAGAGAGGAGGTTGGTGTAAAACAACTGGGTGCTGAGGGAGGAGGTTGGTGTAACACAACTGGGTGCTGAGGGAGGAGGTTGGTGTAAAACAACTGGGTGCTGAGGGAGGATGTTGGTGTAAAATAACTGGGTGCTGAGGGAGGAGGTTGGTGTAAAACAATTGGGTGCTGAGGGAGGAGGTTGGTGTAAAACAACTGGGAGCTGAGGGAGGAGGTTGGTGTAAAACAACTGGGAGCTGAGGGGGGAGGTTGGTGTAAAACAACTGGGAGCTGAGGGAGGAAGTTGGTGTAAAACAACTGGGAGCTGAGGGGGGATGTTGGTATAAAACAACTGGGTGCTGAGGGAGGAAGTTGGTGTAAAACAACTGGGTGCTGAGGGAGGAGGTTGGTGTAAACCAACTGAGAGCTGAGGGAGGATGTTGGTATAAAACAACTGGATGCTGAAGGAGGAGGTTGGTGTAAAACAACTGGGTGCTGAGGAAGGAGGTTGGTGTAAAACAACTGGGTGCTGAGGGAGGAGGTTGGTGTAAAACAACTGGGTGCTGAGAGAGGAGGTTGGTGTAAAACAACTGGGTGCTGAGGGAGGAGGTTGGTGTAACACAACTGGGTGCTGAGGGAGGAGGTTGGTGTAAAACAACTGGGTGCTGAGGGAGGAGGTTGGTGTAAAACAACTCGGAGCTGAGGGAGGAGGTTGGTGTAAAACAACTGGGAGCTGAGGGGGGATGTTGGTATAAAACAACTGGGTGCTGAGGGAGGAAGTTGGTGTAAAACAACTGGGTGCTGAGGGAGGAGGTTGGTGTAAACCAACTGAGAGCTGAGGGAGGATGTTGGTATAAAACAACTGGGTGCTTAAGGAGGAGGTTGGTGTAAAACAACTGGATGCTGAGGAAGGAGGTTGGTGTAAAACAACTGGGTGCTGAGGGAGGAGGTTGGTGTAAAACAACTGGGTGCTGAGAGAGGAGGTTGGTGTAAAACAACTGGGTGCTGAGGGAGGAGGTTGGTGTAACACAACTGGGTGCTGAGGGAGGAGGTTGGTGTAAAACAACTGGGTGCTGAGTGAGGAGGTTGGTGTAAAACAACTGGGTGCTGAGGGAGGAGGTTGGTGTAAAACAACTGGGTGCTGAGGGAGGAGGTTGGTGTAAAAGAACTGGGAGCTGAGGGAGGAGGTTGATGTAAAACAACTGGGTGCTGAGAGAGGAGGTTGGTGTAAAACAATTGGGTGCTGAGGGAGGAGGTTGGTGTAAAACAACTGGGAGCTGAGGGAGGAGGTTGGTGTAAAACAACTGGGAGCTGAGGGGGGATGTTGGTATAAAACAACTGGGTGCTGAGGGAGGAAGTTGGTGTAAAACAACTGGGTGCTGAGGGAGGAGGTTGGTGTAAACCAACTGGGTGCTGAGGGAGGAGGTTGGTGTAAGACAACTGGGTGCTGAGGGAGGAGGTTGGTGTAAAACAATTGGGTGCTGAGGGAGGAGGTTGGTGTAAAACAACTGGGAGCTGAGGGAGGAGGTTGGTGTAAAACAACTGGGAGCTGAGGGGGGATGTTGGTATAAAACAACTGGGTGCTGAGGGAGGAAGTTGGTGTAAAACAACTGGGTGCTGAGGGAGGAGGTTGGTGTAAACCAACTGAGAGCTGAGGGAGGATGTTGGTGTAAAACAACTGGGTGCTGAGGGAGGAGGTTGGTGTAAGACAACTGGGTGCTGAGAGAGGAGGTTGGTGTAAAACAACTGGGTGCTGAGAGAGGAGGTTGGTGTAAAACAACTGGGTGCTGAGGGAGGAGGTTGGTGTAAAACAACTGGGTGCTGAGGGAGGAGGTTGGTGTAACACAACTGGGTGCTGAGGGAGGAGGTTGGTGTAAAACAACTGGGTGCTGAGGGAGGAAGTTGGTGTAAAACAACTGGGTGCTGAGGGAGGAGGTTGGTGTAAACCAACTGGGTGCTGAGGGAGGAGGTTGGTGTAAGACAACTGGGTGCTGAGGGAGGAGGTTGGTGTAAAACAATTGGGTGCTGAGGGAGGAGGTTGGTGTAAAACAACTGGGAGCTGAGGGAGGAGGTTGGTGTAAAACAACTGGGAGCTGAGGGGGGATGTTGGTATAAAACAACTGGGTGCTGAGGGAGGAAGTTGGTGTAAAACAACTGGGTGCTGAGGGAGGACGTTGGTGTAAACCAACTGAGAGCTGAGGGAGGATGTTGGTGTAAAACAACTGGGTGCTGAGGGAGGAGGTTGGTTTAAGACAACTGGGTACTGAGAGAGGAGGTTGGTGTAAAACAACTGGGTGCTGAGAGAGGAGGTTGGTGTAAAACAACTGGGTTCTGAGGGAGGAGGTTGGTGTAAAACAACTGGGTGCTGAGGGAGGAGGTTGGTGTAACACAACTGGGTGCTGAGGGAGGAGGTTGGTGTAAAACAACTGGGTGCTGAGGGAGGATGTTGGTGTAAAATAACTGGGTGCTGAGGGAGGAGGTTGGTGTAAAACAATTGGGTGCTGAGGGAGGAGGTTGGTGTAAAACAACTGGGAGCTGAGGGAGGAGGTTGGTGTAAAACAACTGGGAGCTGAGGGGGGATGTTGGTATAAAACACCTGGGTGCTGAGGGAGGAAGTTGGTGTAAAACAACTGGGTGCTGAGGGAGGATGTTGGTGTAAACCAACTGAGAGCTGAGGGAGGATGTTGGTATAAAACAACTGGGTGCTGAAGGAGGAGGTTGGTGTAAAACAACTGGGTGCTGAGGAAGGAGGTTGGTGTAAAACAACTGGGTGCTGAGGGAGGAGGTTGGTGTAAAACAACTGGGTGCTGAGAGAGGAGGTTGGTGTAAAACAACTGGGTGCTGAGGGAGGAGGTTGGTGTAACACAACTGGGTGCTGAGGGAGGAGGTTGGTGTAACACAACTGGGTGCTGAGGGAGGAGGTTGGTGTAAAACAACTGGGTGCTGAGGGAGGATGTTGGTGTAAAATAACTGGGTGCTGAGGGAGGAGGTTGGTGTAAAACAATTGGGTGCTGAGGGAGGAGGTTGGTGTAAAACAACTGGGAGCTGAGGGAGGAAGTTGGTGTAAAACAACTGGGAGCTGAGGGGGGATGTTGGTATAAAACAACTGGGTGCTGAGAGAGGAAGTTGGTGTAAAACAACTGGGTGCTGAGGGAGGAGGTTGGTGTAAACCAACTGAGAGCTGAGGGAGGATGTTGGTATAAAACAACTGGATGCTAAAGGAGGAGGTTGGTGTAAAACAACTGGGTGCTGAGGAAGGAGGTTGGTGTAAAACAACTGGGTGCTGAGGGAGGAGGTTGGTGTAAAACAACTGGGTGCTGAGAGAGGAGGTTGGTGTAAAACAACTGGGTGCTGAGGGAGGAGGTTGGTGTAACACAACTGGGTGCTGAGGGAGGAGGTTGGTGTAACACAACTGGGTGCTGAGGGAGGAGGTTGGTGTAAAACAACTGGGTGCTGAAGGAGGATGTTGGTGTAAAATAACTGGGTGCTGAGGGAGGAGGTTGGTGTAAAACAATTGGGTGCTGAGGGAGGAGGTTGGTGTAAAACAACTCGGAGCTGAGGGAGGAGGTTGGTGTAAAACAACTGGGAGCTGAGGGGGGATGTTGGTATAAAACAACTGGGTGCTGAGGGAGGAAGTTGGTGTAAAACAACTGGGTGCTGAGGGAGGAGGTTGGTGTAAACCAACTGAGAGCTGAGGGAGGATGTTGGTATAAAACAACTGGGTGCTTAAGGAGGAGGTTGGTGTAAAACAACTGGATGCTGAGGAAGGAGGTTGGTGTAAAACAACTGGGTGCTGAGGGAGGAGGTTGGTGTAAAACAACTGGGTGCTGAGTGAGGAGGTTGGTGTAAAACAACTGGGTGCTGAGGGAGGAGGTTGGTGTAAAACAACTGGGTGCTGAGGGAGGAGGTTGGTGTAAAACAACTGGGAGCTGAGGGAGGAGGTTGATGTAAAACAACTGGGTGCTGAGAGAGGAGGTTGGTGTAAAACAATTGGGTGCTGAGGGAGGAGGTTGGTGTAAAACAACTGGGAGCTGAGGGAGGAGGTTGGTGTAAAACAACTGGGAGCTGAGGGGGGATGTTGGTATAAAACAACTGGGTGCTGAGGGAGGAAGTTGGTGTAAAACAACTGGGTGCTGAGGGAGGAGGTTGGTGTAAACCAACTGGGTGCTGAGGGAGGAGGTTGGTGTAAGAAAACTGGGTGCTGAGGGAGGAGGTTGGTGTAAAACAATTGGGTGCTGAGGGAGGAGGTTGGTGTAAAACAACTGGGAGCTGAGGGAGGAGGTTGGTGTAAAACAACTGGGAGCTGAGGGGGGATGTTGGTATAAAACAACTGGGTGCTGAGGGAGGAAGTTGGTGTAAAACAACTGGGTGCTGAGGGAGGAGGTTGGTGTAAAACAATTGGGTGCTGAGGGAGGAGGTTGGTGTAAAACAACTGGGAGCTGAGGGAGGAGGTTGGTGTAAAACAACTGGGAGCTGAGGGGGGATGTTGGTATAAAACAACTGGGTGCTGAGGGAGGAAGTTGGTGTAAAACAACTGGGTGCTGAGGGAGGAGGTTGGTGTAAACCAACTGAGAGCTGAGGGAGGATGTTGGTGTAAAACAACTGGGTGCTGAGGGAGGAGGTTGGTGTAAGACAACTGGGTGCTGAGAGAGGAGGTTGGTGTAAAACAACTGGGTGCTGAGAGAGGAGGTTGGTGTAAAACAACTGGGTGCTGAGGGAGGAGGTTGGTGTAAAACAACTGGGTGCTGAGGGAGGAGGTTGGTGTAACACAACTGGGTGCTGAGGGAGGAGGTTGGTGTAAAACAACTGGGTGCTGAGGGAGGAAGTTGGTGTAAAACAACTGGGTGGTGAGGGAGGAGGTTGGTGTAAACCAACTGGGTGCTGAGGGAGGAGGTTGGTGTAAGACAACTGGGTGCTGAGGGAGGAGGTTGGTGTAAAACAATTGGGTGCTGAGGGAGGAGGTTGGTGTAAAACAACTGGGAGCTGAGGGAGGAGGTTGGTGTAAAACAACTGGGAGCTGAGGGGGGATGTTGGTATAAAACAACTGGGTGCTGAGGGAGGAAGTTGGTGTAAAACAACTGGGTGCTGAGGGAGGACGTTGGTGTAAACCAACTGAGAGCTGAGGGAGGATGTTGGTGTAAAACAACTGGGTGCTGAGGGAGGAGGTTGGTGTAAGACAACTGGGTACTGAGAGAGGAGGTTGATGTAAAACAACTGGGTGCTGAGAGAGGAGGTTGGTGTAAAACAACTGGGTTCTGAGGGAGGAGGTTGGTGTAAAACAACTGGGTGCTGAGGGAGGAGGTTGGTGTAACACAACTGGGTGCTGAGGGAGGAGGTTGGTGTAAAACAACTGGGTGCTGAGGGAGGATGTTGGTGTAAAATAACTGGGTGCTGAGGGAGGAGGTTGGTGTAAAACAATTGGGTGCTGAGGGAGGAGGTTGGTGTAAAACAACTGGGAGCTGAGGGAGGAGGTTGGTGTAAAACAACTGGGAGCTGAGGGGGGATGTTGGTATAAAACACCTGGGTGCTGAGGGAGGAAGTTGGTGTAAAACAACTGGGTGCTGAGGGAGGAGGTTGGTGTAAACCAACTGAGAGCTGAGGGAGGATGTTGGTATAAAACAACTGGGTGCTGAAGGAGGAGGTTGGTGTAAAACAACTGGGTGCTGAGGAAGGAGGTTGGTGTAAAACAACTGGGTGCTGAGGGAGGAGGTTGGTGTAAAACAACTGGGTGCTGAGAGAGGAGGTTGGTGTAAAACAACTGGGTGCTGAGGGAGGAGGTTGGTGTAACACAACTGGGTGCTGAGGGAGGAGGTTGGTGTAACACAACTGGGTGCTGAGGGAGGAGGTTGGTGTAAAACAACTGGGTGCTGAGGGAGGATGTTGGTGTAAAATAACTGGGTGCTGAGGGAGGAGGTTGGTGTAAAACAATTGGGTGCTGAGGGAGGAGGTTGGTGTAAAACAACTGGGAGCTGAGGGAGGAAGTTGGTGTAAAACAACTGGGAGCTGAGGGGGGATGTTGGTATAAAACAACTGGGTGCTGAGGGAGGAAGTTGGTGTAAAACAACTGGGTGCTGAGGGAGGAGGTTGGTGTAAACCAACTGAGAGCTGAGGGAGGATGTTGGTATAAAACAACTGGATGCTGAAGGAGGAGGTTGGTGTAAAACAACTGGGTGCTGAGGAAGGAGGTTGGTGTAAAACAACTGGGTGCTGAGGGAGGAGGTTGGTGTAAAACAACTGGGTGCTGAGAGAGGAGGTTGGTGTAAAACAACTGGGTGCTGAGGGAGGAGGTTGGTGTAACACAACTGGGTGCTGAGGGAGGAGGTTGGTGTAACACAACTGGGTGCTGAGGGAGGAGGTTGGTGTAAAACAACTGGGTGCTGAAGGAGGATGTTGGTGTAAAATAACTGGGTGCTGAGGGAGGAGGTTGGTGTAAAACAATTGGGTGCTGAGGGAGGAGGTTGGTGTAAAACAACTCGGAGCTGAGGGAGGAGGTTGGTGTAAAACAACTGGGAGCTGAGGGGGGATGTTGGTATAAAACAACTGGGTGCTGAGGGAGGAAGTTGGTGTAAAACAACTGGGTGCTGAGGGAGGAGGTTGGTGTAAACCAACTGAGAGCTGAGGGAGGATGTTGGTATAAAACAACTGGGTGCTTAAGGAGGAGGTTGGTGTAAAACAACTGGATGCTGAGGAAGGAGGTTGGTGTAAAACAACTGGGTGCTGAGGGAGGAGGTTGGTGTAAAACAACTGGGTGCTGAGAGAGGAGGTTGGTGTAAAACAACTGGGTGCTGAGGGAGGAGGTTGGTGTAACACAACTGGGTGCTGAGGGAGGAGGTTGGTGTAAAACAACTGGGTGCTGAGTGAGGAGGTTGGTGTAAAACAACTGGGTGCTGAGGGAGGAGGTTGGTGTAAAACAACTGGGTGCTGAGGGAGGAGGTTGGTGTAAAAGAACTGGGAGCTGAGGGAGGAGGTTGATGTAAAACAACTGGGTGCTGAGAGAGGAGGTTGGTGTAAAACAATTGGGTGCTGAGGGAGGAGGTTGGTGTAAAACAACTGGGAGCTGAGGGAGGAGGTTGGTGTAAAACAACTGGGAGCTGAGGGGGGATGTTGGTATAAAACAACTGGGTGCTGAGGGAGGAAGTTGGTGTAAAACAACTGGGTGCTGAGGGAGGAGGTTGGTGTAAACCAACTGGGTGCTGAGGGAGGAGGTTGGTGTAAGACAACTGGGTGCTGAGGGAGGAGGTTGGTGTAAAACAATTGGGTGCTGAGGGAGGAGGTTGGTGTAAAACAACTGGGAGCTGAGGGAGGAGGTTGGTGTAAAACAACTGGGAGCTGAGGGGGGATGTTGGTATAAAACAACTGGGTGCTGAGGGAGGAAGTTGGTGTAAAACAACTGGGTGCTGAGGGAGGAGGTTGGTGTAAACCAACTGAGAGCTGAGGGAGGATGTTGGTGTAAAACAACTGGGTGCTGAGGGAGGAGGTTGGTGTAAGACAACTGGGTGCTGAGAGAGGAGGTTGGTGTAAAACAACTGGGTTCTGAGGGAGGAGGTTGGTGTAAAACAACTGGGTGCTGAGGGAGGAGGTTGGTGTAACACAACTGGGTGCTGAGGGAGGAGGTTGGTGTAAAACAACTGGGTGCTGAGGGAGGATGTTGGTGTAAAATAACTGGGTGCTGAGGGAGGAGGTTGGTGTAAAACAATTGGGTGCTGAGGGAGGAGGTTGGTGTAAAACAACTGGGAGCTGAGGGAGGAGGTTGGTGTAAAACAACTGGGAGCTGAGGGGGGATGTTGGTATAAAACACCTGGGTGCTGAGGGAGGAAGTTGGTGTAAAACAACTGGGTGCTGAGGGAGGATGTTGGTGTAAACCAACTGAGAGCTGAGGGAGGATGTTGGTATAAAACAACTGGGTGCTGAAGGAGGAGGTTGGTGTAAAACAACTGGGTGCTGAGGAAGGAGGTTGGTGTAAAACAACTGGGTGCTGAGGGAGGAGGTTGGTGTAAAACAACTGGGTGCTGAGAGAGGAGGTTGGTGTAAAACAACTGGGTGCTGAGGGAGGAGGTTGGTGTAACACAACTGGGTGCTGAGGGAGGAGGTTGGTGTAACACAACTGGGTGCTGAGGGAGGAGGTTGGTGTAAAACAACTGGGTGCTGAGGGAGGATGTTGGTGTAAAATAACTGGGTGCTGAGGGAGGAGGTTGGTGTAAAACAATTGGGTGCTGAGGGAGGAGGTTGGTGTAAAACAACTGGGAGCTGAGGGAGGAAGTTGGTGTAAAACAACTGGGAGCTGAGGGGGGATGTTGGTATAAAACAACTGGGTGCTGAGAGAGGAAGTTGGTGTAAAACAACTGGGTGCTGAGGGAGGAGGTTGGTGTAAACCAACTGAGAGCTGAGGGAGGATGTTGGTATAAAACAACTGGATGCTAAAGGAGGAGGTTGGTGTAAAACAACTGGGTGCTGAGGAAGGAGGTTGGTGTAAAACAACTGGGTGCTGAGGGAGGAGGTTGGTGTAAAACAACTGGGTGCTGAGAGAGGAGGTTGGTGTAAAACAACTGGGTGCTGAGGGAGGAGGTTGGTGTAACACAACTGGGTGCTGAGGGAGGAGGTTGGTGTAACACAACTGGGTGCTGAGGGAGGAGGTTGGTGTAAAACAACTGGGTGCTGAAGGAGGATGTTGGTGTAAAATAACTGGGTGCTGAGGGAGGAGGTTGGTGTAAAACAATTGGGTGCTGAGGGAGGAGGTTGGTGTAAAACAACTCGGAGCTGAGGGAGGAGGTTGGTGTAAAACAACTGGGAGCTGAGGGGGGATGTTGGTATAAAACAACTGGGTGCTGAGGGAGGAAGTTGGTGTAAAAAAACTGGGTGCTGAGGGAGGAGGTTGGTGTAAACCAACTGAGAGCTGAGGGAGGATGTTGGTATAAAACAACTGGGTGCTTAAGGAGGAGGTTGGTGTAAAACAACTGGATGCTGAGGAAGGAGGTTGGTGTAAAACAACTGGGTGCTGAGGGAGGAGGTTGGTGTAAAACAACTGGGTGCTGAGTGAGGAGGTTGGTGTAAAACAACTGGGTGCTGAGGGAGGAGGTTGGTGTAAAACAACTGGGTGCTGAGGGAGGAGGTTGGTGTAAAACAACTGGGAGCTGAGGGAGGAGGTTGATGTAAAACAACTGGGTGCTGAGAGAGGAGGTTGGTGTAAAACAATTGGGTGCTGAGGGAGGAGGTTGGTGTAAAACAACTGGGAGCTGAGGGAGGAGGTTGGTGTAAAACAACTGGGAGCTGAGGGGGGATGTTGGTATAAAACAACTGGGTGCTGAGGGAGGAAGTTGGTGTAAAACAACTGGGTGCTGAGGGAGGAGGTTGGTGTAAACCAACTGGGTGCTGAGGGAGGAGGTTGGTGTAAGACAACTGGGTGCTGAGGGAGGAGGTTGGTGTAAAACAATTGGGTGCTGAGGGAGGAGGTTGGTGTAAAACAACTGGGAGCTGAGGGAGGAGGTTGGTGTAAAACAACTGGGAGCTGAGGGGGGATGTTGGTATAAAACAACTGGGTGCTGAGGGAGGAAGTTGGTGTAAAACAACTGGGTGCTGAGGGAGGAGGTTGGTGTAAAACAATTGGGTGCTGAGGGAGGAGGTTGGTGTAAAACAACTGGGAGCTGAGGGAGGAGGTTGGTGTAAAACAACTGGGAGCTGAGGGGGGATGTTGGTATAAAACAACTGGGTGCTGAGGGAGGAAGTTGGTGTAAAACAACTGGGTGCTGAGGGAGGAGGTTGGTGTAAACCAACTGAGAGCTGAGGGAGGATGTTGGTGTAAAACAACTGGGTGCTGAGGGAGGAGGTTGGTGTAAGACAACTGGGTGCTGAGAGAGGAGGTTGGTGTAAAACAACTGGGTGCTGAGAGAGGAGGTTGGTGTAAAACAACTGGGTGCTGAGGGAGGAGGTTGGTGTAAAACAACTGGGTGCTGAGGGAGGAGGTTGGTGTAACACAACTGGGTGCTGAGGGAGGAGGTTGGTGTAAAACAACTGGGTGCTGAGGGAGGAAGTTGGTGTAAAACAACTGGGTGGTGAGGGAGGAGGTTGGTGTAAACCAACTGGGTGCTGAGGGAGGAGGTTGGTGTAAGACAACTGGGTGCTGAGGGAGGAGGTTGGTGTAAAACAATTGGGTGCTGAGGGAGGAGGTTGGTGTAAAACAACTGGGAGCTGAGGGAGGAGGTTGGTGTAAAACAACTGGGAGCTGAGGGGGGATGTTGGTATAAAACAACTGGGTGCTGAGGGAGGAAGTTGGTGTAAAACAACTGGGTGCTGAGGGAGGACGTTGGTGTAAACCAACTGAGAGCTGAGGGAGGATGTTGGTGTAAAACAACTGGGTGCTGAGGGAGGAGGTTGGTGTAAGACAACTGGGTACTGAGAGAGGAGGTTGGTGTAAAACAACTGGGTGCTGAGAGAGGAGGTTGGTGTAAAACAACTGGGTTCTGAGGGAGGAGGTTGGTGTAAAACAACTGGGTGCTGAGGGAGGAGGTTGGTGTAACACAACTGGGTGCTGAGGGAGGAGGTTGGTGTAAAACAACTGGGTGCTGAGGGAGGATGTTGGTGTAAAATAACTGGGTGCTGAGGGAGGAGGTTGGTGTAAAACAATTGGGTGCTGAGGGAGGAGGTTGGTGTAAAACAACTGGGAGCTGAGGGAGGAGGTTGGTGTAAAACAACTGGGAGCTGAGGGGGGATGTTGGTATAAAACACCTGGGTGCTGAGGGAGGAAGTTGGTGTAAAACAACTGGGTGCTGAGGGAGGAGGTTGGTGTAAACCAACTGAGAGCTGAGGGAGGATGTTGGTATAAAACAACTGGGTGCTGAAGGAGGAGGTTGGTGTAAAACAACTGGGTGCTGAGGAAGGAGGTTGGTGTAAAACAACTGGGTGCTGAGGGAGGAGGTTGGTGTAAAACAACTGGGTGCTGAGAGAGGAGGTTGGTGTAAAACAACTGGGTGCTGAGGGAGGAGGTTGGTGTAACACAACTGGGTGCTGAGGGAGGAGGTTGGTGTAACACAACTGGGTGCTGAGGGAGGAGGTTGGTGTAAAACA
Source organism: Escarpia spicata (assembly GCA_963995525.1). NCBI lineage: Eukaryota > Metazoa > Annelida > Polychaeta > Sabellida > Siboglinidae > Escarpia > Escarpia spicata. The sequence continues at coordinate 26,176,953 of OZ023208.1, forward strand.
ACTGGGTGCTGAGGGAGGATGTTGGTGTAAAATAACTGGGTGCTGAGGGAGGAGGTTGGTGTAAAACAATTGGGTGCTGAGGGAGGAGGTTGGTGTAAAACAACTGGGAGCTGAGGGAGGAAGTTGGTGTAAAACAACTGGGAGCTGAGGGGGGATGTTGGTATAAAACAACTGGGTGCTGAGGGAGGAAGTTGGTGTAAAACAACTGGGTGCTGAGGGAGGAGGTTGGTGTAAACCAACTGAGAGCTGAGGGAGGATGTTGGTATAAAACAACTGGATGCTGAAGGAGGAGGTTGGTGTAAAACAACTGGGTGCTGAGGAAGGAGGTTGGTGTAAAACAACTGGGTGCTGAGGGAGGAGGTTGGTGTAAAACAACTGGGTGCTGAGAGAGGAGGTTGGTGTAAAACAACTGGGTGCTGAGGGAGGAGGTTGGTGTAACACAACTGGGTGCTGAGGGAGGAGGTTGGTGTAACACAACTGGGTGCTGAGGGAGGAGGTTGGTGTAAAACAACTGGGTGCTGAAGGAGGATGTTGGTGTAAAATAACTGGGTGCTGAGGGAGGAGGTTGGTGTAAAACAATTGGGTGCTGAGGGAGGAGGTTGGTGTAAAACAACTCGGAGCTGAGGGAGGAGGTTGGTGTAAAACAACTGGGAGCTGAGGGGGGATGTTGGTATAAAACAACTGGGTGCTGAGGGAGGAAGTTGGTGTAAAACAACTGGGTGCTGAGGGAGGAGGTTGGTGTAAACCAACTGAGAGCTGAGGGAGGATGTTGGTATAAAACAACTGGGTGCTTAAGGAGGAGGTTGGTGTAAAACAACTGGATGCTGAGGAAGGAGGTTGGTGTAAAACAACTGGGTGCTGAGGGAGGAGGTTGGTGTAAAACAACTGGGTGCTGAGAGAGGAGGTTGGTGTAAAACAACTGGGTGCTGAGGGAGGAGGTTGGTGTAACACAACTGGGTGCTGAGGGAGGAGGTTGGTGTAAAACAACTGGGTGCTGAGTGAGGAGGTTGGTGTAAAACAACTGGGTGCTGAGGGAGGAGGTTGGTGTAAAACAACTGGGTGCTGAGGGAGGAGGTTGGTGTAAAAGAACTGGGAGCTGAGGGAGGAGGTTGATGTAAAACAACTGGGTGCTGAGAGAGGAGGTTGGTGTAAAACAATTGGGTGCTGAGGGAGGAGGTTGGTGTAAAACAACTGGGAGCTGAGGGAGGAGGTTGGTGTAAAACAACTGGGAGCTGAGGGGGGATGTTGGTATAAAACAACTGGGTGCTGAGGGAGGAAGTTGGTGTAAAACAACTGGGTGCTGAGGGAGGAGGTTGGTGTAAACCAACTGGGTGCTGAGGGAGGAGGTTGGTGTAAGACAACTGGGTGCTGAGGGAGGAGGTTGGTGTAAAACAATTGGGTGCTGAGGGAGGAGGTTGGTGTAAAACAACTGGGAGCTGAGGGAGGAGGTTGGTGTAAAACAACTGGGAGCTGAGGGGGGATGTTGGTATAAAACAACTGGGTGCTGAGGGAGGAAGTTGGTGTAAAACAACTGGGTGCTGAGGGAGGAGGTTGGTGTAAACCAACTGAGAGCTGAGGGAGGATGTTGGTGTAAAACAACTGGGTGCTGAGGGAGGAGGTTGGTGTAAGACAACTGGGTGCTGAGAGAGGAGGTTGGTGTAAAACAACTGGGTGCTGAGAGAGGAGGTTGGTGTAAAACAACTGGGTGCTGAGAGAGGAGGTTGGTGTAAAACAACTGGGTGCTGAGGGAGGAGGTTGGTGTAACACAACTGGGTGCTGAGGGAGGAGGTTGGTGTAACACAACTGGGTGCTGAGGGAGGAGGTTGGTGTAAAACAACTGGGTGCTGAAGGAGGATGTTGGTGTAAAATAACTGGGTGCTGAGGGAGGAGGTTGGTGTAAAACAATTGGGTGCTGAGGGAGGAGGTTGGTGTAAAACAACTCGGAGCTGAGGGAGGAGGTTGGTGTAAAACAACTGGGAGCTGAGGGGGGATGTTGGTATAAAACAACTGGGTGCTGAGGGAGGAAGTTGGTGTAAAACAACTGGGTGCTGAGGGAGGAGGTTGGTGTAAACCAACTGAGAGCTGAGGGAGGATGTTGGTATAAAACAACTGGGTGCTTAAGGAGGAGGTTGGTGTAAAACAACTGGATGCTGAGGAAGGAGGTTGGTGTAAAACAACTGGGTGCTGAGGGAGGAGGTTGGTGTAAAACAACTGGGTGCTGAGAGAGGAGGTTGGTGTAAAACAACTGGGTTCTGAGGGAGGAGGTTGGTGTAAAACAACTGGGTGCTGAGGGAGGAGGTTGGTGTAACACAACTGGGTGCTGAGGGAGGAGGTTGGTGTAAAACAACTGGGTGCTGAGGGAGGATGTTGGTGTAAAATAACTGGGTGCTGAGGGAGGAGGTTGGTGTAAAACAATTGGGTGCTGAGGGAGGAGGTTGGTGTAAAACAACTGGGAGCTGAGGGAGGAGGTTGGTGTAAAACAACTGGGAGCTGAGGGGGGATGTTGGTATAAAACACCTGGGTGCTGAGGGAGGAAGTTGGTGTAAAACAACTGGGTGCTGAGGGAGGATGTTGGTGTAAACCAACTGAGAGCTGAGGGAGGATGTTGGTATAAAACAACTGGGTGCTGAAGGAGGAGGTTGGTGTAAAACAACTGGGTGCTGAGGAAGGAGGTTGGTGTAAAACAACTGGGTGCTGAGGGAGGAGGTTGGTGTAAAACAACTGGGTGCTGAGAGAGGAGGTTGGTGTAAAACAACTGGGTGCTGAGGGAGGAGGTTGGTGTAACACAACTGGGTGCTGAGGGAGGAGGTTGGTGTAACACAACTGGGTGCTGAGGGAGGAGGTTGGTGTAAAACAACTGGGTGCTGAGGGAGGATGTTGGTGTAAAATAACTGGGTGCTGAGGGAGGAGGTTGGTGTAAAACAATTGGGTGCTGAGGGAGGAGGTTGGTGTAAAACAACTGGGAGCTGAGGGAGGAAGTTGGTGTAAAACAACTGGGAGCTGAGGGGGGATGTTGGTATAAAACAACTGGGTGCTGAGAGAGGAAGTTGGTGTAAAACAACTGGGTGCTGAGGGAGGAGGTTGGTGTAAACCAACTGAGAGCTGAGGGAGGATGTTGGTATAAAACAACTGGATGCTAAAGGAGGAGGTTGGTGTAAAACAACTGGGTGCTGAGGAAGGAGGTTGGTGTAAAACAACTGGGTGCTGAGGGAGGAGGTTGGTGTAAAACAACTGGGTGCTGAGAGAGGAGGTTGGTGTAAAACAACTGGGTGCTGAGGGAGGAGGTTGGTGTAACACAACTGGGTGCTGAGGGAGGAGGTTGGTGTAACACAACTGGGTGCTGAGGGAGGAGGTTGGTGTAAAACAACTGGGTGCTGAAGGAGGATGTTGGTGTAAAATAACTGGGTGCTGAGGGAGGAGGTTGGTGTAAAACAATTGGGTGCTGAGGGAGGAGGTTGGTGTAAAACAACTCGGAGCTGAGGGAGGAGGTTGGTGTAAAACAACTGGGAGCTGAGGGGGGATGTTGGTATAAAACAACTGGGTGCTGAGGGAGGAAGTTGGTGTAAAACAACTGGGTGCTGAGGGAGGAGGTTGGTGTAAACCAACTGAGAGCTGAGGGAGGATGTTGGTATAAAACAACTGGGTGCTTAAGGAGGAGGTTGGTGTAAAACAACTGGATGCTGAGGAAGGAGGTTGGTGTAAAACAACTGGGTGCTGAGGGAGGAGGTTGGTGTAAAACAACTGGGTGCTGAGTGAGGAGGTTGGTGTAAAACAACTGGGTGCTGAGGGAGGAGGTTGGTGTAAAACAACTGGGTGCTGAGGGAGGAGGTTGGTGTAAAACAACTGGGAGCTGAGGGAGGAGGTTGATGTAAAACAACTGGGTGCTGAGAGAGGAGGTTGGTGTAAAACAATTGGGTGCTGAGGGAGGAGGTTGGTGTAAAACAACTGGGAGCTGAGGGAGGAGGTTGGTGTAAAACAACTGGGAGCTGAGGGGGGATGTTGGTATAAAACAACTGGGTGCTGAGGGAGGAAGTTGGTGTAAAACAACTGGGTGCTGAGGGAGGAGGTTGGTGTAAACCAACTGGGTGCTGAGGGAGGAGGTTGGTGTAAGACAACTGGGTGCTGAGGGAGGAGGTTGGTGTAAAACAATTGGGTGCTGAGGGAGGAGGTTGGTGTAAAACAACTGGGAGCTGAGGGAGGAGGTTGGTGTAAAACAACTGGGAGCTGAGGGGGGATGTTGGTATAAAACAACTGGGTGCTGAGGGAGGAAGTTGGTGTAAAACAACTGGGTGCTGAGGGAGGAGGTTGGTGTAAAACAATTGGGTGCTGAGGGAGGAGGTTGGTGTAAAACAACTGGGAGCTGAGGGAGGAGGTTGGTGTAAAACAACTGGGAGCTGAGGGGGGATGTTGGTATAAAACAACTGGGTGCTGAGGGAGGAAGTTGGTGTAAAACAACTGGGTGCTGAGGGAGGAGGTTGGTGTAAACCAACTGAGAGCTGAGGGAGGATGTTGGTGTAAAACAACTGGGTGCTGAGGGAGGAGGTTGGTGTAAGACAACTGGGTGCTGAGAGAGGAGGTTGGTGTAAAACAACTGGGTGCTGAGAGAGGAGGTTGGTGTAAAACAACTGGGTGCTGAGGGAGGAGGTTGGTGTAAAACAACTGGGTGCTGAGGGAGGAGGTTGTTGTAACACAACTGGGTGCTGAGGGAGGAGGTTGGTGTAAAACAACTGGGTGCTGAGGGAGGAAGTTGGTGTAAAACAACTGGGTGGTGAGGGAGGAGGTTGGTGTAAACCAACTGGGTGCTGAGGGAGGAGGTTGGTGTAAGACAACTGGGTGCTGAGGGAGGAGGTTGGTGTAAAACAATTGGGTGCTGAGGGAGGAGGTTGGTGTAAAACAACTGGGAGCTGAGGGAGGAGGTTGGTGTAAAACAACTGGGAGCTGAGGGGGGATGTTGGTATAAAACAACTGGGTGCTGAGGGAGGAAGTTGGTGTAAAACAACTGGGTGCTGAGGGAGGACGTTGGTGTAAACCAACTGAGAGCTGAGGGAGGATGTTGGTGTAAAACAACTGGGTGCTGAGGGAGGAGGTTGGTGTAAGACAACTGGGTACTGAGAGAGGAGGTTGGTGTAAAACAACTGGGTGCTGAGAGAGGAGGTTGGTGTAAAACAACTGGGTTCTGAGGGAGGAGGTTGGTGTAAAACAACTGGGTGCTGAGGGAGGAGGTTGGTGTAACACAACTGGGTGCTGAGGGAGGAGGTTGGTGTAAAACAACTGGGTGCTGAGGGAGGATGTTGGTGTAAAATAACTGGGTGCTGAGGGAGGAGGTTGGTGTAAAACAATTGGGTGCTGAGGGAGGAGGTTGGTGTAAAACAACTGGGAGCTGAGGGAGGAGGTTGGTGTAAAACAACTGGGAGCTGAGGGGGGATGTTGGTATAAAACACCTGGGTGCTGAGGGAGGAAGTTGGTGTAAAACAACTGGGTGCTGAGGGAGGAGGTTGGTGTAAACCAACTGAGAGCTGAGGGAGGATGTTGGTATAAAACAACTGGGTGCTGAAGGAGGAGGTTGGTGTAAAACAACTGGGTGCTGAGGAAGGAGGTTGGTGTAAAACAACTGGGTGCTGAGGGAGGAGGTTGGTGTAAAACAACTGGGTGCTGAGAGAGGAGGTTGGTGTAAAACAACTGGGTGCTGAGGGAGGAGGTTGGTGTAACACAACTGGGTGCTGAGGGAGGAGGTTGGTGTAACACAACTGGGTGCTGAGGGAGGAGGTTGGTGTAAAACAACTGGGTGCTGAGGGAGGATGTTGGTGTAAAATAACTGGGTGCTGAGGGAGGAGGTTGGTGTAAAACAATTGGGTGCTGAGGGAGGAGGTTGGTGTAAAACAACTGGGAGCTGAGGGAGGAAGTTGGTGTAAAACAACTGGGAGCTGAGGGGGGATGTTGGTATAAAACAACTGGGTGCTGAGGGAGGAAGTTGGTGTAAAACAACTGGGTGCTGAGGGAGGAGGTTGGTGTAAACCAACTGAGAGCTGAGGGAGGATGTTGGTATAAAACAACTGGATGCTGAAGGAGGAGGTTGGTGTAAAACAACTGGGTGCTGAGGAAGGAGGTTGGTGTAAAACAACTGGGTGCTGAGGGAGGAGGTTGGTGTAAAACAACTGGGTGCTGAGAGAGGAGGTTGGTGTAAAACAACTGGGTGCTGAGGGAGGAGGTTGGTGTAACACAACTGGGTGCTGAGGGAGGAGGTTGGTGTAACACAACTGGGTGCTGAGGGAGGAGGTTGGTGTAAAACAACTGGGTGCTGAAGGAGGATGTTGGTGTAAAATAACTGGGTGCTGAGGGAGGAGGTTGGTGTAAAACAATTGGGTGCTGAGGGAGGAGGTTGGTGTAAAACAACTCGGAGCTGAGGGAGGAGGTTGGTGTAAAACAACTGGGAGCTGAGGGGGGATGTTGGTATAAAACAACTGGGTGCTGAGGGAGGAAGTTGGTGTAAAACAACTGGGTGCTGAGGGAGGAGGTTGGTGTAAACCAACTGAGAGCTGAGGGAGGATGTTGGTATAAAACAACTGGGTGCTTAAGGAGGAGGTTGGTGTAAAACAACTGGATGCTGAGGAAGGAGGTTGGTGTAAAACAACTGGGTGCTGAGGGAGGAGGTTGGTGTAAAACAACTGGGTGCTGAGAGAGGAGGTTGGTGTAAAACAACTGGGTGCTGAGGGAGGAGGTTGGTGTAACACAACTGGGTGCTGAGGGAGGAGGTTGGTGTAAAACAACTGGGTGCTGAGTGAGGAGGTTGGTGTAAAACAACTGGGTGCTGAGGGAGGAGGTTGGTGTAAAACAACTGGGTGCTGAGGGAGGAGGTTGGTGTAAAAGAACTGGGAGCTGAGGGAGGAGGTTGATGTAAAACAACTGGGTGCTGAGAGAGGAGGTTGGTGTAAAACAATTGGGTGCTGAGGGAGGAGGTTGGTGTAAAACAACTGGGAGCTGAGGGAGGAGGTTGGTGTAAAACAACTGGGAGCTGAGGGGGGATGTTGGTATAAAACAACTGGGTGCTGAGGGAGGAAGTTGGTGTAAAACAACTGGGTGCTGAGGGAGGAGGTTGGTGTAAACCAACTGGGTGCTGAGGGAGGAGGTTGGTGTAAGACAACTGGGTGCTGAGGGAGGAGGTTGGTGTAAAACAATTGGGTGCTGAGGGAGGAGGTTGGTGTAAAACAACTGGGAGCTGAGGGAGGAGGTTGGTGTAAAACAACTGGGAGCTGAGGGGGGATGTTGGTATAAAACAACTGGGTGCTGAGGGAGGAAGTTGGTGTAAAACAACTGGGTGCTGAGGGAGGAGGTTGGTGTAAACCAACTGAGAGCTGAGGGAGGATGTTGGTGTAAAACAACTGGGTGCTGAGGGAGGAGGTTGGTGTAAGACAACTGGGTGCTGAGAGAGGAGGTTGGTGTAAAACAACTGGGTGCTGAGAGAGGAGGTTGGTGTAAAACAACTGGGTGCTGAGGGAGGAGGTTGGTGTAAAACAACTGGGTGCTGAGGGAGGAGGTTGGTGTAACACAACTGGGTGCTGAGGGAGGAGGTTGGTGTAAAACAACTGGGTGCTGAGGGAGGAAGTTGGTGTAAAACAACTGGGTGCTGAGGGAGGAGGTTGGTGTAAACCAACTGGGTGCTGAGGGAGGAGGTTGGTGTAAGACAACTGGGTGCTGAGGGAGGAGGTTGGTGTAAAACAATTGGGTGCTGAGGGAGGAGGTTGGTGTAAAACAACTGGGAGCTGAGGGAGGAGGTTGGTGTAAAACAACTGGGAGCTGAGGGGGGATGTTGGTATAAAACAACTGGGTGCTGAGGGAGGAAGTTGGTGTAAAACAACTGGGTGCTGAGGGAGGACGTTGGTGTAAACCAACTGAGAGCTGAGGGAGGATGTTGGTGTAAAACAACTGGGTGCTGAGGGAGGAGGTTGGTTTAAGACAACTGGGTACTGAGAGAGGAGGTTGGTGTAAAACAACTGGGTGCTGAGAGAGGAGGTTGGTGTAAAACAACTGGGTTCTGAGGGAGGAGGTTGGTGTAAAACAACTGGGTGCTGAGGGAGGAGGTTGGTGTAACACAACTGGGTGCTGAGGGAGGAGGTTGGTGTAAAACAACTGGGTGCTGAGGGAGGATGTTGGTGTAAAATAACTGGGTGCTGAGGGAGGAGGTTGGTGTAAAACAATTGGGTGCTGAGGGAGGAGGTTGGTGTAAAACAACTGGGAGCTGAGGGAGGAGGTTGGTGTAAAACAACTGGGAGCTGAGGGGGGATGTTGGTATAAAACACCTGGGTGCTGAGGGAGGAAGTTGGTGTAAAACAACTGGGTGCTGAGGGAGGAGGTTGGTGTAAACCAACTGAGAGCTGAGGGAGGATGTTGGTATAAAACAACTGGGTGCTGAAGGAGGAGGTTGGTGTAAAACAACTGGGTGCTGAGGAAGGAGGTTGGTGTAAAACAACTGGGTGCTGAGGGAGGAGGTTGGTGTAAAACAACTGGGTGCTGAGAGAGGAGGTTGGTGTAAAACAACTGGGTGCTGAGGGAGGAGGTTGGTGTAACACAACTGGGTGCTGAGGGAGGAGGTTGGTGTAACACAACTGGGTGCTGAGGGAGGAGGTTGGTGTAAAACAACTGGGTGCTGAGGGAGGATGTTGGTGTAAAATAACTGGGTGCTGAGGGAGGAGGTTGGTGTAAAACAATTGGGTGCTGAGGGAGGAGGTTGGTGTAAAACAACTGGGAGCTGAGGGAGGAAGTTGGTGTAAAACAACTGGGAGCTGAGGGGGGATGTTGGTATAAAACAACTGGGTGCTGAGAGAGGAAGTTGGTGTAAAACAACTGGGTGCTGAGGGAGGAGGTTGGTGTAAACCAACTGAGAGCTGAGGGAGGATGTTGGTATAAAACAACTGGATGCTGAAGGAGGAGGTTGGTGTAAAACAACTGGGTGCTGAGGAAGGAGGTTGGTGTAAAACAACTGGGTGCTGAGGGAGGAGGTTGGTGTAAAACAACTGGGTGCTGAGAGAGGAGGTTGGTGTAAAACAACTGGGTGCTGAGGGAGGAGGTTGGTGTAACACAACTGGGTGCTGAGGGAGGAGGTTGGTGTAACACAACTGGGTGCTGAGGGAGGAGGTTGGTGTAAAACAACTGGGTGCTGAAGGAGGATGTTGGTGTAAAATAACTGGGTGCTGAGGGAGGAGGTTGGTGTAAAACAATTGGGTGCTGAGGGAGGAGGTTGGTGTAAAACAACTCGGAGCTGAGGGAGGAGGTTGGTGTAAAACAACTGGGAGCTGAGGGGGGATGTTGGTATAAAACAACTGGGTGCTGAGGGAGGAAGTTGGTGTAAAACAACTGGGTGCTGAGGGAGGAGGTTGGTGTAAACCAACTGAGAGCTGAGGGAGGATGTTGGTATAAAACAACTGGGTGCTTAAGGAGGAGGTTGGTGTAAAACAACTGGATGCTGAGGAAGGAGGTTGGTGTAAAACAACTGGGTGCTGAGGGAGGAGGTTGGTGTAAAACAACTGGGTGCTGAGAGAGGAGGTTGGTGTAAAACAACTGGGTGCTGAGGGAGGAGGTTGGTGTAACACAACTGGGTGCTGAGGGAGGAGGTTGGTGTAAAACAACTGGGTGCTGAGTGAGGAGGTTGGTGTAAAACAACTGGGTGCTGAGGGAGGAGGTTGGTGTAAAACAACTGGGTGCTGAGGGAGGAGGTTGGTGTAAAACAACTGGGAGCTGAGGGAGGAGGTTGATGTAGGACAACTGGGTGCTGAGGGAGGAGGTTGGTATAAAACAACTGGGTGCTGAGAGAGGAGGTTGGTGTAAAACAACTGGGTGCTGAAGGAGGAGGTTGGTGTAAAACAACTGGGTGCTGAGGGAGGAGGTTGGTGTAAAACAACTGGGTGCTGAGGGAGGAGGTTGGTGTAAAACAACTGGGTGCTGAGGGAGGAGGTTGGTGTAAAACAAATGGGTGCTGAGGGAAGAGGTTGGTGTAAAACAACTGGGAGCTGCGGGAGGAGGCTGGTGTAAACGAAAGTTTCAAGAAGAAACTAGTGATGAGTCGGCGAAAGTGGGCTGACTGTGTGGAACGAATGAAAGAAGAACGGTTACAGAAGAAAGCAGATGCCCGGAAAGTGGAAGGTGAAAGGGGACGGGGATGATCCAGACTGACATGGGAGGATTGTGTAACGAGATATTTGGACCGACCGGGTATACACAGACGGGAGGAAAGACCGATGGTAGAGACAGCAGTGCAAGAACAGTGAAGGGAGATAAAACAGAAAACGAGGACCAGTATAATAATAAAAAATAAGTTGATATAGAAGATGCGTTCAGAAACGTTACAGTAAGCCACTGTTGTCACTTGTTTGATCTTGTACTGTTTCTGCTAGTATTATTATATAAACGTTGTAAACGTGATCAGTTTTCATCTTATTGATTCGGGGTGGTCTATTCAACATAGTGTTTAAAACGCTGAACTAGTTATGCACTCAAGCGGTTGTACAAATGACAGTGACTTTGACCTGCCCAGTGGTCGCTGACTGACGCAAACATGAAAGTGGAAGCTATTAATATACCGCGTCATTCTGCGGACAAGGTAGTTCATGATGTTTGGTTTCACGGGTGACGTCAAACAGCGAGTTCTGCGCAATTAGCTACAGTTTTTGTTGTTACCTGTTCCGCACTTAACAAGTACACGTTGATTAAACAAAGCCTAGCGGGTCAGTATACAATACAATACAATAACTTTATTGTCTGTTGGGTTACAGAAAATTTCCTTTAGGCTTGTTCATATAAAATCTTACATATGTATGTATACAAGGTTAAGATAAGTACTAAGAGCGAGGTTATCACGTCATATTCATATCACATGCACAAAAGGATATAGTGATAGATCATATGCACATAGATAAGTAAACCACAATAAATAAGTAAATAAGTAACAGGTAAACAAGTAAACCACAGGAGGAGAATGTCTATCATACAAATAGTACTGTAAACAATCAGGCTAACACATTGGGTCAGAGTAAATACATTGTAAAATGGTAAGGATACTATCACATATTGTAATTATTCAATTAAACACATATATATTGCATTAGATTATTATGAAGTCATAGTCATGCCTAAAATTTGTAAGATTCATTTACACAAATAAAAAGAAGAGTGGCGTTACCATGAGTAGACATCTGGCGCCGGCATTACAAGTTAAAAACAAAAACTAAACTGTTGAGCCACGACATATACACTGCAGGACACTAAGGCACAAACAGCACAATATAATGTCATAAAAAACTAAATGCAAACAAAATACTGCTACAGAATACATTCACCTACAGTTGAGAATGGACACTACAGTTGGTATAAAGGATTTTTTGAAGAGATTCTTCCGAGCAAGGTGCATCTTATATCGTCGGCCTGACGGAAGCTGCTGGAACTGGCCAAAAAGAGGATGGGTGGGGTCGCAAACAATAGTAGTAGCTTTCCTTCTGACAGCGCCACTGTACAAGTCATCCAGCGAGTACTGTCCTGACCCAATAATTTTTCCTGCAACTTTGACAATGCGTGACAGCCTACCTTTATCTTTCATGTTCAGATTACCAAACCATACAATACCATTGAGGGTCAGAACACTCTATTAAACTCCTATACACCATTTCCAAGATTTCTTGGTTCACATCAAAAGATCTCAATTTCCTTAGAAGGTAGAGGCGCTGGTTTGCCTTTTTTACAATGTGATCAGTGTCATCAGTGAAAGACAGCTTGTTGTCATAAAAAGTGCCAAGATATTTAAATTTGGACACAACTTCAACACGTTCATTACTAATCTTGGCAGGGGCAAAAACATCAGAGACTTTCCTGTTGTCGATCAGAAGTTCTTTCGTTTTGCCAACGTTAAGGTGAAGAAAGCTGTCAGCGCACCATTTCTCCAAAACTGAGATTTGTGTATGGGAGCTTAAATAAAGCTGATTAAACACTTTTTACTGAAAGGTAATTTCATGTTTGCTATTTTAGTGTGTTATGATGATAATCTTTTAGTTGCTTCACAAACAATAATATATATTGTTATTACTACCTATATTATGATTATAAATAATATCATACTGATATAATGAACATTTTTTTGTATCAAATTCGTAACTACAGATTTTGCTAAATAACGGACAGCTATTGAAATTACTTTTGAAACATAGCAAGTGACTGATCCATGTGCATAACATGGAACTGTGGACGTTTCGCTCAACGCATTGTTAATCGAGCTGTTTGCAAATTCCCGACTGTACTGTGTTTATGGGCTTCAGGCCAAGCAATCCGTGGACTTAAAAAACCAACCCTAAGCAAAACAGGCGTACTGGGTCTCATTTACAATACTGACCTGGATTTATAATTTTGGGTCCTGGATAGAAACGACAGCCAAATATATCATGGTCAGAAAAGCCCAGGCCGGGAAACGTGCAACAGCACAACAAGGATATGATCTTCCAATCACGAAGGCACGTGCGACTTGAAATGTACACAACCACTGTATAATTAGTCCAGCTACACCGGTGCGACGCCTGCACACAGACGTCAGATTGAGGACATGGCCAGAAGGTTGTAACAAAAGAATGTTGCGCGAAGTATTTCAGGTCTGGAAGGCGAATCCAATTACGAATTCAGAGCTATATCGCATGATTTGCGAAGCTAAGTGGATAGATTCGCATGAGAAGGTTCACGTTCGCCGAACACAACTACCACCCTGAGCACGTCAGGAACCTACACGCAAACTTATGATTTGGGAGCCAATGCCCAAGCACTACGATGAAGATCACGCCTTATCAGTATCGACAGACTATTCAAGTATATGGGTATATCGTTGCAAGAAATGTCGACTGCACAATGTAATGTGTTGAGTGACGTCAATGCCCGATGACACTAATCAACGTAACCGCGATAATTCAAAGAAATAATTATGAAAGCTATGATGTATAGTATATATTTTTTTGAGTTGACGCGTCATTGGTGGATCATCATTTGTCTTCAAAATAATAAATCATCCTCGCATCTGCTTTCTGCAGCCAAAGAGCTTGCATATTGTCTTAAGAAAGGATGCCAATTACGACTTGTCGATAATCCATTATTGCTAGTGATAAGTAATCACAGAAAAATTGTGTTGTCCGTTGTCGCTAATTCATTTCGAATGGATGGGTCGCGGGTCGCGGTCCTGCGATGTCGTGTGTCGCATACTGTTGGCTCCCGTAACGCCGGTTGTCTTGTTACATCGTCGTTAATAACCAGCTCGCGGTATCTGCGTTGGCCAGTTGGGAGGAAGTGGATCTCGCGTGTCTGACCGAGGTGTCGTCTCAGTGTAGTCCGATGAATGCCTGATGTTTACATAGTGTTCATTTTGTACTCCACTTTAGCTCATCAGTGTTATATACGAACAACAATGTTTGACTCTCAATAAGCAAATGTTTCCTAAACGTGCCATCTGGATATTTGTTGTGGTAGACAATCTTGCTCAATCTTGCTGCATGTCGTACTACCCGTTGCACCCGTCGTGCATTTAACATGTGTATTACAAATCTGGTGAAAAATACCCAAAGCAGAAGTCAGACGTTAGAAGAAGCTACGTTTCTTTAGCTAAGTATAGAAAAATAGAAGCGTTCGATTCAGCAGTGGAGCTGTGATCGATAACAATTCGCTTTCATCACCGGAAGTTAAGTGTACTGCGATGGAGAGATTTTCCGTCCACCCACTCATGGAAAAAAGTTCTTAGTTTATATAGCGCGGAATCCAATGCTGATAAGACCAATGTAACGTTTAACACATCTCTTCAGGCAGAAACTTTCGTTTTATCGTCTCCTCTCTGTCCACCGTCTGTGTGGGATGATTCGATATAACCTCCCGTCGTAACTGGAAGTCTCTCCTCATGTAGACAAACGACCTGACGACCTGTAATGGATCGGCGTGCAATAAATCTTGCCAGGTCATTTTAAATGTCGCCAGTGCAAACCTCGCGGGGTTAAAAAATTTACGAGCAGATATGATGGGCACAGACCGCCTGCTCCATCATATTAATTGCCCGGACTGCGCTCAACGCCGGCCGCAGCCCCGTCGGCCGGGTCGCGTGACACCGACTGACAGTTCAGCTCCGCAAAGCTTTTGTAGTGCGCATTTAATTACTGCTTGGAGCGGTCAATTTTTGCTAATCTTCATTACCGTCGCACTAGGAAACAGCTGCCGTTGTCCTGTATCGCGCGCTACCAGACTTGGCCAAGCACAGTCCGGCGCAACCTTCTGGACGTCGATTTGTGGCGTCGGCGCTGACAAAACGGACTTGTGCGCGATGTTGACGGCAAAGTAGGGAACATGGCACGCGGAACAGCTGCAACTTCGGCGACACCCTTAGCAGGGTCTGTGCCCCTTGACCTTTTCATGTTTCGTGGTCCAGTCAGAACTGTCGCGACGTGTGTCCAAAGTTGGATATCAATCGTACATAGTTACGCATACATTCAAAACGAAATAAGAGTGATTGCGGTATTGTATTGACGGCAAAAGACGAATGGTGCAGATTAATGATGATAGGAAAATTTATTTTTTGATTTCATTCAAAGCGCATGATTCTGTGTACTCACAAGTATTCATTAGGTAGTGATAAATTGGAGAACGGAAGCGAGATAAATTGGGCGGAGACAGCAATGAAACATCAAGAGGCGGAAGGAGAAAAACAAAGAGAAATCGAGGAGTAGCACTGAGCCTAGCCACAGACTACAGGAGAGCGACACGATTATTCTGGATTTGACAGCATTCCGGTTCCCAGTATTAGCACCTTTGGTGGTTTACATATGGAGGTCGACACGTTGTATCTATTCCCTTTGTCGGGTCATTTACGTCCTCTATCAAAGCTAACGTATGGAAACACAGACTTCCAAAGATTCCTATATGACAGGTGCTAGGCCATTCGACAAGTTGTATATGGATATGATAACAACGATGACGATTATGACAATGATGACAATGGTGACAATAGTGATAATGACGACTACGAAAACGAGGAGGAGGACGACGACGACGAAGAAGATGATGATGATGATGGCGATGATGACGATGATGGCGATGGAGACAAAATGATGACAATTGTAGCAATGATGACGACGATGACGACGATGATGATGATGATCACATTGACGACGATGATGACTATATGACGATGTCGACGACGACGATGATGAAGACAATGTTGTTGTTGATGACAATGATGACGATGATTTAAAATCTAAACACTAATATAGACATATTTCACACAACGGATCATACGTCATTCGCCCTTTCGTGTTTCGTTTAACGCAGGACGGGGTGTATGCTTGCAGTTTCCAAACTTGCAATTATCACACCGTGTCGGCGACCTTTAACAACGCTTTCCTTCATTAGCGTTGAATGCCGAGAAACACAGCCGCGCCACACTAACCTTTCTACCAAGTCGCGACGTCTGTAGCGACAATCAGTCAAAATATTCCAAACCAAAACGGATATATTTTGCCCGGACATCATTATTGTCTTGGCAAAAGAACAGTGTTCAGACAGAGCACGTGCACGTGCGCTTGCTGCACGGCAGAACACACGCCGTCTGGCCAAGCGCGATAAGGGTCACGAACATGATATGTTTTATCGGTTACACAACATGTCCGATTCACTGCTGATGCAATAGGACAACTTCAGAATGTAGCTAATTAAGGCGTCCGTCCGTTCGTGCAGCAAAAACAAGTGAGTCGTATAGAGATTGGTATGTGCTGGTCGTCGTCGTCCGTGGGTTTTAAAGGGGGTCGTGGACGTGATGAAGGCGGCTCTGTTTTATGGAAACATGTCTGGAACTGACAACTTGTCAATGTGAACGTTGAACGAAACTAAAACAAATATATACAGACTCGAAATGCTGGCCCACTATACCTTAATAATTGTTACTACAAAAAATGGCGCTGCAGAGGCCTACACACAGCATTCCACACACAGCGTTCCACACACAGCGTTCCACACACAGCGTTCCACACACAGCGTTCCACACACAGCATTCCACACACATCATTCCACACAGAGCGTTCCATACACAGCGTTCCACACACAGCGTTCCACACACAGCGTTCCATACACAGCGTTCCATACACATCGTTCCACATACAGGGGAGGCTTTCGATAAGTATTTTTCTTACGGTAATACGGCAATAGAGGCAAACATAGCGTCACGTTTCCATTGTGCACATGGCGCCCGTGATGCAAAAAGCTTAGGATGAGCAGCATAACATATATACATGTACATAAACACATACATAGACACATACATAGACACATACATAGACACATACATAGACACACACATACATACATACATACATACATACACACATACATACATACATACATACATGCATGCATACATACATACATACATACATACATACATACATACATACATACGTACATACGTACATACACCCACGCGCACGCACACACACACACACACAAGCATAAAAATACGCACATACGCACATACATTCGATTATAGATCATCATATTACAGAATGCTAAAAGGAAGACCATCTACAAAGTCTGGAAACAAGAAGCAAGATCTACAGGACATGTCCGAAAGAGACAGAGCAAGTAGTGACAACGAGACAGACTGAGGACAATGAAGCAGAGCTCAGCAGAGCATTAAAATAACTGATGATGTATAGCAGCCGGGCTGTAGGATGGCACTCAACATCACCGTTGCAAAACACCTATATGACATTTGGGAGGTCAAGATCGCATAGGCCTGCAGCAGACGATGATGACGCAATGCTACATTACATGTGGTTTTATTTTAAGCGTACGTAACTGCATATATAGAGAACGTAATAAAACGCATCGGTTTTATAACTACCCGTCATAGATGTCCGGCGGAGAACAGCTGCTCCGATTGTATCGCAATTTAGGCAGGTATTTAATATTTCACAATGACGCGAGCACGCGTCTGGTGTGATAAATCCGCGATTTTATCCGCTGACACGACCTTTTCATAGTCGATGCCATCCGTTGATAAATGCACCGATTATATTCTCTCTAATTTTATCGATTTTAACCCTGTTATTGGTGCTTCGCTGCGACAACATCCATGCCAAGTAATTTTAGCGACATGGTATTAAATCGGCGATTGTATCTACTATCTAGGGACATCGTTGCCATTACGACCAGTGTCTTCGTTGTCGTCGCAATGCGACTAGTGCGACTACCAACGGGTGACGTCACACCCCCTAGTTAGAACCTGTCTAGAACCGCTAAGTGAAACGTAATTCAATAGACGTGCTATGCGTGGCTTCCGTCTGCGTTAGTTATGATCAAGACTTCGCAGTAGGTACAGGCGAGGCAATCATACCGGCCTCGTGTTGTCGCGTGCGTTGATTAACCATCAAGAATACCGGACGGCGTACCACCTGCTCGGCGGCGTGGCTGACAACTATGTTTGTGATTTCCGTAGATGAAGATAATTTCAGGTTCAGTTCACAAATAATGCTGTCGTGATTGAATAGTTTCCTTTATCTGTATTATATAAATTTAATATTATTATTATATATATATATATATATGTGTGTGTGTGTCTATATATATATATATATATATATATATATATATATATACATGCATATATATGATGTATATACAGCGTACAGTATATATATATATATATGTGTATATATATATATATATGTATATATATATATATATATATATATATATATATATATATATATATATATATATATATGCACCTGTATATGCATACACACACACACACGTACACACACACACACACACACACACACACACACACACACACACACACATATACATAATATGTATGTATGTTTGTTTGTTTGTTTGAGTGTGTGTTTGTGTTAGTGTCATCCTCCTGTGTTTACCAACCCATGCACATGATGTGCATCGGAGCACACAATCTAATCGAGTCCGCCTCTTCCTGATAGAACGTAGCACGTCAGAATACTGTAGCGGCATTGATAAATGAAACACTAACACGCTTCAGCGTCCTTCAACCATTCATTCGACGTAATAATTCATGACGTTCTGACGACGTTCATTAATGGGCTGTCCTTCCTAATTAAATTACAGTTAATTGACGCAGGAAGGCTGACGCTACTACCCTGGATCCGCAGTGAAAGTATCTGCTTTCGACCGAAGTCCCTGAGTAGAGTTGGTCTTTGACAATATGCCGTGCCCGCTTAGTTATGTACCTTTCAAGGTTTAGACCTGTATTAAGCGTAACGCAGAAGCAGTGACTGATAATTTTTCAACGTAGTAAACATAATCGTAAATGCCTCTTCGATAGTGGCGAGCAACGAACGATGATCACTGTTAATAACAACACTACGTCGAGGTCGTCTATGCTACGGGTGTAAGTAACACATGACGAATGCACAAGACATGGCGTCGAGGATGTCTTTGGGAGAATACGCTCACAACTGTTCAAAAGAGAGACCTGGTGAACATTAACATGCGCACACAATATATGCAGGTCAACAGAATCTAAACGATGTAGATCAAACAATGACACGAAATGGTTATCTTAAGTGTGATGGAAAGAGCTATTTCTCAAGTAATGGCGAACGACGATATTAAATATTATTTGAAAATGTACGTGCTGCACGGGAGACGGGGGATTTAGCGACACAATTGAACTTCTCGTGGATAATAACACGGTGTTGATGGCGATGCCATGTCGACTCCTGTTGACGATTACTATAAGCTGTCTCCAACCAATCCTGTCTCTTGCTGATTCTCTCAACTCGTTCATTGTCAGCTTTCTTGTATCCCTGATCTCATCCATCCATCCACCCATCCATCCATCACATGTGTGGTTTTCTCATTTCGATCATTATTGTTTTTTTCAAGCTGTCGTCTTCTATGCGCAAGATTGGTCGCAGTAAGACAGCATCTGGTTTGAGATTGATGTTTGCAGTAGGAAGACAGGCTTCTTCGACGAACGAGCTGCGTTATCTCACCCTCCAATATATCTTGTCTAACTTGTGAACGATTCGTCGAAGCATTCACAAGTTAGACATATTGGTTCACATTGTATTACACACACTATATCGCCCGGTCTTTTCCGCAGACTGCTGTAACGATTCCGGACCTATATGTTCCTTCAGAGATGGTAACTATGTCGCAAGGGCGAGATGTCTACCCGCGTCTCGTTGAGTGAAGTAACTGTAGTACGCGCATTAGTGTAGCATCGTTGTTGCAGTGAAGTAACCGTAGTACGCGCATTAGTGTAGCATCGCTGTTGCAGTGAAGTAACTGTAGTATGCACAGTAGTGTAGCATCGTTGCTGCAGTGAAGTAACTGTAGTATGCACAGTAATGTAGCATCGTTGTTGCAGTGAAGTAACTGTAGTACGCGGAGCAGTAGTGTAGCGATGTTGTTGCAGTGAAGTAACTGTAGTACGCGCAGTTCTGTAGCATCGCTGTTGCAGTGAAGTAACTGTAGTACGCGCAGTAGTGTAGCAACGTTGTTGCAGTGAAGTAACTGTAGTACGCGCAGTAGTGTAGCATCGTTGTTGCAGTGAAGTAACTGTAGTACGCGCAGTAGTTTAGCAACGTTGTTGTTGTGAGGTAACTGTAGTACGCGCAGTAGTGTAGCATCGTTGTTGCAGTGAAGTAACTGTAGTACGCGCAGTAGTTTAGCAACGTTGTTGCAGTGAAGTAACTGTAGTACGCGCAGTAGCGTAGCAACGTTGTTGCTGTGAATTAACTGTAGTACGCGCAGTAGTTTAGCAACGTTGTTGCTGTGAATTAACTGTAGTACGCGCAGTAGTTTAGCAACGTTGTTGCTGTGAATTAACTGTAGTTCGCGCAGTAGTTTAGCAACGTTGTTGTTGTGAGGTAACTGTAGTACGCGCTGTAGTGTAGCATCGTTGTTGCAGTGAAGTAACTGTAGTACGCGCAGTAGTTTAGCAACGTTGTTGCAGTGAAGTAACTGTAGTACGCGCCGTAGTGTAGCAACGTTGTAGTTGTGAATTAACTGTAGTACGCGCAGTAGTGTAGCAACGTTGTTGCTGTGAATTAACTGTAGTACGCGCAGTAGTTTAGCAACGTTGTTGCAGTGAAGTAACTGTAGTACGCGCCGTAGTGTAGCAACGTTGTTGCTGTGAATTAACTGTAGTACGCGCAGTAGTTTAGCAACGTTGTTGCAGTGAAGTAACTGTAGTACGCGCCGTAGTGTAGCAACGTTGTTGCTGTGAATTAACTGTAGTACGCGCAGTAGTTTAGCAACGTTGTTGCTGTGAATTAACTTCAGTACGCGCAGTAGTTTAGCAACGTTGTTGCAGTGAAGTAACTGTAGTACGCGCAGTAGTGTAGTATCGTTGTTGCAGTGAAGTAACTGTAGTACGCGCATTAGTGTAGCAACGTTGTTGCAGTGAAGTAACTGTAGTACGCGCAGTAGTTTAGCAACGTTGTTGTTGTGAGGTAACTGTAGTACGCGCAGTAGTTTAGCAACGTTGTTGTTGTGAGGTAACTGTAGTACGCACAGTAGTGTAGTAACGTTGTTGCAGTGAAGTAACTGTAGTACGCGCAGTAGTTTAGCAACGTTGTTGTTGTGAGGTAACTGTAGTACCCATAGTAGTGTAGCAACGTTGTTGCTGTGAAGTAACTGTAGTACGCGCAGTAGTGTAGCAACGTTGTTGCAATGAAGTAACTGTAGTACGCGCAGTAGTTTAGCAACGTTGTTGTTGTGAGGTAACTGTAGTACGCGCAGTAGTTTAGCAACGTTATTGTTGTGAGGTAACTGTAGTACGCGCAGTAGTGTAGCAACGTTGTTGCAGTGAAGTAACTGTAGTACGCGCAGTAGTGTAGCAACGAATGCTCGGCTGTCAAAGGATGTAATATAATTACAGATTTTAACTGGTAGACCATTTGTAATAAGAGGCTCTATTCGGGCGCTGTGACAATGTTATGTCGTTATAATGTATCGGAAAACCTTACATACGTCGCATGTAAGTAAATTGAAAAGTAAAGAAATGGTTCTTATATAGCATAATATCTAGTCATTAGAACTGCTGAAAGCGCTTTACACTTTACTGTTTGGCAGACCTGTTCAATCAAAAACCATCTCGACTTCTCTAGGAAGTATTAAACCATGCTGCAATTAATGCGCGACGACTATTCGTACACACATATCCACCACTGCCTATAGTCAGGTACTCATTCACACAGCCAAGTCAAACAATGTAGTGTGAATGAAATTGCCCATGGTTCGACACGGCAGCACATGATTCGAATCCGGGTTCGCTCGATTGAGAGTCCGATGCTCTAATCACTGCGCCACTGCGCTACACGAACATCCTTTAAGAGACAGCGTCTGCATAAATATGCTCATGGTCAGAATGTAGATGCATCAACGCGGACTGCGAACGTCAGGCCAATGACGCAGATCGTCTTACTGGAATATTATGAATCCATGAATCACGTTCTTAACCCCGGCAACTTGATTATCTGTATTTGTAGTCTGAAGTGACTCCTTTGAGGCCAAGCTGCAGCGCTATCTCTGAACATTAAATACATCTCTCCCATCACATTCCCTTCCATCCCCTCACTCCAATATATCCCACTACTACAGTTCCTATTTTGATCTGTTCTTGCCAGAACTTTCGGAGAACGACATCTTCAACAACCAAATGAAGATGGCGGCGACGCAGAACAAGATGAAAATGAAGAAGAAAAACAACAACAACAACAACAGCAACAACAAGAGAGTGGGTTGTACACGTGGAACACATGGATGGGAAACGACCAACGAAGAGAGGAGGGGATGCTCTTAACAGAGTGAAGGTTAGAAGCAGAAAACGGTGGCCATAACAAAGATACTAAGATGACGGACAGTGTGAAGAAAATTGGTGGGATTTGGAGAGGAGAACGAGAGGGTCGGGGAATGGCTACGGTGTGAGAGGAGAACGAGAAGGTCGGGGAATGGCTACGGTGTGAGAGGAGAACGAGAGGGTCGGGGAATGGCTACGGTGTGAGAGGAGAACGAGAGGGTCGGGGAATGGCTACGGTGTGAGAGGAGAACGAGAGGGTCGGGGAATGGCTACGGTGTGAGAGGAGAACGAGAGGGTCGGGGAATGGCTACGGTGTGAGAGGAGAACGAGAGGGTCGGGGAATGGCTACGGTGTGAGAGGAGAACGAGAGGGTCGGGGAATGGCTACGGTGTGAGAGGAGAACGAGAGGGTCGGGGAATGGCTACGGTGTGAGAGGAGAACGAGAGGGTCGGGGAATGGCTACGGTGTGAGAGTAGAACGAGAGGGTCGGGGAATGGCTACGGTGTGAGAGGAGAACGAGAGGGTCGGGGAATGGCTACGGTGTGAGAGGAGTCCAGTGGCGGAAGATGGAAAACAGAAACTACCCAGTAACAATATCGAGACCAGTCTCACCCCTGACTTCACTGACAAAGAGCAACAACACATGGCCCGCCATCAGCAAAGGGGCTCCTTGAACCACACACACATATATATATATATATATATATATATATATATATATATATATATATATATATATATATATCAAGGCTATTGCAAGCCAATTTTATCACTAGCCAAACTTGTATTAAAAACTGTGCAGGCCGTTTTGAGACAGGAAAATGTTTTCAGAGATAATTTGTGCAAGTGAGGAAACCTCCAAAAGAAACAGCTGAGAGTGTGATATTATCGTGTAGACTGGAGATCCAGGGCAGTCATGCAGATGGTGATGTATTCTGCGTACATGCATGCATACGATGTAGTTATGCTAGGGTTCAGTAGATTACGATCACGCAATGAACAGTGCCTGTGGCTTTTGCTAAACTATTCATGAAATTAACGTTGTCGGTTTAAGTTACGGGAACTCAAAAATCAATTTCAATGCTTGTACGTGTTTTTTATAGTCTGACAAATGTCTCTCTCAGAACCATTATTTCCCAAAGTTGAATTTGGAAACGTAAGATGCGATCATTCGTAAGTGTGCATTAGCACTGCAAATGCACTTCAAGCAAATGTCGCCAACCAAAGAACACGTCAACAAACATCTGCCTACCTGGAGTCCGCAAAATATCCTGCCACGCAGCGTATAATCCTTGTGCCACCGCGATAACTTTTTTCAGTTTGTTAGACACTCCGTTAGTTGCAAAAAATCGCACGCCGCAATCCTCCCACTAAAGCCATCCCGTGAAACTGATCCGGCCAACTTGGTTCGCGTGGCCGTTTAGGGATACAAATCTGCCACGGTGTGTCATCGGTTCTACTCGCGAGGGGCGTTCGATAAGGCAGTACGATACCGCGTCTGCTCCCGTTCTAGTTGACGACAGACAGTTCCCGTCCAGCTAAATAATGCAGCGTCGTTGATAACGAGACGGGCCCTGCGCTGGCGGGCATCAGCTGCCGGGAGAGAGCCAACAATTACGGCGTGTGTCCGTGAGTCGAGCGGTGACAATGCCGCCTCCGAAAGCGACGGTCGGCGGTCATCGATCCGTAGAAATGTGCTGAATGCGGACCAGTCAGCATCCGAGACGCCCCGTCCTGCAGCAAAGCAGACCTTTGTACCACTCCGTCACTTCCGTCGTCGCACTGTCTTGTATTTCATTACGTGCGCACAAGAATTGAAATAGTCTGTTTAGCAGGTGACAGCCGGAAACGTTTCCGGAAGAGTGCCGACCGGATTGTGTCTGCGCTATGGGTTAATAAGTGCGATAAGCCGTTTCGAAAAAAACTGCTGCTTTTGAGTGGTTTTGTGACGTTCCTGAAATATGCGCATATATTGGTGCGTATTTTTCCGAAACACAATAACTGTACAAATTAGAAACGAGTAATTCGCTTGTTATGTGATTGAGTGATTGAGAGATTGAGTGATTGAGAGATTGAGTGTGTGCGTGTGTGTATGTGTGTATGTGTGTATGTGTGTATGTGTGTGTGTGTGTGTGTGTGTGTGTGTGCGTGCGTGCGTGCGCGTGCGTGTGCGTGTGCGTGTGCGTGTGCGTGTGCGTGTGCGTGTGCGTGTGCGTGTGTGTGTGTGTGTGTGTGTGAATGAATGTGTGCGTACGCGTGTGGAAGCCGGTCAAACCGGTGAACATTAGGTTGAATCGGAGAATGTCCGAATAAGACAGTGACCTGAAGGACGAATAAGTAATAATAGTATGAATCACTGGATGCTAAAGGTAGAGCACTTGCAGCAGAAAGTGAAGAGTAGAGTGATTCAGCCCACGGACGGAGGAGTAAATCAGTGGCAACATCAAATGAAGTACAAAATAAAATACGTTTTTGTTTTGGTGTGTTGTGTTCGAGTCTGCGAACTATATAAAGCGGTATTGAATGATATGGCGAGTCTGCGAATGGCAGAATGAGGCTACGGACGATAGGATGAGTCTACGAAGGCATGAACGGCTGAACAGGTCTATGGACGATAGGAGGAGTCTGTGAACAGCAGAACGAGTCTATGAACGATAGCATGAGTCTCTGAACGGCAGAACTGATCTATGGACGATATGATGAGTCTGTGAACGGCAGAACGAATCAATGAACGATAGGATGAGTCTGCGAACGGCAGAACGAGTTTATGAACGATAGGATGAGTCTACGAAGGCATAATGAGGTATTGAACGATAATTATGATGAGTCTGTGAACGGCTGAACGGGTCTATGTACGATAGGATGAGTCTGTGAACGGCAGAACGGATCTATGGACGATATGATGAGTCTCTGAACGGCAGAACGGATCTATGGACGATATGATGAGTCTGTGAGTACGAGAACGGCGAAACGAGTCAATGAACTATATAATAGGATGAGTCTGTGAAGCACAAGACAAGTCTATGAACGGTAGGATAAGTCCGTGAGGTGTACGGAGCGTAACAATAGAGTAGACAGAGTAATAAAACGTCACGAAGGATCGACTAATAACCGAAGTAGTCAAATAATGCGTGAATGAATGGAGTCTTGTGTGAAAGTGACATCCACTATTGGTTTTGTTTGGTTATTTTTATTGTATGTATAAGTGTGTGTGTGTGTGTGTGCGTGCGTGCGTGTGTGCGTGTGTGCGTGTGTGCGTGTGTGCGCGGGTTTGTGGGTGTGCAAGTACGTACATTAGTGTGCGGGTGCGTGCGGTTGTATGCGTGATTGTGTGCGTATGTGCGTCCGTGTACGTGTGTATGCCTGTGTGTGCGTGTGTGTGCGTGTGTGTGTGCGTGTGTGTGTGTGTGTGCGTGTGTGTGCGTGATTGTGCGCGTGTATGCGTGTGTATGCATGTGTATGTGTCTGTGCGTGGTTGCGTGCATGCGTGTAAGTGTGGGGGTGCGCGCGTGCTCGCGTGCGCGCGTGCGTGTGTGTGCGCGTGTGGTTACGTGTGTGTGGTATCTGAAGTACTGGCATGTCTATAATCGCGGGGAGTTTTGTTAAAGAGGGTTCATGCGTAGACACACATTAGCTTTTTAATGTCAACAATATAATGACACAACAGGTTCGATAGGGAAATTAACAAAACAAATAATATTATTGATTAAGAAGGGCCATCTCCCAAATCCACCGTCTAAATACACCGCTGCGCGCAATTAAGACAGCTTGGGTACAGTTGTCGTTATGTTCCCTTTTTGAGCCACCCAGACAAACATATGATTAAACCTTGTCATAATTATCTCCGTTGACTAATGAAACCTTTTGATAGAATTTCGCCTGCAGTAGTAAAAGCTATTCACGGCCGTGGATTTCCGATTTTTTGTAATCACATATGGCCACTGACGCGACCACCGATGCGATTGGTCATCCATGCGTCTGTAAATATAGTATCGTATCGCGTGTGTATGTAGGGTCCGTGTATATGCCGTCTTTTCCTTTTTCTTTCGCAAATGTCAAAACGAAAAATTAACATTGTTTGTTTTTTCGGTTTTCGTTTTGAAATTTGCGAAAGAAAAAGGAAAAGATGGCGTGAAAAAGGAAAAGACGGCGTGTATACGGACCCTGACCGTGTACTGTGCACATTATTGAGCAACTTTTGCATTGCATATGTAAGTAGAGGTGATTATATGCACACATTCCGTGTGCTCGCGTGTTGAAGGTGTTTTCTCAATTCGAGACTACTTCGCACGTCTCATTTCAAATTAATTTTTCGAAAAAACAAACCTTCAGAATATCCACTACAATACGCTAGTTGGATGTGCAACTTTGTGTATATAAAATTATTAGACGTACTATTACCTCATTTAATTCTGGACCTAACATCATTTCAATGTTGAAGGTTACCAGACGTGACGATCAAAGTCAATTTAAGCAAATGTACGCACTTTTTATTACACCGATTGCGGATATTAGTTAATAAATTTTAATATTAAACTTGGATATCGGAGAACCGGATTTGGGATGGTTAAAACAGTTGAGTTTTACCACTATTGCTAATAGACTGAGTGCACACATATCATAAATTAGTTAACAGACTCGGCAGATTCTAAGGTGTATATAAGGTTTGATCTAAGTTGATCAAAATCCAACACAATTGAACTTCACAAATTCCACATGGCAGGTAGTTGGGTGTTTAACGTGTTGTGAACGTTTAAGGACACTGAAACAATATTTTGTCATAGGTGTCCAAGAAAGTTTATAAAGACTTAAAATGGCAACCTGTTTACTGACTCACCCCATTTAACTGAACTGTACATATTTTGTTGGCTAACTATTTTATTATCCTGACATAATACGATAGTATCTGACTAGACAGCAACTTGAATAATAATATATTATTGTGTTGATGACACGTAGTCTAGTTGATCAAACGCTAAACCCTTTTGAATTGCCCGCAATTGCACTACGCTGATTTGGGTCTACAATGGAAATACTTCGCAAGGGTCCTCTCGAAGTCGAGGCAAGCGAACATCACTGTCAATGTGGGGATGACCGGACGTTGACATTGATAATGCGTGGTCTGGCCAGAAGAAGACATGTAAAATGCCAGACGTTCATATGTTCTGTCCGCCTGCTAATCAATGTGCATTTAAGCATGGTGTGTTTGTGTGTCTGATCGTATATATGGCCGCCTTCGCCTGTCACCGCGCCGCTTTCAGTCACACTCATGTGCCCGTCCCCAAGCAACCAGACCCGGCCAGTCTATCGCCTCGTGCGTGGACGTCGATCGGCGTATCGTCTTTTCATGTTGTGCGCACTTCTGCGGTTGATCGCTGAATTATTTAAAGAAACCATCTGAATGGACGCGTGTGTGTGTGTGTGTGTGTGTGTGTGTGTGTGTGTGTGTGTGTGTGTGTGTGTGTGTGTGTGTGCGCGCGCGCGCGCATATGTGCGTGTGTGCGTGCGTGTGTATGTATGTGTGAGGGCATGTGCATGCGAGCGTGCGCGCGTTTGTTTATGTATACATGTGCGCATGCGTGTCTGTGAATGTGTCTTTGTTTCAAGCAGTCCATTTTGTTCTTGTTTTATTTAATCGTGTCTTATTACACCTGCAAACTTGGCATACCACACACGCCAGGGTAGCATGCGTGCGGGGCGTCAAGCTGGCAATCTACCAGCAAGACTTTAAGCAGCAGTGACAAGCATTCTCTCACGAGACACAAGCTGGTCATTACTATCACATCTACTGGTGACTTGCAGCTGGTTGTGACCCAATGCATGTTTTTGTTTGAGGCACGACCAGCAGATCATCCTATCAATAATCAGTTCATCTAACCCAAATGCCTAATGATGCCTTAGTTCATCTAACACAAATGCCTAATGATGCCTTAGTTCATATAACACAAATTACTAATGATGCTTTCACCACGCTTCATGTTTTATACAAATGCACATCTGATAACACCCGATTACACGGATGGAGAACCACAACCGCAAATTGAAACTCGTTCATTGGGGCTGAAAAATGACATCATCCACGTGTCCTAATTGCCTAATCAACCATTCAGATACCACTCGGAAAAACCCACCAAGTAACATTTTATAAAATTATATTATTATTTGTAATTGTGTACTGTCCATCTGAAGTCTTGGTCAACGCTTCGACAGCATGGCATTGTACACGAGATTGTTTTATAAGAATGTAAAAATATAATTAGCGAACAACCTTATAGAAAAGGGCAAATTGGTATACAAAACGTCACGTTAATATAATGGGACTGTGTATATTCAATCCAAGATAATTCAAGAGACTGCGATGGAAGGACTGTGTGAAGATAGCTTTGGAAGGAATGGGAGAGGAGTGGAGAACGAGAACGAACGCCAGAGGGGATTGGGGACGGCTGGTGGAAGGAGCAGCGCAAGATCGGTGAGGGAAAAGAAAAAATAACATAAATAACAGAAACGAGGATCAGAATCGAGGCATGCAGCCTCACCCCTGAAAGACAGGGGAACAATACGAGAACAATAGTTCTTATGCGCGATGCTTTTCCGCGTTTTTCTCAGAATTGACAAAACGTGACCGGTAAGGGTGTTCCACTGGACGGCAGAGTTGTGTAACTATGTTTGTACCCGGAGTGCACATGGCTGCACGTGACTCCCTACACGAGAGATAGCTATAGTCACAGCTGAAGAAAGGTCGATTGATAACAACTAGCTGACATACGTTCATTGAGAAACAAACCAAGCGAAGCAGTTATCACAATTACATATTATTTTCCTAATATTTTATTTTCCTTTTCCAGTGGTCCCGCTGCCGGTGTAATTTCTGCTGTCTCCTGTGACAACATTCTAAGCCGATATGTGCACCCTCTGGCGAGTGGCTCCCCACTCAAATGGTGCACTGGTTCGATGTTTCTTAATCATAATTAAATACCTTGTGTATTTCTTAAATAAATCGCCAATTGGAAGACCACATGTCAATGCGCCAAGGAAGTGAATCAAATGTTAAATAGACGTGGATCTCGACATCTGGGAGATGATTCTAGACTGCCCATAAAGGAACTGCGTTAACATGTAGATGAACCAGTGGTTATAGTGTACTCACCTGCTGAATTATCGGTAGTCAGTTGTCAAGATCACCGAAACGACACCTCCTTCCCTGCGACATTAAAACAAATCAACACACGATATACATGAAAGTCATGTCGCCTCAGATAAGGAAAGTCGGTGGAGAACAATGTTCCAGACACTAGTGCACTAACTGGCAAGTAGCGTGTTCGAAATCAGTGATGCGAAAAGACACGCTCCTCCGACGGATGTTGCCGTGACTAGCCATCCACCAGCCTCATACACTACGTTTTGATCGATTGCATTAAAGACTAATATTTAGTTTAACCGTGGCACGAAATCTTCATGTATGATACGTACCGCGCAGTCCGTAATATTGATTTCCGATACAAGAAAAACCGCTGGACTATGTTTCTTCATAGTCGTTCAACAAATTAACAGGTTATGAATGTGCAGGTGTGATACTGTATGATTAACAGTAAGCGCTGTCTGCGTGAGGTGCGCGAGTTAATCAGGAAATTATTTATGTGCCAGATCCGTGGCTATACTTGGCAGTATCTGCCATATTTGCCGCCGACGGTAATGTTTGGCGCAACAACATCGATGACGGTGACAACGCTTGTACGTTAATTAATTATAAAACATCGTCTCTGTTCAGTTTTATGAGTCAATAATTTGATTAATCTAAATGTGAATACAAACTTAACGGCTGGCTTTCTTAGAGACATGATGTCAATCATCGTGCAAACTATAAACTATCCGCTTTCAAACCACGCCGGATTGGCACGGGTATGGCCGCTGATTACAGTTGTTGTGAGCGATATAACAATGTTGTGTCGTTCATGTTGAGATGCACGAAGCTTGCCGACTAATCTGCATAGATCACTTGCCGAAATGAGAACTAGACAACGAGCGGGCGCCGTGTTTGTTTATTGAGCGAATCGTCCAGTCTCCAGACGTACGTTTGCCATTTGTCAGGCGGTTATAGTTCATTTACAGCAAATGTTATTGTTATTAACAACGGAAAGACAGTTTGTAATAATTTTTGCGCCGCCAGACCATCTGCGCAAACAATCTCTGTATGTTCTGCACGACTCAATTACTCGTTGGTGCAAGTTGGTCGTCATGCAATTTTGTCACACCACGCAGTTGTTCTTGTTGTCTTTCCAATGTCCTTGTTGTCTTTCCAAAAAGAGTCAGCGACACGGAATCCGACACGGAATCCGAGTGAATTGTTACATTTGTCATTGATGTCATTCAGACGCATTTGTTCCAATATTAGCAAAAGTAAGACATTAAAAATTTAGAATCGGACAAACAACGAGCTGAATTACTAGAGATATTACATTGATGATGTTTGCCGAACGAGTTCAAAACAAGCACAGCAGGCGATGTTATGTCGTAGAATGAATTCTCGTTAATTCTGGAAGTGTCATTGCTATAGTCAACAAGATGTGTATTTCTATTTATAGGCTTGTAATCACGTGGATTTCGTCCAAGCTAACCTGTCGAATCTCCCACATAAAACGATCTACTGATCGTTTACTCCCTGAACCTGCCATATAGCTGTCATTTCCTACCGTAAGCAGTAGGCCTATGCACGGTGAACTCTGAACACAATTCATGCCTGTTGAAGACATGCAGTATCATTAAAATGTTTCTGAGAGACTAACAACAAGGATTCCGAAAAGGTTCCAAAGATTTCGATCTCGTTGCTTGTATAAAAGAGGTCGGAAATGCAAAAAACGTGACATAGAGATTGGTGGCTATTGAGAAGCCTGACACACGGTTCCGATAGGGTGGTGGTGGCAAAGTTGGGACTGACGGGAGTGCTTGAAACATGCATTGTGAAAGTGGAAACTATGAGAGAACGAAGGTGTTTTCTGTATAGTTATGCTTGGTATGTTAATAATAATAATAATAAATAACTTCTTATGCGCCAATATCCTCAGACAATCCGAGCTCAGTGGCGCACCAAAACCAAAGGTTTACGCAATCTCGTACTCGTGTGCTAGGCGAAAGTCGTCAACAAATGGATGGATGTGCTAGGAAGCTAGAGAGGATAGGCGATATTAAAAAGATAGGTTTTGAGGTGACGACGAAATGTAACAATATTTTCTGCTGATTTAACATTAACGGGAAGTGAATTCCATATAGCTGGCGCGGCAACTGAAAAAGTTCGAGTTCCAGCCTCTGTCTTGACTCTAGGAACGGATAGCAACTTCGAACTAGAAGACCGAAGTTGTCTGGCTTGTCTGGCTGGTGTGAGCATTGTGTGTAAATAACTAGGTTGTTTGGATGAAAGGACTTGGTAGGTGATTGTGCAGATCTTAAACATAATGCGATATCGCAAGGGGAGCCAATGCAGTGATTTTAGAAGTGGCACTGAGCGGGAGAATCGAGGAGATTGTGTGACTATTCTTGCTAAAAAAAATTTGACCCGTTGTAGTTTTGCAATATCCTTGATAGCAATGTTGGGTGGGCTTAGAGTTTAACATCGGTGGGAGACAAGGACGTGCATTTTGCGCAATAAAGGGAAGCAATCTGTCCTTCTATCCAGAATTAGCCTGCGTTGTAATTTGTAAGAAGACGTTTGCTGCGTTGAACGTGGCAAATTGGGAATTTGAGAAACTACGACTGTTGCAGTTAGCTTAATCCGGCTAGGCTTTATTGGCAATATATTGCCAATAAAGTTTGTTTTGAAACTGGATGTTTTGTTTACCATTTGAACATGCTCCGGGGGCGTATCTTCCAAATTGTTTAAGTTGTTACGGGCTTACTAAACACAATTTGGAGGACAGTATATCTTCAACATAGTTAATGTAATTTTAAAACATTATATTAATTAATAAATGAGAAACTAAAACTAGGAACATACTGTTTACTTTAATGTTCGTTGTGGTGGTGGAGTTAACCAGCAGAGACATAAGCATGACGAAGCTATACTCAATTACGAAGATAATGAAGATGATCTGGCCTAATACAAGATTCAAGATTTAAGATTAAATTTATTTGACCTTTTCAACATACACATTATATACATTAGTACATTGGTAATATGAATAATATGTAAGGTCGGGGAGACTTCCGTTAAGACATATTGTCGCTAGCACGGGAGCCACCCCACAAATGTAAACAATAACAACATGATCAGATTAGTAGATTATAATCAATGCTTTAAGAATTACAAATATAGCAATTATGGATAAAACAGCATGATTTATAATTTAGAACAATGTAATTTGTGATGTAACTTGATAAACCATGTAGACTGTGTGTATAAAGTTTCTGAATTATAATGTCTGGTGTATTATTAATGGTCTCAATTACGCGATATCTAATGCATTTTTTTTATAGCAAATTCATGTTTGACTCTAGGCATACGCAGATCATTTTGTTTACGTGTGTTGTGTTGGTGAATGCAATAGTTGTGTGTGCAAGGAAAACCTTTGAAATATTCGGGTAATTGATTGTTAATTAATTTGTAGTTGATTTTAGTTGCTGGAGTTTATAAATGTCATCCAACTTTAGCAACTGAAGTGTTTTATAAATAGGACTTGTGTGAGCATTGTATTTACTTAGGGATATTATTCGCATCGCATTTTTCGGTAATTTGACAATTTGATGTGCCTGCTGACCCCAAAAGAGGATACCATAATTAATATGAGGAAGAATAAATTAATTATACATGACATATAATATTTGAAGTGGTAAAAAGTGTTTAAAGTTTACGGGAGAATAAATAATATTGAGAAGAATATGCGCGGTAGATTATGAATTTGTGTAGATCAGCGGTCCCCAATCTGTTTCTCCCCGCGTACCCCCTGAGGTCTGAGACGATCGTCAGGGTACCCACTTCATTTTAGCATAAACTATTTATATAAGGTAAAGGTAAGTTCTTATATAGCGCAGTATCCAGTCCTCAGGACTGCTCAAAGCGCTTTACACTTTATTCCCTGGCAAAGCTGTTCAATCGAACACCATCTCGACTTCTCTGGGAAGCATCCAGTCCCGCTGCAATTAATGCGCGAAGACTAGACGTACATTAATATCCACCACTGTTTATAGCCAGGTACTCATTCATACAGCTGAGTGAACTGGAGCAACTTATAGTGAACAAACTTGCCCAAGGTTCGATATGGCGGCACCGGATTCGAGCCCGGGTTCTCTCGGTTAAAAGTCCGAAGCTCTAGCCACTGCACCACGGCGCTACATTAAAATTATATACTCTATAAGAACAATATTATACACTCGGTTCAACGATAACACATAATTTTATTAATCAGATAAATGAAAGTGAACACCGAAATTATAATAAAAATATAAAAACTATGTAGAGGGATGAGCTAGCCCTTTAAAAACAGGTACTCAATTTTTAAAGCCGTTTTGGTCAGGCAGAATCGGAGGTCAATCGTGACACAGAGTCGGACCCGAAGTTTGATCTTCGTGCAGTAAACGCCGAGAATCCGTGTTCACATAAATAGGTGGACGAAAAATCAAAAATGCTCTCACGGGTACATCACACAGAGTCGGATACGACTGCGACTGCATAAGTTGCCCCGTGTTTCCTTTCACAATTTCTTCATAAACAAACGCTGCGTTGAGATGATCAGACATGTTAAAGTTTCCATCCTTGACGTTTCCCTCCTTCAACTCCAGCTTTACGATTAATATTCGTATTTTAAGTAAGCCAGCTTCAAAACTTAGCCTTTTGTCTATAGTTTATGGACGACATGTCGCAACTTTCCCTTATAGACGAGGTCAAACAATTCGGCGATCTCATCACTTACCCATTCCTCTTTAGTTCCATGTTCTCTGTGAGTGCGATGTTGAAGGTGTTGAAGAGCTGCGTCTCTTGGTCCTTATGAAACTCTTGGCAAACGCAGACTCGAGCGATGAGTGCGCTGGATTTGGTGGCATTTACCATCTAGACATAATCAAGATTTGCTCTTAACTCTGGTAGGACTACGTGGTGGCATTTACCATCTAAACATAATCAAGATTTGCTCTTAACTCCGGTGGGACTACGTCTACCTCTAATGTGAGTGTATATCGATGGATCACGCATTGGAGTTTTTTTAATGGTGAAACATATCTCCTTTATTCACTCGGGAAGAACGGCTAAGCATGGCCAGTGTAAGATTGTAAATGGATTTCAGTGATAAATGGAACTGTTGATGAGTCTAGTGATTTAAACATTATAGACATTGTTCACTGATGATTGTAAATAAAGAATGTATTATTTTGAAAGCCAAATGAAAGAAGTACACCAACTGACCACTTCTAACTCACTGAACACAATAAAAAATAAATTGTACAGGGAGTCATTATCAATGCCGTTCATTTACAATATCATACCGGCGCATCATCCATGCACACGCGTGCACATTGTTCCACGATAATTCCTCGGCCTCAAAACATTTGGACACCTCTTGGAAGCATTCGACCTTCTTAGTGAATTCCAAGGGATGAAAGAATAGGAATTCTAACTTGAGGTCTCCGTCTTTGGTGCAAAGCGCGAACTCGAGTAGCACACAATATAGCGATAGTATCCTTGCTTTCAGTCAACCCTTCGCGTACCCCCTGGTAAACCTCTCACGTATCCCCCAGAGGTACGCGTACCGCAGTTTGGGAACCGCTGGTGTAGATGAGCCTGGCTCACGAGTTGGCAAACCTTTTGGCATATTGATTTCAAGTACATCGTTTATAATAATTGCTGCCAACAATGGCAACCATTACATATAAAATGATACAGTATACTTGGTAGACATATAGGGCCTGTAAGTATCGCGCCTCATTTTTACTTTGGAGTCAGCTGGTGACATCCGTTGCGCTGGGAATAGGGAATAAGGAATATGATACATGTTTTCATTTGGTTTATAATCACAGGAATGACACAGAAGACGGATGTTTGTTCCTGTTTTCGACTGATGAAAAGAAATCAAACAGGTGGGAGAAGTTTTGTAAGTAACAGTGTTACAGTAATCGAGTAATCGAATTATAACTGGATACCTGTAATATTGCTCGGACGATGTGTTTACGTCGTAACTTGACGTAAGGCAGTTTGTGCTTCATTCAGGGATACAACAACCACATGAGATACATACAACCGATCTTAATTATTATTACAGGTATCCCGCTACAACCACCGCTAAAACGCTTACCGTAAAATGTTTACTTACAAAACTTCCCCCATCGCTTTAATTTAATGTTATCTGTCAGGAACCAGAACTAGTACCAGTCTTTATCAGTCTTTATCTAGGCGACGAGTTACTTCCTGTCGCCAGTCGGCTCCACTCGCGCGGAATCTCGCCAAGTATCGTGACACACTTACAGGCCCTGTTAGACGTAAAGTAGCCTTGGTGTAAGCAACGGTGTATTTGCAAGTGCACATGTCTCGGTGCAGAAGGCTGTTTTACAAGACTAATTTGTGACACAGAAACAAGTTAATTTGTTTTAATGCCAAACTGTGAAGGAAACAACATGCATTCTATTAGATGCATCCTGGTATAGTTCAATGTGTGTAGTACTTAGACCCAACAATAAAATTTATGGGATACACCATGTGTAGCACTGATAGGGTGCTGCAAACTTGTAGTTGCGGGTGTAACCTGCTACGCCTACAACCGCATATCTATATCCATATTTTTAGGATACCACTTGCTTTACACTTATCACGTAGAAAGGGCATTACATATCCTTTGTTACATCAGCAGTGAATTCAACATCATTGCATTTGATATGTACCAAATAGGCCGTAGGGAAATTAAGTATTTATTGTTACACCCGCAACCAAACATCACATCATGTTGGTAGTCCATTTGTATGTCGACAATAGATAGATAGTTGCGTCATTATCTACCTGTGTCTAATTAATTAAATTATACATGTTTCTACAACACATAACAGGAAAGAAGCATTGAAATGTCAGTTTGAATATTTTTCACAAGGATGTCACACATTGGTTTGACAACTTGTGAACATACCTAGATAGTAATGAGTTAATTAGTCAACTGTAAAATCCAGTTATTTACTATTCTGTAGGGAATAAGGCAGTATCACACTGCACAATTTCGACACCAATATGTCCGTTTTCTGACGTGTTCCCAATTAATAACCTATAATTTTATTTGTCATAAGACACAGTGTATTGTAATCAGTTTGTCCAACTGACAATGCTTATCTTGGTTTTGTTAATACGACTGTTTCCATTATGACTATTAAAAGTTGGTAATCATATATTGGAACAAATGAAAAACTGATTCCATTAGACTTTAAATTTCGCGCCTACTTGCCAATCAATACTTGACTTTGTAATACAATATCGTCATGCAAATTATTGCTTCGTATAAAAGTTATATTGGCTACATAGTTATCTGCAAAATCACATGCCACGAGAATTGAAGTAATTGGCTTTACATTATACGCCATTTTGAAAACAATGTTGAATGTTCACAAAACTATGAACGTTTATTTGAAACATTGGCAACAACAATATATATATAAGGCAAACATGTTTAACTGTAACACAAGTGAGAATGTACACTGTATGAGTTTTCATTATTACGTGACAATGTAATACGTTCACGATAACTACACCACGATTACACCATTATGTATTAATGGCTAGTTTTGTAAAAACAAATGATCAATAATATATGTCCATTCCTAGAATAGAGCCAAATTTCAAGCCAAAATATGCCATCAGATGAAGCAATATCATGTTGTAATGACGTTTCATTTAAATGTTGTACCGATGAAAATATTTACAGCAACATATGCTTACGGAAACATGTAAAAATGCGTGCACGTGTAAACATGCGTGCACGTTTTTTAGTTGCGTGGGCGCTGGGAACTTGTTGATGTATTAGCTGTTGGATTAATGTTGAAAGTTTGACCCTAACATATCACGCATGAACACCGCAATGACTAATGGACGACACGAGGGAGAGTCACGCGCTAGCACACCTCAGTCACCTACTCGGCAGATGCTTTCGCGTTGCCTGCTGACGTGTTTGCATGCGCGGCGCTGCTCGATAAATTGCTCAGCGTTGAAATAATTAAAAATTAATCAATTATTCAGTCAGAGCGGAGTGAGGCTGAGAGAGACAGGCGTGCTTCACAGAGCGTGGTGAAGGAAGTTTCCGCAGGGCAATTTAATTCGGCGATGAAATCACACTGTACAAACGCACGTAGTCGCCATAGCCACGTACGGGTAGGCGGTCGACGCGGCTGCTAGTAGTAGAGGTGTCCTGTTACGTCCGCGCAAATAGTCGCAATTATGTGATGTTGTTATGTTACAATTGGTTTTGTTGCTGGTTGTGCGGAAGATGTGGTGACAGTGGGCCGTTGTATGGTAGGTAATAGTGTTGCATGGAACAACCGCTCATAGAAACAAACCTAAGAGGGACATTAGTGGCTTTCATGGACGGCAAAACATGAA
Organism: Escarpia spicata; assembly: GCA_963995525.1. Lineage (NCBI taxonomy): Eukaryota > Metazoa > Annelida > Polychaeta > Sabellida > Siboglinidae > Escarpia > Escarpia spicata. The sequence continues at coordinate 26,214,350 of OZ023208.1, forward strand.
CTAGAGATAGTGAGAGAGAGAGAGAGAGAGAGAGAGAGAGAGAGAGAGAGAGAGAGAGAGAGAGAGAGAGAGAGAGA
>OZ023208.1:26214626-26234626 GCA_963995525.1 Escarpia spicata
ACCGCCTATGAGAGAGAGAGAGAGAGTGAGAAAAGAGAGAAAAGAGAGAGAGAGAAGGGGGAGTGAGAATTGAGAGAGAGAAGGAGAGAGAGATGGGAGAGAAGGGAGAGTGAAGAAAGAGTGCAGAGAGATGAGCGAGTAGAGAGAGAAGAGAGAGAAGAGAGAGAAGAGAGAGAAGAGAGAGAGAGTGTGAGAGAGAAGAGTGAGAGAGAATGAGAGAGAGAGTGAGAGTGTGAGAGAGAGATTAGTGAGAGATTGAATTAGAGAGCTAGAGAGAGTGAGAGAGCAAGAGAGCGAGAGAGCGAGAGAACGAGAGAGAGTGAGAGAGCGAGAGAGCGAGAGAGAGTGAGAGAGCGAGAGAGCGAGAGAGAGTGATAGAGTGAGAGAGTGAGAGAGTGTCAGAGTGAGAGAGGGAGAGAGGGAGAGTGTGGGAGAGCGGGAAAGTGAGAGAGGGAGAGAGAGAGAGAGTGAGAAAAAGGAGAGTGAGAGAGTGAGGGAGTGAGAGTTTAAGAGAGTGAGACAGCGAGAAAAAGAGTGAGAAGAGAGTGGTAGAGCGAGAGAGTGAGAGAGTGAAAGAGAGCGAGAGGGTGAACGAGAGAGTGGGAGAGTGAGAGAGTGAGAGAGTGAGAGAGTGAGAGAGTGAGAGAATGAGAGATTGAGAGAGTGTGAGAGTGAGAGAGTGAGAGAGTGAGAGAGTGAGAGAGCGAGAGAGCGAGAGAGCGAGAGAGCGAGAGAGTGAGAGAAAGAGAGTGTGGGAGAATGAGGGAGAGTGAGAGTGAGAGTGAGAGAGAGAGAGAAGAGAGAGAGAGAGAGAGAGAGAGAGAGAGAGAGGATGGTGGTGATGGTGGTGATGGTGGTGATGGTGGTGATGGTGGTGATGGTGGTTGGTGGTGATGGTGGTGATGTGGTGATGGTGGTGATGATGGTGGTGATGGTGGTGATGGTGGTGATGGTGGTGATGGTGGTGATGGTGGTGATGGTGGTGATGGTGGTGATGGTGGTGTTCTTGCGGAGTGGGTGGTCGTTGTCGTTGTCGTTGTCGTTGTCGTTGTCGTTGTTCTTATGGTTTACTAATGACATTGTGTTCTGTATGATGGCCTCGTGCAATGGCCATTGTCGTTGCGCTGGCGTTGCTGCCAGTAGTGCGAAATATCATTGGTGGTACTGGTGATGACTATCATTGTTAGTCCAACGAATTGTTTCTTCTACACCTTCAACCCTTACCTGGTGGCACTGACCACATCACTTACTATACTCCTCTTGGTGAGTCATCTCGGCATATCACAGTTGACTGCAATACTCCAACTCTCTTGGGGGTTCATTGATGCACACACACACACACACACACACACACACACACACACACACACACACACACACACACACACACACACACACACACACACACACACACACACACACACACACACACACACACACACACACACACACACACACACACACACACACACACACACACACACACACACACACACACACACACACACACACACACACACACACACACACACACACACACAAACACACACTCATCGATTCACTGGAAATGTTTATTTAAGTATGGACGATGCCAGAATACAATTCTAACGATGACCTCTCCTTAATTCTTGTGGTTTATTCTTCTATTTTTTCTGCCATTTGTGTCAATCCTAGCAATAATTGCAGTGACAAACACTAATACTACTACTACTTCTACTAATACTACTATTACTACTTTTACTAATAATAATAATATTAGGAAACTTCGGTAATTAACACAACAATGACGCGTCATCGTCCTAGGAGCGTTTGCGTCATGTTGGAAGCAATAACTAGCCAGATAACCACATACAGTGGGGCGGCATAGCAAACCAATTGTGCATTTTGTGATAAACGCACCAAATTTGGAACACATGTAGACGCTTACATTATGAACAGATCTGGATATTGAGCCATCACAGATTTGGCCTCTGGTGGCTGTAGTATCCGTTTTCCAAAATGGCCGCCAGCGGTCACTGTCATTTTACATACCTTCTCTGCTGGTGAGGACAGCAGGTTGGCAGAGTTGGAGGTTAATTCACTTATAAAAGTCCAAGAGTGGTTATGGAAGAGCTAATTATTTGATTTTTACTAAAAACAAATAAGTCAACTTGGACTAATGTGTCCAATGAGGCACATGGTGCAGTTGGATTCCGAATGGAAGTCAATGATGATGAATGATCAATAAGTGACTTGGTACATATTAGTATTACTACTGGTAGTATTAGTAATAATAGTACTAGTGGTTGTGGTGGCGGTAGTAGTACTAATAGTAGTAACGGTAGTCGTTGTAGAGCGGTAGTCGTTGTGAAATATCCACAATGGCGGACATTTTACAAAACGGCGTTCAGACAATTGAAACGGAATTAATTGGTGTTCAGAACCGCCATCTCCAGAGGAACTAGGTGACTTCCCGTGGGGACAGTTGACATTATGAGTTTCTTCAGTCTTATTAACAAGGATTATGGTGCTCTTTTAATAGTTAATGACACAAAAAGCAGCACGTATCTGCAGATTGAGTCTCATTTTTAATTATGCATTTTATGCTTTCTGATATTGCATGCCAGATTGTTGTATAGCTAAACACAGACCTATTTGCAGAATGAGTCTCATTTTTAATTATGCATTTTATGCTTTCTGAAATTGCAAGCCAGACTATTGCACAGCTGAACACCGACCTTATTTAGGCCTAATACCATTATGACATTGTAAAAACGAATATGTTTGAAAATTAAAGTTACAAAAATTACAAATTATTCGAGAACACGGTGGTTGAAAATGAAAAGGAAAGGGCCATTTAACAAACATATTTAACACCAATACATACATTTGTATGGCTAATAGAACAGTTCATATCAAATGTTATACTGTTCTCTTTTGCTCCTGTGACACCAGGGTTTTGTCACTGTTCCCTTCAGTAGTCATGAGTTATATTTTGTGTGCACCCCCTTCACACACATGCACGCATGCATCTGCATGCACGCACGCACGCACGCACGCACGCACGCACGCATGCACGCACACACATACACACAGAGCTGTGTATTCACGTGCAGCCTTTTTGCACTAGAAACTCTTCACACAACCCTTCTTGAACTTGCATGAGATTATTTCGCACCAGGTGTGGGCTGCTTTAGATAGTCTTGTCCAGTGCGCTTCGTACATGGCGTTCTTATTCTTGGCCCAGCTGCAACTGGTTGGTGGAGGTAGCTCTGGTGCCTCCATCGTTGGCCGCCCTCTTGACCTGTTCCTCCAGCGCTGGTTGGCGGGATCAGTTGCACACCGTTCTTCGTTGTGAAAAGTTCCTTTCATGCCTTTTCAATGTCCGTGCATGTGCTGGTTCTGTCATACAACAGGATAATAGGATAACGAACCTCTTGTTATGCATGCATCATCTGGTATGTCACTTGGTGTTGAGGATAGTTTCAACAGTATGTTTATGAGTTCTGGTAGCACAGTCCAGATTGCACAAACAGTTTTCTTGATGCTGTGCATAAATGTATACAGTATAACACCCAGTCAAAGCTTGGCACATTGGCAACGTCCATGCCTTCTCCGGTCCCAGGCCAGATGCTAGTTTGTGGGTTGTTAGGAACCTGAAACATTTGCCACTTCCGAAAATTTAACCACGGGTCACCATCTGGTTGAAACCTCTAAGTAACTGACACGGGTAATACCACGGTGGCAACACCTCGGATCATTATCTCGTGGTGGCCATGCTAAGCTGCTTGGGTTGTACGCAGCATCATGCCACTGTCAGCTTCTTTGTGGCTGCATGGAGCGGGCGAGGCCTGATCTGGCAGTGGTGGCTTGCTGCCAATTAGACCTCCATCAGTGATGACAAACACATGTCAACCCACTTGAGGTGAGCTGACAGGAATGTGAATAGCTCTGTGTTGTTGCTTCCTCCACTCTAAGGAAATTCTGTCCGTTTCCCGGTATGGCTGCTGAAGCCACCAAACATCTTTGCACTCATTTCCCTGCTTTCTTTTCTCTTGCACTGTCTTTCAGTGAAACTACATTGTAGCTGTCCCACTCCAAGTCCAGGCGTGGCGCAGTTTGAAGCTTTGTGAACAGATATGGAATCAAGATCTTTCTGGCGTACTCAACAAAGTTCTTGAATGCAGCTGGCTTCAGCATCTGAATGATAACATATCCATCAAGGATTACAGACTGGACATCGGAGACGTATTTGAAGCATGTTAGAAGGTCACTCTTCGTGCCTACGTGGAGGCTTCCTCCATCAGGGAGTGACCACGCCCGGGTGCTTTGCTAGGAGTCAGCCATGTCCCTCTGGTGAAGAGGGATCCACCTGGCATAGTTAGTGTGAACTGAGGCATGGAAGCAGGGGCCAATTCTGTCAAGGCGTCCAGGGTACACAGGGAGTGATGCCTGTTGCAGAGAATGCACGTAGATCAGTACCAACACCTCTAGTTCCAGTTCCACTGCTATTTGCCTATGATTCAGCTGTGACATGGCACTCTTCAAGACATCCATTGAGTGCCGGATCATGGTCATTCTGAATGCACTGTCCAGGATCAGCTGAAGTAGGGCGGTGGTGGTTCAGGCTTCTGGTGGTTGGCGGCTGGCATGACATGTGGCCAAATTATGTTATCCTCGGTCCCAGTTTTTTTTTTAGGACCTGCCTCGCCTGGTCTATCCACAAATAGTCTTCATCAGTCAGCTTGATAAATCCATGCTAGCAGCTGGGACAGGTGACTATTTGATGTTGTTGGTGGCAGGACGCACATCACTGCAGTAGTGTGGCAAGTGGCCGATGGTCTTGGAGTTTGTATCCACAGATCCTCCGAAGATGACAATGCTTCCATCCACTCCTTCACCAGCGACTACTTCATTACTACAACTTTTGCCACCACTACCAGTAGTAGTAGTAGTAGTAGTAATAGTAGTGGTAGTAGTAGTCGTTGTAGTAATAATCGTTGTATGTGCAGCGGAGTTATTATTAATTCATTATTGACTTCCATTCGGAACCCAATTGCATCGTGTGCCTAATTACACAAATTACTCTTAGTTAACTTATTTGTTTTAATAAAACTCAAATAATTAGCTCTACCATAACCACTCTTGGACTATTATAAGTGAATTAACCTCCACTGTCAACCTGCTGTCTTTCCCAGGAGAGTAGGTATGTAAAATAACAGTTAAAGCTGGCGGCCATTTTGGAAAATTGCAGCTACAGCCGCCAGAGGCCAAATCTGCGATGGCTCAATATCCAGATCTGTTCATAATATAAGAGTTTGCAAAAATTTGGTGCTTTCATCACAAAATGCACACTTTTGGATATGTTGGTTGTGCCGCCCCAGTAATAGCTTTGTTTCCGTTTTGACGACACCTGAAGCGCCACCTAAGCGCCACCTAAACGCCACCTATACGCCACCTAGGCGCCTTTAAGGCTAAGGTGCGCTAGAGCTAAAACATTCCGGCAACTGTCACTTTCACAAATTTGACAGATATTATTGTAATCATTATCGCGACTATGGTCAGCGAGCGTGACGCCAATTCGTCACTTGAGGTAGATTAAGCTGATGAGTGACCGCGTCGCCGTTAAAATAGACCCACTACACCAATACAGCATTGTCGCAAAACATACTAAATTATTCAAGGTTTTATAAATGCAATACATTTCTCATATCATCCGTTCATCGCTGTCTGTCGTCCGATCGATGGCACTTTCAGCGCTGTTGATCTGTGAAACGAACAATGGAAGTACCAGTACTCCAACGGTCGCTAAATACAATTACCTTTATGACGTCACAATTAGTATTTGTAGAGATGCGACACAACACTGCGTAGCCAATCAGCAAACACACAGTCGCCACTTAACCGGTGATCTCGGCATCTGCGAATCACCGTTGACCTTTCGATGGTGTTTTCATCCGCAAATTGGCTTTCGTTTGATGTATAGCATGCATTGTGCGAGCGTTTAAAAGCGTGTATTTTAGCTAGGATTGATGGCCGCAGTGCGTCCGTCGTGCATGTTTTCGGAGCTTCTAAATGACCATCAGACGAAATGCGTAAGACCTGAGGCCGGATGTCGTGTTGATCTTGCGTGTTTGGACACATTTGTTGCATTACGTGAAACAGTTTTACTGCATACACATGTCGTTTCGTCAATACAATGGTTGTTTCTTCTTTTGCAGTTATCGTAAATATCTTTCCCAATGTTAACTGCCGGTGAACACAATGGTAATACTATGAATGAAGTAGGGCCGGCTTAGTTCAAGGGAAAACTTTGGTTCGGATGACATAAATGGCTACACGCATGTCATTCAGTATCTTACGGGTAGTAAGATCTTACTTCTAAAATAATGTTATTTATCGGACTGACGTCTTGCGTTTTGGTCATCACCTCACAATTCAAACAGACACACCGGCATACATGCATAAGTTTTAAAGAGGAACCCCGAAGGAAAAAACACAGGCAGGCCTAAAACAGCTAGAGGAGATCCAGAGCCAAGGAATTAAAGAAATATGGAACCACCTGGAACAAAATAGTACACAACACAGTCCGTTGGAGACGCGTTGTTTCGGCCTTACACTCTATAATATCATGTTCTATAGTATACTCAGAGCAAACAGGAATAGGTAACCAAGTTCGCATACAGTACACGTAACACAAGCAAAAGTTAATTAAAAGGGGACAGTATGTTCCTAATTTTTCAAATATTAATATAATGTTCTTAACACTACACTAACTATGTTGAAAGTATACTACCTGCCAAATTGTGTTTAGTACGTCCTTAACGACGGTCGCTATGTCGAATGTACGACCCCGGAGAATGCTCAAATAGTAAACACAACATCCAGTTTCAAAAACAAGCTTTATTGGTATTACTGCATAGGCAGGCTGCGTTAACCGCAATGCCGTTCATGTTCAACGATTTTCCATTTTTCCACGTTCAAAACAGCAGACTTCCTGCTATAAATTACAACGCTGGCTAATACCGAGTAGTGGAGCGCATTGTCTCTCTTTAATTCATTAACTTACTAATCAAATGAGCTGATTGTACACGTTTAGTGGTATTATCATTGTATTATAAAGCGCTATAGAGCACTATACGATTATGGGCTATATAAATATCGTATTTTATTATTAGTAGTATTATTAGTACAAACTTCTCTCCTTTTCTTGCTGGCAGAACACCCAGAGTTGCAATACGTAAATTGACACATTAACTAAATATCAACATGTTTAACAAACTTATGCGTATTGTTTCAACAGATAATTGTTTTCGTGATTTCGTGACATATAACTTACTACTGACTAACAATTTGCAACTAACGTCAACATTTTCACGCTGGTGGTTAAGTCAGAATGCGGTCTCAAAGTGGAATATTCTAATAAAATGTCCGATATTCTGCAAGCTGACCTTTTACTCATGGCGAGAGGTTTGATCAACAAGCGCCGAGTTGTGACGTTGGTTATGACGCGCCATGTTCCTAGGTTTGTTCGACGTGTACAGGAATACGCCGGCTCATTTAGTGGTTTCTCATATCCCTTTCAATTGAGAAGCTGAGTTAAGCTTTTATATATCCGTGAACAACTATTATAAAGCCATACCGTGTACCGTGCGGACGCAGCATGTTTACTATTATAAAGCCATACCGTGTACCATGCGGACGTAGCATGTTTACTATTATAAAGCCATACCGTGTACCGTGCGGACGCAGCATGTTTACTATTATAAAGCCATACCGTGTACCGTGCGGACGTAGCATGTTTACTATTATAAAGCCATACCGTGTACCGTGCGGACGTAGCATGTTTACTATTATAAAGCCATACCGTGTACCGTGCGGACGTAGCATGTTTACTATTATAAAGCCATACCGTGTACCGTGCGGACGTAGCATGTTTACTATTATAAAGCCATACCGTGTACCGTGCGGACGTAGCATGTTTACTATTATAAAGCCATACCGTGTACCGTGCGGACGTAGCATGTTTACTATTATAAAGCCATACCGTGTACCGTGCGGACGTAGCATGTTTACTATTATAAAGCCATACCGTGTACCGTGCGGACGTAGAATGTTTACTATTATAAAGCCATACCGTGTACCGTGCGGACGTAGCATGTTTACTATTATATAGCCATACCGTGTACCGTGCGGACGTAGAATGTTTACTATTATAAAGCCATACCGTGTACCGTGCGGACGTAGCATGTTTACTATTATATAGCCATACCGTGTACCGTGCGGACGTAGCATGTTTACTATTATAAAGCCATACCGTGTACCGTGCGGACGTAGAATGTTTACTATTATAAAGCCATACCGTGTACCGTGCGGACGTAGCATGTTTACTATTATAAAGCCATACCGTGTACCGTGCGGACGTAGAATGTTTACTATTATAAAGCCATACCGTGTACCGTGCGGACGTAGAATGTTTACTATTATAAAGCCATACCGTGTACCGTGCGGACGTAGAATGTTTACTATTATAAAGCCATACCGTGTACCGTGCGGACGTAGCATGTTTACTATTATAAAGCCATACCGTGTACCGTGCGGACGTAGCATGTTTACTATTATATAGCCATACCGTGTACCGTGCGGACGTAGCATGTTTACTATTATATAGCCATACCGTGTACCGTGCGGACGTAGCATGTTTACTATTATAAAGCCATACCGTGTACCGTGCGGACGTAGCATGTTTACTATTATAAAGCCATACCGTGTACCGTGCGGACGTAGCATGTTTACTATTATATAGCCATACCGTGTACCGTGCGGACGTAGCATGTTTACTATTATATAGCCATACCGTGTACCGTGCGGACGTAGCATGTTTACTATTATAAAGCCATACCGTGTACCGTGCGGACGTAGCATGTTTACAAGTTACAGTGACATAGCAAATTTGGCGATAAACACCTCACAATATACACCAAAACAAGCTACAACGTTGAAAATGCATAACCAACTGTGGACATATTATAATTACAAATGTTAACATACTGTTGCCTTAAATATATGGGTTTACCGAGCGTCGTAAAGTAGACTAGTATTCCTAGTTCGGTGACCGGCGAACTTGGAAGAGTAGGAACTCGTGACGTCAGCCTTTCTATCAAAATGGCTCTGTCCATACAACTTGAAAATTGTGTCTTCAACAAGGTTGTTATTCTAGTAAGCTGATATTCTTAATTGTAGTTACAACTGGTTAGTTTTTATTAATACATTTAGATGCATAGATCCAAACGATTGCTTTGTGTTTCCTTTTTATTAATACATTTAAATGCATAGGTCCAAACAATTGCTTTGTGTTTACTTTTTATTAATACATTTAGATGCATAGATCCAAACAATTGCTTTTTGTTTCCCTTTAATAATTGTTGTCAATATGATTAACATGACACTTATAACAGTCCCTATTGATACATGCAATTAGTATTCAATGTCATCGGAAATATATCACAATGTATAAAAAATTTCTTAGAAATACACCTGACCTTGTTAATAGCAAAACGGCGACCACCTATCGAGATGTCATACAGACAGTGTCTCGCTGTCTTGTGGTCGTTTCGTCAGCAACATACAGAGCTGCCATCTGTCGGGATATCCCAGTGCAATCGCAGCCTGAAGAAGATTGATGGTCCGTCGACGGAAGTCGTCTTCTCTTAGTTCATAACGTTCAAAAACGGAAAATGTGTAATATTGGTTAAAACCACCGCCACCGCTCATTCACGTTGTGACATTTAATATTGTTGGTGATCACAAAATGCTTACCAAGCCCTCAGCACGTATACGTCACGCTGCCTAGTTCTGTAATCCATATTAGCCTAGACCTATGTGCATTAGCCACGACGGATGGCGCCAATGTAGCTATTCATTTCTCCGCGATGCGTGATGAGACAAAACTACCACACGTCAGTATAATATAGTGTATATATATACGCAACGCTATAATTGTTGGTGGGCTGCGAATATGTGTGGCTACCCCTTAGTCGCACCTATCGCTTTGTAGATGTGTCTAAACAGTGGGGTAGTGACCCAGGGGCAGGGGGTGCACTCGCACACAGGCGCCGGGTCTGGGAGGCGCCAAATCGACAGTCAACTTACCCATCCAGCGGATAACTTCATATCGACAACCCGCAATTTCGCTGTCGTAATCCCGTACAAACGTAGTTGCGTATAGATCTACTTATGATCTTGTTTGCGTATGGATGCGGGTAGGCTAACGTTTTTCTCGTAGACGGCTTGGACCTCGATCGTTAAACTTTTAGGGATTTAACTAGAATACAGGTCGTAGTATATCGTATCAAAATATCCCATATATGTCAAGATTCTCACCTTTTATGAGATCAATCAGTTGTTCGGAACGTAAAACGTAATTAATGTTCGCGTAATACGTAACGCGTAACGCGTGGTGTTTAATATGCTGGGTATTTTCTAATGTTTTGTAAATACCGATATCACGACAATCATCTGCCAAGGCATTCCATCAGGTGACGTGCATTTTTGCTAGTTAGTAATAATTTGTCGTGCAGGGTATTTATTGTTACATACAGATACGGATCCATGGGACGGGGTGAGGGATGCTCGCCCCATGTTTTGTTTGAACGAACGTCAGTGGGGGGGGGGGGGTTAGTTGGCTGCGGATCCAGGATGTGTGTGGGGTATATCCCTGCGTTGGCCTGAATAGGAAGGAAGTGATGTGCAATGCGTGGAATTGGGGAGTTTAGGGAGTCAGAGAAGGACACGATGACGGGAAACACTGTCTGAGAACAAGCACGGAACTGTCTTGGACCAGCTTCAGCAGGTAATGGTGATAATAATAATATCGGTATTTATATAGCGCCAGAATCTACTTGAGATAAAATGTTCTTCTCTTTGCATAAAGCAGCATAAATTAAATAAAACTCTAAAATATAGATTATAAAAAAGGTATGTCAAAGAGGTGATTTGAACATAACAAATACTTCATTACATAGACATTTATATACATATAATTTATAATACACACATGAATAAGACATTACGAATAAATCATTATTATATATCAATGTCATTAAAACGAGAGCGTGACTCGATCACGTCAGTCGAACGCCAGTTTAAAGAGATGTGTTTTTAAATGTCGCTTGAAAGAGCTGAGAGTGATCAGTTGTTTAATGTGCTCAGGCAAGTCGTTCCATAGTATGGCCGCGTGTCGGCTGAAACAACGTTCACCATAAGTTACAGTCCGTAGCACAGGTACGACGAGAAGTGACTTCTCCGTTGATCTTAATGTACGAGTTGATTGATGTTTCTTCACAATGTCACTCATGTATGCCGGTGCCAATCCGTTGAGCAATTTATACGTACAAGTGTTGACTTTAAAGCGGAGCCGGTATTTCACTGGCTGCCAACGTAGTTCACGTAACACAGGCGTTATGTCTTCACTCTTGCGTGTCCTGGTGTAGGCGAGCAGCGCAATTCTGTATACTCTGCAATCGTTCAATTAGTACATGAGGCATACCTTGCAGCAGCGCGTTTCCATAGTCCAGACGAGATGTTACCAGTGCCTGGACTAGAACCTTACAGGCGTCATTTGTGATGTATTGCCTGACTTTACCAATATTTCGGTTGTGGTAGAAACAGGACTTGGAGACCGCATTCACCTGTTTCTCCATTGTCAAGCCGTTGTCCATAATAACTCCCAAGATTTCTCACTGATTGCACAGCGTGTAGTAGTCTGCCTCCGATCTTGAGGGACAAGTCGTTCACCTAACGAATTCGGTGTTTGGACGAAAACACAATGAGTTCGCTTTTTTCTTGGTTCAGTTTTAACATGTTTCTATTCTAGTAATGGTTAAGAGATTCACTCGTCTGAAAACACGGTAATTGTACGACTGATTTGAACACCAAGGTTCGACTCCGTCAAAACTCTTGGCATCTTAAAACATTCTGTCTAACCGATTTCGACGGAACCTAGCTGTAATGTATTCAATTATGCAGAGATTTGCGACTTCTCAAAGCTTTTCACAACATACCACGACAGGACTTGTTTTTGTCAGCATAAAAAGAGAGACAATAGAACAGAAATCTTCGATAACGTTATAAATCAGTTTGTTGCAATCAAAGCGATCTTTGTGTGAAGTTGCCCTTGCGTGCGCTTAGTTGTTTGTGTTTTTAAATGCGTTCATTGATATGTCATTACTGATTGTACCGTCTTAACATGAACAATTTACAGTTCATATCGACTTAAATGTGACTTTTTGTTTAGTGTTCATCTTTATTATTTCGAATATTATACTGCATTAAATACGGGTTAATGCATACATCTTCCCAACTGCCCTGTAGCATGATCGTGTTTTGGCTTTGAGAGGAAACATGTAAAATGTGTGTGTGTGGGGGGGGGCGCCATTTTGTGTTTTGTACCCGGACGCCCACGCCCCTTACTACGCCAAGAACAGGGCAACTGCGAAATAATTGCATCAGCACGTACGATGAAAATCGCATTAAATAATAAATAACCAAAATACACAAACTTGTAGACATTGTCACTGTGACAAATGAGAACTGTAACTGTGAAAGAGCACACAGAAAACCATGCGATTCAAGCCAATAAAACAACAATTTCGACAGCTAGAAGTTTGGTACAGCTGTATGATTCTATAGATGATAGGTGACATTAATACATTATTCACAAATTGGACCGGTACACGAAACATGAAAGGTCTTACACGTACTCCTGTCGACAATTATCTGGACGTTAACGCTGCTATTTGTCGAGTCGAACATGTATTGTGGGGCTCGGTAGCGTAGTAGTTAGAGAATCAGTCTCTTAGTCGAGATAATCCGTGTTCGAACCCTATTGCTGCCGGAGGATGTTTGTGGATATAGTGGTCGCCATTTGCATACGAACAGTCTTCGTGCAGTAATTGCACCGTGGCCGAATGCTTCCGAGAGATATCGAGATTGTGTTCGAATGAACATGTCCGCCAGTTGGTGAAAGGTAACGTGCTTTGGACAGTCCTACGCACTGGATGCTGTGCTCTATGAGGACACGTCTTTTTATTTATCGACATACAAGTATAAGAATAATATTTAACATGTTGACAGAGATCTTGTTGGAAACAGTCAACTACTTGACTAATGCATATACAACAAGGAACACATTGTGTACATATATCGTGAATATTTAATGCACATATAATTCATAAATGTTCAGTGTCTTAGTAAATACGTCAATGTTCCAGAAATCCTCTTGCCAGTATACTGTGGAAAGAGCTGCTATGTATCGGACAAGTGCAGTAACACTTCGTCTCGCAGCCTTGGTTATATTTAGCAACACGATGAAGTGCTACCATCTTTCGGGATATCCAAGAGGCAACGCAATCACACTTTTAAATGTTACTCATAACTGCGGAGTTGGAATGGGAATACCGGGACACTTGCCCACGATCTGGGTAAATACCCGGGCATTCGTGAATGTTCGCCATAATTGCATGGCGAAATCATGCGGTTATGTGAGCGACAAACGGTGGCGCCCTCTCACGGAGTCTCAATAATCGAGATTTCTCGCTAGCTTGTTTTCGTTTTTAGCAGCAAGGTAAAGCGCTGACATTTGTTGCAATGTCGAAGGATCTACTCAAACGCAGTTAGAAATCAGCAGATAATCGAACGAACGACATCGTTATCTCTTAGTCACCTTGTCCAATGTTTGGCCCCGAATACAGACACTGCTCAACTAATCATCGACATCTCTCAGTCACCTTGTCTCCATATTGTTTCCACGACCATTGTCGTTTGTTAATGACCTCATTGCCACCACGTCTCTGCGACTACTGATGTCCCACGGTGATCTTATATCCACCTTTTCCTTCTCCCAACCACCGACATCTCTATGTGACCTGGTTTCCACCTTGCCTCTAATGCCAATTACATATCTCAGTGACGGTATCGCCATTTTTCTTTGCAATCACCGATATTGTTCCAGTGATCCAGTTGGCCACTAGTCATGACCACCGTCATTTCTTTTAACGTATGCCTCCATCTTGTCTCTACAACCATGTGGCAATGGTGACCTTGTCTCCATCTTGTCCCTTCCCTCGACCACAGAAATTTGTCAGTTATCTTATCTCCGACTTGTCTCTAGAACCAGTTACACCTCTTAGTGGCCTTGTCGCCATCTTGTCCCTTCCACCGATCACTGACATTTTTCAGCGATCTAGTCTCCATCCTGTCCCTACGACCACTGCCACCTCTCAGTGCCCCTTGTCTCCGTCCTGCCTCTGTCCCCGGCACCCGACACTGCCGCCGGTACAGCGGAACGTCGTCGTGGTGGCCGTGTAGGAGCCGACTTCCGGCGGCTTGCCCGGGCCCGTCTCCGGCCTCCGCGGCGAGGTGTTCTGGGGCGGGTAGCCGTTGACGATCCTCTGCACGGAAGCTCCCTTCACGTCATCCGCCGCCACGAAGCTCTGCGGTGGAAGGAATATATTGCAGTTCAAATGTAAACGGGTAATGATTCATGCATACATGCAACTTAAGTGAAATGAGTATGGAATAGAACTGATAAGTGTTGATGAAAAATAGAAGCATCATCAATATCATCAGTATTATCAGCAGCATCAGAGTCATCAGAGTCATCACAGTCATCACAGTCATCACAGTCATCATCAACTAGCATCAGCATTGTGTGTGGGTGCGCGCGCGCGTGCGTGTGTGTGTAGCTATAAGTTTAGCGTTTGTATTTGATTCTTAGTACAACTAAACTTTAAGCGTGACATTATTTTGGTCACACATTTCCAACGAAACTGACTCAACACACGCATAACCAATCCCATCTTGGCATCACCACTCGCCTCGAGCACATATGACGGCGGCCGTGCCTTCCAGGTGGCACCGTAGTTGCCCGTCTCCGAGACGTTGATGAGCTCTAGCTGGTCGACGAGTGCGGACGTCGAGTGCCGCTTGTTGGTAAGCACGTAGCCGACGTTGGCCGTCGTCTCGGCCGGGAACTTGCCCGCGTCCTCGTCCTCGCTGTACGGGTCGTGGTTGAGGCAGCACACCGTCTTGTGGCTGCAAGGAGAGCGAGACCGTCAACACGGACACTCGTGACATGTCACAGCGAAGTGGGTATTAAGTCGCAAAAATGTGAAATGGATTTGTGTACCTTTCTGGATTCCACAAATCAATCTTAAAACGATGCCTCATCTGTCGAATTATCGTTTTGAGAAAGAGGGTAAATTTTACTCATAATAGTGTTTATTGGTTTCTTAAATGGTTAAATTCGTCATTGCGTGTATTTTATTAGTTGTGGATTGTTTGTCGATGAAGATCAACTGGACATTGAAAGACGAGGCTATAAGGTGTGCGGTTTTGAAAAATATCACAACGTTGATGGAACATGACGTAGACAGCTATTTTTAGCACGTGTACAGAATAGGCCTGTGCGACTTAATACCCGGTTCGCTGTGGCGGGTCACATGACCTAGACAGCTATTTTTGGCACGTGTGCAGAATAGACCTGTGTGACTTCATATCCGGTTCGCTGTGGCGGGTCACATGACCTAGACAGCTATTTTTGGCACGTGTGCAGAACAGGCCTGTGCGACTTGATACCCGGTTCGCTGTGGAGGGTCACATGACGAAGGCAGCTATTTTTGGTTCGTGTGCAGATTATGTATGTGCGGCTTGATACCCGGCGGCTCGCTGTGGCGGGTCTCATATATACGCGGACAGTTGCAAATTGACCTAAACAAAGTTCTGCCTCTATTTATTGTACTATTATATGATATGAAATAATTAAGGTTGTCGCGCCGCCAGTTAAAGTATATTAAATGTCGTGACTTCAGAGAGTATATGTGCAGCTAGACAAAAACGATATTTAAGAAGGTGCAAGAAACAAAAGTTCCTTACATAATCGTGTTCCTTCTCTGGTCAGATACAGTAATGTTGAACCACTCCTTCTATTTTCACTCTGTTTTTTTCTAGTAGCAGTCCCCTCTCTCCATCCTCCTCCTTCGATCTTCTCATATCTCTCCTCAGTTGTGACCTTCTCCATTTTCCTGCGTCCTTAGGTTTTTTTTTTCTGCATCTGCCTCCTCGGCTAGTATGCCTGCATCCATCGTTACCAAGTGGCCTGACCATCTAATCCGGGGTTACATAACCAGTCATAGGAACACGAGGTATTCTGAGATATGCTTTTAACAGGTAATGATGTAGAGATGCATGAGTGCGTTTTATGAAATTACAGCAATAAATTAGATTTGTTTTGCTCGTTTCGTTTCAAATTCATTTTACGAGAATGCAAACCTACCTGGTATCCGCAACGACATGCTAACTCCTTTGTGAACATATTTGATATTTTCCAAACATTAATTTTAATGATTCTTAACGTTGTACTCATCATGTCAATGCGGAGTGCAATTACGCAACGTGCTTCTTTGTTGACGTTGTCGCCGGTCCTTCCTCTCTCCGAAAACTCTTTGCCAATTTACCGGATGTAAATTCTTTCGACCACAATTTGTTTAATGTAAGCACTTTCTCTTTAAAACGACTGCGGACATAGCTGAAACTATTCGCACACGACATATGTTGACCGTGGAAACAGCTTTATAAGGAGGCAGACTGTTCCTAGTTGTTTTATTTATTATTTAATATAATGATCATGAGACTAGAATAAGCGTGTCGAAGGTATATTAGTACACCCATACCAACATTCACAATTTGGAAGAGACGACCCAGAGCTTGCTCAAATTGTAAACAAAACACCCGGTTTCCAAACAAGCTTTATTGGCAATACTGCCGAGGCGGGTAGAGTTAACCTATTTTCCCATATTCTACACTGCAGACATTCTGTTACAAATTACGACGCAGAATAGTTCTACATAGAGGAACAGACTACCTCACTTTAAGGGGTTCTACGTACCGTTTGACAGCCACCATGACGACAGATAACATGGCGAGGCCGATGATAAGACCAAGTACGATTCCAAGTGCTGACACCACGAGGATACCTGCAACACCACATAACGTCTGTACTGGTTGCTGCACAGGGGTAGGGCTATAAGATATTGGATTGCGTTCCTGTGCTTTCTCCTTCATCTATCAGCAGATATCAGTCCGTGTGTTGTTCGTTTGTTTTATCGTTCTTTATTTATTTATTTCGTACGCTTCTTTCTTTGTTGTTTTGTTTTCTTTTTTATTCGTTTGTCCTCTCGTTCGTGCGTCTCTGCATCTTGATACGTACCCTCAGCTCGAGTGCACGTCCTTTCGCATATTCGTACGTTCGTGTGTTCGTGTAATTCTGGTGTGCTCGGCATTCGTACGTTCGCATTCGTTCGCTCTTAAGCTCCCCTTGAGGTTCACCAAAAACTCCAACTGCACCCGCCCTGAGGCGCACCAAAACATCCAGATGCACTCATCCCTTGACAAAACATTGAGGGCTAAGACTATCACCAGCCTCCCACCACAATGATTGGGGGCTCAGCCCTCCCTCAAACTACTCGGTTCTGACGCCTATATCTAAAGTGCGCATATATATACGTTTCCTTAGCCTATTTTTCAAGTATATTGTGAACTCGGACGTTGAACGGTCTATACTGTTAAATTTTCTTAAGAATTCCACTTTGGTCATACATATGAGTATTGCATGTTATTTAATACCCATCTTCCATACATAGAGCATAACGTATGTTTTGGAATAAGAAGCACCGCACGTTGGATGTAAGCCTAATCGCTCTATTTGTGTGGTAGCTGTTTATTTCGATGAATTGTAAACATGATTTTGACGTACCAAGAGGCGATGACCAGTCATCACCCACGGTGTGCCAGATGCTCTCCGCCGTCAAAACTACAACATGATACGAGCAATTGTTGGTGAAAGAGACGTGAAGAGGAGAACATGTCGTCTACGATCATTCTTACAGGGAGGCAGTATGGTCCTAGTTTTTCATGTATTAATTAATGTATGTCCTAAGACTAAAATAACTACGTTGAAGGTATACTGCCCGCATTTAATAAGTCCATAACAACGCTCGCAATTTGGAAGGTACGACCCCGGAGCATGTTCAAATAGTAAACATAACATTTCAAAACGAGCTTTGTGGGCAATACGGCTAAGTTAACTACAATACCCTTTGCCTTTCGACGATGTCCCATTTTCTCACGTTCAACACAGTAGATTTCCTGTTAAAAATCACTACGCTCGCTAATTCCGGATAGAGTAACTGCCTGGCTCCCTTTACAATAACATTTATGAAAGACATAAATCTTTGTAGAGTTCGGGTTTGTCTAAAAAAACAATATTGACATCGGTCAGACCACACATAGATGAAGTATTACTGGAATCTCGACATTTCCATATTGTTAGATTCTACCATGAATTGGCAGACAGAGTAGGCGCTGAGGCGAACTTGCGAATGTAGTTGAACCACAAACACAATAAACGCAACACGACAGTTTAGCAGCAGATTCAGGCTCGGTGGCCGTAGAACAGCTGGAGGTGGTAAGAAATGAACAATTGACGAAGTAATTTGAACTATATGAATTGCCAGTCGACATGCGATGTGTACAAACAAAAACGTTTACAGCTGTGCAAACATGGCGATTGCGTCCTTCTGGTGATTGTAGAAGAAATAAAGGAGGTAGGAACGAAGCAACCCCTCATAACGAGGGTATTTGGGAGCAGACTGAAATGTGCTAAGGACCCTTATGAGCTCATAAGCTCGATGTTGCTCTCCACAGTGATATTGTACACTGACAACTGTCAACATCAGGACACGCCACCGGGACACACCACCGGGACACGCCACCGAGATACGCCACTGGGGCACGCCACCGGGACACGCCACCGGGGCACACCACCGGGACACGCCACCGGGACACACCATCGGGACACTTTCACCGGTGTGTCACGAAAATACCGTTCTCGGTGATACGGCGGTGGATGGTTTGTATTTTAAAAAAGCTCCTTGAATTTAACAACGGATATGACGTTATTCTCTAAATGAAACGATCCCAAGACGCATGCGCAGAATGAGTGAGATAACGTTGACAACGAGAGCAGGGAAAACAGAAGACTGTGGTAGAAAGATAAGAGGAAGAGCGAAAATAGGTGTGATCACGAGTAAATAGAAATGAGTGGGAGAGAACGATGGAGGATCGCTGTAGACGTAGACGGAACAGTTCAAATAATGTGGTCTCCCACTCCGCAAGGGAACAGCCAACAGATAAAAGGAAACAAGAATATTATAATAAAAAAAAAATATATATATAAATAATACATTTTGTATAGCACCCAATCGCACTAATTTCCCTGGTGCGCTGTACAATGGCTATAATAAATTAAATACATAAAACCATACATATTTTTAAATACTAATGTGCTAAAATATGCAATCATTACGACTACGTAAAATCAACTATTGTTGTCTTTAAAAATAAATAAATAAATGAATAAATAACCACATGTATGCAAGCTATTCAGATAATCACATATTAATTATAATAATGCATTAATTAAAATAAATGTACGAACCCGGGCCGACGGTGCAGTTGTGAATCCGCCCCACCCATCGGTTGCCCACGCACTTGAGGAACCATCTAACTCCAGTCGCGTTGCAGCGCATCGAGACGACGTCGCCATCTATCGTCATCCAACCGTTCTTCGGTGGCTCCAAGTTCGGACATCCAATAGCTGGAAACGTACGGCGCATTGTCATTTAATGGCGTTATGTCGTGCACAACCAACGTGCGAAAGCAGGGTACTAGCACACATACAGTGTGTGTGTGACATGCGTCGTTAAGTAATAATAATAATAGTAATAACAGTTATGATAACAGAAGCCGTGCAGATACTAATTAAACAACCATTCGCCAGATGGAGCCACCACAGAAGTTGATGTAGACAAGTCGGTCGATCAGCTGCCTAGCACGTGTTTCGTAGTGTTTTTAGTCAAAAGTTCTATATACGAAAAACCATCAATAATTGTATACCTGCCCAC
>OZ023208.1:26237126-26267126 GCA_963995525.1 Escarpia spicata
TGATTCTGTTCTATAGTTCCACCATAACTGACATGTATATAATGAAGTACAATATGGTCTGAACAGAGTACACTTTACTCACTATATATATATATATATATATATATAGTGAGTAAAGTGTATATATATATATATATATATATATATATATACATACATACATACATAATATGTATGTATATATGTACGTTTGTGTGTGTGCGTGGGCGCGTGTGCGTGTGTATGTGTGCGTGTGTGTGACTTGCATATACATATGTAAGGAGTTTACATCCAATCATACATAAAGAGGCTTACAGAGGGCAGACAGGCAGACAGACAGACAGACAGACAGACAGACAGACAGACAGACAGACAGACAGACATACATACAGACAGACAGACAGACAGACAGACAGACAGACAGACAGACAGACAGACAGACAGACAGACAGACAGACAGACAGACAGACAGACAGACAGACAGACAGACACACAGACACACAGACACACAGACACACAGACAGTCAGACAGACAGATAGACAGACAACCCAACAAACAGGCATACAAACATACATACTTGCAGATTGCTATTATAAGAGAACTAAGACGTACAGTCACGACGCGTACAGATACCCTCCGTTCAGAGATAGTTTCAAAATTATCATCATTAACATTACAATTGTTTTTAGAAATAAAAAATATATTCGGAAAACATATTGATGGATATAATGTGCAATATTTACATATTTGTTTTGTTATATTTATTTAAAAAATTCTCATTAGACGTAATTAAATTATTTAAACGGAATTAAAAGGGAAAACGGGCGTCTCCTCTGTTCCTCTTTAACTAGGTCACACGTCAGTCTTGTGCTTTGAAGTTGCAGACGAGACTGTGTTTTCGTCGTCGTCAGCTGGTCGTCCAAATTGGCGCTCTCACTCTTCGACCATCGACCAACTCTGATCTCATTACGGGTGTAATCGAATTTTTATTCGTTTACGTGAAGGAGGCTGGGACTACGCTCGGCTATAAATGAATCGCGCAGTCGCTTATTGCTTCTCGCTCAGTCAGCGCGCCTTGTTATCTGCGATAAGAGGACATAAGACACGGGTCCTCATCGGGCTTACATCAAGTGTCAAGTCGTGTTGGTCACCATGCGTGCAACACACGACAAGACAGTCTCGGTGGCGGTGTTAGACAGACGTGTGTAGATCGGGTACACACAGGACTGCTTCTGAGGTTCACTATTTAAACAGTCCACTCTCAATAGAAAACGTGATACTTAAAAAAAATCAACACGTTTGCTTTGAACGGATATATTGATAGTTTGTTTGGGTACTAGATTATGTGTTGATATGTTGATAATGTCAATATGTTCGCATAAACAATCCTGATAATTCTATAACGGCGACCAATGTGAAACTGGAGAACTTGAAGGCTTACCCAGATAGGTTAATTGGTTGGTTGGTTGGTTGGTTGGTTGGTTGTTTGGTTGGTATTGGTGCTCGTTGTCAAAAGGTTTTATGCCCAAGGTACATTTGCTCTTTTGAGAGACGAACTTTTCCGTAGGGGGGTAGTCCAGAGAAAACGAATAACGTTCTGCATTGGTTCAAACTGTCACCCACACCCATCAATACCTGGTGTGGGTGGGAGGTTCTATTTTGTGCCATAAAAAATGCTTCCAAAACCATAGTTAATACCCGCTGAATTTAACCGACATGACGTAGCTGTCAATACGTTGTCCACCACCCTCTTTAACCAGACATGACGTAGCTGCCAATACGTTGCCCACCACCCTCTTCAATCACACATGACGTAGCTGCCGATACGTTGCCCACCACCCTCTTCAATCACACATGACGTAGCTGCCGATACGTTGCCCACCACCCTCTTCAATCACACATGACATAGTTGCCAATACGTTGCCCACCACCCTCTTCAATCACACATGACGTAGCTGCCGATACGTTGCCCACCACCCTCTTCAATCACACATGACGTAGCTGCCAATACGTTGCCCACCACCCTCTTCAATCAGACATGACGTAGCTGCCAGTACGTTCCCCACCACCCTCTTCAATCAGACATTCACAATAGCGTCAATGTGCATTAATATAATGGATTCGAGGACAATAACCCCCCGGACAATATACCCCCGGACAATACCCCCCTGGACTAATCCCCCCTAGGGCAATATGCCCCTGAACAATATCCACCCCATATTTCTTTCATTGAGTAGTTCATTCTTTGCTAGTTGGTTATATAATTGCAATTAAATTTTCTTTTAGTTATACTCAAGAGCTGATCTCAGTCTCGGTATACGCATGATCGCTGCCCTCACCTTTGTTCCCGTGGGTGATGTGGTGGAGTCATTTGAGTTTCTGTCAGACTATGTCCCCGAGGCAGCTCAGCCAGGCCTCGACTACTTTGAGGATACGTACATTGGCCGTCAACAACGTCGTGGTCGCCGTCCATCCCCCTTCGACCATTCCATGTGGAATGTGAAGGGTAGTGTGACTGAAGGACTGCCCCGCACTAACAACCATGTTGAAGGTTGGCACCGTCGGATGCTGTCTAATGTTGCTGCCTATCATCCCAACTTCTACCACTTCCTAGATGTCCTGAGACGTGACCAAACATTGAGTGAGGTGGTTATCACTCAGGTGATTGCAGGTGATGCAGCCCCCCACAACGTGGCAAATACAAGGCCATCTCAGCACGTCTGAGGACAGTCGTGGCAGTCTCCCCAAATCGCCCTATCATGAACTAACTCCGTGGAATCGCCCACAGCATTTTTAAACACTGCATTCGCTTCATTGCTTATACAACGGATCTACTTGTTTGTGCTGTCAAATAAAGTTTGTATTGCATTCGCTTGCTTGCTTATACAATAAATCTACTTGTTTGTGCTATTAAATAAAGTTTGTACCAGCAGTGTTTGCTGAATTAGTGTGTTTGAGTTTCCCAACATGTTAACCATAGAATCACCATCAAATTCGTTCATGTATGTAGCCCTCATATTTCATATCTACCATCAAATTCATTCTTGAATATCCCCATATTCCAGGGGCGTATTGTCGTAGGGGGATATTGCACTAGGGGAATCTTGTCCAGGGGGGTATTGTCCGGGGGGATATTGTCCTGCTACCAATATAATGATCCTTTCGATATATGGCACTACTGTGTTAATTTGTTGTGATGGTGATGACCACACGCGTAATCGTGATACCGCATGTAGTTTAGGTCTACGTGAACTTTTATACGCTACCACTCCTTCACTTGTAGGACATCGTGTGACCTCCGCAACGAGCTGTCTAAGACAATTGCCGTCTCCTTCGGACTTTCCCAACTGATCCATTGTCAGCTCTTTTTGTATCCCTGACGTCATCGTGCTCGGTCTGTCTTCCTCTATTCCGCATGCCTTCACTCAATCAGGTCGTTATTGGCTTTTCCAAACTGTCGTCTTCGACGCACGTGGTGCATATACCCAAAATGTGATATCGTCTGCTTTGGGATTTAGTGCACGTAGTGGGAGGACTTCAAAGACTTCTTGCAAGCATGAACTTGTCCATTCTCCTCCTCCTTGTCTACGATAAATATTGTATTGTGTGATGGTGTCCACGGGGTTATTCAGGGCCCGCTCAGTTAATTCTTGTTTAAAGCCTATCGACACAGCCAGATTTGTTTAATTCAGTTATATCCTCTTTGAGAATTAATACTTTCTCATGTGTAGTTTCATTATACTAAGTAGATGATACTCTACATGTATCAATACTAAGTAGATGATACTCTACATGTCTCAATAATAAGTAGATGATACTCTACATGTCTCAATAATAAGTAGATGATACTCTACATGTCTCAATAATAAGCTCGTACTTATCTCAGTTTGTCGGACAATAAAACTATACATTTCCGTGAATGAATCCTCTGATTTTTCCAAAAGTGATCTTGCACAAGAGGAGCATATCGACATCATGGCGTCATTCCTTGCGTCTCAATTTGTTGGCCAGATTATCGCAATTATGGACTATCTTGCGCGCGGTACGATGTTCACGCCTGTTTACACTTATCAGCACAGCCAAGCCACTTCATTAGCGAAAGCTTCGACGGTGATGAATGCGTGAAATTCACTGCTTTTGGACAGCGTTCGGCTTCTATAGGCATTGATTTCTTCATTAATCATTATCGCAAGACAGTTAGCTTGAGTGATCATTTCCCCCTCCCCGGCGTCGTTCGCCAACGAGGTTTGTGGTTTAGGCGACAAGCAGCTGGATCTGCTGCCGATGATGCTTAAACTGACACCAAAATATTGACTATCGACTCAGACGTATTTCTGTACAATTATTGGCTTTTTTATATCGTCGTCGTGGTTGCTATGTTTTCGTATATAAATGTTTTTACGCAATCGGTTTACATAAATGTTCTTACATAAGTAATGTTTGATACTTTGACATATATGTTCTTTCATATGTGATCCTATATTATATATATATATATATATCATAATTGCTGTTTTATAAATCCTCCTATTCAAACATTATTTCATAAGTGCTCTAATATAAATGTTCGTTCTCTTATACAAATGCTATTTTACAAATGTTCTTATGCAAATACTTTTACACAAGACAAGACAAGAACAATCTTGTCTTGTCTTGTTAAATACGTTTACACATGTGTTCTTGTGCAAATGTTTGCACCTAATGTTCCTCACATTTATTTCATACGTGCTGTTATACCCCTGTTCCTTGTTATGGTAATGCTCTTTCACAAGCGGCATTAACATGCAATTGCCCTTTCATTCACGCTCTTATGCAGTAGTTGTTCTGTAATAAATCCTCCTGTATAAAAATGTAAAACTGTTCATAGGTGTTCGTTTGTATACAACTGCTCATTCACAGATGTTCTTATATGACTTTTCATAGGTGTTCGTTTGTATACAACTGCTCATTCACAGATGTTCTTATATGACTTTTCATAGGTGTTCGTTTGTATACAACTGCTCATTCACATATGTTCTTATATGACTTTTCATAGGTGTTCGTTTGTATACAACTGCTCATTCACAGATGTTCTTATATGACTCTTCTTTGTCTTTCACAGATGGTTTTGTACAATTAAAGTTTCATGTATGCTCTTATAATATTATGATTATTATAATCTTATGAATGTGTTCTTACGACTAAGTGAATCTTTGTTGTCATTTTCATTACGTTCTAAAGTAGAGTAAAATGTAATTCTTATATAGTTATCTAGCGCAGTGTCCAGTCCTTGGAACTGCTCAAAGCGCTTTACACTTACACTGTACTCCCTGGCAGACCTGTTCCATCGAAAGCCATTTCGGCTTCTCTGGGAAACATTCAGCTACGTTGCATTTAATGCGCGAACACTATTCGTAGACTATTCATAAATATCTACCACTGTATATAGCCAGGTACTCGTTCATACAGCGTTCATACAGCTGCGTCATCTTGAGAAACGTATAGAGTGAACGAACTTGCCCAAGGTTCGACACGACAGTACATAATTAGAACCCGGGTTCTCTCGGTTGAGAGTGGCTATGACATGAACAAGACTTTACCTGGCACGCATTTGTAGCTGCTCTTGAGGTAGGGCGTGAAGTCTTTGGGGCACGGACTCATCCTGCGAAGAGACTCGTCTGGCACGACAAACTTGCACCGATGACGACCGGAGCACAGAGAATCTATGTGGCCAAGCACACTGACCGAGCAGCCGATGTGACCGTAGTCTTGGTCAGCACAACGACCCACCTGAAATATAGGGAGAGGGAGATGGAGAGAGCGATAGCGAGAGGGGGGGGGGGGGGGGAGAACGAGATAGAGAGAGAGAGAGAGAGAGATATATTTTTTAGATTTTGCAAAGCAGCGGACTACCAATGGTAGTACCAATTTTACATCTCGTCTGAATATTGTCAAGATTGTCTTAGCTAATGCAAACCAGTTCTTTTTGACATATCCAATACGTGATTTTATTTTGTAGTTGTAGAGTCTTTCGTCAGCGTAGCATACCAACTTCTCCAGTATATGTAACGTATGACGTCATTGTACATGTGAAATAGTTCGTAATTCCCTTCGTCTCGGTTGATTGACGTTCTGATCAATGTGGCTTCTTTTATCTGTCGTGTTCTTTTGTTGGCTTCCTTGTCCACTATTTTAACTCCCTCCCAGTCTATGATATGATATGATTTTGTGTTGTTGTGTGGTCAGTGAGGGCGGATTTGTTGATGGTCGACATTGACATTTTTTCTCGCTCCTCTTGTATTTCTCTTTCCTTGTGTGGCCAACATCCTTTCTACGTTCCTCGAGTCTCGTTTTGAACAATCTCCCCAATATACTCCGCACCACAGTTCTTGCATGGAATTTGATACATCAATTAACCGAGATGAACTATCTCACGTGTACGATGACGTCATACGTCACATGCACTGAAGAAGTTTGCATAGAAATAAAATATCCTGAAGAATGTTCAGCAACCTGTCTTAACTGATTAAATAAATGTCTGGATACCTGCATCCGGCCGTACCGCGCAGACTCAATGACAATCACTTCCGTTGACCGGCAGGTGGCGTTAAACTTTTCCCACTGACAATAGTCGCGTTCCACTGAAACGAAACAAACAACTACGGATGCATCGAGAGTATTAAATTAACTCTGGCATTTCGTAAATGTGATAATGTTCAGACGACGGAGACGGGTTTTTGAGTTAACAAAATAGCCAAATAAACTAGTTTTGAAACGCAAATAGTGTACATTCCGAGAATACGTTCAGTAATGAACAAATCACTGTTTCGCAGTATCTGGCAATTCGTTTATTTGAATGTTATTAAAACTCCCCCTCAATCAATTTAACCCATTGCCAATTAGGCTCGATGCTATCCAAACGCTTAGTGTGTGAATAGAATATACGCATTCGTGTAATAAATGAGCGTGTGCATTTGGTAAAATCATCAAGTGGTTTGAGTTTGACAAATCATGTTAAATCGTGTTGCATGAAACAATACGAATAGCTGTAGGTCGTTGTGTATCTTAGAGGAGCCACGTTTGCTTTTTAAGCAGTTTGTTACGTCATTTCAAAAACCGAAATTGAGAAGTAACATAAACGGAAAATAAGCGTAGATGACCATCTACACACACGCACACGCACACGCACACGCACACGCACACGCACACGCACACGCACACGCACACGCACACGCACACGCACACACACACACACACACACAAACACGCACGCTCGCACGCTCGCACGCTCGCACGCACACACACACACACACACACACACACACACACACACACACACACCCATCGGTACGATCAACGTAGGTTTTGCAACGGGCCTTAATATAAACGAATCCACCTCAAACAAACACGAGGAAACAATAATGCACTAATGATACTTCTTATTTTTTTAATTATAATTTATTTATCATATAACTGGATTGAATGTCAACATTTCGTATTGTTAGTGTATTTAACTCGATTTATGTTTATATCCTCTCTCCAGTTGGATCTAAATAACCTGTAGTAGATAGTCGTAACATTAGAGTACCAAAGGTGCACTGTACAAATCAACAAACGACCAGATCCAAAGACAACGATTCCCGAATGTAACGTGTATTTCAATTTATAGCCATCCCAGTTGACAATGTGCCATCGATTATATTTCTGTCGAGCGGGCAAAAAGTCGCCATTGACAGCATTGTCATACGAGCATAATACAAGTCATCCAAGACAAGTTTATTAAGTCAAGCGTGTATTATCTGTTAACGAGGGGTGGCATAGTGTTTAATAGTGTTTATAGCTATTTCGAAACTACCAATAATATTACATTTGTGTGTTTGAAAATGAATCAAGTTTGTGGCAATTAACAGTACGGATTATATGACAAAACGTACTCGCAAGGTTTAAGCATCAAATCGTGCATGCATACATACATCTGCACATTTCCCTGCATGGACGCATTATCGCATGCGTGCATGCATACAAACGTGGATGAGTATTCTATTCTCAATACGAAGTAAGTATTGACATGCGTACACACGTGTGTAATTCAGCATACACGTACACGCATACACACGTACACACGCACACACGTACACACGCACACACGCATACAGCACACGCGCACGCGCGCACACTCGTACATGTGCAAGCCCTACTTGCGACATACGTACAAACGTACATATGTACACATGCAGACATCCACATGGCAGTATATCATTACATAACTGCACATTCGTATACGTCATTTTCTAGCGGTTTATCTGCCTCCTCTCAGTCTACGAGCGTTCATGCTTCCGCATAATCTATCCTACAGGCCATCCGCCGACGTGGAATTAGCTTCGCAGAAGTAATGATATTGCACAACCTAAAGCACAATTCTTTTTCAATTTGTTACCGTCCTGATTAAAAACAAGAATGTCATCCCTCGGGTTTGCTGTCGTCTCTACGGAAGCGAGGAAGCGGTCATCATATCACCTGCATCTCTCAAATCTGACGGCGGCCTGCCCGCTGGGAGACAAAGCGATATATTTAGGCGCCCAGCAATCACGTACGGTTCCTGGGGTCCCTGGCTTATAGCGCGCGCGACAGACTCGCTTTGTGGCGTCGTCCCCAGTTGGCCGTTGTCGGCGCACGTAATCAATGGCGGCGCTTTAACCTTTTGTGGTGGTGACGTTTCGCCGTGTCGCTGGGTCTCCGGACGGGTCAAACTGGTCAGGAGACGGGTCAAGACAGTCAGTGGGTGACAGGAGGAAGGTGTTGACAGGAGATGAAGAATTCAAGTGGGGTTGAGGTGGTGCTTATCCGGGTAGTGCAAGGATGGACGTGGAATAGACGCTCGCGCGGGTGGAATAACCCCGGGTGGGGTGCCAATTAATCCAGTGTGACCTTGATGTTCCCAGGGTTGCACTTCTTCTACACGGACCTCTTGGTCTTTTTAAGACAATCTGCTTTTTAACCTAAATGTCCAGGTTTGATCAGAAATGTGCTAGTTTCTACTGGACGTCCGGTTTAGCAGATGCGTGTACCGGCAAGTGTGGGCCTATTTTGTTAATTTTTCGGGGGTGTTGGAGTCTTTATATATGTGTGCTTGTGTGTGTGCGTGCGTGCGTGTGTGCGTGTGTGCGTGTGTGCGTGGGTGTGCGGGCGTGAGGGTGTGTGTGTGGAAAAATATTGCAAACATCATGGAAATGAAAAGTGGAGATAGAACGAAACAAAAATAGACTAGGGAGCAATGACACTAGACAGGTGTGTGTCGACATAAAGAAGATCATTTATTAATTATAATCTCATCGAGATGGGTGTGCGATAACTTTCTGTCGCGTTTGTTGTCCAATTTTACAATAAATTACAACTGAATGACGTGGTCTTAGTGCAAATAAACGACGGCTGTGTAAGCTCTACTTATAGCAGTGAGTGGTGTCTATGGTAAGTAGCTATACTTGTCGACAGACGCTGTCGGCTGTCGGCGAGAGGAGTATATATTAAATACTGACTGAATTCAATCCAGTATCAACTCTTATTTACTGACTAAAAGATGCCAAGACTTTACTAAACAAAACTGAACTACAAACAATGCTTAGCGAAAGTAACGACCAGCGAAATTCGACGAGATTTGTGTAATGAGACTAACGATCTGTATATTAGTACGCTAACTTTGGAGTAATGTAAATGCATCTCCACTCGCACCTTTATACGTTCATTCGCTTCCTTGAACCATTGGCCTCTGATCTACTAACTGGCGATATATTTCAGAGAACACAACGATGGATATTCAGAAGTATCTACCCACGCGTTTTTCATATGTTTTGCTTTTCTTGAGGACTGTTCTCCTTCTTCTGATAATTGTGTGGTGGTCTTCGGAATGGTGCCACCGTGATAGCGATAGGTGGTGCTCTTGGTATAACGCTCCATGGATGGCTGTAAGCTGATAGATACTAATACATTAGGTTATTCGCAGGTCGTTTCTAAATAAATGAGTACGGTGTCAGGATGCAAACATAAACCTTTCCTATTAGACATTTGCGTAACACAAGAGTGCCGTTGGACATGAGTCGCTGAATCGTCGTGAAACCGAATAACGACATGGAGTTGAGCGTGCGTCACCCGCACTGTCGAGTTATTAAGTTATAATGACCAAGCAGATATACGCTGCGTGAAATGAAGCCGTCGCTTCGGTGGGGCTGAGATTATAAACTGCCCCTTTGTGGATTGGATCGATGGAACAAGTCGCATTACACAAACCTCGGCGTATTACGCTGATCATTACTCGTCCCGCTAAAGCGCTGTTACGAAGAAGAATTGCCGAATAAATCAGTTCCCGCGTGCGATGTTCTCGATCATCCCTGCTTAATGAGCTAGACTCGCATTCGACGAGGACGATTCTCAATAAGTCGATCTCATGTCGCTACGCGTCCAGGGCGCGCGCGCGCGCGTGTGTGTGTGTTTGTGAGCATGCGAACGTGTGTGTGCGTGCGTGTGCGTGCAAGAGCAGTGCGCGTGAGTGTGATGTATGTGCGTGCGTGCGTGCGTGCGTGCGTGCGTGCGTGCGTGCGTGCGAGCGAGCGAGCGAACGTTTCTATGTGTGTATCTATGTTATTACAACATATCTAGATATGTTTCACGTACATAACGGATTCTGATGACTAAATACAAGACGGTTATGACTCCCTCTAATGACGTCATATTTAGAATAACGTAATAAAACAAATGACCTCCCCAGAATCTAGCTAACCTATCGCGAACGTCCGTCCATTGGGCGACATGTCGTGAGACCAATTAACTCTTTCATGTTTTTCATTGTGGCTATCTTATTCCTGACGTGACTGGAGCGCGACAGTGCCTTTGAAGTGTCCCGGGCGTGCCGACAGCGATAGTTCGAACCGGAATGTGCTTGTCAACGTACAATAACCGAGATGTCATTTCACAAAGATAACGACCTCATCAACATATATCCTCATTAACCCTCACATCAATCACACATCGGCGCATCATTATTTTATGGGCTCAACGAAGTTGTTTACAACAATCATGGCATGGCACGCTCGGTACAACGACTTCGACACAAATAGCTAGCTGCCGAAAACGTTTTGTATTGTGTTATCACGAGCGTTGTAAAACACGTGTCGCTCGCAGCCTCAAATCTACCCGGCAAAAAGTAAAACGTACGTTCTCATAGAGCGCCGCATTCAGTGAAGAACTCGTCATCAGAACGATTTACACTTCACTCCCTAGCAGACCTGTTCAATAGAACACCATACTGAATTCTCTGGGAAACATTAAGCCACGCCGCAATTGCGGCGTGAAGATTTTTTCGAACATAGATATCCGCCATTGTCTATAGTTTGGTACTCATTCATAGAAATGAGTGAACAGGAGCAACGTGGAGTGAAGGAAGTTGCCTAAGGCTTGAAACGGTAACAAGAGAAACGCGGCCCGCCGGGCAACTACGCGATTGTATTTATGGTCGTTTATATCACAAAATAACATCTCTGATGTGCCTCGTTTGGTTCAGTATTGCCGTGTTGCTGTGTTTGATTTGGTATGACATCATTTGATGTCATGTCATATCATGTCATGCATGACGCGATGACACAAGAACATAGTCGGAATGATGACGTCATAGAGCAACGTGACAATGTGAACATTCCTTAAAACACATCTTTTTAGAATATTGCTTTGAACAATACTGAACATTGTAACATAGGAACATTTATATTTTAACTAATTAACATTTGTATTGTTTAATACGTATAATATATACATTGTAAATGTTTATACATATTAATTATGGAAAAACTAATTATTTGTTCATGGTCTACATTTTAGAATAATTATTATTAGTTTAATACAATTTAAGTAGCTGTGATTATATGTATGTAAAGCGCCTGCGAGCAATTTCGACTGATTGGATGCTATATCGATGAATGTTATTATTATTTATTTATTTATTTAAGTTGTACCTATCAAGGGCAGTGCAAGAGAAAATAAACACCAGACAAGACACCAATTAGTCGGGCGACAACCTCTGTGTTTGGAGTCCTTGAATACGCGATCCAGTATTTCGTGCACGACTCGAAGAACGGCGCCAGTTGTCAATTATAAAAAGATTCCCGAGGTTGCGTGTCTTCATATGTTGTTCAGGTTTAGGCAGGAATTCCTGTAAACGTGGCAGACGACCTCAATTATATAATCATGATTGAAGGTCAACAATAACGTCGCGGAACATATATCTAAATATGTTGTGGTGTCCGGGAGGTGGCGGGTGGACACGACACTAGCGCAAGCTGACGCAGCTTCGTCACATACGGCTGACTCTGTCCAGGAAGCGGCGCACTTCAAAGGAACCGTTCACTCGCATCGGATGATCATTAGCTAGGAATAAGAGCTTCGGCAGAAATCTTAGTCTAAATAAATGGCGGTTTTTGGAGAGACTTAATGCGGTTTCTGGCGAGCCTGAAGGGGTTGCAAATGGGGGGTTTGGAGAGCCTCAATGTGTTTTGGCGAGTCTCAAGGAGGGTGCTTTTGGAGGTTTTTGGAGAGCCTCCCCCAATATTCACCTCTCGCGTGCGCGGTGTGTGTATGTTTGTTTATGTAGCTATTTGCTCTTGTGCGCGTGCGTGCTTGCGTGAGTACTTGCGTGCGTGCGTGAGCATGTTATACATGTTGACTACTCTATGCCCAATCCTGTCCTTTATTCCACGCAATACCGACTTTCGTTGAATCAGTTACAGTCTCAGTCGGACCAGCGACGAGAAGAAATAACAAGCAGTTAATCCCAAAACGGCAACATTTAACAGGCAGCAAATTTATTGGATAACGCCCCCAGAGATAAATCCACGTCTCGACAAGTCAACTTGTACATCATGTGGTACTGACACTGATATGTCTCGTGGCCCGAGAGGATGTATGGAGAGTGGATGGTGAGAAGTGCAGTTCCCACTCTGGACCAATACATTTGAAAATGGTGACCTAGAACTAAGCAATCCTTCTTTTTGCGCGCGGATACCGTGATGTTAATGGTACTTCCTCGGTGTCTGCAGCTATCCGTGTATTGTAGACGGGAACATACCGAACACGGGAACGGGATACCCCATCACATTGTGACACTAAAGCAAATTTATCGCCAATAAGGTATGCCTGATTGATTGGCAATACATGTGTAAAGATACCCCTTGTACAAGGAACAAGAAAAGAAAGACGTTTCAGTGCAAATTCTTTCTAACTATCAAGATATCTTGTGTGACACAATGAGAAGGCTGGCAACAGAAGTCGGTCTTAGTTGTCTTACAGCCATGTTGTGTTGCACCCGATTGTCATGCTCCTATCATTATTTGTGTGTCAATCGTCGACTTATGGGTTTCATATATGCATGTATTATGATGCAAAATGTACCCTTTACACACACACACACACACACACACACACACACACACACACACACACACACACACACACACACACACACACACACACACACACACACACACACACACACACACACACACACACACACACACACACACACACACGCAGGCATACGCACGTACACACACGCACGCACGCACGCACACACGCACACACACACACACACACAATTTACCGATTAAATTTCTTGTTTCATCGCGTCGAACACACTTCTTAAAATAACATTGTACGGCTAACGCCATATATAGATGCTTGATAATCCCACATATTCAAATCACATTTCGAGTCTGGCGACGATAAGCCTTCCACCACATACTGCTCCCTAAAACACTGCTTCAGCAACTCAGATCTGTTCACACACATGTCAACTTGTGATTGGCAAATTTTATGAGAATATTAGCCAAATATTAGCCTGTTTATTTGCACCTGGCGATCTCGCACATATATATATACGGTGTAGATCCTATATCAGTACAACCCGTAAAAACAAGCAAAGCAAACACAACATAGAATTAACAAGATTTAACAAGATTACCACCCAGAGAATTAACTCTAGGTAGCAGGTGGACAAGGAAGCCCTTGAAAATTTAAGTAGACGATATCTACTGGTGATCCCTCATCTACCCACTTAGTGATGTCTTCCAAAAAACATAACATATTTGTTAAGCATGACCTCGCTTTAAAAAAACATGTTGAGATGGGTTTATCAAGTTTTGTTTAACAAGAAAATCCACCATGTGATCTTTAATTAGTCTTTCTAATAATTTACAAATCACTGATGTTAAACTCACTGGTCTATAGTTCTCTGACTTGTTTCTCGAACCTTTTTTGAATAACGGTATAATGTTTGCTTCTTTCCATTCTAAAGGAACCACTCCCTCTTCTAATGACAAGTTGAAAACTGTTGCATGTGGTATGCTAATTTGTTCTACAATTTCCAATAGTAGTTTGGGTGGAATACCATCCACTCCAGGTGATTTATTCACCTTCATAGCCCTTATTTTCTTAGCTACCATTTCCGGGGTTACAATTAATTGTCCTAAATAGTCTGAATCTGCCCCCTTGAACTTAGCCTCTGGTATTGGCAGTGAACTAATATCTTCCCTGGTAAACACTGAACTAAAGTACTCATTCAGGTCTTCTGCCATTAAGAATCCCTCTGATATTATATTTCCAGCACTATCTTCTAGAGGACCGACCTTATCTTGAACTTTCTGTTTGCTTCGAACATACGCATAAAAACTCTTGCTGTCATGTTTTATATTACTAGCTAACTGTTGTTCATAGCTTCTCTTTGAATTTCTAATTTCAGCTGTAGCTTGGTTAAGTGCTTCTTTATAATTGTTGTAGTCTTCATCATTTCCAGTACATCTATATGACTTCCACATCATTTGTTTATACTTAATTTTTCTAATGGCTTCTTTCGATAAGTGTTTCTTTTTGGACCGTTTTCCTTGTTTTTTGAAGGGTACAAATTTATCGATTATGCACTTAATTTCACTCTTTAATATATTCCAGCATTCTGTTGCCGTCTTATTTTTCAGTGTCTTATTCCAGTCTATCTTTGCTAAATATTTCCTCATGTCCTTATACCTTCCTTTGTGGAAATTTCTCCTATACTGCTTTTTGCTATTCCTTTCTGATTTTACTTTGATGGTAAAATGTATCTGGATGTGATCGCTACTCCCCAGTGGCTCACATATATATTTACATTGTCAACTAATTCATTCTGTGAGGACAAAACTATGTCTAACACATTCTCACCCCTGGTTGGTTCTAGCACATGTTGAGAAAGGAATGTATATTGAACTAAAACTAAAAACTTGTGATCCTCTCTCCCCATACTCTGTAGAGGTTTCCATTGTATATGCCCATGGTTAAAATCCCCCATAATAATACAGTCCCGTTTGCTTACTTCCCTTATAGCGTTTTGTATTTTTTCATTCTCTTCTATGCTTATGTTTGGACTTCGATAAACTAACCCAACTGTTAACGTTGAGTTTCCTGTAACTATGTTACACCAAACAGCTTCTTCGCAATCTGCTTCTCTTTCAAATTTTATTTCATAAGCCTGAATAGATTCTTTAATATATAAAATAACTCCACCTCCCTTTCTTCCTATTCTATCTTTTCTAAACATTACATATCCTGTCAGTCCCAATTCAGCATCTGATATATCGGTGGTGGTCCAGGAAAAGAGGAAAAGAAAATACGAATTTATTGGTACTGACAAGTTATTAATCTACAATGGACGTCATAGTTTAGAGTTGTACACGAATAGGCTTGGCTTTCCATGATATTTACTGAGGCAGTTCACAGCTGTGTCAATATGAGCTGCAGTGTATCTTTAACTAGACACGGGCGGCAGTCGTCTCGCTAGTTAACTCCATGAGCAGTGTTCAGATAATCTTGTTGTTCATTATCGAATAGGTTCGTACATAGTCCGCCTGGCAGTGGGACATGATGGGATAAACGTGTCGAATATATATTAGCGTATAGGCGAAGGCCTCTTCGCCACGGCAGTCAAGAAACGACATCGTCATCAAGTCGGCGTCGGTGATTCTTCCTTGATTCTTTGTTGTGCATTCTTCACTGGTTGCCTGTAGCACATATAATCGACTTGAAGCTATTAGTGTTTACATATGAAGCTATGCATGGCGATGCCCCGAAATATTTATGCGACCTTGTATGCTCATACAAACCAACAAGAGCCCTGCGCTCTGCCAACAATAACATGTTAACGGTCCTGTGGACTCATGTCAAAGCTGGGGACAGTTCGTTTGCGGTCGCCGCGGCGACTTTGTGGAACACTTCGCCTAATGACATTAAAACGTCTGATTGTCTCTCTACTTTCTAGGCACGCTTAAAGACTCATTTTTTTACTCTCGTTCTTGTCC
Source organism: Escarpia spicata (assembly GCA_963995525.1). Classification (NCBI taxonomy): domain Eukaryota; kingdom Metazoa; phylum Annelida; class Polychaeta; order Sabellida; family Siboglinidae; genus Escarpia; species Escarpia spicata. The sequence continues at coordinate 26,253,450 of OZ023208.1, forward strand.
AATGTGGCATAGTTTCGTATCTGCATTGATTTGTTGATCTCTTATGTCTTAATTAACCTATTTATATATTTATTTTATACCTACATGTACATTAGTTTAGTTAAATGAATTGGCAATGTCTTATTTCTACATAGAACTGTAGCTAAGATAATTATTTTAGTATATTTATTTAATTAGTGTATTTATTTGTATTTTACTATTATTAATTTTTATAAGAATTTCTTTTAGAAAATGCATGTTTATTTAGCCATCATTGTTACCTCTATCTGGGTTCTACATGTTGTAAAGCGCCACGAACAATTTATAATTAGATCTGGCGCTATATTAAATAAAATATATTATTATTATTATTATAAATAATGCACACAAACAGTTGTTGGACAGTTTGCCAAACAGGCGAGTCCTATTAGTAGTACGTTATACAGATTACATCGGCTTAAATGTACAAGTTTATTATTTGTTCTAAGAAATGCTCACCACACAACGGCCAGATATTGATATGATGTACAGTTGTTTTTAAACCTTTCGATTTCTACTCAAACATAACTTTTTCTCCAACCTTTGGAATTCCTTTGCCTCAGCGGGGTTGGAGTGTTCTATCGCACACCATACCTATGCGGGCCTGAATAACATTTGCAAAATGCAGATACTTTCGTTGACAATGTGTGTAGTCATCGAACGAGTGAGACGGGGCGGAGTTTAATAGGCAATGTCGGAATGACACAGACTGCATGCGAATTATGGATACTAGACACAGCTTGCCGAGGCAAGGTTGCGTTGAATGATATCTGAATACAAACCTTAAAGCAATATGTAGCTCTTGTGCGACAATTGGGACACTACCTGACCCTTAGCCCTGTATGTAATGCCAATGTCATAAGCATAAGAATGAGCTACTCATACGCTATCCTGCCGATACTGCCATTTTGAAATTGTCACTCCCAAAAGCCCAACCCCCCGGACGAATTTCGAAAATTTTTAAATATGCTAACCACCCCAATGGCCCGCTATATCACACACAATTTTAGCCCCGTACATGCAAAACTAACTGGGATGCGGGTCCACACACAAAGAAACAGACAGGGAAAGTATAGTTAAAGGAAAGTTCTTATAAAGTGCCACTGTGCTCAACCGTACTGTTTTATAACATATATATATATATATATATATATATATATATATATATATATATATATATATATATATATATGTTATTAAACAATATGTATATAAATATATATACTATTAAACAACATATATATATATATATATATATATATACGTATATATATATATATATGTTATAAAACAATACTGTGGAGCGCAGTGGCGCAGTGGATAAAGCATCGGACTCTCAATCCAGAGAACCCAGGTTCCAATCCTGTGCTGCCGTTTCGAACGTTGGGAAAGTTCGTTCACTCTACGTTGCTCCAGTTCACTCAGATGTACGAATGAGTACTTGGCTATAGACAATGCTGGATATGTGTGTACGCATAGTCGTCGATCATATATTGCAGCGTGACTGAATGGTTCCCAGATAAGTCGCGATGGTATTCGATTGAACAGGTCTGCCAGGAAGTAAAGTGTGGAGCGCTTTGAGCAGTTCAAATATGACTGGATACTGTGCTTTATAAGAACTTTCCTTCACCTTTATTTTATATGTCTGTTTCTTTGTCTGTGGACCCACATCTCAGTTAGTTTTGCATGTACGGGGCTAGAATTGTGTGTGTGATCTAGCGGGCCATTTGCAGATTTAAATATTTTTTGGATTTTCGGGGTGACAATTTCAAAACGGCAGTATCAGCAGGATAGCGTATGAGTAGCTCATTCTTTCGCGTTTGACATGTTTATTACAAACAGGGCTACGTGTCATGTACTGTTCCAATTGTCGCCCAAGAGCTACAGATAGCTTCAAGGTATTGTATTCAGATATAATTCAACCAAGAAAACCACAGTTTGTCAACAATAAGTGTCAATAGTTATATTCGTAACTCAGAATAAGACATACTTACATGTTTACGTTCAAACGAACATGTTACAAAGAGCGGGACAGATTACGTTTCTCGTTAGAGCATTTCTGGGGTACCGAGTTCGATACTCGGACTCGACATATATTTTATGTTGTTATTATTGATGACGTAATATATATACTTAAAATAATAATTACCTTTCAGTCATACCATATGTGTTATCGTATCGCTTAAATTAGAAAAGACATATTTTTTTCAGGGCAACGCCAAGTAACTCGCCTAGTTTCGTTATAACAAGAAGTCGCATAAAAGAATATAATGTTTTGAAATTACTTTTAGTTCGCCACCTTTCAATGGACCTATTCAGCAAATTGTATAAATCTCAATGGAGACGGCGCAATATTTGATTCCCACAACGAAAACAAGGTAATCAATTACCATAAAGCATATTTGTCGAAACGACAGCGCGCACGAGACAAATCGCAGCGACGACCCGGGGGCAATCAGGCGCTGTCTCCAACCATTGTCTCGGCTCGGCCCCATGGCGAACACTGGGCGAATGTAATATGTATGAGAGACCGCCCGTCGTTCGTCAATGTCCAATCCAGACTTGACCCAAAGATATATACTCCGGGAGAGATTGTTGTCTGTGTGGGCACTGCGTGGACTTCGTCAATGCCGACCGATCCGCACACAACACAATTCGGTTTTATTTCATTCATTCATGTGTTAATTGAGTTATGCCTTAGCAATTATGAAGTACACTCTACATAAACATATCTTAACATCAATCCTGTCGCAATTACCTCTGAGACGTTATATATGTAGAAACCGAGGAAATTCGTCACGATTATTTTGTTGAAACGTCTCGTAAAACATATTTATTATACATTGTTTTTCACGTTAAACTTCGACAGGTTTGACTCTATTTAATATTGTGATCAAACAGTGGATCAAATGTCGCCAAAACGTTGTGAGACCGAGCAAAAAATTATATCGTGTCACTGCACACGAGTAAATCTTATGCCGTGTTTTAGCGCGTTGTGTTGTGCTGGATCCGATTCTTAGTTACATATAAAATGTAAATTATGTTCTTATATAGCGCGTTATCCGGTCACTAGGGCTGCTTAAAACTCTCCACATTTAATTCCCACTTCAATATATATAGTCTTGGAAATATATCCAAATTTTTCACTCAACTAGGAACAAATTGCAACAGAATGTATTTTACCAAGTGGTTTTCTATGAGGTGTCCAGAATACCATACATCTGCTGTCATATCTTTGTAGCAGATGACATATTTTGGTAATTGTAAATACTAGAATGGGGGTTTTAGACATATGGATGCATTTGGGATAGATTAAAATGTGATCGGGTAAGTAGCTCATTTGCATAAATCCAATATGGCCACCACCACAAGCCAACATGTTGCCAAATTACATAGTTAAGTAATTTAAAATCCTAGTATGGAGTATTGGACACGTTGATGCACTTATAATAAATTAACATGTGATTGGGTAAGTAGTTCATTTGTACAAATCTAATATGGCCGCTACAAAAATAAAATCAAAATGTTGCCATATCTTTGCTGTCAAATGACATACTTGAATAATTCATAGCATATGATTTTGGACACAACGATGTATTTGGAATAAATTAAAATGTGAATGTGTGTGTAGTAGTAGTAGTAGTTGTTTGCATAAATCCAACATGGCCTTCAAACAGTACTTTTATTATATATTTGCTCAACATATAACAGCTCAAACATGCTGAATTTGTGTTTAATTGATGTGACAGTGCATATTACTCATGCTCAATGGTGCGCATTATTTTAGTCACAAAATCCATCAGGCAGATCACAGTCATCGGATAAGTCTGGCAACTCTGACTTTGTGTAGCTGGCTGATACCGCGGCATTGAATGATATCATTATGGAGAAAGCATTCGTGTAATTAAATGCGTTTTTGTGATAAGGTTTCTAAAAACACATCACTCGTGGAACCTCAAACACAACAACCACCATCCTCAGCAGCTACCATGCACTATAATATCCATGTCTACTATCAGATGATGGATTGGAAAGGGACAAGTATCATCATGAAACAAGAAGAGTGGGGATGGCAGATGGCGGGTGATATATGTATGTCAATGCAGACCAACCTGCTTGATGTACCACCAGAACTACTGGATACCATATACTACAGTTATAAAATTCTCTAGTAAGAGAAGGTGTTGTTCCGCCTCTGCTCTTTTTTTCAAGTTTGCCTGCATCCATCCTTGCCAAGTGGCCTGTACAGCACATCCGGCTTAGGCCATCACAACCTCTTTCCTCTGTCTTCCTTCTTTTGTCCACCCTACTTGTTCTTGCGATCCTTCGAACCCAGTTATAGCTTCTGTTGTTGTTGTTCTGTCAGCGCCACTTTCTCCAGACAGGCATGCTGGTGTAATACATACTCTCAAAATTTCCCCTTTCAGCTTTTTGAATTTGTTCTGTCAATCGTGACTCGCTCTACGTTCGCTCCTATTTGAATTCGACGTGGCACCTCTATCTCTGCTCTGTAATCATTCCTCCAAGGTCCACAAAGTCTTCCACTTACGTGATTTCCTTCAAACCCAACTTGACGTTTAACTCATCTCTCTCTCGCTCTTTCTTTCTCTCTCTCTCTCTCTCTCTCTCTCTCTCTCTCTCTCTCTCTCTCTCTCTCTCTCTCTCTCTCTCTCTCTCTCTCTCTCTCTCTCTCTCTCTCTCTCTCTCTCTCTCTCTCTCTCTCTCTCTCTCTCTCTCTCTCTCTCTCCTCCCTCCCTCTCTCTCTCTCTCTGGTATACTACCTACATGGCGTATGTCTTCTCCAAGCTTGTTCTCAGTCCATGTATCTTAACTTGAACACCCCGTTCCGTTCCTCCAACACTTCTTGTACTTCTTGTTTGTTCTCTGCTATTTGACCAAGATCATCTGCATACATCATCTTCCTGAGAACATCCTTCGCGCTGATCTTCAAGCTGACTACTTCCATCGCCATGGAAAACAGCATATGGCTTAGGGAACTTCCTTGCCTCAAACCGATGTTATCTGGAAACTCTTCCGACATCCCAGATCCAACCAATACTCTAACTTTTCTGTGCTCCCTCGCTCATTGCTTTCACCATTCTGGCTTCTGTCTATATATAGCACTCCAATCCATCTTACTCTTGTTGTTACCACCTCTCTTCGGACTGTGTCATAGGCCTTTTCCAGGTCCACAAATCCCACTGCCATCCTCATTTGCATCTCCAACCTCTTCTCTATAAGCTGTATTAATGCGAACATCCCACCAATCATCCCTCTGCCGTTTCTGGATCCCCGCTGTTCTTCACCCAATTCTTGCTCTACTCTCTTTTGAATCTTTTCGCCCAAGGTCCTCCCTAGCAGCTTCATGATGTAACTTGAAAGTGTGATGCCCCTGTATTTTCCTGGATCTTGCGCAACTCCCTTCCTCTTTCATATTAGGACAATTAGTTCGGTCCGCCACTCCTTTGGTATGTAACCTTGCCTCATACATGTACTAAAAAGCGTCTTTGTCCAGTTGAGTCCATGCCCACTTTGCCTTCTCTATAATATGCTGTATAAAGCGATCTAAAAAAATTCATGGTCTGGACGTGTGCAATGATATTCTCGCCTGTTTGGATTGTGAAAGGTTTTTATACTGAAGAAGATCAAGCACGATGACTTGCTCTGTCAGCAGCCTAAGGTATTCAGGAGAGCAGCACCACTGACGAAGAATGACGAAATTATGGCAGAATAAAAAATTTGTGTCATGATTTACATTTTTATGATACGGTTTCTAAGAACATATCACACGTGGAACCTCAAACACATCAACCACCTGCCTCAGCAGCTCCCATGCGGAACAACCTCCGTGTCTACTATCAGATGGTGGATTGGAAAGGGACAGGTATCATCATGAAGCAAGAAGAGTGGGTATGACAGATGGTGGGTGATACATGCATTCCAATACAAATCAATGCCAAATAAATTGCCCTGTCTTGCTCTGTTGTGTGCAGAGAATGCCGCGGTATCAGCCAGCTGTACCAATTTTGAACTGCCATATTTCACTGATGACTGGCTTGACGATCTTTTGATTAATGTAATGTGCATTATTAAACATGAGTAACATGCAAAACACATGAATTGAAAATAAATTTAGCATATTTGAGCTGTCCAATGTTGAGCAAATATATGATAAAACATTGCTATTTGGAGGCCATGTTGGATTTATGCAAATGACCTACTCACCCAATCACATTTGAATTTATTCCAACTTCATCATGTGTCCAGAATCCTATTCTAGGATTTAAAATTACTCAAGTATGTCATTTGACAGCAAAGATATGGCAACATTTTGGTTTTTTCTTGCGGCCATATTGGATTTATGCAAATTAACTACTTACCCACTCACATGTTAATTCATTCCAAATGCCTAAATGTGTCCAATACACCATACTACGATTTACAATTACTTAAATGTGTCATTTGACAACAAATATATGGCAACGTGTTGGTTTGTGGGGGCCATATTGGATTTATGCAAATGAACTACTTACCCGATCAAATTTTAATCTATTCCAAATGCATCCCTATGTCTAAAACCCTCATTCTCGTATTTACAATTACAAAAAAATGTATCATCTGACAACCAAGACATGACAAGATATTGATTTGTGGTGGCCATATTGGATTTATGCAAATTTTACATGTTCGCCCTGCAGGGATTTCTTAGGACTTTTAGTGTGGTGTTCTGGAGACCTCATAGAAACCCACTGTGAAAAATATATTCTGTTGCAATTTGTTCCAAGTCATACCTTAGTTTGCCTGTACTAATATTGGAAGCATTAAACTACGCTGTAATTACAGTGAGAAGACTGTACTTCTGCATGTATCCATGCACCGCTGTCTTCAACGCGGTACTCGTTACAAAGCTAAGTGAATTGAGGCAACGATGACAGAACGGAATAGTTCAAGCTTCGAAATGGCAGCAAGGGTCTCAAACCCCTGCTCTCTCGAGTATGTAGTTCTAACTACTGTTCTACTGCAGCTCATTTATGTTTGCGTGTTTCGGGGGGACAACAATTGGCATGCCGGGTTGGCCATCTCGATAGTTTGCAAGAACTACGTAGAGCACATACACAGTAAAGGTATGTTATTATCTAGAGCGGTATCCAATCACTGGTACTATTCAAAGCACTTTACACTTTACTCCCTGGAAGACCTGTTCAATCAAACACCATTTCGAAATATCTGGGAAGCATTCAGCCGCACTGAAAGTACTGCGCCAATATTATTTGTAAACAAATACTCCCCACTGTTTATAGCAAACTACTCATTAATATTGTTGCGTGAACTCTAGTCACTGCGCCACCGAGCTGCACACTGTTTTGAACAGACTGAGATGAGCGGTCTGGGGTATGGGAAATGAATACAAAAAGAGCATGATAGCCAGAAGAAGGCATTAGCGAGAGAAGAAGAATACCGAAAACAGAATGGCGAGATAGTCTAAACGCGCATGGACAGCAGAAGAGGGTGACAAACGACGAAGAGGAAGACCAAAACTGAGATGGAATGACAGCATGAAAAGAAACTTTAGGAGGGCAGGCATGGATAGCCAAGAATGGAAGGTCATTGCAGATAACTGACAGAGACGGAGGGAAATAACAAGAAAAGCAGAAGAAGCCACCGAATGACGTGGATCCCCCCGCAAGGGAGCAGGGGAAATAAAAAGAAAAGCAGAAGAAGCCACCGAGTGACGTGGACCCCCGCAAGGGAGCAGAGGAAAGAAAAAGAAAAGAAGAAGATAATAAAAACAAGAGATCTCGATAGTTTATGGATGAACAATGGCGTGTGAGACAGAACAGTAGAAGATCGTGATCGGTGGAGAGAACTAGTCGAGAGAACCAACCATACCAAATTATGCGGCCCCCACCCAGGAAGCGACCAAGGAAAAGAAGATCTAATGCGTCTGTCTGTAAAAATGCTTCATCTAAACCCAGCCCACGACAGTGCGACCGGTCTGCGAGATCTGATATCATTCTCTGGGGTGACCCGCACTCCCATTGGAACACATGCACCGGTCTGTAATCACAGTAAACAAGGAGGCAGCGATGTGGCGCAATATTTTACAATAGCTACTAAGTTATTATACAGTAAATCAAACAGTCTCTTGCAAGATTGTTCAGAAGCGAGGAATAAGAGCGAAAGTACAGCTTGTATTTGAGAGATCACACGTGAAACAAAGAAGTAATCATTGTCTCCACAAATGTAATGATGATAATAATAATAATACTAGCCTATACGTCCTCAAGAAGCTCTTGAGTTTGCTATGGAAGGTAACTATAGTTTCTGATGATTTCAAAGTAATAATTTAAGGCATTCATTCCAGATTTTGGATACGGCAAATGAAAAAACACTCTTGCCTATGTCAAGCTTTGTTTTAAGAATACAACGTTTTTGTGATATAGTTGATCTGAGCTGTCTGGAAAAAATGAAAACGCAGGTGACTAGTCAAAACAATAAGATGTAGGCCTGTATTGTATAGAAAGGAGACTCCTTCAAATTGTTTTGTTAAAATAATGATATTCGAAGGCTGCACGCACTGTATGATCACGGTTGCAAGAAACGCTACGCAGTAAGTGATCCTAATTACAGGTATTGTAAAGGAAGGGCTACACGCTCTATAAATAATGTACACAAACATATGTTGGAGAGTTTGCCAAACAGGCGACTCCTACTAGTAGCACGTTATACGGATTACATCAGCTTAAATAATGCAAGTTTAGTATTTGTTCTAAGTAATGCACACCTGGATGGCGCGCAACGGCCAGATATTGATATCTCCATTGCTGCCATTGCTGTAATTAAATTATTGCTGTCAACCCATTATAGGATTGATATAACCACTAGCACCGCAATGACATTAATCATGGAAACGTGTGTCGCCTTACCGCTAATCTCTCTTACATCGAAATGATTGTAATAGCGCGCGCACACACACACACACACACACACACACACACACACACACACACACACACACACACACACACACACACACACACACACACACACACACACACACACACACACACACACACACACACACACACACACACACACACACACACACCACGCATGAATGGACGCACACGCACACACATACAAGTACATGTACATGCATGCACGTACGTATATGCACACACATACACGAACAGACACACACATATGCACATGCACGCACACGCGCGCGCGCACAGGTACTCGCACACACACACGCACAATCAAACTCACACACGCTCACACGCACGCACGCACGCTCGCACACACGCACTTACACAGACTCACACACACACACACACACACACACACACACACACACACACACACACACACACACACACACACACACACACACACACACACACACTCACACACTACGTATAAATATTACGTCATATATCGCCTCTTGTTTGCTCAACGAAGTTGCTCGCATCATAGACCTCCATATTTAGAGTCCGACGTTGTACGTTCTACCAGCTTCGCTATTGTTTCTCATCTAACCTATTCGTACGTACCTGCTTCGCTGATCGGGTTGAGAAGAATGGTGCCCAGCCACCAAAGACAAACCAGGCCACGGGTACACCACCAGCGATCCATTTCGCAGATCAGACCGCCTTGCAAAGGCGACTCGTCGCGTTTGTACTCATCAAACTATAGCTAATACTTGCAGATTCAAGCCGACATTGGTCGATAAATAAAATCAGGTTTGGTACCATCGATCGGGTCCAAGTTGGCTCTAGAATACTCTCACGACTGTAATATAAATAGTCAGTGTCGTCGCTTTTTTTCAGTCGTAATAACGTTAAGGTGATTCGTTCCGAAACTCGTCCGTGCTAGCTGACTCAGTTACCGATATTGCGTGTTAATGTTCGTAGTGATTTCACGTTGACTTAGCAACGCGAACTGACACGGAACAGGCCATATGTATAGGGTTTCTAATTAGGAGTAGTCCGTTCTAATACTAGTTAGCCTTGTTATGTATGTCAGAGGTCGGCTCCTGTGAGCATCCATATGCATCGATGTATGTCTTGCAAGTAGTCTTTGGTAGCTCTCCGCTAACCCAAACCGATATACTCGGTACGAGCAGATTAGAACTTGTGGTCCCGAGACCTCAGTTGTATGTCTTCGTAGATTGTGCGTGACTAAGATATTAATTGTTGCACTGATGATGCGTCTTACAACATTCTCCAAATGTTGGTGTGGAAATCGTAAACGTCTGCTCTTTAAGGTCGCGTTCCAATGATCATGTTGGCATCAATGGCATACATCCAATCAAATACCGATACAAGCCAAATACAAGTGCAGTGTAGTTGTAACATCAATGCGTTCCTGCTGACAAGACCACTAAATGGGTATCTTGAGATGCCGCCTTTTATTAGCATCCTGAAGCTGTATCGCAAACACGTCGCGTCGTGTCGAGTCGTATGAACACATACAATGTCAAACACCACGATATTTTAGCATTCCGGAGACAGCCACCACTTTGTCCATACACACGCAGAAAAGGATGATCAATTCGTCTGCGCAGCTCCGATGAGCGTCCGCCTAAACTAGTTACATCCAATGTACATCCGACAGTCTCGTCGTGTTGGGCGGACCATTCATCAACAACGCCGTTATGCCTACGCGATGCGTCGCTGCGGTCCGGCGTCGCGCGTGCCACTGCGGAGGTACGGGCGAGAGGAGACGACACCGCCTTGCGGTTTGCGCTCAGTGGCTCTCAACACGTCTTCCGCGTATCGATCGCGCGTCGCCACCCCGGGCAATCTCGACGAATACGCCACCGAGTCTTAGTCGCCCGCTGTCGAACACGCAGTTATTGTTGTACCGGCCGAGCCGACTTTGATGTCGGCGTAAATCCGCTCGGCTTTTGTATAATCGCTCGACATCGCGACGTTCATATTAACGAGCGCCGCTCAGCCGTGAAACTCAGACGGCATGAGAAGTATTCGGTGTGATTTTCATGATTGGTGTCCGTTTTTTATTGCGCATAATCCTTTCTTCTGCTGCACTGCTGCGCAGAACATGTCGCTGAAGCGAGGCCAGTGCGGTGGACGGATATATCACAACAAGAAAAAATAGGATTCGTCGTCTCATTGCGCTACTTTATCGACACGAGTAATATATGAGATCGCTGGTAATTGCTTTATTATGCAAAACAACTGTGTATGGGTGTATGCATTTTATTGTAATTATGGTTACATTTTGTGTGTCTTCTTGCGCACCTGAAGATAATTTATTCTGGATATACTGCAGTTTGTGTATACGATATATTTACTGTTATGACGACACACACAATGTATCATATGGTCGTTGTATAGTTAGTAATTTTTTAGGATTGCTTAATATGCAATACAATTAACTTTGCAATTATATAAACAGCAGTGGACCAAATGGCTGTCAGTAGTTAGTTGGTTGAAATCACCAATGCAACCTACTAACCGCTGCTATAATCCATTCAGAAAATACAAAATATATAGCAACATTCACTGATATCGAGAATAAATATCACTAGTCGCTGTCAAGCAATAATACTTAAGTCAGAGACCCGCTAAGCCGCTCTAGCACAAACATTGTCGAACCTCAGCTTACGATCACCCCGGTAGTACAGCCACCTGGCAAATAAGGTAAACCTAGGATACTGCCGTAACAATACCGCATAAGAAATCAGTCTCGCCAATGCGGTAACCTCGTCATTCCGGTCACCTTTTCCTAGTCCCGATGGTGACTTTAAAAATGAAGATCCACAGCATAGCCAACTGGTCATCCCGTGACAAATACAAATTAGTTTCCCCATACCGGCGATCCGCGATCAGCGTTTTCTCATAACCGAACTATCCGTCATCTGTCACCACGGTTTCCAAGCGCTGTCTAATCGAGGCGTGCTCGGCACGACACGGTTGTCTGTCTTATTGGACGTGGCGCCAAATCGACCTCTTGTCATTTATTGCATTGGATTAATGTGTCGTCTCGAAGATGTCGAGTAAATTGGCGATTTTATGTCTACCGTGTCGTGCAAACAATGACACAAGTCTACATATCTTCGAGGCAATTTGATTTTGGTCACGGGTGTTTATTTGTCAAGTATAAAGGCCATTATTATGGTTGCTTCTAATACAAGTTAATGTATTTAATAAAAATAAAAATAAATTCATTAAAACTATTTACATCCATAAAATAACATCCATCATATTATAAATAAAGTTCATGGCATTGACGCTAACTGTGATTAGGTAAACGTTTGAACTTAAACTGATTATGTTAAATTAAATTAATTTGTTAATAGCACAAACACCACTGTAGAAGAAGTTTATAAATTAATTGAGAATGTTATTTTGTACTTTATTTATTTGTATTGTATTTATTTAGTTAGTTTAGTTTCAAACGGCATAGCACCATGTAAGTCGTATAACTTCGGCTGTCCTTTCAAAAGCAACAGCACACCAAACTACTCACCTCTATCATGCTGCTGTTGTTATTGTTGTTGAATAAACTTTTATTCGTTCATGTTTTTTTAATTCGTCCATCGTGCTAATTATCATCACCATCACGATCTTCATTATTTTCGTTGTAAATCCAATGGTCTTTCTCAAGATCAGCATAATAACAATTATAGCCATCGTCTTTTTTAATATTGCTACTAAACACAGTTGGCACCAGGACTTGCATTAAGAATCATTTCTCTTTATACTAAAGTAAGTTGGGTGTCCTACAATCTTACCTCAGCTCATCAACATGGAAACAGCAACAAGCAAGTCACTGTTAAAGTTGACAGAATGACATCAGAAAACGGCTTGAACAAGAGTGTGTTCTAGCCCCATTTCTCTTAGGAATATATATATATATATATGTGTGTGTGTGTGTGTGTGTGTGTGTGTGTGTGTGTGTGTGTGTGTGTGTGTGTGTGTGTGTGTGTGTGTGTGTGTGTGTGTGTGTGTGTGTGTGTGTGTGTGTGTGTGTGTGTGTGTGTACTACTGAAGAGGTCAAGCAAAATACAAATGGTTCTGGGAATTATATTTGACCATTCACAAAACTCTGTATCGTGACAACAGTTGAAGGCAGGACCGAAACAACAGCGGTACAAGAGCGCGAAGACATCTATACACATACGACAACTTCTCCAAAACCTGCAGAGCGTCTGGTCACAATTAAACAGCAGCAGGACAAAATGCATCACCGTGAGCCACGGAGCAAACCACACTCGATCGGGCGTTTTTCGTGTCTAACGTCTCTCATTCCAGCTTATCTGTGTTCTTCTTATGATACAGCCTCCATCCATGTATGCAATATTCAAAACATTTATCCTAGCTATTGGTTTACACTGGGGTAATATTTGCTTGTTGTCTTTAAAAATGACATTGATCAAGACGATGCCGATGTATTTGATTACCTTTGAAGACGAAATTACAAATTGCTCTGAAATATTCATGTCAGCATCAAGTTTGTTGTTGCTCCTGTTTGTTTTCTTTTGATATTTTTACAGTAGCAATTTGTTTATCCAGTTGACTGCAACTTCTCATATATCAATGGTTTTTTTTAAGCTCATTGATTTTATTAGTTTGAGTAACAACCTTTGATGTGACACTTTATTGATAGGACATCTATTTTCGATCCAACGTC
>OZ023208.1:26272126-26489626 GCA_963995525.1 Escarpia spicata
AAAACAAAAGCCTTAATTACTCATGAGGGCACCCCGCAAAATACACAATTATGCAGATAGTTTTGGAAGTGTTTCGTTGATTTGGTGACTATTTAGATTTAACAAGATTTAACAAGATTGCCACCCAGAGAATTAACTCTAGGTGGCAGGTGTACAAGGAAGCCCTTTGGCTTGTCGAGAGTCCGACCCTTTTATCTATGTGTATCCCGCCCGTCTGAGGTATGTGTCGATTTTATTTTAAAACATATTCACGCTACTAGCACCCACACAATCAGCAGGTAATATGTTCCATTCATTTACAATCCTTTGTGAAAATGAAAACTTTCTTATATCCAATCTACTCTGCTCCTTTGCTAATGTAAGTTCATGTCCTCTAGTCCTTCTATCTTTCTTAACTGAGAAACAAATATTTCTATCAATATTTTCATAACCCTTCAATATTTTAAACACTTCTATCTGATCTCCTCTCAATCTCCTGGTCTCTAGTGTTGTTAAACCGCATTTTTTAGGCGTATTTCGTAACTAAGATCCCTCAGTTTTTGTATCATTTTAGTTGCTCTCCTCTGCACTCTTTCTAGCATATCTATGTCCTCCCTGCGATATGGCCTCCACGCTTGAATACAATATTCTAAATGAGGCCTAACTATTGTTTTGTACAGCGGTATTATTAGCTCTTTTTCCTTGTACGTTATGTTTCGCCTAATTAATCCAAGGATTTCTACTTTCTACATCAACTACTACACGTTGTCTTCTGTCAATCAGCCATTGTTCTATCCAGTTTATTATACCATTTCCTATGCCATGGGCCTTTAGTTTAAGCAGTAATCTTTGATGTGGTACTTTGTCTAAAGCTTTTTGAAAATCTAAGTAGACGATATCTACTGGTGATCCCTCATCTACGCACTTAGTGATGTCTTCCAAAAAACATAACATATTTGTTAAGCATGACCTCGCTTTAAAAAAAAACATGTTGAGATGGGTTTATGAAGTTTTGTTTAACAAGAAAATCCACCATGTGATCTTTAATTAGTCTTTCTAATAATTTACAAATCACTGATGTTAAACTCACTGGTCTATAGTTCTCTGACTTGTTTCTCGAACCTTTCTTGAATAACGGTATAATGTTTGCTTCTTTCCATTCTAAAGTAACCACTCCCTCTTCCAATGACAAGTTGAAAACTGTTGCAGGCGGTATGCTAATTTGTTCTACAATTTCCAACAGCAATTTTGGTGGAATACCATCCACTCCAGGTGATTTATTATCCTTCATAGCCCTTAGCTACCATTTCCGGGGTTACAATTAGTTGTCCTAAATAGTCTGAATCTGCCCCCTTGAACTTAGGCTCTGGTACTGGCAGTGAACTAATATATTTCCTGGTAAACACTGAACTAATGTACTCATTCAGGTCTTCTGCCATTAAGAATCCCTCTGATATTATATTTCCAGCACTATCTTCTAGAGGACCGACCTTATCTTGAACTTTCTGTTTGCTTCGAACATACGTATAAAAACTCTTGCTGTCATGTTTTATATTACTAGCTAATTGTTGTTCATAGCTTCTCTTTGACTTTCTAATTTCAGCTGTAGCTTGGTTAAGTGCTTCTTTATAACTGTTGTATTCTTCATCATTTCCAGTACATCTATATGACTTCCACATCATTTGTTTATACTTAATTTTTCTAATGGCTTCTTTCGATAAGTGTTTCTTTTTGGACCGTTGTCCTTGTTTTTTGAAGAGTAAAAATGTATCGACTATGCACTTAATTTCACTCTTTAATATATTCCAGCATTCTGTTGCCGTCTTATTTTTCAGTGTGTTATTCCAGTCTATCTCTGCTAAATATTTCCTCATGTCCTTATACCTTCCTTTGTGGAAATTTCTCCTATACTGCTTTTTACTATTCCTTTCTGATTTTACTTTGATGGTAAAATGTATCTGGTTGTGATCGCTACTCCCCAGTGGCTCACATATCTTGACATTTTCAACTAATTCATTCTGTGAGGACAAAACTATGTCTAACACATTCTCACCCCTGGTTGGTTCTAGCACATGTTGAGAAAGGAAAGTATCTTGAACTAAAACTAAAAACTTGTGGTCCTCACTCCCCATACTCTGTAGAGATTTCCAATGTATATGCCCGTGGTTATATAATAATACAGTCCCGTTTGCTAACTTCCCTTATAGCGTTTTGTATTTTTTCATTCTCTTCTATGCTTATGTTTGGACTTCGATAAACTAACCCAACTGATAAACTATTGGATTGGACTACTTCGAATATTTGGACAATGTACGATCTAATGCGTGTGTATATATATACCTTTTATGTTCAAACTAGTAATATTTATCAAGGCGAGTACGTAACGATTTGTCGCGAACTACTAAAGCCATGGCATCATACACCTCCTGAAGCGATCACGACGTGACTGGCGGCTGCAACAGCTTGATGCAACCACTCCTGTTGGTACCGGCTACAACTGTCGCCACCCACTGCCCAGCGGAATCACGTAAAACTTACAATACGTACACAGTGAATATAAAAATATAAGCACAACAATTTTGTAAATAAAATATGGCCTCGTCCGGGATAGAACCCAGGACCTGTCGTACCCGAAGTGTTAACCAGACATGAGACTGTACCTTTAAAAGACGAAGAAAATAAAGCAAGTTATGAGCACCACTTGACATTTTGATGTAGCAGAGGAAGTAATAAGTTTGTGGCAGGAGAGGCCCTGTATATCCGATCATGAATCAAAGGATTGCAACAATCACGTCCATTTTCGAATAGTTCTAAAGGTTTCCATTGGGCAGTAGCGGCAGTTCCAACCGTTACCAAAAGGAGTGGATGCATCAATCTGCCGCAGCCGCCAGTCGCGTCGTGATCGCGCCGTGATCGCGTCGTGACGTGTATGACACCATAACTTTAGTTGTCTGCAAGTCGCTCATTATAGGACAACCGCAACAACGTGTTGTAGCATCAATAGATAAATTCGAAAATTTTGAAACAGTTTCTATTGTCAACCTCAATTATTGCCAGAATGGAATTGCACATTTAAGCGATAATTACAGGAAAATGTGGTACTAGTGGATTGTGTTCAACAAGACAAACATGACACGTGCAATTACAGCATACTTAGACGATTTGAAGAGTGGAAAACCCGTCAGCAAACTACACCTCGCCGGCAAGCTTTCGGTGCAACTGGTTGAACATTATAAAGAATATATATATATATATATATATATATATATATATATATATATATATATATATATATATATATATACATATATATATATATATATATGCTAACGACAATGTCCTCCGAATGTGTTTGCAATATGGCTGCTTCACGTGACCCTTTGCTGAAGGCATTCCGTGCTAAACTATACGACTACTACAAGTTAACCACAGCTTACGAGAAAGCTAATATGGAACACTATTTCAATTTTGTAAACGATAGTTCAGTTAATGCGATGCTAGTACGTGGTGAATCCGTGTTTACGAGACCATGCGGAGGTGATCTTTCGGGCCATGGTCCACCTGAGATAATAGAGACTATGAATATGTCGATACGGACCCTCAGTTGTTTCATAAGCAGGCTGGAATCTTTCCTTCAAATGACTGAAATGGATGGAACTTTTTTCATGTATGTTACTTTCGTATTAATCACAGTGAATAAAATTATTCACAGCTGCAACAACAAAACCCACCCGTTTGATACAGCAGCGAGGGAACAAACAACTTTCTCAAATGCAGTTTTTCCTATGCTGCCGCACACAAACACACAGGCTGAGTAAAATACACTGGTAAAACCAAAATGGATATCTTTACTTATATTTTGTTTTTCTCATAACGTTTATGTATAATTCCATTGGTATCAACTATATACTACCAACTCACCATTCCAATACAGACAGCAACACGTTTCCCAAAATGTACGAAACATGCACGTATGCACGCACGTATGCACACATATGCACACGCACACGCACACGCACACGCACACGCACACGCACACGCACACGCACACGCACACGCATTAATGACACATGCGCAGACACTCGATACGTAACGACTAAAAATAATACATTTGTTATAGCAGTATATTGCGATAGCTGTATTATTAGGGCAATCAATACTACAGCGATCGTGTCATATTCATTACCATAGTATCGGCATGGCATTAATTGTTATTGAATATTTGAAAGTGAACAATCACGGAAGCAGCCCCGACCCATCATTAATAGTCGACGCCGCCTTGTGGCAATGGAGGCAGTTGGTACAGCGTGGTGAATCCGTGAATGGTGCTGCTACCTTCGTCGATTGTTTACATTCTGCTGATAAATCAATCAATAAAGTTACAAAACAATATTCAAAATACTTGTTTACGAACACTAGTACAATGGCACATGTCTCAGTTGATCTGTGAACTTTACAATCAATTTAATCGTATTGACATGTCGACATTCGCGCTGCATCCACAGTTTGACAGGTTACACCACTAATGGTTAGCATTGACAAGCATTGACAAGTAAATAACATACACATTTGGAATTGTCTGTAAGGCAAGAAAGTGAAAACATAAATATTTTCGCGATTTGGAAGCATTAACGGAGGTTATTTAAATGTTGCGTAATGACAGATGTTAGACGAAGCAGAGCAGAGGTTTATTGTTGCGCATGCGTGTTACAGGTGACATCGGGAGTTCGATGGGGTTGCTCATTGGCGCGAGCGTCATAACCCTCTTCGAAGTGGTGGACGCCTTCTTGATCGCACTGGTTAGTTGGCGGCGTAAAAAGAAAAAAAAGAAAAAGAGGACTAAGACTGAAGTATGAGCTGCGTGATGAAAAACGGACATGTGTGAATGAATAGCTTATTATACTCATAAAGGTTTATGTTTGATAAGAATGCCAACTAGCGGGTGTTGCAGAAGCGTCGTTGTTTCAACATTACGTAACGCGCCAGCGTTTCATCACAGATGAAAGTGATCATGAAACGTTTAAAATAGCGTGGGTCCGTAACGCTCGGCGTATGTATGTAGCACAGTGTATTTATATAGTACGGTGTTTGTATGTGTTATGATGCCTCTAAGTAGCACGGTGTGTGTATGCAACAAGGCGTGTGCGTGAGCGTGTGCGTGTGTTCGTGCGTGCGTGCGTTAGAGCGTCCGCGAGCGCGCGTGTGTGTGTCGCTCTGTGTGTCAGTATGTAACACTGTACATATACAGACGTAATCGTTGCGTGATACCTTAAATCGTATCATTATTCTAAACATTCCGCTGTTAGTAACAAGTGGGGATGAACATGCAAGATCAGTAACGTTTTGGTTACCTATATTCCAGATAAAAAAACCGTATACATGGAACTCTTAGAGTCTGTTTTATCGACTGGTAATTGTGAACTTTTTCTTTGTGTCAAACGACTTTTGGTGTCGTGTGTAGTGGCTGCAGTGGTGCCACACGGCGGAGTGGCAACTAACCATAAATTCTCTCATCAAACATTACTTATTGACAAACAATATTTACCTGGGCACAATGTGTGTTTTGTAAAAGGCAATTTTATATGTTTCTCTGTGTATCTTCAACTTATTTAATATTTTTAACACACGTTTCGCATTAAGTTTTTAGCAAAGATAGAAACAACTTCGACTGGTGGTGCTCTCTGACGGCAAAAGTCAAGGCGAAACGTTTGCGTTGTCCATTTTGATGATGTCTTGGACTAAGTGATACTAATAAAATACAAGCTGTAGTTTTATATGTTTATTGTATCACCGATATGACATGTGATAATAACATTTCCGGACATTTCCTGCATGAGACTTGTTGGAGATACTTCATAACATCAATCATCATGGGCAACTAAAATCTACAATAGTTATTGTGCAAGGTACAAAACAACAACTGTTTTTTTTAGATGGATCAATAAATGATTTTACAAAATGTCAAATGACGGTTTGGAAAGGTCAGACACTCACTCGTCACGACGAAGACAATGTCGTATGCGAAGTCCGTTTTTACAAAATATAAATACAGAATTATCTACGAACATGTTTACCAAATGTTCTGGTCTGTGTCTAGGAGTAACAGAGTCAACAAGAATAACTATCCGCTATATAACAAAACAACCATTGGTTGGGTTAAAATGTGTCTTTGAGAAAGACGTTTTCGTTTTTCGAATCTTACCTTTTCTGAACCTTGCTTTTTTAGTCACTCATCCATTCGTCACTAACACCCCTCATATTCCATCCATCCACCCATCACTTGTCCGCCTACATCACCATTCTCTGAAATCTACGAGTGCACGATGTAAAACGAATTCGTCACTTGACACAATAAAGATTGTGTTATATGGTAAGTTTCTCTCTGAGTTGCCACAAATTTCCTCTTCGCAGTTTTTTTCTGGTATTCGTCGTTTGTTCCCTTTCCCAGGGTTTGTTGGGTGATATTTGTTTTTTCTTTTCTTTCTTGTCTTCTATCCCCTGTCTTTGATGGGAGATCAGTATTGCTTGAGTTTGCATCGAGTGGAAAGCCTTCTTGTAGTCGAAGAAAGCGATCAGAACGAGATATTTTATTCTCGGTACTTCTCTTTCAGTTGTTTTACAACGTCGTTGAGTACCTGCTTCTGAATCCTGCTTGCTCTCGTGATTGGTTTTCGTCGAGTTGCCTCTCTACCCTATTCCTTAGAATCTTTGTGAGTAATTTGTAGATGTTTGACTATAGACATATCTGTCTGTAGTTCTTCATGTTTTGTTATTTCCCTTCTTAACGATTATCACCACCTTTGCGTTCTTCCATGCGGTGGGTATTCGTTTTTCTGATAACCATGTAGTATACTGTTTAGCCAGTGTCTTCGAGATTGTATCTTCTCCTGCTTTTGGTATTTCAATGTTTACATGGTCGTTGCCTGATGTCTTCCCATTCGTCATAACTCTTAACTCTGCTTCCACCACCATTGTGTTATTTCTGGTACCTGTTAGGCATAGGGGGAAGGCATATAAGCGATGGCCAGTTGAGCCAATTTAAGCAATTCTAAAGATACGGCGTGATGTTATACTCGAGAACCAGCGACGGGATATCATGACGTAATGAAGAGTCTTCCTAGTTACACCGTCGTTACTGTACCACGTAGGCAGGTAGATTGGTTTACGGGGAAACCATGAGCTGCCGATGCGAAGGTCTAATGGTGCACATAAATCCAGTAGTCGCTAGCCGTCATCGTTAGCGGTCCTTGAGCAAACAGAGCCAATAAGGTCATGATGAGCGGTGCTGTCGGAGCCGATCTAAGCGTTTTCATCACCAGTGATGAGAGTAATGTCATGGCGGTTCATTCGGGATACGGCAAGGCAAAGATCATCGTAGAACAGGTTTTTAGAAGCATCATCGGTGGATTAAGTGGGAGCGTAGTAGACAACGACTGTCATGTGTCCGTGTTAGTGTCGAAAGCGAGCAGCGATGAGACGTGGTGATATCGCGTTCCAAGGTGTGAGAGACGCGGTCATAGCGAGTGCCATACCACCGTAATGCTTTACGTCGGTGGGGTCGGATCAGATGTAATGGTAGTCGTCGCAGAAGGTCTCTTCCGAGTTTAGCAGGCGGGTCTCCTGGAGTCCAGCGAGACTAACGTTGAGGGTGCTGCGTTCGTGTGAGAGGAGCGTGAGGGAGCCATTGAAGTCATGCGTGAGAACGTTCCAGGTGGCGCACCGGATGGTCTTCCTTGTGTTGAAATGCCAGGGGTTGGGCTAAATCGATTGTCGATATTTCGGTGCGTGGTTTGTTTTCCAGTTGATTCGATCGGTTTACTTCTATCTTTTGGACTTTTCATAGTAAGGTTTGCTTCACCGAGCCGGGTTATTAGCCCTGCGTCAGCTAGATAGAATGCCGATGACGGCTGACTGGGTTCTATCATTCCCGAATTTGTAAACTTGCAACTCGCGCGTCAAAGGTATTAACCTACAGCCGCTGTTTGTTATGTCTGGACGAAGACATTCAAAACGATCGACATGGAATCGCAGTGGTGCAGTGAATTACAGTGAAGTCAAAGGAGAGACAGCTTTAATGGTGTAATATCGACGTTGTATTATGGAGCATTTTATTATTCTATTTACGATTTTCCGCTTGCTCAGAGCTCTCCAACTTGAACATCTTCTACCACGACACAAGTATTAAAAACATCCACGTATTCTTCGCAAATATCTTCGAGACAGATGACAGCGGGGCCGAGGTGCGAGGCAACGAGAAATGGAGGTTCAGAATAACCCTGCGATCTCTACTCTGTACGAACAAAATCATACACACTAAATGCATACTAGACAGCGTCGCATTCCACGCCTATACTGGATGATGTGAATGCGCGGGCCAAAGATACCGCTATAAATAAATAAATGCTGGTGTACAAAGCTAAGGTCGCTTCGTTAATGTTGTATAAGTACGGCAGCTAGGCGGTAACTTCGATAATGATCAACAAACTTGATTTCTGCCGCACACGCCAAATCCTAACGATACTGGGAATACGTTGGGCTATAGTGATTGTATCCAACGAGGATCCGTGCGCGCGCTGTGGGATTGAACCGCTATCACAGCGAGGGTGTGCTGCGAAAAACTCCTACGCGGCGTGATACAGAGCGGCGGTTAACTACTGCAGCAAATCAGCGGCTGTTTGTGCCCCTGAATACGAACCCTGAATACGAACTTTTCAATATCTAAATGGGTTTTTGAATATAAAACTTTCGTACACAAGTCGGTGACATTTACGTCACTCATTGTTACACAATAGCTTTCATCCCATAAAAGTGAGGCAGAATGCGAGTTAATTTGAACGGCGTGTCGATTAGGTAAGTGTCCTCTTGGGAGACCGAATAACTCCCGCGCAGAGTGATACACAGTGGCAGTTAACTACTGTAGCCAATCAGCGACTGTTGCTGCATCCTGTTCTCCTTGTCTCCCCGCACAAACCCCTGAATACGAATAGCGCGTGACTCGTGTTGCTAGCCGATCTTCGAAGTAAGACCCGATTGACTTTGCGGACTACAAGAAAAAACTGCGTTTGTTTCTTTATTGTGAAAAGTAAATTTGTGACGTATTGAAATAAGAAATCCTTGGTAACGGTTTTAGGCAAAAGTCTCATATTTTGGAATTTGTTTTAATTTACGTCAGCAACCTTTCATCTAGGCAACTATAACACGATTATTTTTGAGAATTTTTTGTTCATTGATGTCAGCAACCTTTCACATAGGCAACTATGACAGGATTGCTTTTGAGAATTTTGACAGTCGCATAAAGATATGTTGTATGAATGAATTGGAGGAAGCCTAGTGTGGAACCATACACCAGACGACGCCTTAGATATGCCACTATGTTTTTCTTAAAACGCACACCTCGCTTTGTCTCTTTGCCACAGCAGACGTCCACACCAGATGTCGCCATAAGTATAAACTGCAAACAGTAGCCATATACCGAATTTGTTGTTGCGATGACAGGCTGATGAACTTAGTAACTTAGTATT
This sequence comes from Escarpia spicata, assembly GCA_963995525.1. Classification (NCBI taxonomy): domain Eukaryota; kingdom Metazoa; phylum Annelida; class Polychaeta; order Sabellida; family Siboglinidae; genus Escarpia; species Escarpia spicata. Next base: position 26,281,627 of record OZ023208.1, read on the forward strand.
ACTATTGATGTTAGCTGCCAGGTAATCATATGCACTGTGGTGTTCTATTTGATTGTATTTATTGACTAGCGGAGGTTCCTGTGTGACGTTATTGGCCACCATGTCCACTGTATGCGTATACTGTCGGTGTCTCACGGAGAGGACAACTTTAACAGATGTCATAGGTGAGTTGGACTAATGCCGGTCCTCGATGTGGTTTTGTTCTTGGAATTATATGGATAAATTTAGTAAACTAAACTCACGGTGAAGAAAACGTTGACAGAGGTTTTAGTTGAAGTGTCATGGCGATCGATCTAAACGAGGACAACGTAAACACTATAAAGACGTCCTCAAATCCATCTTGAAAAGGTGCGACATTGACCCGAACACATGGGAATCTGGTGCTCTATAACGAACTAAATGGTGGTCGATTACTCAAAACGGCACAGAATCTTTCGAAGCGAACACAATAAGAAACGTAGCCAAAAGCGTGAGGCTAGGAAGATTAGAGCTATGACAAATCTTCAAAATCCACCCTCAACACATTTCGGTTATACATGTTCAGACATATGTCATCTACAAGAAGAAACCAAATGACACCGACAATCCATGAAAAGATCATCCTCGCCACGAGGGATTGCTACTGGTGATGATGATGATGGTATTGGTAAATTAGCATATTACAGTGGTGGTTACTCGTCAGTAAACCCTGTTAGGACAGGACTGACCCCAGAATGGTTTCACCAACACCGACATAGTGATGGTTGCCGTTGACAAAGAATTGCCTGAAATGGTAGGGGCTGACCATCGTGTGTGGTGTAGAGTAAACATAGTCCGGGTGATTAACTCTGGTTTGCATGTGAAACGGCAGAAGTCGTCGTATATTCGTATTATATTAACGATTCATTAATTGTAACACTAACGAGGATATATCTTACAGGATGCCTCTGACGAAGCAGTCAGGTCAACCGACGGTCCATGTTACGGAAGCACTGGGCCTCCCGCCCCAAGCACAAGTCGTGGATCCTGCAGCCGAGCAGGTGACTACTGTTGATGATACATATGAATTCAGGCGGGAGAATGTCCGGGAAATGAGAGAGTTGAGGCTAGTGGTGAGGCTGGAGATGAATGAGGTACGTGAGGTGTGACGGGAGATGCACGATAAAGCAGTGCTGCAGGAGGTACAGCGGCATATGCGTGATATGCGAGAGATGTTACAGGCATTGCTGCCAGGCGCAGTAAACGTAGCAGTAGTGACTCCGTTGCTCTGTAGTTTTGATATAATGGACCCCGCCCGCCTAACAGTGGAATCAGCCAGAAGCCACATCTATTCAGGTAACGCGGGTTCTTTAAATGTTCTGCTGGAAGTAACAAAGAACCACGTATCTAATTGAAAGTTGGCCATGGTAGAGACGCTTAGTTATGTGTGAGAATCCAACACGGCTGACGTGTGGGAAGACGTAGATTAAACTAGGGATTCTTGGTAGTGCCCATATATTGTTAGGTAGCCCTCTAAAATATGGTGATGGACTATCGGATTAAAGGAATAGTCATGTTGATCAACTGTTCAATTTTAACGCCTATGCAAATGTGCTTTGAAATCAAGACACCGAACAGACATTTCCAATTGAAAATGAACTCCGAATGGTGAGAGTGAGATCTTAAAAGTTGAGAGTTGTTCCCTTCAATAAACATGTTTATGCACAGTAAGCATTGTGTGCACAGTAGTTATATATAATACTGTCTCAATTGATGTACATACTGTTCAAATTGAAAGTCACTATTGATACTAGGCCATAATTCTGGTTGCTGTAAATGCCGTGAGTATTTAGTCTTATCTGCTCAAAATGATATATTGCTACGAAAACGAAGCATGAACCACCAGGATTAAAAATGGGCTTGGCAGTGCACCTGATTAACACTATAGGGGTAGAGTTTAGAACATCGGACTCTCAATCGAGAGATTACTGGTTAATGATGATAATACTGTATTTTTTCCCCTCGTAAATCCTTCGAAACCAAGCTCAGAGACGAATCAAGACACAAATTATGGACAATCTCTGATTCGATAAGCAGTATTAGAATTGACAACAAAGGTATGAAAACACCAAGGAGCTAAGGTGGATAAGCAAGATTATTAAGGTAAGTTTTTTTAGATCAGGGAGAAATTGTGTAATATTTTCAACTGATTTAACACTTAAAGGGAACATATGCCAAAGAGTTGGAAGAGCAACGGAAGAGATCTAACACTAGAAGGAGAGAGTTCCACATAACTGGTACAGTAAAACAAAATTGGTGTACTTGATGTTTGTTAAGGCGTTGTCTGGCGTGTGGTATCATTTATGGTTATGGGTAAGTGAAATCATACTGTATAGCATTGTGGAATCCCTACCTTAATTAGTAAAAAGTAAAGGTAAGTTCTTATATAGCGCTGTATCTTGTGCTCAGGACTGCTCAAAGCGCTTTACACTTTACTTCCTGGCAGACCTGTTCAATCGAACATCATGTCGATTTCTCTTGGATGCATCCGGCCACGCAGGAAATAATGCGTGAAGTCTATACGTCAACAAATATCCACCACTTTATATAGCCAGGTACTCATTCATACAGCTGAGTAAACTGGAGCAACGTAGAGAGAACGAGCTCGCCCAAGGTTCGTCACCGCTTCACAGGATTCGCGGTCGAGAGTCCGAAGTTCTATCCACTGCACCACTGCGCTCAATTAGACACCAGTGCATATTCCAGTGACGATATATTTCACAACTATGTGATTCAGATTGTGATTTAACCAGTTCCATCGATCTTTCGATGTAAACACGTCTCCCACGTGTACTACTTCAGCGAGTCAGTGAGCGCTGTTCAATGATAAATGGAACTCGAGCCTTTTCGCTTGTTGCACCAACTTTGTGGAATTTACTCCTAATTGGTGTTAAGTCAGTTAGACACATTGTTTCATTTCTCCGTCATCTAAACAATACCTATCTTTTTAATACTGCATATCCTCCTTAGCTTCTTAGCAAATCTATCCATCTGTTGACGGCTATTGTTCTGTTCATAAAAAATTAGACCGCTTATTTCATTAGAATTCTTGCGCCACTGAGCTGGATTTTCCGAAGATATCGGCGCTAAAGAAGTAATTATATTATTATTATTACTTCACCATTGTTTCTTCTTTAACATAAATTAATCACAGCACTGCCTTATTTTCCACCTGGTCTATCAGGAAAACTGCTCTGTCGATTAATGTTCGGAAATAAATAATAATAATAATAAAACAATAATAATAATAATAGTAATTTATTTCTTATATAGCGCCCCATCTAAGTAATTGTTCTGGGGCGCTTTACAATGGTTATTGCAAATAAATTAATAACATATAATACAATATATATTTTAAAATACTGATGTGATACAACATATGCAATCATTACTACTAAGAAAATCAACTATACTATATATTAATATATAAATTATAATATTAAAGTAATTAAAATTAAGATATTAATAATTTCGATCGTCGATCATCAAATGTTAAAATAATTTCTAAAAAGATGCATCTTCAGTACCACTTTAAATTGATTTAAACTAGTGCTTTGGTTCATGTTCACGAAATGAACTATACATAAATGTATATACGCCGCTTGCTTTTCAGATTCATTAAACAAGAACCTGTCTGCCATGTGTATGTGTCCGAAGGAGTGTGATGTGTTGCATTACAAAGTGTCGACGAGTTACGCGGCCACCAACCGAAAAAGCGAAATCCCATTCGATCTGTCCAAGGATGTCCTCACGAGAGCGGGGAAGAACCTGAACGAATCGCTTGACACAAAAGAGAGCATACAACCAGACAGACGGCGAGCTAACATGGAGGAAGCTACACGAGTCGTCCGTGGGCTACCGAAAATACCGCCATACCAACGAAATGAAAACATCGGATCTGTATATTACTACAAGTTGATAACCAAAACAAAAGCTTCGTTCAACTACCATGGTGTAATTGAAATGGGTTTACGGAAAATGGAGAACGTCTTACAAAATACATTCATTGCTGGTTGGGAAAATATGAAATTGTTTGACTGCGTGTCTGATTCATTCGAGCTACACCAACTAGTGCGACATTCAGTACATGTGATTGACCAAAAACCGTGGCAAGCCGCAATAGCACTGCGACTGGACGAAAAGCTTATCGCTTCGAAGAGAGCCTTAGATAACTTAGAACGAGTGCATATCGCGTACCACAATGCCACCCCGCTGGTGAACTACAGAGCTACACCGCCTGACAGCTACAACTCGTTCTACCTTATCACTTAACTGTTCAAACAAGACACGGAAATAAATGACACATACACTCGACTGAGGGCACACATCGAGAAATATATAGAAAACATCGATGGGCTGTGTCGTATCTACATGAAAGATAGTCACAATATTAAAATAAAAAATAAAAGTATCGATATAAAAAATAAAATTATCGATTATACCAACGGTTTCTGGGATGCTTCAGTTGAATACGTCGGGGATCTAAGATTCTACCAGTCGCTCATTATAGGACAACCGATTCAACGTATTATAGCAGCAATAAATAGATTCGAATCATCAATTACTTCATAAAGTCACGTTGGCTAATCAATGGATAAGCAAACGACATTTATACTTTAATTACTGGAGAGCGTTGGACACGTGGCTTGAGATCAACAAGACTGGCACGACCCATGCAATTGAAGCATACATGGACGATTTGAAGAGTGGAAAACCCGCCAGCAAACTAAACCTTGCCGGCGAGCTTACGTTGCACAGACTAACGCAACTGATTGAACGTTACAAAGAATTACTTTCGAGAATACATTACATTAACAATAACATGCACATGGATACGTTCGATGCAATTACCACCGAATGTTGGAATAGTGCACGTGCTTCACGTGAGCCTTTGCTGGAGGCATTCCATGCTAAACTCTACGACTATTACAAGTTAACCACCGCTTACGAGAAAGCTAATATGGAAGAATATTTCAATTTTGTGAACGATAGTTCAATTAATGCGAAGGTAGTACGTGGTGAGAAGCTCTTAATGGACGCATGCCATTTTATCAGAGACGATCTTACGTACGGTAGTCCACATTCGATACTAGAGTCTAAGAATATGTCGTTACGAACCCTCAGTTGGTTCATGAACAGGCTGGAATCATTCATACAAATAACTGAAATGGATGGAAGTTTTTTTAGGTATGTTACTTTCGTATAAATCACAGTGCACAAACTTATTCACAGTTGTAACAATAAAACACACCCGTTTGATACAGCAGCGAGGGAACAAACAACTTCTTCAAATTCAGTTGTTCCTATGCTGCCGCACACAGACACACAGGTACAGTAAAATACACTAATAAAACGAAAATGGATATATTTACTTATTTTTTGGTTTTCTCATCACACTTAGTAATAATTCCATTGGTATCTAGTATTTACTATGAACTAACCATTCCAACACAGACAGCCACTCGTGTCCCAAAATGTACGAAACACGCACGCATGCACGCATGCACGCACGCGCATGCACACACACACAGAGGCGCGCATGCACACACACACACACACACACACACACACACACACACACACACACACACACACACACATGCGCAGACACTCGATACGTAACGATTGAAAATAATTAATCTGTTATAGCAGAATACTGCGAAAGCTGTATTATTAGGGCAATCAATACTACTGTGATCGAGTCATAAACATCACGATAACATAAGCATGGTATTAATGATTATTAAATATTGGATAATGAACGAACACGAAAGCAGCCCAGACCCATTGTTTATAGTCGACGCCGCCTTGTGGCAACGGAGGCAGTTGGTATAACATGGATAATCCGAGAATGGTGCTGCTATCTTCGTCGATTGACATTATGCTGATCAATCAATACATAAAGTTACAAAACAAATTACGGACACTATTATAATGCACATGTCCAAGTTGATTTGTGAACTTTACAATCATTGATATTGCGTTGACATATCGACTGTCGCAGTGTAACAGGTTACACTACTGTTGGTTAAATTGTCATTTCATGTTTAGTCATAAATAACCATTGAAACCTTCATCTAATTATGTTTCAGTCGCAAGTTCCTGTAACTGAATATCTACATGCGCGATCTCTGGGTCCAGAAATATGAGCAACATGAAGCGTACACACTAATTGATTTGTTAAGTAAGGCTTAAATTTGCATTGTTAAATTTATAAGAAATTAAATTGCACAATCATTATAATTTCAAAATGTTCCAATTTTTTTGGACGTTGTAATAAAATACATATATATTTTCATGCCATATGTAAAGTGTGACCTTTACGTAAAATACGTGTAGTGCTTTTGCGTTATTATACGGCTACTTCTACTGGCGTTTTGGATATTTTTGTCGCTGCCAAAGTCGATCGTTGCGGGAACGACGTTATCGGAAGCATTTGTAGCAATTTCAAGCGAGAGAAACATATTATTGAATGTTCCAATGATGTATCATTCTTGTTAGCGTCATATGCTTTAATTTAATCAAGAGCATTAACAAGTAATTAACATAGACATTTGGAATTGTCTGTAAGCAAAGTAAGTGAAAACAAATACTTTCGCGATTTGGAAGCATTAGCGGAGGTTATTTAAAATTTGCGCCATGACGGATGTTAGACGAAGCAGGGCAGAGGTTAATTGTTGCGCATGCATGTTACAGGTGACATCGGGGGTTCGATGCTCATTGGCGCGAGCGTCATAACACTGGCCAGTTGGCGGCGTAAGAAGAAAACAAGACAACGGCTGCCAACGAAAAAGAGGACGGAGACTGAAGTATGAGCTGTGTAATGAAGAACGGACATAAATGTGTGAATTAATAGCTTATTATACTCATAAAGGGTCATGTTTGACAAGAATGCCAACTAGCGGGTGTTGCAGAAACATCGTTGTTTCTATATTACATCATCCTCACCAGGGGTCGCTGCTGTTGATTATGTCAGTGCCAGCCAGCATTACCCCCTGGCTGATCGCTTTGCGAAACTCTGAATTTAAGCTCAGCCTATGAAATCGCTCACTACATCATTGGATCTCAGAGGATCAGGTGGTCATAATAAAACTAATTTCAACCAACCGTGGCTCGTGTTACATTCTTCGAATACACAATACTGCTCATTAGTAATTATATATTGGGATTCCCAGAAGTCGTTTATCCGTCTTCAAAATGGGGCGGGTATTTGCGCTGTTCTCACGGGTGATGCAGTCGCGACTGGTGAAGTCAATTACTAGTTTAACTCAGCTAACTTCCGCACTTCGCGTAGGGGATCAGCCACGTCTAGTTTTGCATGGCAACAGCCCTGGCTTGCGAGGATGTACTACATAACGCCTCAGCGTTTTGTCACGAGAGAAAGTTATCATGAAACGTTTAAAATAGCGTGTGTCTATAAGCAGCTCGGCGTTTATAGGTAGCACAGTGTATTTATATAATACGGCGTTTCTATGTAGCACAGTGTATTTATATAGTACGGTGTTTGTATGTAGCACAGTGTATTTATTAGTACGGCGTTTGTATGTGTCATTGTGTATCTAAGTTGCACGGTGTATGTATGCAGCACGGTGTGTGTGCGTGTGTGTGTGCGTGTGCGCGTGTGTGTCGCTATGCGTATCAGTATGCAACACTGTAAGTATACATGACTTAATCGTCGCGTTGTACCTTAAATCGAATCATTATTCTAAACATTCCGTTGTTAGTAACAAGTTGGCAAGAACAACAGGATCCATAACGTTTTGCTTACTTATATTCGAGATAACAAACCGTATACATGGAATTCTTCGAGTCTGTTTTATCGACTGGAAATTATAAACTTTTTCTTTGTGTCAAACGACTTCTGGTGTCTTGTGTAGTGGCCGCAGTGGTGCCACACGGCGGACTGGCAACTAACCAGACATTCTCTTGTCAAACACTATTTATTGACAAACACTATTTACCTGGGCATAATGGGCTTTTGTAAAAGGCAATTTTATATGTTTCTCAGTGTACCTTCAACTTATTTTACATTCCGAGCACACGTTTCGCATTAATTTCTTAGCAGCGATAGAGACACCTTCGACTGGTGGTGCTCTCTGACGGCAAAAGTCAGACATATAAGAGAGGCCAAACGTCTGCGTTGTCCGTTTTGTCGATGTCTTGGAATAAGTGATACTAATAAACTACAGAGTTACACAAGCTGCAGTTTCATTTGTTTACTGTATCACCGATATAAAATGTGTTAATAACATTTCCGGACATTTCTTGCATGAGACTTGTTGGAGATACCTCATAACATCAATCATCATGGGCAACTAAAACCTACAACAGTATTTAGGTGGATCAATCAATGATTTTACAAAATGTCAAATGACGGTTTGCAAAGGTCAGACGCCCACTCGTCACGACGAAGACAATGTCGTATGCGAAGTCCGTTTGTACAAAATATAAATTCAGAATTATCTACGTAAATGTTTACCAAAGGTGCTGGTCTGCGTCTCGGGATAACAAAGTCAACGAGGATAAGCTGTACGCTATATAACAAAATAACCATTGGTTGGGTTGAAATGTGTCTTTGAGAAAGACCTTTTCGTTTTTCGAATCTTGCCTCTTCCGAACCTAGCTTTTTAAATTTCTGGTCTTCGTTGTTTTTTCCTTTTCCCAGGGTTTGTCGGGTGATATTTGTTGTTTTCTTTTGACAGCATCCTAACAAATCAATGTGTCAATAACTTCAATGACAACAAAATTGGATTCGAACGAAACAGTATATATATATATATATATATATGTGTGTGTGTGTGTGTGTGTGTGTGTGTGTGTGTGTGTGTGTGTGTGTGTGTGTGTGTGTGTGTGTGTGTGTGTGTGTGTGTGTGTGTGTGTGTGTGTGTGTGTGTGTGTGTGTGTGTGTGTGTGTGTGTGTGTGTGTGTGTGTGTGTGTGTGTGTGTGTGTGTGTGTGTGTGTGTGTGTGTGTGTACAAATGTGTTGCGTGATGTAGGTTCGTGTGTATTGGCTGTCGTGGGAATGGGTACTTGTCACATAGTTGATACAAACGTTCATATTAGATCATCGTTCAAATTAGACGTTCGTGTTTAGTCGGGACGTTACTACATTTAGATTTAGGAGCTCTGCGTTGGACGTACGCAAGATGCACGACACCAAGCAAACATACACAGACAGAAAGACACACAGACACAGACACGGACACGGACACGCACACGCACACGCACACGCACACGCACACGCACACGCGCGCGCGCGCACGCACACGCACATCCGCACCCACACACAAACACACGCACACGCACACGCACACGCACACGCACACGCACACGCACACGCACACGCACACGCACACGCACACGCACACGCACACGCACACGCACACGCACACGCACACGCACACGCACACGCACACGCACACGCACAAGTTATGTTAACCATATACGGCTTATTTTGCATTTCCTGCTCGTGGTTGGGCGAAGGCCTCAGCATGTCTTTTAAAAATTTGCCTGTCTTGTGCTATCCTCTGTGGTGCCCTTCCAGTAGGGGGAGGTCCGGTATATTGGAACATCCGCTAAATTGGACCACCCTTCTAAAATAAAATTTTGCAATTCAAGCGTCTTGTGGCACCTTCTATTGGATAACCTTGACTTAAAAAGTTCACGATATCAAGCAATTGGCGATCAACGAGCATGCTTCGAAGGGGTCAGCAATAAATGCTTTCTCCTACCCTTGATCTAATATCGTTAAGCAAATGAAGTGTTGCAGGTCGTCAACATTGTTACCTAGAATTGATATATAGATTGAAATGACTCACATCCGGGAACGTTAATGCTCGATTCTGCTATATTGGACCACCCGCGTTCGGCTATATTGGACCACCGGTCCGATATAGCTGAAGTGGTCCAATATAGAGGCATCGCACTTTGTTATATATTATATATATATATATATATATATATATATGTATATCCCCGTAAAGCTGTGTGTTACACACTGGTCCCCCGTAACGGTATTTAGCCTTATGTATATATATATATATATATATATATATATTAGACTAAATACCGTTACGGGGGACCAATGCGTAACACACAGCTTTACGCGGACTGGCTATATCTTTGTATTCAGGTGATTTTCTAACTATGTAGAACTGGAACATTGTTTGTAACACTAACGTAGACCAAATACTAAAAGTTTATTGTGATGGTTTAATTAATAACAAATATCTACAAACCCGGTCTGTTTATAAAAAAACTTATGCTTTAAAGCAGCTTCCGGGGCTTGACCGGAAGTTATTCATATGAGATTATACTTGTTTGTGGCAGCTGCACTGACGTTGACGAGGCATTACATATATACAGACGTCAAGCACAGACTATAATTTTATGTTTTTATATGCTGAATATATAATGCCTGAATACAAAGTATAATATCGTATTAAACAGTATTCATAATCGCAAACGATTGGTATTGCGCGATTTGCGGTCGCCGATACCGATGTGGCGATGAGCCGGCATCGGCCATCGCGGATCGAGCAGTGTCAGTGTAAAGACTAGTACACGTTCACAAAGACTTCAGTGATGCAGTGTTAACTTAATTAAAGGGTTCAAATGAGTGATGCAGTGTTAACTTTACTAAACTGTCCAAGTGCTCGATGTAAGGAAGCGGACATGGCAAAGAATTATAGTCACTATCTTTGTAATACAAATAAAGTGCAAGGTTCTTCTTAACGTTGCTGGTGTGATGGCTCAATGCGTACGAAATATTCCTCCAAGATGTAAACTAGCACGATCGAATCCTCTTAGGGGCATCTTTTATTCCCATATGTATTTCGCCATTATTTTCGTTGGTTAATGTTACATAAATTTCAGCAAAAATATGTTTTATTAAATAACTTAATCATTACATTTGTTAATACGGTATAATGGTTATGTTTAAACATCAAGTCACGTAATAATTCATGGATTTTTCGTGACACGTAAAGTAATTGTTGTCATTCCTTAATGCATGTCACTCCATTTATCATGTGTATGCATGCTGCATTACTTGTATTTGAATATTGTATTGTTTTCATTAAGATGTTGAGAACTATTAAACATATGGAACTGCCTTCAACATGTTTCATACAGGAGAATGTATGTAGTTAGATAACCTGTATGTGAACGTTAGTTAAAATTACAAGAGCTCACTCAAAGTAACAGTGACCTTTTTATTCCATTTAATAGCTTATAAACAAGACTAGTAAGTCCCGTTGCAGCCTCATGCAACATCTTCATCACCAACTCAGTTATTTATAACATATAGGATACAGAAGCCTACCTGAAAAGAGTGTGTTGTAAATTAATAAAACATATCCTATGGCATTTCATCATGGAACACCTAGATAAAAACAACATCCTAATCAACGCTCAACACTTTTGTCCATGCAAAGCACTCCAGCGAAAGTTAATTACAACCATTGACTTTCTAGCTAAATCTCTAGACAACAACAAACACACAGATATTCTCATCTTAGACTTCTCCAAAGCTTTTGACACTGTCCCTCATCAAACACTTATTCACAAACTCAAATATAATGGTATACAGGGAATGATCTGACAATGGACCAGTGCTTGGCTAACAAATAGGACTCAGCGGGTGGTTGTAAATGGTGATGCCTCACACAAAATACAGAACTCTGAGTGACGGACGATATATATATAATTTTCATTTTTTTATTCTGAGTGTATATAGATACCTGTGTTAATTCCCATTTCCCACTTAAATTTATGCTAGATTTTAATTAAAAGTTGACCAATGAATACGATTTATAGCTAGGATAACAAACATTATTTCTCTTGACCACGGGGTCAAGGAAATGCACGAATCACACTTCCTGACTGAGTGAAAAGATTCCCAGATGACCGTTTACATTATCTGTACACATTTCTGATTTGCTATGTGACAGCGGACTTGCCAGAGCTGGTGGTGCACGACAGTTCAAGCAGCGATAAAGAGGAGCTTGATCATGATGGACAAGAGAGGAGATAGTGTAGGCCACTAGATCACAAACAGTGCTTTCGTGCAGAATCATTAATAAAAGCAAACTTTCAGTTACATACATACAGGACGAATACCGTCAAATGATGTAAATGATGTATATGATGTACCTGTTTTCATATCTTACCCATTAGGGCGGTTATAATTAGTGTCAGATAACAATGAAATACATTCTGTTACCTGTATGATAATATTACTGTGTAAAACATTCAAATTACACAACATTTAGTAAATTCATATAAATGTAAAATTAAAAAAATGTGTGTGCATTATATATATATATATATATATATATATATATATATATATACATACATACACACACATTATTTGATTATCAATTGATACTCGTCATATTACGTTATTCTATTGTCCTGTATTTCTACATAGTAAAATATAATCTAGGTAATAAACGATGTTTTGTTTTTGTTGTCAATTGACACCAATGAACAGTGTTCCTAATCGATGGCTAACATAGGAAGACTGTTAATTGTTGTCAGTTAACAACAAAATATAGTTTATTACCTAGATTATATTTTACTATGTAGAAATACAGATAATATAATAGCGTCATACGACGAGTATCAAATAATATATATATATATATATATACCCCTTGATCCACATTGTATTAGCAGAAACATGTAGCATGTAATCATGTTTAAGATTGAAAGAGTGTCATACAGTGTTCATAAACTTCACATACATTGTTAATATGCACTCCCGGATTTGATTTGTCATTTGTTCTTAGTACAAAGACCGGGCTGAAGACAAACTAAAGTCGTTAACTCATTTCAATGTACAATTTTAGCTGTGCTCACACAAAGATTCGCGTTGATAATAAAATGAAAATACATATGGAGTCCTGGCTGTATAAAATAGAGCGGATATTAACTACTTATTGCCTTACAATAAAATAGTTGTGTTCTACTAGTTGATTTGTCTTAATTTACAATTGGTATCAATCGACGTCTACGGATGCGAACTGACTTGATGTATCTTCAATAGTTCCTAAGCATTTGTCAGGGCAGGTGATTTCACGTGTTATGAACCAATTAAAATGCGTGTCTTGGACACGTGTTTTCACGGGAAAACATGCTTGCAGATTCTCGTGACCTCACGTACGCCAGCACGTGATTTCACGAGTAATGAGCCTGTTACAACACGTGCATAAGACACGGTTTTATTGGGGAAAGTTGTTCACAGAATCTCGTGAATTCACTTACGGAAACACGTGATTACACGTACGGAAATTCGTGATTTCACCTGCGGTGAACCAGATAAACACGTGTCGAAACACGTGTTTTCACCTTGAAATTTGTTCACAGAATCTTGTGAATTCACGTACGGAAACACGTGATTTCACGTACGGAAACTCGTGATTTCACGTGTGGTGAACCAGATAAACACGTGTCGAAACACGTGTTTTTACCTCAAAATTTGTTCACAGAATCTAGTGAATTCACGTACGGAAAACACGTGAATTTAACTAGTTGAACAGGTGAATTCACCTTCAGAACATGTGAAATCACGTGTCGTTGTTAGCTGGGATATCACAATGTAACGAAAACGTTTCGTGTTAGCTGGTAAGCTTTTATAAATACAGAAACATTAGGTATTTAAACATACATAAAAAAATAACCACCATCAACATGGCTGGACATTGTAGTAACAACTTGCCCCAGGGCCCCAATACCCTAAATCCGCCACTACATACAGTGAATACCCAATTTCATTAATTAAAAACATTATATTCATACATTTTTTATGCACAGTGCAAACGTTTTGGATCTGGTCGCTATAAATACAGTATGTAAACAGAATGCAATATTTGTGTCGAAAACCGCATGTCGCACACAAATTGGCATTAAATGTCAAATCACTTTACCTTTTCTTCAAAAGCAACGACTTTTCAATATCTAAATGGATTTATGAATGTAACACTTTCGTGCACAAATCGGTGACATTTATGTATCTCATTGTCACACAAAAGCATTCATCCAATAAAAGTGAGGCAGAATGCGTGTTAATTTGAACGGCGTGTCAATTAGGAAAGTGCCCCTTTGGGAGACCGAATAATTCCCGCGCGGCGTTATACAGAGCGGCGGTTAACTATTGCAGCCAATCAGCGGCTGTTGCTGCATCCTGTTCTCCTTCTCTCCCCGCACAAGCCCTGAATACTATCAGCGCGTGACTCGTGTTTCTAGCCGAACTCCGAAGTAAGACCCGATTGACGTTGGTACAAGGTAAAACTGCGTTTGTTGCTTTATTGTGAAAAGAAAATGTTTGACGTATTGGAATAAGAAATCCTTGGTGACGGTTTTAGGCAAAAGTCACACATTTTGCAATTTGTTGATCATTCGTGTCAGCAACCTTTCACACAGGCAACTATGACAGGATTGTTTTTGAGAATTTTGTTAGTCGCATAAATATATGTTGTATGAATGAACTAGAGCAAGTCTGGTGTGGAAGTATACACCAGACGACGCCTCAGATATGCCACTACGTTGTTCTTCCAACGCACACCTCGCTTTGTCTATTTGCCACAGCAGACGTCCACACCAGATGTCGCCGTAAGTATAAACTGCGAACAGTAGCCATATACTAAAATTGTTGTGGTGTGACAGGCTGATGAACTCAGTAACTTAGTATTACTATTGATGTTAGCTGCCGAGTAAACATATACATTGTGATGTTCTATTTGATTGTGTTGATTGATTAGCGGAGGTTCCTGTGTGAGTATTGGCCACCATGTCCCCGACCTGTTGTTATCCCTGGAACTATGTGTATATTGTCGGTGTCTCACGGAGAGGACAACGTTGACAGACGTCATATTTGATTTGGACTAATGCCAGTCCCCGAGGTTGTATTGTTCTGGGAATTGTACGGGTAAACTTAGTAAGCTAAACTCACGGAGAGCAAAACGTGGACAGAGGTTTTAGTTGAGGTGTGCCGTGTGAGACGGCAAACGGTCTAAAGGAGGACAACGTAAACGCCATTAAGACGTCCTCAAATCCACATTGAAAATATGCGATATTGACCCGAACACACGGGAATCTGAGGCTCTATCATGAACTAAATGGCGGTCGATTACTCGAAACGGCACACAGTCATTCGAAGCGAACAAATTAACAAACGTAGCCAAAAAGCGCGAGGCTAGGAAGATTAGAGTCATGACAAATCTTCAAAAGTCACCCTAACCACATTCTGGTTATACATGTTCGCACAGTGTGATGCTGCGCTGAGCATAGATTGGTCTCATAGGCAATGTACGAATAGACACCAAATAACACCGACAATCCATGGAAAGATCATGCTCGCCACGAGGGATTGTTGCTGGTGATCATGATGGTATTGGTGGGATAACAACGGTCCGTATCACAGTGATGGTTCCTCAAAAGTAAACGCTGTTAGGAAATAATTGACCCCCATAATGGCTTCACCAACAACGGTGTAGTGATGGTAGACGTTGACAAAGAATTGCTTGAGATGGTAGGGGATGACCATCGTGTATGGTGTTGACTAAATATAGTCCCTGTGGCGGTACGGGTCGATTAACTCTGGTTTGCACGTTAGACTTTAGAAGTCGTCGTATATTCGGACTATATTACCGATGTTAAGGAATATCTTACAGGATTCCACTGAGATGTTGCGTATATCTTACAGGATGCCTCTGACGAAGCAGTCAGGTCAGCCGACGGTTCATGTGACGGGAGCACTGGTTTGCCCGTCGCGGAAACAAGGCGTGTGTTCTGCAGCAGAGCAGGTGACTGCGACGTCTCGCCACCCGGTTGCCGACACAGATCATCGACAGTGGGAGGTTAACACAGAGAGGCGCCTTGAAGCTATTGCTGATGCTACCGATGATCCCAGGCGGGAGATGAGAGAGTTGCGGCGGGAGATAAGTTCGGAGATGAGGCTGGATATGAATGAGGTACGTGAGATGCAACGGGAGATGAGGCTGGAGATGAATGAGGTACGTAAGGTGCGACGGGAGATGCACGATAAAGCAGTTCTGCAGGATGCAGCAAACGCAATCACCGAAGAGCACAGGCAGGAGGTACAGCGGCAGATTCCAGTGATGCGGCGAGAGATGCATGAGATGCAGGAGATACAGCGGCAGATTCCCGAGATGCGGCGAGAGATGCGAGAGATGCGTGAGATGCAGGAGGGACAGTGGCATATTCCAGAGATACGGCGAGAGATGCGTGACATGCGAGAGATGCTACAGGCGTTGCTGCCGGGTACAGGAAACGTAGCAGCAGCGGCTCCGTCGCTCTGTAGTCTGGAGTCTGACATAGTGGCCCCCGCCCGCCTAAGAGTGGAATCAGCCAGAAGCCCCATCGATTCAGGTAACGCGGGTTCTTTAAATGTTCTGCTGGAAGTAACCAGAACTCAGAACTCAGAATTAATATATTTGACCTATAAATACGATACATATACAACAAATAACGTAAGTAATAGAAAGGTCGGGAGACTCCCATTAAGATATATAATATCGCTAGCACAGAAGCCACCCCATAAATATAAACAACAACCAAATTTACATCACACAAATCAGAATATCATATGACTTGTTTTTATAGTTGATAATTACTCAATGTATCATCATGCATACATAATACAAGGACTGATTATATGTACTCGTGTACACATTGACGTACATATGGATACTTAGGTATACATTCCAATACGTATTACGAATTGCAAGTGACCAAGGACCACGCATCTACTTGTATGTTGGTCGAGACATTGACACTTGGCTATGTGTGAGAAGCCAACACGGCTGACCTGTGGGAAGACGTAGATAAAACTAGGGGTTCTTGATAATGCCAATATTGTTAGGTACCCCTCTAAAATATGGCGATGGACTCTCGAAATAAGGGAATAACCGTGTTGATCAACGGTTCGATTATTTTAATATCTATGCAAGTACCCTTTGAAATAAAGACACCAAAAGGCATTTCGTCTGGAAAATGAACTCCGAATGGTGACAGTAATCTTGAAAGTTGAGAGTTATTCCTTTTAATAAACATGTAGATAACACTGCCACAATTTATGTACATAATGTTCAAATTGAAAATCACTATTGACACTAGGCCATAACTGTGGTTGTTGTAAGTGCCGTGAGTAGTTAGTCTTATTTGCTCAAAATGATATATTACTACGAAAACTAAACATGAACCACCAGGATTGACAACTGTCTTGGCAGTGCACCAGATTAACACTATTGTTTAGAACAACGGACTTTCAGTCGAGAGATTATTGGTTAATGATAATAATAATAATAATAATGTACTTCTTTTCTTCGTAAATCCTTTGAAACCAAGCTCAGAGACGAAGCCACACATGATGGACAATCTCAAATTTGATAAGCAGTATTAAAATTGTCAACATATGTATGAAAACACCAAGGAGCTAAGGTGGATAAACACGATTATTAAGGTAAATGTTTAGATGACGGAGAAATTGTGTAATAGTTTCAACTGATTTAACACTAAGAGGGAGGATATTCCAAAGAGTTGGAACAGCAACAGAAGAGAACTAACACTAGAAAGAGAGAGTTCAACAGAACCGGTGCAGCAAAACACAATTTGTGTACGTGATGTTTTTTACCGCGTTATCTGGGATGTGGAATCATTTGTATTAAGGATAAGTGAGATATTACTGTATAGCATTGAGAAATCCCTACCTTCATTAATAAAAAGGTAAAGGTAATTTTGATATAGCGCAATATTCAGTCCTCAGGACTACTCAAAGCCCTTTACACCTTATTCACTGGCAGACTTGTTCAATCGAACACCATCTCGACGTCTCTGGGAAGCATCCAGCCACGTTGCAATTAATGCGTGAAGACTATACGTACAATAATATCCACCACTTTCTATATTTATGTACTCATTCATACAGCTGAGTAAACGGGAGCAACGTAGAGTGAACGAACTTGCCCAAGGTTCGAAACCACTTCACAGGATTCGAACCCGGGTTCTCTTGGTCGAGAGTCCGAAGTTCTAGGCACTGCACCGCTGCGCTCCATTAGACACCAGTGCATATTCCCGTGACGATACATTTCACAACTATATCAATCACAGATTGTGATTTAACCAGTTGCATCGATCGTTCGATGTAAAAACGTCACACACGTCTACTGCTTCAGCGACTCTTATGAGCGCTATTCAATGATAATAGCACTGCACCAAAAACGCCGACTATCTTGTAACAAAGTGTACCATCTTGTTGCAACGACAGCCATCATCTCTGCGAACCCAATGCCAGAATCCCAACTGCCAGACAACCCGTTGTTGGCGACGTCGCTGCAGCAAGGTGACACCGGAGACGAGACGAGCGAGGCGAGCAAGCTGTGGGGTCGCGCCTTCAGGACCTTCTGTGAAACGACAACATTCCACGGGCTGCGAAATGTCGCAGAGTCGACAAGCCACGTCGCTCACAGGTAGGAGGGTGACTGCTGTCTGGACTAACAATTTATTACACGACGGTAGGAAACCCTTTACAAATGAGTGCAAATATTTTTTGGGGAATTATTTGACATATTTACCTCTCTTCGATTTTTATATTTCAACCGCATCGCGCGGTCTTCGTCAGTAGAATGACGTTGTGGATTTGTCACATCACCACTGTCATATGACACAAACTGGAGAAGATCTGTCGGGAGTCTTGGTCATATGTTGGTGGACTAAACACCAGAGCTCATGTGTGACACACCCGTAACTTAATTCTGCTGATGACGACCGCGCTATGCTGTTGAAATATACAAATCGAAGAGAGGTAAATATAATACAAATATACAAATCGAAAAAAACGAAGTTTGTTGAGAAATAAATAATGATACCCAGGAAACAGGATTGTCAAACCATTAATATTTTTACTGCGCATGAATTGTGTTAATAGTATCGTGGATTCACAAGTAATTCTTTAAAAATATTGAAAAATAGATCAGTCATTATTATATCGCTGTGCTGTTAAATTATTTGAAACAATGCGAATGACACAAATACTGTACACGTTTCAGTACGTAAAACGAAGTTTTGCAATACATTACATCTTCCGCAATATAATATTCCGCGCCGATTCGTCATTAAGAAATGGCATCTCGTGACGGTAACACGTAGAGTAAATGTAGCCTAAATACGTATTCCCAAATGTTTACCAGCTAACTATGTTTAATATCAATTCAATTATTTTGCTACTTCTGATTAATATAATAATAATAATTATTATTATTATTATTATATAAAGTATTTTTTTATACACTGGCGTTGGTAAATGTGAAATGACGCCATCGATATCCTCATACCTGAATTGAACGCGGAATTAGTGTCTACAAATGACAGTCACACAAGACTGGGTACTAAATGTCAATCCGGCTATCTATTTTAGCATACAGGAAAGTTTAATTACTGAAATGTGTGCTGAACATGTTGATTTAGTGTGGTGCAAGCCTGTGTCGTAACCGCTTAAAGCCGATCGATATCGCTTAAATGCTGGCTGGCGCCGAGGACAGTTTGAACTTGTTTACTTATGCATAATATATTTGTATGGTGTGTCGCTGTTACCACTATCTATAATTATTAATACACTAACTTTGGGGCAGTATGTTTGATCTCTTTCATAGTATATTTGTATTTGTGTTTCTGTTACCACTATCTATAATTATTAGAACACTAACTTTGGGCAAGTACGTTTTTATCTCTTTCATAATATATTTGTATTTGTGTTTCTGTTACTACTATCTATAATTATTAGTACAATTACTTTGGGACAGTATGTTTTATCTCTTTCATAATATATTTGTATTTGTGTTTCTGTTACCACTACCTATAATTATTAGTACACTAACTTTTGGCCAGTATGTTTGATCTCTTTCATAATATATTTGTATTTGTGTTTCTGTTTGTTTTATCTCTTTCATAATATATTTGTATTTGTGTTTCTGTTACCACTATCTATAATTATTTGTACACTAATTTTGGGACAGTATGTTTTTATTTCTTTCATAATATATTTGTGTTTGTTTTTCTGTTACCACTTTCTATAATTATTAGTACACTAATTTTGGGGCTTATGTTTTTGTCTCTTTCATAATATATTTGTATTTGTGTTTCTGTTACCACTATCTGTAATTAGTAGTACACTAACTTTGGGGCAGCATGTTTTTATTTCTTTCATAATATATTTGTATTTGTGTTTCTGTTACCACTATCTATAATTAGTAGTACACTAACTTTGGGGCAGTATGTTTTTATCTCTTCCATACGACAGAGATCAATCGCGTCGTTTCATGACCTTTCATTTCCTTCGACCATATTCCTCAATGAAATAAAAATACAAATATGTGTATTTGGAGATATTTATTTACGTATTTGCATTATTTTTACCTCTCAGAGAAACATTGGAATAAACATTGAATTCAATGTCTAGTTTTATGTGACAATTATTCTCCATCTTCATATCATAATATTTATTAGTATATTATATTAGTTGTATATTATTATACTAGTACTTATCTTAATAATTATTTATTAATACAGATGTTATTGTAATTTATTTATTATTATTATATATTTTCATTTTACTAAATTTGGTGTATGTAATGTGTATTGGATTATAGCTTTAGCACAGTTTTGTTTAGCAGTTTTATTTTATTGCTCACGTTTTAGTACCTCTATTAATCATTACATAAGTATTAGTATTTAGACACATTGACCACCACCATTTGACAGTGTAATACTCTGTAAATAAGTGTCAAACGTATGTATTTATTATTATTATTATTATTATTATACATATATCCTCCGGAAGCTACTGTAAGCATACGATATGACAATGGTAGCGGACGGGGAAGCAGACCTGCAAGAACAACTGACAGAGTGGAAGGATATGTTCATTAGACATAGACTGAACGTTAGCTTGGAGAAGACGGAGGTACTTTGGGTGTGGCAGCAAAACAAAGAGCTGGAAATACACCTGGAGGGGAAGAAACTTACACAAAGAAACAGTTTTGTATACCTGGGTGGAGCGACATGCGAGGACGGTAACTCAGACACTGACATTCGCAGGAGGATAAAAACAGGGGCAAACGCTTGGAGGAAAGTTGAAGGTGTGATGGGAGACAGTTACATATCTCGTCAATTCAAAGTAAAGGTGCTCTGTTCATGAGTTACCCCGGCATACCTGTATGGCCTAGAGACGATGGCACTGAGAGAGAAACAACAAGAGAGGGTGCAGGGTTGTGAAAACAACTGGACAAAAAGAATTGCGGAGGTGAGGAGAATTGATACGCGAAGAATGGAGGAATTGAGGGAGAAGGTTGGAGTAAAAGAAAGCCTTAAGAAGAAGCTGGTGAGGAGTCGACTACAGTGGGCTGGGCATGCGGAGAGAATGGGAGGAGAACGGCAAAGAAAGCAGATGTCCGGACAGTGATAGGAAAAGGAGGCGAGAAAGAGCTAAACTGCGATGGGAGGACTGCGTAAAGAGAGACTTGCAAGGATTTGGAGAGATGTGGAGAACGAGACCAAAAATTAGAGATAAATGGAAACGGTTGGTGGAGAAAGTAACGCAAGATAAGTGAGAGAAAAGAAGAAGAAGAAGAAGAAAACGAAAATCGAGGAACGGAACCAAGGCCAGCCTCACCCCTGACGACAGGGAATCAGGAGGAGAACAACATTATTATTGTTGTTGCTGTTGTTGTTATTATTATTATTACTATTACTATTACTAGTGTTATTATTATTATTACTACTATTATTATTATTATTACTTTTACTATTACTGTTATTATTATTAATGTTGTTGTTGATGTTATTAAACACTGGTCAACAAGTTCCAGAGGGCGCTACTTGTGTGTGAAGTTCGCCTTCCTGCCGCCATAAAGAAAGGCTGCAAGAAACTGTATTGAAACGACCGTTTTTTTGATACATCGGCGACAAGTTTGAATGTTGTAGGTTTCTCTGGGTCACCATCGTTCTGGTCAGCACCGTGTTGTTCGCCTGGCAGTGCCACGATTTGGTAGGACACTACTTCAGCCGGCCTATCAGAATGAAGATGTCGATGTCACAACAAGAACCGATCGTCTTTCCCGCGGTCACCATTTGCAATCAAAACACCTTCAGGTATCGCGTTCAATCAGATCAATCAAATGAATTTTTGGAAAAGCAACAGCAGCGGAATTGCATACACATAAACAACTGATTTTATTTAATGAAGTTGTGTTGCCTGGTAGTCATAGGGCACTTTAGATGCCGTCTTCCTGTGACACCGTAAACATAAATTACGATGTATATGTGTGTGTGTGTGTGTGTGTGTGTTTGTGTGTGTGTGTGTGTGTGTGTGTGTGTGTGTGTGTGTGTGTGTGTGTGTGTGTGTGTGTGTGTGTGTGTGTGTGTGTGTGTGTGTGTGTGTGTGTGTGTGTGTGTGTGTGTGTGTGTGTGTGTGTGTGTGTGTGTGTGTGTGTGTGTGTGTGTGTGTGTGTGTGTGTGTGTGTGTGTGTGTGTATTTGTGTATGTGTATATATATATATATATAAATATATATATATGCATACATATACGTATAAAATTATTATATTACCATTACTTCGTTTAATGTTCAATTATAGCATACTAATGATTTTGAATAGATTACTTTTAATATTATGTAACTTGTAAGGCGCTACAGAATCAAGAATTCAACCATAAGCTAAGCATATTTAAATTTAAGCATATTTTAACAAGTTTTGGTCCTGTCATATTCAACTTAATAAAACCGGCGTTAAAGCCGTTATGATTATCGCTTACTTTCGCCGGTCGGCAATGTTAAGTTTTTTGTTTGTTTAAATGTTGTCGTTTGTACCAGTTATACTGTTAAATGATGAAGTTGCAAAACATGCTGCCTGTGGGTTTTTTCAATTGACCTTTTAGATTATTATTGGCATTTTATATTACTACAATAAATACGGTATTTAAAAAGGAATCATGGTGCAGTTAATTGCCATTGAGTGATTGATACAACAGTCAGTTTCTGCCTATCTAAGACTAAGGCTACGGCTGACTGAGTGAATTATAATAAATATAAATAGTTCTTCCTCCTTTAATAGGCCTGTAAGTCTCAATTTAGTTACCGGAGTTGGCCCCGGTTCAACATTTTCTAATTAAATAAAGTAGGCTTTATTGTTAAAATTGAGACTCTACTGATCTTGTAAATATAATTTAGTTTTTTACTTACGGCAGTTACGCCGTAGGCTTAGCCTTAGCTCTGGGTTTAATATTCTTTACTATTTATTATCTATATGATATAAAATGATATGGTTTTGGTCTATTATTTTCTACTAAATATGATAATAATCTAACATAATTATGTCACCATTATTCCTATTGGGTGTTTTCTGCTTGTCTTGCTCTGTTGCTGTAAGGGATATCGATTTTGTTTTATGCAAACCATTGAGATCTAATAATTTTAATGTGCTTTTTCCTAATCACACTAAAATTCATCATTCTATTTCAATTTTGCATAGTCTGCCATGTCTTCATGTTTGTTATAATAGAAAGTTACTGCCAATCCCCCGCTCTACGCCAACATTGAAATTAGCAATAATTTTATTACTAGCAGGAGATGTAAGTCTCAATCCTGGGCCATCTGTTAGACGAAACATTCGGGTGGCCACTACAAACGTTCGATGTACGAGATAAGACAGCCTCACTTTGTGATTTATTAATTTCAAAGAAAATAAACATTCTAGCTGTAACTGAGACCTGGCTCAGACCACATGATACACTTGCATGCATTGCTGACGTTTCCCCTTCTGGTTACACCTTTCACCATCGACCACGTTTAGTCGGCCGTGGAGGTGGTGTTGGCTTTTTTATATCACAGCAGTTCAAAGTTAAATTACATTCTAACCCTGAATACTCTAGTTTTGAGTTAATCTGTGCTGAAATTTCAGATTCTTCTTTCTCCGCACACTTTGTTTGTATCTATCGCCCTCTAGGACATCCGGCCAATTTCGTTGAAGACTTTTAGGATATGTTGGAAAATCTGGCAGTTATTCATTCAGAATTTTACATTCTTGGTGATTTTAATCTACATTTGGATATACCTTCTTCAACTACAACTACGTTTGATGACATTCTGGCATCATTTGATTTGAAACAACATGTTACCTTTTCGACACATGTACATGGCCATTGGCTTGACCACTTGATAACCCGTTCAACTTGTAATAATATCCAAGCACCTACTGTTTCAGATGGGTTATCAGACCACCATACTGTCATTGCCAATATTAATGGTTCTATAGCCCCTTTACAATCGAAACACAATGTGTCTTACAGAGCCATTCATAGGATTTACATTACAGCTTTAATGGCTGATATCCTTATATCTGACCTTATCACAGATAAAAAAAACATCTATCTGACTTATATAAACAGTACTGTCAAGTACTCAATGCACTACTTGACAAACATGCACCTATAAAATCCAAATGGGTGTCAGAAAGGCCACCGGCTCCATGGATGACTTCCGAAATTATACTATCTAAAAGGCGTCGTCGTTATTTAGAGCGTGGATGGCGCAAATCACGCTCGCCATTAGATAGATCGCGCTATTCTAAGCAATGTCACCTCTGTAACAGACAAATGGCTAAAGCTAAATCAGATTATTTTACAGATATGGTCATAAATAAGTCTGAAAACCGCGTCAGTTATGGAACTGCATCAATAACATTCTACACAGACGGCCTACTCCATCGCTACCTGATCATGTGTCAATTAAGTCTCTATGTGATTCGTTCTCTAGACACTTCAAGAATAAAATCAGTATTATTCGTTCTGCTTTCCCACGTCATAATATAAGTAATGTCAATGTGGACTTTCCACAAGTAAATTCTCAACTTGTATCATTTGAACCTGCAACAGTTGATGAAGTTAGGAAAATAATTATGTCCTCCCCAAATAAATCTTGTGCACTTGATCCATTTCCAACAATACTGCTAAAAGCATGTCTCGATACACTAATTGGACCTATAACAAATATTATAAATGCATCACTTTGCTCTGGCCGTTTTCCTGATGATTTTAAATACGCCCATGTCACACCACTTCTTAAGAAGTCATCTCTGCCTAAGCAAGACCTAAACAGTTATAGACCTATTTCTAATCTCAGCTTCATTTCCAAAATACTAGAAAAGGTTGTAGCAAGTCGTCTAAGGTCTCACATTAACACAAATGTCTTAACTAATGTGTCACAATCAGCATATAGGCAGTTTCATTCAACAGAGACTGCCCTCTTAAAGGTTCATAATGACATTAACTTGAACATTAATAATGGTAAAGTGACTGAACTTACCTTACTAGATCTCTCTGCCGCGTTTGACACGATTGATCACAGCATTCTCATTGAACGCCTATTAAAGTGGTACGGCATATCTGGCATAGCTCTAAGCTGGTTTTCTTCGTATCTAACTGATAGATACCAAACTAAAAAGATTGGGAACTGCTTTTCAGCTGCACTGCCGGCTTTATTTGGTGTTCCCCAGGGTTCTGTTCTCGGGCCTTTGCTTTTTACTCTTTACACCACGCCACTAAGCTCTGTTATACAAAGACATAACTTAGATCATCATCTTTATGCTCAGATCTACATTTCATTGGCTACACCGGATACAAATCGCTCCCTTAACCAACTTAGTGATTGCCTTCAAGATATCTTCCATTGGATGACTGACAGCAAGTTAAAATTAAATGCAAATAAAACTGAATTGATCATTATTGGTACTCCAATGCAGCGTTGTAAACTGGATGGTTTTTTCCCTACGCGTATTTTGAATCAGTATATCACGCCAGCAACTTCGGTGCGGAATCTAGGAGTGATCTTTGATAGTAACTTCAATTTCCGACAACATATGTCTCAAACATGTCGCTGCTGTTTTTATCATATTCGTGATCTTTGCCGTATTCGCCGGTATATGTCATTTTCTGTTGCTAAGACTATTGCAACAGCGCTTGTTAGCATCAGACTTGACTATTGCAATTCCCTCCTTTATAATATCGCTAGCAAGGATATCACGAAACTTCAGCGTGTCAAAAATTGTCTAGCAAGAGTAGTTACAAGATCTCCTCGTTTTTCTCGCTCTGTGCCACTTTTGAAGTCTTTGCATTGGCTTCCTGTACGATATCGTATAATATTTAAGATCTGTACCATTACATACCAGGCACTGTCCAATAAGCAACCATCTTATTTGCATGTATTGCTTACTCCTGTAAGAAAATCTATCCAGCTTCGATCATCTAGTTCTGACCTACTTTTTGTTCCTAGAGTCAACACTAACATTGGAACCAGGGCTTTTTCTGTTGCTGCACCAACTCTTTGGAATATGCTTCCTCTTAGTGTTAGATCAGTTGAAAATATTACAAAATTCCGTCGTCATTTAAAACCGTATCTTTACAACCTTGCTTATCCACCGTAGCTCCCTAGCGCCTTGACCCATCTGTTGACAACTGGAAAACTACTTATGGATTTTGAGATTGACCAACCCTTTTGTTTTGATGCGCCTCTGAGCTTGGTTTCCAAGGATTTAGGCGCAATAGAAGTTATCTTATTATTATTATTATTATTAATATATGATTGTCTTACTAGGGCATGTGACCAGTGGGTATAGAGCTGTAATCGTATTCCCGTCTTAGTAGTCAATGTTGTTCTACTGATACGTGTACTGACCACGTGGTGGTAATTGTTGCAGAATTGTAGCAGCTGCAGAAAACGGCTTGTACCATTGGCTGGACGACATGTACTATCAAAACTCATTGTTCAACTACACGAAGTGGAACGTTGGCAATGTATCGATGCTTGATGTCTACCTTCAGAATCGTCACCTCAAGGAAGACATGATTGCGTCGTACGTTTCTTACATTGTGACACTTGCAGATAGATATCAACCTATACAACTTACAATGATGGCATTGGGAATACTTATTTAAAAAAACGTTGGTTATAATAATAATATATACATATATATATATATATATATATATATGTATATATGTATATATATATATATATATATATATATATACTGATTGTGATAGAGATGAAAACATTCGACGTAATTCTTAATTTGGACAACTTTGTATTGTGATTCTTTCTCGTTGGTGCTTTCTAATAACGTGTTATGCTCACGTTAGTTGCCGGTGGAAGGGGACCCCATGCAGCCACGAAGATTTCAAGTTGACCATAACAGATGCAGGCATTTGTTACACGTTCAATGCCCAGATTGGCAACAACTCCAAAGTCAATGCAGCCGGTATGTAATCGTATCTTCTGCAGCGGTTACGGGTGACCTGCCAGGTGTGTAAACCACTTGATATGAGGACTAGCAAAAAACGAAAAGAAACTTGATATTGATTAGCGAAGAGGACGTGGTAATAACTAATTAATTGCATAATGTTCTGTTATATGTCATCAATACTTACGCAGTAGAAACAGCTATTATTCTGCTGCAAATATAACCATTCGGTCCGCAACTGGTGGTGAATACTACGATTACGAGTGGAAATCCATAACACCGTCACATTAATGGATATTCTACCAAAAATAAGGTGTAATTTCAATATATGAAATTGATAATAACTAACATGACAGTATTTCTTAAAATAGCGAATACCATGTCACCATCAAAAACAATTACGAACGTTTTTATGTTTCTAGGAGCCAAACATGGCCTGGAGCTGGTGGTGAACGTCGAAAAGTACGAGTACATGAACGGTCCACATAACGCGGTCGGGTTGAAGGTTCTCCTGCACCCCCAAGATGACGTACCACTGGTGGAGGAATTTGGCGATAACGTCCCAGTAGGAATGCACACCTTTGTTGCAGTGACCGTCCTAAAAGTACGTATCTTCGTGACACCTTTTATTAATGGCCCAAGGTACCATCTAGCAAATAACCTTCAAACGATAGTCGATATAAATTATACTCGGCTTATATTAGACATTTGAGAGATAATTGAAGCGTGATAGATATAAACGTCATAACAAAATAGAGATCAAGTGAATCAAACGGCGAGAACCATTAATTAATTATACTTTTTCACTCATCTGTTGAATGTCCATATTGTAGCAGACCAACCTGTCGCCTCCACACGGTGATTGTGTGAAACATCGAAATCTGCGCTATTTCGATCATTACACGCAGGCGGCCTGCTACAGGGAATGCATCACTGACTTCGCTATCAAAACGTGTGGCTGCAGAGATTACTATATGCCGCCTTTCAACACAGGTTAGCAGAGATATTTTCTCCTTGTGTCTGTGTTGCTATTAATGTTATGCTACAATATTTCATAGTTTTCTTATAAAACCTGATATTCGTGTTGCGTTAAATAGGACATGTGTTAGATTAGTGTGTTACTAGAAGATCTAGGGAGAAGTGTTATAACAGTAGTAAATCTGCAATGTACAGAACGATAAACAATTATTGACTTATGTTCGACTCTCCTAATTAAGGATATGAAAACACACGCGCAAATAACGTCACGGTGTTGTTTTGAGCCAATGTTCAGACAGACAGACATACAGACAGACATAAAGACAGACAGACAGACAGACAGGCAGACAGGCAGACAGGCAGACAGGCAGACAGGCAGACAGGCAGACAGGCAGACAGGCAGACAGGCAGACAGGCAGACAGGCAGACAGGCAGACAGGCAGACAGGCAGACAGGCCATATTTAACACTCTATGGTATATCCATTGTCTTTGTTCCCCGTCCAGTTCCCGTATATCGCTACACATTCCGCATTCTGTCTTGTTAGTACTTAACGAATCAAGATGTAGTCAATGACATATTACTATCTGTTGCATTACTGATTACAGATAACTCCCGCGTATGCAACGTCTCCCGGTATACGAGTTGCCTGCTGCCAGCGATACGTAAGTGTACATTGTTAGCTGGTAAAGTAAACGCATGATTTGTGGTGTGACCTGCCGTTCGTAATCGAGAAATATATACTCAAAGTATGCGAAAACGCCGCATTAAGTCGTATATAACTAGTTAAACTAATTTAAAAGTAACGATGTCGAGTAACAGCTGAACATCTTAGGAATGGATGAATTTGCTGAAAGTTGAGTTTGAAATATATATGATCAGCACGAATTGCTAAAAGACCTACGGGCCGCTTGTTGACAACGGCAGTGATCCTGCGAGGTGCTATGCCAAGGCTGTCATGATTTAACAAAATGTGTCGATGTGATATGTTTTTATTGTTATCATTACATTTAAGGACTGATGGTTTTGATGTAAATTACCCAAGTGTTCACGTGATGAACTATACATAATTGTCTATACGCCGCTTGCTTTTCAGAGTCATTGAACACGAACCTGTCTGCCGAGTGCGTGTGTCCGAAGGCGTGTGATGAGTTGCATTATAAAGCGTCGATGAGTTACGCGGCCACCAATAAAAAAAACGAAAACCCATTCGATTTGTCAGAGGATTTCTTAACGAGAACAGGGAAGAACCTGAACGAATCGCTTGACACCAAAGAGAGCATACAACCGGGCAGACGGCGAGCTAACATAAAGGAAGCTATAAGAGTTCTCCGTATGCAACCGGAAGCGCCGTCACAAGACCTATCTGAACACAATCCATATCACCAACACCGGGATTTAGCCAGTTACAAAGATGCATCATCTTGCCATGTCGGTGATATACTGAACATGGGCTTACGGAAAATGGAAGACGTCTTAAAGAATACTTTCATTGCTGGTTGGGAAAATATGAAATTGCATGATTTTATGTCTTATTCGTTCGAGCTACACCAACTAGTGCGACATTCAGTAGATGTGTTTGACCAAAAACAGCTGCAAGTCGCAATAGCTCTGCGACTGAATGAAAAGCTGATCGCTTCGAAGAGAGCCTTTGATAACTTAGAACGAGTGCATGTCGCGTACCATAATGCCGTCCCGTTGCTGAACGACGCAGCTTCACAGAATGGCAGCTACAACTCGTTCTACCTTACCACAACACTGTTCAAGCAAGACGCGAAAATAAATGAAACATACACTCGACTGAGAGCACACATCAAGAAATATATAGAAAACATCGATGGGTTGTGGCGTATCTACATCAAAGATGAACACAATATTACGATAAAAAACCAAACTATAGATATAAAAAATGAAACTACCGATGATACCAACGGTTTCTGGGACGCTTCAGTTGAATACGACTGGGAACTAAGACTTTACAAGTCGCTCATTATAGGACAACCGCTTCAACGTATTGCAACAGCAATGGATAAATTCAAAATCTATGCTGTACTTCGTAGTATAAATTTCAATAAGTTGTGCAATTTTGCAGACTATGTAGGCTTTTATTACAAAAAAGCCTTAGACCTGTGGCTTGAGATCAACAACACAGACACGACCCGTATAATAACAGCATACGTAGACGATTTGAAGAGTGGAAAACCCGCCAGCAAACTACACCTCGCCGGCGATCTTACGTTGCACAGAATAACGCAACTAACTATACAATATAAAAAAGTCCTTTTGAGAATACTTGTATACAACCAAACAATGCACATGCTTAAGTCGAATATAATTATGACCGATTGTAGGTGCAATGTAATTGCTTCACAAACCCCTTTGCTGCAGGAATTCTATGCTAAAGTGTACGCCTACTACCGAAAAGCTACCGCTTACAAGAAAGCTGATATGAAAGAATATTTCAAATTTGTGAACGATAATTCACTTAATGCGAAGCTAGTACGTGGTCAGAACATATCGTTTGAGAAATGCTATGACCTCATAGAAGATATTTTGGGCGATATTCCACGTATGAGGATTCTAGAGGATAATAATGTGTTACAGACACTCAGTTGGTTCGAGAAAACGCTGGATACTTTCCGTCACATGACAGAAATGGATGGAACTTTTTTTAGGTATGTTACTTTTGTATTAATCATAGTGCACAAACTTATTTATACCTGGAAATATATAACACACACGTTCAATACAGCAGCTAGGGAAAAAACAACTTCGTGAAATGCAGTTGTTCCCATGCTGCCGCACACAAACACACAGGCACAGTAAATACGCTGGTAAAACGAAAATGGATATATTTATTTATATTTTGTTTGTTTCGTGACGCTTTTACGAAATTCCATTGTTATTTGGTATTTACTATCAACTCACCATTCCAATAGAGACAGCAACAAGTTTCCCAAAATGTACGAAAAATGCACGCATGCACACACACACACACACACACACACACACACACACACACACACACACACACACACACACACACACACACACACACACACACACACACATATACACTAAAGACACATTCTCAGAACTTGATAGGTAACGATTAAAAATAATAAAGTTGTTGTAGCAGTCTAATATGACTGCGTTCGTGTCATAGCCATCACGATAGAGTCGGCATGGCATGAATTACTACTGAATATTGAAAAATGAACAATCATGAAAGCAGTCCCGACCCATTTATAGTCGACGCCATAGTGTGACAATGGAGGCAATTTTTTCAACATGGTGAATCAGTGAATGATGCTGCTATATTTGTCGATTATAGACATATGCTGATAAATAAATAAAGATACAAAACAATATTCAAAATACATGTTTACGAACACTATTACAATGACACATGTCTCAGTTGATTTGTGAACTTTACAATAAATAGTATCGCTTTGACATGTCGACAGTCGCGATAAGTACACAGTGTGGCGTGTTGCTACACCTGTAATGGTTAAATACACATTTTCATTTTTATATTTAGTCGTGATTAACCACTGAAACCGTCACCTGATTGTGTTTCAGTCGCAACTTCGTGGAGCTGAATATCTACATGCGCGATCTCCGGGTCAAGGAATATGAGCAACTTAAAGCATACACGCTAATTGAGTTGTTAAGTAAGACTCAAATTTGCATTGTTAAATTTGTAAGATATTAAACTGAAGGTGTGTTGTTGTCGTTATAGTTAGACAATGTTCCAATCGTTTTTGATGTTTAATAAAATAGGTATATCTTTTCATCCCATATGTAAAGGGTGACTTTTACGTACAATACGTGTAGTGCTTTTGTGTTGTTATACGGCTATTTCTACTGATGTTTTGGATATTTGTGTCGCTGCCAACGTCGATAGTTGCGGGAATGGCGTTGTCGAAATGATCTGAAGCAATGTCAAGCGAGTGAAACATATCTTTGGGTGTTCAAATAATGCGTCATTCTTAATAGCGTCATTTGCTTTAATTCAATCACGAGCATTAAGAAGTAAATAACAGACATTTGGAATTGTCTGAAAAGCAAGTGTGTGAAAACATAAAAACGTTCGCGATTTGGAGGCATTAGCGGAGGTTATTTAAATGTTGCGCAATGACGGATGTTAGACGAAGCAGGGCAGACGTTAATTGTCGCGCATGCGTGTTACAGGTGACATCGGGGGTTCGATGGGGTTGCTCATTGGCGCGAGCGTCATAACCCTCCTCGAAGCAGTAGACGCCTTCGCGATCGCACTGGCCAGTCGGCGGCGTAAGAAGAAAAAAAGACGACGGCGGTCAACGGAAAAGAAGACTGAGACTAAGATATAAGCTGTGTTATAAAGAACGGACATAAATGTGTTAATTAATAGCTTATTACACTCACAAAGGTTCACATTTAAGAAGAATGCCAACGAGCGGGTGTTGCAGAGACATCGTTGTTTCTATTGTACGTAACGCACCACCGTTTCGAGTGAAACTGATAATGAAACGTTTAAAATAGAGTGTGTCTGTACGTAGCGCGGCGTTCGTGTGTTGCACAGTGTATTTATAAAGTACGGTGTTTGTATGTAGCACGGTGTATTTATATAGTACGCTGTTTGTGTGTATTATTGTGCCCCTAAGTGGCACGGTGTATGTAAGCAACCGGGTGTGTGTGTGTTCGCGTGTGTGTGTGTGTGTGTGTGTGTGTGTCGCTCTCTGTGTCAGTATGCAACACTGTAAGTATACAGAACGTAATCGTTGCGTGATACATTAAATCGAATCATTATTCTAAACATTCTGTAGTTAGTAACAAGTGGACAAGAACATACAGGATCCGTAACGTTTTGCTTACTTATATTCCATATAATAAACGGTATACATGGCATTCTTCGAGTCTGTATTATCGACTAGTAATTATTACCTTTTTCTTTGTGTCAAACGACTTCTGGTGTCGTTGTTTAGTGGCTACAGTTGTGCCACACGGTGGACTGGCAACTAACGAGACATTCTCTCGTCAAACATTATTTATTGACAAACATTTACGTGGGCATAATGTGTTTTTGTAAAAGGCAATTTTATATCTTTCTCTGTGTACTTTCAACGTATTTTATATTCCGACCAAACTTTACGCATTAATATCTTAGCAACGATAGACAAGTTCGACTGGTGGGGCTCTCTGGCGGCAAAAGTTAGTAGACTTATGAAATAGGCCAAACGTTTGCGTTGCCGCTTTATTGATGTCTTGGTACCACTAATACTAATAAACTACAGAGGTACACAAGCTGCAGTTTTGTATATTTACTGCACCACCCATATAAAATGTATTAATAACATTTCCGGACATATCGTGCATGAAACTTGTTGGAGATACCTCATAACATCAATCATCATGGGCAACTAAAACCTATAATATTTATTGTGCAAAGTACAAAAAACAACAACAGTTTTTAGGTGGATCGATCAATGATTTTACAAAATGTCAAATGACGGTTTGGAAAGGTCAGACACACACTCGTCACGACGAAGACAATGTCGTATGCGAAGTCTTTTTTTACAAAATATAAATTCAGAAATATCTACGTAAATGTTTACCAAATGTGCTGGTCTGTGTCTCAGAGTAACGGAGTCAACAAAGATAAGCTATCCGCTATATAACTGAACAACCATTGGTTGTGTTGAAATGTGTCTTTGAGAAAGACTTCTTCATTTTTTTAAACTTGCCTTTTCCGAACCTTGCTTTTTTTCAATCACACGTTCATTTGTCACTCACACCCCTCATATTCCATGCAACCATCCATCACTTGACCGCCTACGTCATTATTCTGTTAAATCTATGAGAGCACTTTGTAAAACGAATTCTTCACTAGAAGGAATACTAATTGTGTTATGTGTTATGTTTCTCTCTAAGTTGCCACAAAGTACAGCTACGTAATTTCCTCATCGCAGCTACTTTCAGGTCTTCGTTTTATATATATATATATATATATATAATCGTTGATCGAGCCACCTAAAACACTATTGTTATTTTGTACTTGGCCCAGTAACTACTAAGAGGTTTAGTTTCCCATGATGATTGATGTTATGAGGTATCTCCAACAAGTCTCATGCATGACATGTCCGGAAATTTTATTAACACAATATGTATATATATATATTGTTAATAACATTTATACACACACACACACACACACACACACACACACACACACACACACACACACACACACACACACACACACACACACACACACACACACACACACACACACACACACACACACACACACACACACACACACACACACACACACACACACACACACATATATATATATATATAAATATATATGTATCCTCTGCCCGATGGTGCCCTTCCAGTACTGGTCTAGTTCGTCTCTCCACCGTCTCGCCGGTCTTCATCTAGATCATTTCCCTTCGTAAGGTCTCCGGATTGTGCTACGCGATGTCCATCGGTTATCTCGCAGTCTGCTGATGAGCCCTGCCCAGGTCCACTTCCGTCTTCTGATTTGTTCTATCACCTTTGTCGTCTCTCTTACCCAGATGTTTGCTTTTCTCTCCCGATATGTGATGTTTAACATACTCCTTTCCATATATGTTTGTGCTGCAGCTAGCTATACGCTATAAAACGAAATATCGTAATATAAATATATATATATATATACCCACAATTCGCGGCGCCTACACGTGTTAAACAAAACGTCAGCATCAACGGCTCGTCAAGGCACTGTAATATCAACAGGCAATCCCGAAACGTCACCGTGAATAGGCCTTCACGTATCTGTAGTATCAACAGGGTTTCACATTCTGCCGGAAATTGTGAGAACAAAAAAACCGTTAACAAGACTTTTGCTTGTCTCTGCTTGACATATTATCACTCGCCTTGCCTGTAGATTGGATCTACGTCGGTCACGCATGAACTCCGTCGGTCACGTCGGCCGGCACACGTCCACTCTGCTCAACACGCCGCGCTCAGACCTCTTGAGTGCCGGACGTGAGACTGCGGACAGGCAGAGACACTGAGAAGCTGGGAGAGTAGATAAGATGAAATGGCATGAATATTTGGGGGATTGTTTTCGACATTCAGGCTTCAGACTATTGCTGTCGCAGGACCAACAAATCACCAACATTCGTGCTTCACAAATTCCTTTGTATCAACCTCGTCCCACACGATTTCTATTTCATATAATTTTGGTTTAATATAACCATATCACAATGTTACGGAAACGTTGCATGTTAGCTGGGAAGCTTGACAAATACAGAAACATTAGGTATTTAAACATACATAAAAAATAACAACCATCAACATGGTTGTACCTTGTAGTAACAACTTGACCCATGGCCTCTATACCCTAAATCCGCCACTATCTACAGTGAATAACCGATTTCATTAATTAGAAATATGATATTCATACATTTGTTATGCTTAATGCAAACGTTTTCGATCTAGTCGCTATAAATACAGTATGTGAACAGAATGCAATATTTGTGTCGAAAATTTGCATTAAATGTCGATTTCCTTTACCTGTACTTCAAAAGCAACGACATTTCAATATCTAAATGGATTATGAATATAACACTTCCGTATACAAGCCGGTGACATTTTCGTATCTCGTTATTACACAAAGGCTTTCATTCCATAAAAGTGAGGCAGAATGCGTGTTAATTTCAACGGGCGTGTTGATTAGGAAAGTGCTCCATTGGGAAACCGAATAACTCACGTCAGGAGTGATACATAGCAGCGATTGTGCTGAGAGACATTTTCACAACTATGCGAGACTTCTACAAAAAACAACTTATGACGGGAAAGTCCGCGTTTTACTGGCAGCCCGTGACACGAAAGGTATGTACCGAGTCACGAATGACATCACCGGACGTAAACAACCAACAATGCTTCCAGAATGCAACGGCTTACATGAAGATTTGGCGGAACGTTTTCTTGTATATTTCTTCGAAAAGATTACGAAGATCCGCCGTTCACTGAATCACCGTGACGCGCCACCACCGTTACTGCAAATCGACAACAATCACCACCACCTTTGTACTCGGTCAGCATTTACACCGACAACAGCCACAGCTATCGTTCGACTCGTGGACAATTGCCCTTGCAAATCTTGGTCTCTCGACCCTTCACCGTCAGCGCTGTTGAAGACACACACCATCGCACCAATTCTGGCGAGTATCGATCATCAGTCTGTCATTGGAATCTGCGACAGTGCCATCTGAAATGAAACATGCGCTGGCTACGCTACTGCTGAATAAAACTGGTCTTGATGCAAATGACATTACGAACTACCGCCCTATATCCAATTTCAGCTTTGTGTCAAAGTTGTTACAGAGGCATGTCGCGGCTGACCTTCGGCTTTACATCAACGAAAACAAACTGCTTGACCCGTTCCAGAGCGCGTATTGTCCGCACCACAGCACCGAAACAGCACTCGTTCGTATTCACGACGATATCATGCAGGCACTCGACCGTCGAAAAGGAGTAATACTCGTCCTTCTTGATCTTACTGCTGCTTTCGACACTGTGGAACACGCTATACTACTACACGAAATCCATCGGCATCCGTGACTCAGCGCTGGCGTGGGTAGCATCTTACTTGTCGGACAGAACACTGGCGATACAAATCGGCGATGCAATTTCTCGCTGGCAACGTTGAGTTATGGTGTGCTTCAGGGATCGGTTCTTGGTCCCTTACTGTTCACAATATACTGTATGCCAATCACTGCCATATTCACTAAACACCTCTTGAAATACCACATGTACGCCAATGATACTCAACTCTATGTCGATTTCCCACGTGATCAGCCCTGGGACGCAATGCTACTCGCCGTATCGAGCAATGCACCATCGACATAAAACGTTGGATGGCGAACCATCAACTGTTACTAAATTAGGAAAAGACCAAAACAATTGTCTTCTATACACCTAACACCAAAGTGCCACCTGCAGTTACGAGAATCGATGTGTGTGGGTGTGACATCACGCCTCAGCCGACAGTACGAGACATCGGCGTTTTCTAGGACAGTGGACTGGATATGTCGGTGCACGTTGCTCGTACGTGCCAGGCGGCATATTTTCAGCTGCACAACAGCGCCAAGATACGACATTGCCTGACCGTTGATGCATGTAAAACCATCGTTCATGTTCTAGTGACCTCAAAGCTGGACTACGGAAAAGCGGTGTTGTTTAGCATCAACGAGCGATTGCTACAGAGATTGCAACGGGTGCAAAATTCAGCGGCGCGTGTAGTAACGCAGCAAAGACGCCGAGATCACCTCCACATCACGCCTGTGTTGATCACACTACACTGGTTGCCCGTTCGATGGCGTATAACATACGACATACTGGTGTTGACGTTCCTAGCGATGCACGACCTCGCGCCCGAATACATCGCTGACATGATTGTTGAATACACGCCGGGCCGTCAGCTTCGCTCCGCCGCAAGCCGTCACCTGAGAGTACCCCGCCACAATTAAAAATAATTAGGCAAATCCTCAAAAAGTGCTTTATTTTAGGAGTTTAAATGGCCCCCCTATACACACCCAAATGTTATATCGTTGGAAAGCCCTACATCTCCCCGTCACGATTAGGCCTGCCGTAGAGTTGCCAAGTGGTGCAGTAAGCGTGAATCCAATTTCAAACAAGGTCACCATCAAATGATCAATTTTAGAAATTGGGCGCTTCCGAAAACTTCCTAATATTACAATGGCTATCTAGCTACTTTATGTAAATAGAAAATGGCCAAGTCATATATTGTTGGAAAGCGTATTGTCGCCTCTTCAAGACAGTGTACGACATGCTGTTGTATCGAGGAATGATAAGAGTGACGACAAGGTCAAACAAGGTCACCCATCAAATGACGAATATTCGAAAGTTTACAATTCCGCGAACATCATGAAGTTACATTGACTGTGTTTCTACTTCACGACTACGGACACTACATATACTTTTAGAAAGGACAATTTCTCCCCGTCAAAATGCCGTATGACGTGGCGCTGTGAGGTGAAGCAATTTGTGTGGAGCGGTGTTCAAACAGGGTAACCATCAATTGATGAATGTTAGAAATTGCGCTATTCCGCAAACGTTACACAATTTCATTGGTTGCGTATATCTAAGTCACCTACATACTCATGGCCATGTCATAAACCATTGGAAAGCATCATTTCTCGCCGTGAAAAGGAGGTACAAAGTCGAACCATCGAGCGACGCAGTACCCGTGTAGTGAAGGTCAAACAAGGTCACCATGAAATTCTTAATATTCAAAATTACGCCATTCCATAAACATTATAGAATTACAATGTTTGTCTATGTATGTGTTAATGTACACAAGGCAACACAATATACCATTGGAAAACGTATTGTATCCCCGTCAAAATGGGGTATTACATGGTACTGTTTAACAGAGCTACAATTATGTAAAACGGACGTTGAACGATCAACATCGATGCAGTTACCATTTATGTTTCACAACACCTTGAAAATCGAGCAATTTTCTTTTCATTTTGTATCTGCAAAATATTCAATCATCTCAAAGGATTGCACATTGATGAGTCAATTTGCTGAGGCTACTAGAAACATTTTACCCACCTTTACTTTCTATTCACTGTCTTCGTCGTCATCGTCGCGTATAACGTCTTGGTCGCCAGTCGAACGTGGGTTTCCACAGTTTCCATTCCCATGACATGTGCACAGCTCTGTGCAACACAAACTGTTCTGACTGCATGAACAATTGATTGTGCAGCGAGTTCTACTTCTACTACAGATGAGTCATCTGACGCCATTGGACCTTTGAAGAAGACAGGTACAAATTTGTCATTCTTTCTCTCCCATTCATGCTGCAGTGGGGACCCAGTATTTGGCTTGGCGACATGTGACGACGTCGTTTGCCACTGTGCCCGTCATGCATGTTCCTCGAAACTTGCTTCACATTGGGGAAGCGTCGCCAACGACCTGTCCTTGTTGATAAGCATCAGCCGCAAACGGTTGAGTTTGATGTGTGAACTCTTCCTTGTGTCCCTTAGGTGTACAACGCTGCTGTGAATGCCCGCGCTGCTGATAGTGCAGCCTCTTTATCGCTGTTTCCTACGTCAGCAATATTGATGAAGTGGCCTGCCCCCTTCTGCATAACAACGTTGAAAACAGATTTTTTCCCAATTCCAAACAGGGAAGAAACTGAGTCACACCATGTTAGTGAATGCATGGCGGGAAGTATGTTGCAGAACTGCGGACCGAGTGCAGTACAAATCGAATGCACAGGTACAAAGCAGCGCCTGTCTGTGGTGCTGGTGCTGGTGCCAGTTTCAATCCACATGTTGACTGTATTCGCCATTTTGGGAAAGTAGTATGCAGCAAGCACTAATACATCTGTGTCTGGTGACTTAATTATTACGGTTCCTAGAACACCACATGCTCTGAAGTCTGCATCAGCAAAACCAGCATGCAGAAGCATCCTGGTGTCAGCTTCTTCTTGTGTACTGGCAACGTGTCGTCTTCTACACCTCGACTACTGATGGATTTCACTACCTCACCAACTGCGAAGCCTCCAACAACCAGGAGTGTACACGTTGTGTGTGCTTCCAGCCACTGGGATGCATGACTGACCACATATTCACAAAGAAAGTTCACTAGTGATTGCTTGTTGGGTGTAACATTGAGGAACCTTTTCCATGGAGGTACTGGGCGCCCACCAATCACCTGGTACTGCTTGCAAACAGATGTTGATCCTACGCGGCGGTCCTTTTCAGCAGTTTTCACAGAGTTGTCGTCATTATATCTATCAAACGCTTCCACAACTGTGTCAGCTCTCTGAAATCCTGTCAGAAGTTGCCTGAAGTATGCTACCGCTAATGCATCAAATGAATTTAATTGGTCCCTCTTCATCATTTGAATGACGGCTATGGCATCCCTAATATATACTGTGGTTGCAGTGGTGCTGCTCGCCTTGAGCTTCTAGTTGATGGCCCAGTTCCGTTTCGTTAGTTTTCCGCATTATACCATCAGCATGAAAAATGGCCATCGGCACTGGCCCTATCGGATGGCCGAGAACGGTGGCCATAGAAACATTATATCTGCACCCCGCCAACGACAGGGCTCTGCGGAACACAATCTCTGGACTAACAGCTGCTGTCACAACTCCTCCCTTCCCACATTTCAACTTGGTCTTTTTCGCCATGTCAGCAAATGTTATCAGGTCTGTCTGTAGAAGCTGCACGGTTCACCTGATTCAAGTGCGCCATGCACAAATCTCTCCAGCTTCTCCTCCCCAGCACCTACGATTTTGAGGAGCGAATGTTGCACATCCAGTGTTGCATGCAGCCCCGTAGATAAGTTGATGTGTACATCTGGGTGAAATTCAGGGTCGAACGGATTGGTCATGTTGTTAACAGCATGCCTGGTTAGAGGTCTCATATGCTCGTCATCCCTCTTCAGTGTGGATACCTGTACGTCTTTGTGATCCTTGTCTTCAGTACTTGTGTGGACAAACCACTCCTTTCTCGCATTGCTTTAGCATATTCACTCATGATGTGCCTCGTCAATGTCCACCTGACGAGTGGTGGCTTCTTTCTAGTCAGTCCGACTGTACCACTGCTTCCCTTTGCACCTCTGATGACTGTTGTCTCTGAGCCCATGTCGCTCCAGATCGCACTGGAACTATCTCTTGAATCAAACTGTAGAGTGCAGGGCCACAAGGACACTGTGTTATAACTGTTGACGACGGTGCATATTATTCGTACAATTTTCTTGCAATATATAAACACCGTTAATATATGTTTTATATGCATTTCCCCAAATGGTATATGAAGAGGCATTATGCACGTAGGCAAATAGTTACGCAACCATTATAAACCTAGGCCTACAACGATTGTGGAATGGTGTAATTTTGAACAGTCATCATTTGATAGTGACCTTGTTTGATATTCACTATATACATAATGCTCCATTTAATAGTTATAGGTTATACCTCATTGTAACGGGAAGACAGCAAGCTTCCCACAGGTGTATAAATGGTCATCAATAATTAGGTAACATAATTAATGATTTGCCGGACTGTCTGCGCCTGATAGACTCTCTTGAACATTTTAAGTCACGTTTGAAAACATATATTTTTACAGCCGTATTTGTCGACTACTTGTAGCATGTATTATATTGAATTGATCTTAATTATAGGTAGTTTTTCAATATTAATATTTTAGTACTAATTATTTACTTATCCTATTTTATTATTTATTAATTATTTTACTTAATATTAATTTATTATGGATAAGTTAGGCTTATGCATTACGAGTGTTAGAAGCCTTACATTTTTACACAATATTTTACGAATCTTATGTAATCAGCTTACCGTGTAAGCTCGAACAATTGTATATTTATATTTTAACAAAGTTGTATTTTTATGTGTCTCTGAGCAGAATTATATACCGTATATACGGCGCTTTATAAATAACATTATTATTATTATATAACTACTGCAGCCAATCAGCGGCTGTTGCTGCATCCTGGTCTCCAGCTGTTTGTAAATATGTCATATATAATAATGATACCCAAGAAACAGGATTGTCAATCCATTAAGGACTTTCTGGAATATTTTTATTGCGCATGAATTGTGTTAATAGTATCGTGGATTCACAACAGAACAATCATCATTATGTCGCAGTGCTGTTTAAAATTTGAAACAATGCGAATGACACAAATACTGTACACGTTTCAGTACGCAAAACGAAGTATTACAATACATATCTTCCGCAATATAATATTTCGCGCCGATTCGTCATTAGGAAATGGCATCTCGTGACGGTAACACGCCACATAAATGTAGCCTGAAACGTATTCCTAAACGTTTACCAGCTAACTGTGTTTATTATCAATTCAATTATTTCGCTACTTCTGATTAATATAATAATATAAATTCTTCTTCTAATTCTTCTTCTTCTTATTATTATTATACAAAGTATTTTTATGCATTAGTGTTGGTATATGTATATATAGATATCCTGCGGAAGCTGCTGTATGCAGACGATCTGGCAGTGGTAGCGGAAGCATCTCCAAGAACAACTGACATAGTGGAAGGATATGTTCAGTAGACATAAACTAAAAGTTAGTTTTCAGAAGACTACTTTGGGTGGGACAGCAAACCAAACAGCTGGAAATACACCTGGAGGGGAAGAAAATCATACAAAGAGACAGTTGTGTATACCTGGGTGGAGCGACATGCGGGGACGGTAACTCACACACCGAAATTCGCAGGAGGAAAAAAGCAGGGGAAACGCTTGGAGGAAAGATGAAGGTGTGATTGGAGACAGGCGCATGTCACGTAAACTCAAAGGAAATATGCTCTGTTCATGTGTTACCCCGGCATACATGAATTGCGGGGGTGAGGAGAACTGATGAAGCGAAGAATGGAGGAATTGATGGTGGAAGATGGAGTGAAAGAAAGCCTTAAGAAGAAGCTGGCGAGGAGTCGACTAAAGTGGGCTGGGCATGCGGAGAAAATAGGAGGAGAACGGCTGGCAAAGACAGC
Source organism: Escarpia spicata (assembly GCA_963995525.1). Classification (NCBI taxonomy): domain Eukaryota; kingdom Metazoa; phylum Annelida; class Polychaeta; order Sabellida; family Siboglinidae; genus Escarpia; species Escarpia spicata. The sequence goes on from OZ023208.1 coordinate 26,324,487, forward strand.
AGATACGGAAAAGGAGGCGCGGAAGACCTAGACTGAGATTGGAAGAATGCGGAAAGAGAGACTTGGAAGGATTGGGAGAGGAGTGGAGAACAATAGCAAAAGATAGAGGGGAATGGGGACAGTTGGTAGAGAAAGTAGTGCAAGATAAGTGAGAGAAAAGAAAAAGAAAACTGAAATCGAGGAACGGAACCAAGGCCAGTCTCACCCCTGACGACAGGGAATCAGGAGGAGAACAACATAATTACTGTTGTTGTTGTTGTTGTTGTTGTTATCAAACAGTGGTCAACAAGTTCCAGAGGGCGCCACTTGTGTGCGAAGTTCGCTTTCCTGCCGTCATAAAAAAGGCTGCGAGAAACTGTATTGGAACGACCGTGTTTTTGATACATCGGCGATACGTTTGAATGTTGCAGGTTTCTCTGAGTCACCATCGTACTGGTCAGCACCGTGTTGTTCGTCTGGCAGTGCCACGGTTTGGTGGAATATTACATGAACCGGCCTGTCAGAATGAAGATGTCGATGTCACAACAAGAACCGATCGTCGTTCCCGCGGTCACCATTTGCAATCAAAACACCTTCAGGTATCGCGTTCAATCAGATCAATCAATTTATATTTGCAACAGCAACAGCGGCGTCATGGCATACTCATAAACAATTGTTTTTTACCTGAAGTTGTGTTGAATGGTGGTCATAAGGGATTTTAGATGTCTTCCTTTGACACCATAAACATTCTATGACGACGGACTGAGCGTTTTGCTGTTAATGTGTAATAAGTTGGTTCAGGAGTACATTTAGCAGTAATAATAACAAAAATAATGTTGGTTATAATAATAATATATATACATATATATACACACACAAATATATATATATATATATATATATATATATATATGTGTGTACATATTTATACACATATACGTATGTACGTGTATATATATATATACATATATATACATATATATATATATATATATATGTCACAAAATCGAGTGTAAGTATTAATAAAGTGGCGGTACCCGATTTGACATAGCAAGTTATAGGTTTAGGTGCACTAGGATTCGGAGTGAACGAGAGACATAGCGTAACATCAGATATGTATGTACGAGAAGCCAACTGGCATTCCCATTTAATACTTCATCAATAAACATATGCGGTTCAGTGATAGTTGGCCAACCGTTACTCTGCTATGACATTATATTTATAACACCATACATTGTATTCGACGAGTATGCATCCAAATACGAATTTACATAGGAGACAATTTAAACAGCTGGTCACTTACATGAAGACGGGTATACACCGTTGTAAAGTCTATGAACTGTAACCAATGAATGTCTCGTGATGTGCGAATGTCAACGTTCGCATCGGTCGCGTTCTGTGAGATGTCAGGACGAAGTCGAAAGTCGCTCGGCGTTCGGCAAACGAATTCACGTGGATGAAAGCAGGCGACTCGGGCGATCAAGTAGACGGTAGATTTGCCTTGTCGATCCCACGCGAATCACCAGGCGACAACACGGAAACGATGTCACGACGTCGGCGATGTCGAGAAGGTCTGTCACGGAGTCTGTGTTACGACAGCTAACAGACGAAACGGTGGTGGCCTCGCATTCGAAGATCACGTCAAAACGGAACTGCAGTCGGTTATCGCTCAGTCTTCTTCAACGAGTGAGAAGTGCAGCGTCTCACAACTAATCAGTACTGTTGAAATGGTAGAAGTATTTACTACAGGCGTTGGGCAGACACACGTTTCAGCCCAATTCCTGGAGACGAGAGTGCAACACTTTCTTCTGCTCAAATGTTCGTCTGGCCTCGAATGGCCGTCCTGCCCTTATATAGCTTGATGACAGGAAGTTAGTCTGACCAATTACAACACTTAACACAAATTAAAGTCGCTCCAAAAACCAGCTCCCGAAACCTATCACACATTGAAGCAATCCATTCAACTCGCTGAGTTTAAAATAGATTTTGCGAGCTAAACGTGTGGCTATATAAGTGCTCATTCAATCTTTAACTTACGTGAATTACTTACATAATTAATATCACTGGATTCCCTGTATCGAGCCGGATACCACAATATTCATCGTACATTCCAAATCTCATGAATTAATCCATAATTTTAATAAAGCACGCGCTCTATTCATAAGCTAGGTGTGACCCTAGTGTTTTTCACACCTACATTTCTGTAAACAACTTTTATAAGTTCATAATATAATCTTCTTATAACCACAACACAAGTAGTTTGACAGGTCACCATATAACCAGTCATGTTAAATAATTTCTACTGGTACCAAATTTGGTATACCTAACCGTAGAATTAGTGGTGTACGCTACAAATGAAATTAATTAAATCTGACTCGTCGGCAGTTAAAACGTTACACGCCTTAATCGCCAGAGAGCACTAGCGTATACCTCCGCGACAATACATACCAGAGATGGCAGCACCATCCCATCAACCATACTTTGTATTCAAAACCACTGTTCTAAAGCTTGATTAAATTCTATACAAACCACTTTGTGACAATATACATATATCTTGATTGTTTGTGGTAGAGATGAAAACAGTCGACGTCATTATTAATGTTGATAACTTTCTATTGTGATACTTACGCATTGGTGCTTTCTAATCACGTGTTATTCTCACGTTAGTTGCCGGTGGAAGGGGACCCAATGCAGTCACAAAGGTGTCAGTTTGACCATAAAAGATGCAGGCATTTGCTACACGTCCAATGCCCGGATCGGCAACAACTCCAAAGTCAATGCAGCCGGTGGTAGACTTCTCGAGCGATTACAGGTAACATTACTGAACATTCTTCAGGATAGTTCGTTTTCAAATTAGAAACTTTCATTTTTCATATCCAAGAATCATGTTAAATTACCTGGTAGAGGCTTTCGTTGACGTGTCACGCCGACTTCATCAGTACCTATGACGCTGAATGACGTCATCGTACACGTCATTCAGCGTCATAGGTACTGATGAAGTCGGCGTGACACGTCAACGAAAGCCTCTACCAGGTAATTTAACATGATTCTTGGATATGAAAAATGAAAGTTTCTAATTTGAAAACGAACTATCCTGAAGAATGTTCAGTAATCTTAGGACAAAGTATGGACAAGAATGTGTCAAAGACGTGAAGAAACTCGAACAATTGACCAGAAAGGTTTCGCGCCACAGAAATCACCTTGTATTTACGCTACGTTGCAAAGACATCAATGTAACACCTCCCAGTCTCAGTCTGAAATGCCCGATAAACACGACGAATGCGAGAAGAATAGTGGACAAAGCCAGGAAGGAACTAGTGAGAGAGAGAGAATACGTGTCATAAACAACAAATTGGACACGTTTAAAGAGAAGAAACTCGCCCTAGAAACGAAGCTGTTTACTTCGTTGTCAAGGGAAGAACAACAAAACGTCACGCGCCACACCGCGCATGTCAGCGAGAGTACGCATGAGAAAACAAAATGGCGCCATCAACAACAAATTCGGCGCTTGGAAGCGAAGAGAGACAGAACAAACGAAGTTGACCTTACCGGAACACAGCTAAAAAGGTGGGTGATAAATCTGTCGAAATACAAACTGTCCGGGGCCCAGAATAAGATATTAGCGAAGGGACTAAATTACGCGGTAACGCAAAAAAAAGTACCAACCGAGGAGTTCGTCGTAGCGGCAGAACAAGCGACATGGAAACTACCACAAGAACAAAAAGACAAACTTCGTGCAGATATCGCTGGAGTTCTGAAATCAGCAAAAGTTCCAAAACAGAACCTAACCAGACAAGAAAGAACAGCCTTGAAAGAGCTGCAGAAGGAGAAGTCCATCACCATACTCCCAGCGGACAAGGGAAAGGCCACAGTCATCATGGAAACGAAAGAATACCAGGACAAAATGAAAGAAATGCTAAGTGACAAAGCGACATATGAGAAGTTAAAGAAGGATCCGACCAAGAAATATAAGGCAGAACTCATCAGAATGGTAAATTCCTTGGAGAAGGAGGGGAAGATCACCAAAGATCAGTACTGGTACTTATATCCTACGCTAGAAAAAGTACCACGGATGTATGGATCACCAAAAATCCACAAGGAGAAGGTGCCACTCAGACCAATTGTCGACTACACACAGACAATAGCGTACAGAGTATCCAGAGAATTGGCCAACATACTACAACCACTTGTTGGAAAAACAGAACACCATACGGAAAATTCACAAGAATTGGTGAAAGAAATGACAAAGCTGAGAATGGAAAAAGGAGAATCATTTGTGTCATATGACGTTGTGTCACTGTTCACGAAGACCCCGATCAGAGAAGCTTGCAAAGTCATCAGAAAAAGACTAGAGAATGACAAGACACTAAAGAAGAGAACAAATATAAACGTAGACGACATCATGGAGTTGTTGAAATTTGTCTTGGAGACGACATACTTCAGATTTGGAGGAGAAATTTACCAACAGAAGTTTGGGGTAGCCATGGGCAGTCCAGTGTCCCCCATTGTTGTGAACCTGTACATGGAGGACCTGGAGCAGAAAATCATAGCCACAGCACCAGTCGATTGCCAACCGAGAAACTGGAAGCGATATGTGGATGATATAATTTGCCTGGTACACACAGGAAAGGCAAAGAAATTACAACAACACATGAACACTGTAGACCCCACAGGTAGCATAATTTTCACGCGGGAAGACGAAGAGAACAACAGCATGCCCTTCTTGGATGCAAAGTTCACCAGAAAGGAAGATGGCAGTGTGAAGTCCACAGTGTACAGGAAGAAGACGCACACTGACCAATACCTGAATTTTGCATCCCACCACCCCAAACATCAGAAGTTGGGAGTTGTCAGAACCCTTATGAACAGGTGTGAGACAATAACTTCGGAGGAGGGGGACAAGAAAGAAGAGGTGGAACACCTGAGAAGAGCTCCAAGAGTATGTGGCTATCCGTCGTGGGCCTTGAAAAAGGTGACAGATAGCAGTAAGAAGAAAAAGACCAACAAAAAGACAAAGGACAAAAACTATCGGAGCCAAGTAGTCATCCCATACATAGAGGGGGTCTCAGAGAGAGTACATCGAGTACTGAAAAAGTATGGAGTAGCAACGGCCATGCGTCCCCACACCACCCTCAGGCACCTGTTGCTACATCCCAAGGACAAAGTACAGCTAGAAGAACAGGGCGAACTGGTGTACCAAATACCGTGCAAGAATTGTGGTGCTGAGTACATTGGGGAGACAGGAAGACTACTCAAAACAAGACTGGAGGAACACAGAAAGGACGTAGACAACACGGAAAATGAGAAATACACAAGGAGCGGAAAAAAAAGATTGATGTCTACCATCAATAAATCCGCCCTTACAGACCATACGACAACTGAAAACCATATCATAGACTGGGAGGGAGTGAAAATTGTAGACAAAGAATCCAACAGAAGGATTCGGCAGATCAAAGAAGCCATCTGGATCAGAAAAATCAAAACACCCATCAACAGAGACGAGGGCAATTACGAACTGCCTCACGTGTACGATGACGTCATTCAGCGTCATAGGTACTGATGAAGTCGACGTGACACGTCAACGAAAGCCTCTACCAGGTAATTTAACATGATTCTTGGATATGAAAAATGAAAGTTTCTAATTTGATTACAGGTAACCTGCCGGGTGTGTAAACCACTTGATACAAGGACTAGCAAAAACAAAAAGACACTTGATATTGATTTGCGTCGAGGGCGTGGTAATAAAAAATGAATTGCACAATGTTCTCTTATATGTCATCGATAGTTACGCAGTATAAACAGCCCTAATTCTGCAGGAATCAAGAACGGCCTGCAACAGCAACCATTCTGCATCAGTTGCGGTCCGCAACTGGTGGTGAATACTACGATTACCAGTTGGAATCCATAACACCGTCAAATTAATGGATATTCTACACAAATGAGATGTCATTTCATATTATATGAAATTTACAGTAACTAACATGACAGTATTTCTTAATATAGCGAATATCATGTCACCATAAACAACAGAATTACAGTTACAAAAACAGTTAAGAATGTTTCGATGTTTCTAGGAACCAAGCACGGCCTGGAGCTGGTGGAGAACGTCGAACAGTACGAGTACATGAACGGTCCACATAGCGGGGTCGGGTTGAAGCTTCTCCTGCAGCGCCACGATGATGTACCATTGGTGGATGAATTTGGCGATAACATCCCAGCAGGAATGCACAAATTTTTTGCAGTGACCGTCCTAAAAATAAGTACCTTCGTGACAGTTTTTATTAATGGTCCAAGGTACCATCTAGCCTATAAACTTCAAACGATAGTCGATATACATTATACTCGGCTGATGTTAGACCTTTCAGAGAGAATTGATGAATAATAAATATAACGTAATAATAAAATAGAGATCAAGTGAATGAAACGGCGAGAATAATTGATATGTGATATTTGTTCTGCACCCACAGTCACTCGTCTGTTGAATGCCCATATTGTAGGAGACCAACCTGCCGCCTCCACACGGTGATTGTGTGAAACACAGAAAGCTGCGCTACTTCGATAATTACACGCAGGCGGCCTGCTACAGGGAATGCATCATTAACTTCGCTATCAAAACGTGTGGCTGCAGAGATTACTATATGCCGCCTTTCATCACAGGTTAACAGAGTTATTTTATCCTTGTGTCTATGTTGCTATTAATATTCTTAGGAACGGATGTATTTGAGAAAGTGGAGTTTGAAATACATATGATCAGCACGAATTGCTAACATACCTACGGGCCGCTTGTTGACAGTGGCAGTGATCCAGCGAGGTGCTATGCCAAGGCTGTGATAGTTGATGTGTCGTTTGAACTTGAACCTGTCTGCCGAGTGCGTGTGTCCGAAGGCGTGTGGTGAGTTGCATTATAAAGCGTCGATGAGCTACGCGGCCACCAACCGAAAGAGCGAAAACCCATTCGATTTGTCCGAGGATTTCCTCACGAGAGCGGGGAAGCACCTGAACGAATCGCTTGACACCAAAGAGAGCATACACCAGACAGACGGCGAGCTTACACAGAGGAATCTACAAGAGTTCTCCGTGTGCTACCGGAAATGCCGTCACAAGAACAATTTGAACAAAATGCACATTACCAATTCTGGAAGTTTATCCATAACAAAGATGCATCGTGCAATATCATTGTTATACTGAAAATGGGCTTACGGAAAACGGAAGACTTCTTACAGAATGCTTTCATAGCTGGATGGGAAAATATGAAATTGCATGACTGTATGTCTGATTCGTTCGAGCTACACCAACTATTGCGACATTCAGCATATTTGTTTGACCAAAAAGAGTGGCAAGCCACAATAGCTCTGCGACTGAACGAAAAGCTGACATCTTCGAAGAGAGTATTATATAAATTAGAACAAGTGCATGTCGCGTACCATAATGCCGTCCCGTTGCTGAACGACGCAGCTTCACCGAATGACAGATACAACTCGTCCTACCTACCACAACACTGTTCAAGCAAGACGCGAAAATAAATGAAACATACACTCGACTGAGAGCATACATCAAGAAATATATATATATATATATATATATATATTATATATATATATATTATATATATATATATATATATATATATATATATATATATATATATATCACTAATGACCCTGACAATATATATAAAAAATAACTGCGCGTACGCGCAGTTTCCACTATGGCCCCACCTTCACGATCCGTATTAGTGCGTATTTGGATTAGCCACCGCCATGCGAATGAGTCGTGACTGATTAAATTATCAAAAGAAACGTCGACCAACTGCTATTTATGTCACAGATTCAGCAAAGAAAAGAAAGAAAATATATGGAATAAACGGAGAATGAACATAGCTACAGCTCATGACAGACGAATTTATTGAAAAGAAAAAACACCAGCTCTCCACGCACAAAGGTCGAACCCGCCGATGACATATTGAATGATTGGCATTGTTTTTTTTTTTATATAAAAACATACGACATCTCAACTATGGTAATGCCATGTTCCTTTTTCACTAGGTACATCTGGCTATACATTTTAAAGTTTAGTTTTAATGAAACGTTTAGGTAACGGAAACTTATTGAAGCCAAGAAACATTCAATAATGAAACCATTGTGTTTGCACCATAAATTATTCAGCTGCTATTTCCATAAGCAGCATAAATGCAACTTTATGAAATGAAATACTGTACGATATTAAAATAGCATAGGTGGTTATGTACTTTCGTATCTACAAAAGGTTTACTTTTAGTTTAAAAAATGTACATCTATAAAGAGCATAATAACATTATTGTTCATAAAATATTAAGATATATTGCATCAGAATAACAGTATGTTTTATTTTGTACTGGGAATTCAATATGTTTTTGTTTTGCCCATCATTTAGAGTAACAAATATTGAATTTGTTTCTGTCGAATTCCCGTTTCGATGACAAATAAAATGGCCATTGGAAATAAAGTTATAAAATTACAAAACTGTACAAGTAACGCATACTTTAAAACACTGTTTTCAGTCATCAGTGGTGTATTTAACTCAAGAAGATCCCTAAAACATTTTGAATGTTGTAGAATATTTATATTTTATGAATTTTCTTTTTTATTGTAAGTGCAACTTTATCGACACCTTTTTATACACTACTCCCACTGTAGTTCACTTAACACAAACTTGTTTCAACACATTTTGAAGAATGTGCTATAGAACACAATCCAAACACAATGAGCATAAGAAAGCATACATTTTATTATATACTCCTATTTTACAACATAATGACGGGATGTTGTGCATTTGGATGCACAAATCGATCGATTGAACAAATCCATTTGAAACATGTAGTTATGTACATATTCCCAGCAGAAACCACATGGAACTAATGTGGCAGAACAAAGTCAGACATCTTCTGCACTACTGTGTCAGTTAACACATTGTCCAATTAATAGCACTGCTGTGCATTTGGATACAGAATGCTATCAGACGCACACATTCATTTGGAACACGAAGTGATGTGCAACTTCCCAATATATGTCGCACAGAACAGAATGGGGCAGTAAGGCACCATCTTATGTCAGGTGACCCATTGTCCAATTAATGGCAATGTTGAGTAGAGTATCCTCTTTCCATCAGCTCGGGTTTTTAACACTGTTGATGATCAAAACGTTCCTGCAAATAAACAAATTTGACTTTAGGAAACTGAGCATAAATATGTTCACAGAGCGCGGTGGAAAAACTGGTTAAGAAGTCGTCAGTGGTGCCCCAACGATCCTTACGGGTTATGGGAAAGTGAACTGAAGTGAAGAAGCATAAATATGAGTTAACTAATTCAACACTGTACATATTAATTCAGTTTAGATATTAGATTACGGAACTTATCACCAAGTGTACAGCTGGCTAAATGGGAAAGGAATACTCAAATAAGTGGGGAAACAGGGACTTTTCTTCAAAAACGGCTGACTGGAAAGGCAAGACCCGTCGACACACAGATCCAACCCGCACTGACTGCTGCCGTCGCCGTCGCCCCCGCGCGGGCACTCGGATTGATGGATCGGATGTTATAATTATACTTAATTGAAAAGTGATACAGTGGACGGCAGGATAAATCAGCAATGCATAAGCTTCCTGCATTGTTAAAAGTAGCTGCCAATATATATTATGTCTACGAATTGCTGATTTAAAAAGCCATTGCTTGCAACAACTCACCTCGAAATCTGACATGTTGACTGTGTGTGTGACGCCACCAGTCTCTATGTGTTTCACTGCGCCTGCATGAAAATTCATTCAATCTCAAAGTGATTCGCGCAAACACAATTATTTATCGGCTTTTTGCGCAGATCACACCCAAATTATGCATAAACATGCAAGACATAAGTAGCAGAGACTGTAGTTACGGAAACGATCACGTTTTGATACAGTACATCTCAAATGTATATTAGCTTACCAAGATAATATTTAAATGTTTGCATGGTCATTAGAAGTAAAGATCATATTGACCCCCTTTTCTAGAAATATTGGGCAAAATGACGTCATAAGATGGCCCATTTTTGCTGCTACAGCAAACGTCTGACGAGCTACTTGCTAGAGGCGCCACTGTCGCGGCGGTAGAATTGACCAATCAGCGACGAGTCTTTATGAAATGCCCGAATGTGATTAAAATGGCGGGTGATTTAAAAAAAGCTTCAGTAGGATGTGTTGTTGAGTGGGTGGTTGCTGTTGCTGACATCGTGTGTGATGACGTCAACGGGATGGCCCCGCCCGTTTCTGGGAGTTTCGATGGCAGTTTTCGAAGTCGAGGGGCCCCCAACATTTTGGCGGGTAGATCGATGTGCTGTGATGATGGGGTTACCAGGGGAATCCTCCAACATCACAAAGCCACTCCGCGGAGTGGGGTGGTGCTGGAGCGTGGATATCGGTGTCGCCGCCTAGCGGTGACATGGGTATTTGTTTTGTGATGCTGATAGCTTAGAGTGGCGCCGCCTATCAGGTTTTGTTGGGTTAAGATTCGGAGGTTTAGCGAAGTGGGTCCGAGGGATTTGAATGTGGTTGTTGAAGTCACCGCCTAGCGGTGGTGTGGTATTTATTGGTCTTGGCTGACGCTTATGGTGGCTCCGCCTATCGGCGTTGGTCGGTTGAGATCCCGACGGCGTTTCGCGAAGAGTCCGAGCAGTTTCATTGTTGGAAACGAGGCTAAAAAGAGGTGTTATGGTAAGGTGCGATGAATCAGTGGTTTAGGAATTCGACAAGTCGACGAGGTGGTGTATATGGGAACTGAAATAGGTAAAGGGCGGTGTTATAGGGTAACCCGTATGTGTTTTGATAGACGTGGGAAAATATTGGTGTGGGGTGTCGCCGCCTAACGGTGTAGTGGGTGTTTGTTTGTGAGGCTCAGGCTTTGGAATGGCGTCGCCTATTGGGGTCAGCACACTGCTGGTTTTCCCATAGGCGACCATGTTAACATTTTGTCTGATTATAAGTAAACGTGACCTACAAAATGTCTTAAACTTCTCACCTGCTGTTATAATCAACTTATTGACATGCGGATTGATTATAAAAAAAATTGCATACTTCTACCTCTCGTAAAATGCCTGTATGTGTGACACCCGTCAATATTTACAAATGCAGGCAAGCATTACTCCGCAAACAGGTCACACAGGCAAATTCCTACCAAATATACTTCCGCTTATTCAAATCATCTAGAAATCTACCATTTTACAGTCAACACCTTCTGAAATTACACATGAAAATCTCCTTACTCGAATGCACTTATGTCACAGCATGTAAATTTTGTTTAAAAAATCAATTCTCAAAAATACACTGCAGTTTTCTTCAGGAAGTCTAACTAGAACATAACCCCAAGTAGGCAAGGCAATTTTGGAGAAATATGTTGAAACTAACACATTTCATAGGCTCTCCTATCTCATATCTCATACACTGTGTGATATTTTTTGTAATTCATCCAAGTGTTTGTTTTATACACATTTCAAAAGAGCCACCCTACTTGACAGAGCACCGTGTGAATAAGCATTTCACTGTCCGACAATTTCTAATCTGGCATATCTCTACACTGCACACTCATTCTCATGTGGTACGTTTGAACTCTTAACACAGTCTTCAAGAAAGTCCAATATGTGCTTTATAAGAATATCCATTTCAGCCAGTTGTTATGATAAATTCCAATTTATCTTGATTTGTTGGCTTTATGCGCTATTTACAAAGTACAAATATCAATAAAAATCACCTTAGGGTGTGAAATCATCAAAGGCCAGACGTCTCAAGCAGTTGCATAATATTACACAGCCTAATTAGCAGACATCCAGAAGACAATAGCACTTGCCTGATTGGCCAGAAGACAGAGCCAGAAGACAGTATCACATAGCAGTCCTCATTATGGTGGCTCACACCAGTGGCTATGCTCAAGTGTCATTATGGTCACTGATAAGGTCTTCACATGTGTTTAAATAACTGAAAAGTAAACAAAAAAGACTGTTGAATTACCATGCTGCAACATGATTGGTTTATTTTCATAAAAATGTCCAAACTGAGGCTTAACTAATGGCATTATATCCCCACCCCCGTTAATTATCACACACACACACACACACACACACACACACACACACACACACACACACACACACACACACACACACACACACACACACACACACACACACAAATCTTCATTCACTGTGATTTGGACTGACAGACTGATGAGAAGTCTGTAATTTCCAATAACTGTTTGTCTCTTTCAACTGTTTTTTTGCCTGGATTATTCCGCTGCGATATTACAATGAAGGAGACTACAAATGAGATGAGTAAAATTAGTAATAAAAAGGCACGCCTGTTCGTGGCAAGACGAGAAATCCATGTGGTTTTCAGCATGGTCATCGATACTTCAAACCAACACGTGCTGAAATATCGGAAACTCAAGCAGGACGTGTGCGGATGTCACGACTACATTTCGACGACTACTCCAGAGTGGTACAGGAAACTGCGAGATTACATGAAACTAATCATCAACTACACATGGGTATAAAGAGGACAATGTCTTCCGAATGTGCTTGCAATGTGGCTGCTTCAAGTGACCCTTTGATGAAGGCAATCCGTGCTAAACTGTACGACTATTACAAGTTAACCACCGCTTACGAGAAAGCTGATATGGAAGAATATTTCAGTTTTATAGACGATAATTCAGTTAATGCGAAATTAGTACGTGGTGAGACCAGCTTTATACAAATATGCTATTTTATGGTAAATTATCTTTTGCTTGATGGTCTACCGTCGATTTCAGAGGCTAAGAATATGTCGTTACGGACCGTCGGTTGTTTCATGAACAGCCTGGAATCTTTCCTTCAAATGACTGAAATGGATGGTATTTTTTCAGGTATGTTACTTTCGTATTAATCACACTGCACAACAATTATTCACAGCTGCAACAACAAAACCCACCCGTTTGATACAGCAGCGAGGGAACAAACAACTTTCTCAAATGCAGTTTTTCCTATGCTGCCGCACACAAACAGATAGGCTGAGTAACATACTCTGGTAACACCAAAATGGATATATTTACTTATATTTTGTTTTTCTCATAACGCTTAAGTATAATTCCAATGGTATCTAGTATTTACTATCAAATCACCATTCCAGACAGCGACACATTTCCAAAATGTACAAAACATGCACGCATGCACGCTCGCATGCACACACACGCGCACAAACATACACAAACACACACACACACACACACACACACACACACACACACACACACACACACACACACACATTAATGGCACATGCGCAGACACTCGATACGTAACGATTGAAATTGAATATTGGAAAGTGAACAACTACGAAAGCAGTCCCGACCCGTTATTTATATTCGATGCCGCCGTGTGGCAATGGAGGCAGTTGGTACAACGTGGTCAATCCGTGAATGGTGCTGCTACCTTCGTCAATTGTTGACATTCTGCTCTTAAATCAATAAAAAAAAGTTACAAAACAAGGTTCAAAAGACATCTCTACGAACACTATTACAAAGGCACATGTCTCAGTTGATCTGTGAACTTTACAATCAATAGTATCGCGTTTATATATCGACAGTCGCGCTACATCCACAGTGTGATAGTTTACACCACTAATGGTTAAATACGCATTTACATTTAATTTAGTCATCAATAACCACTGAAACTTTCATCTGATTATGTTTCAGTCGCAACTTCCTGGAACTTAATATCTACATGCGCGATCTCCAGGTCCAGGAATATGAGCAACATGAAGCGTACCCACTAATTGATTTGTTAAGTAAGGCTTAAATTTGCATTGTTCAATGTGTACGTTAATGTAATTAAAGTGTAGTTGTAATTAAACTGCACAATGTGTTGTCATCATTATAATTAGACAATGTTCCAATGTTTTTGACGTTGTAAAAATATGTTTGTCTTTATTGACTGTGCCTATAATGGGTCATTCTTGTTAGCGTCATTTGCTTTAATTTAAACACGAACATTAACAAGTAAATAACTATTTAGAATTGTCTGTAAGCCAAATAAGTGAAAACACTAATACTTTCGAGATTTGGAGGCATTAGCGGAGGTTATTTAAATGCAATGGCGGGCATGCGGGCATATTTCGTACATTTTAGGAAACTTGTTATTTTCTCTATTGGAATGGTGAGTTGGTAGTAAATACTAATTATCAATGGAATTACTTAAAAGCGTCATGAAAAAAACCTAAATATAAATAAATATATCCATTTTCGTTTTACCAGTGTATTTTACTGTGCCCGTGTGTTTGTGTGCGGCAGCATTGGTGAAGTTTTTTGTTTCCTAACTGCTGTATTAAACGCGTGTGTTTTATATTTGCATGTGTGAATAACTTTGTGCACTGTGATTAATACAAAAGTAACATACCTGAAAAAAGTTCCACCCATTTCTGTCATGTGAAGGAAAGTTTCCATCCTGTTCATGAAAAACCTGGGGGTCCGTAAAGACATATTCTTATCCTCTAGAAGCGTATGTGGAATATCGGCCAAAATATCGTTTGTGATGATATAGCATTTCATGATAGATAAGAACTGACCACGTACTAGTTTCGCATTAAGTGAACTATTGTTCACAAAATCGAAGTACTCTTCCATATCAGCTTTCTCGTAAGCTGTAGTTTTTCGGTAGTAGTCGTACAGTTTAGCATAGAATGCCTGCAGCAATGGGGTTCCTGCAGCAATTACATTGCAAAGACAATCGTTGAGAATTACATCCTTCACATTGATGCGTTTTTTTACGATTCGTTTCATGTATTCTCAAAAGGAATTCGTTATAACGTTCAACCAGTTGAGTTATTATGTGCAACGTAAGCCCGCTGGCGAGGTGGAGTTTGCTGGTGGGTTTACCACTCTTCAAATCGGCTAAGTATGCTGTAATTGCACGGTTCCTATGTGTGGTTCTCAAAACAAGGCACTTGTCTAACGCTATCCAGCGATTATATTCAAAATACAGAAAGCGAGACCATATACTTTCCAATTTCATAAAACGTACTACAGCAAATTGTTCGAATTTATCTATTACTGATTCAATACGTTGAAGCGGTTATCTTATAATGAGCGACTTGTAAAGTCTTAATTCCCCGTCGTATTCATCTGAAGCGTCCCAGAAACCGTTGGTATAATCGATCGTTTTGTTTCTTACATCTAACGTTTTGTTATTTATCTTAATACTGTGACCAGCTTTGATATAGATACGACACAACGTATCGATGTTTTCTATATATTTCTTGACGTGTGCTCTCAGTCGAATGTATGTTTCATTTATTTTCGCGTCTTGCTTGAACAGTGTTGTTGCAAAGTAGAACGAGTTGTAGCTGTCATTCGGTGAAGCTGCGTCGTTCAACAACGGGACGGCATTGTGGTACGCGACATGCACTCGTTCTAAGTTATCTAAGGCTTTCTTCGAAGAGATCAGCTTTTCGTTCAGTCGCAGATCTATTGCGGCTTGTCACTGGTTTTGGTTAAACACAGCTACTGAATGTCGCAATAGTTGGTGTAGCTCGAACGAATCAGACATACAGTCACGCAATTTCATATTTTCCAAACCAGCAATGAAATAATTCTGTATGACGTCGTCCATTTTCCGTAAGCCAATTTTCAATATTCCATCGACATTGCACGATGCTGCATATTTGTTTTTGAATAACTTGCCGTATAGGTTATATGCCTATGGTACGGTTAACGGCGGCCCTTCCAATAGCACATGGAGAATTCGTGTGGCTTCCTCTATGTTAGCTCGCCGTCTGTCTGGTTGAATGCTCTCTTTGGTGTCAAGCGATTCGTTTATGTGCTTCCCCGCTCTCGTCAGGAAATCCTCGGATAAATCGAACGGGTTTTCGCTCTTTTGGTTGGTGGCTGCGTAACTCGTCGACGCTGTATAATGCAACACATCAAACGCCTTCGGACACACGCATTCGGCAGACAGGTCTTGTTCTATGACTCTGAAAAGCAAGCGGGGTGTAGACACTTATGTATGGTTCATCACGTGAACATTTGGATAATTTGCATCATACCCATCAGTTCTAAAATGTAATGATAACAATAGAAACGTATCATATCGACACATTTTTTTCATCTATCACAGCCTTGGCATAGCACCCCACTGGATCACTGCCGTTGTCAACAAGCGGCCCGTAGGTCTTATAGCAATTCGTGCTGATCAAATGTATTTCAAACTCAACTTTCTACAAATAAGTGTACAGCCTTTGCTGAGAGGTTTAGCTGTTACTCGACGTCGTTACTTTAAAATTAGTTTAATTAATTATATACGAATTAATGCGGCGTTTTCGCATACTTTGAGTATATATTTCTCGATTACGAACGGCAAGTCACACCGCAAATCAGGCGTTTACTTCAAAAGCTACCAATATACACTTACGTATCGCTTGCAGCAGGCAACTCGTATTCCGGGAGACGTTGCATACGCGGGAGTTATCTGTAATCAGTAATGCAACAGATATTAATATGTAATTGACTACATCTTTATTCGTTAAGTACTAACAAGACATAATGCGGAATGTGTAGCGATATACGGGAATTGGACGGGGAATAAAGACAGTAGATGTACCATAGAGTGTTAAATAAGTCCTGTCTGTCTTAACGCTGGCTCCAAACAACACCTCACGTTATTTGCGCTTTTGTTTTCATATCCTTAATTAGGAGAGTCGAACAGAAGCCAATAATTAATTATCGTTCTGTTCATTGCAAATTTACCAGTGTTATAACACTCCTCCCTGGATCTTCTAGTATCACACTAATCTAACATATGTCCTATTTATGGCTACACGAACATCAGGTTTTATATTAAAACAACGAAATGGTCTAGCGCAACAGTAGTATGTGTGTGCTTCTGACTATCCATAGATCAAAGGACGTCAAAGGGCTGTGGGTCAGTCATACATTTGGATTCCTACTTGTAAAAACAAGTATGATTAATGATCTGTCATGTATGTATAGTGCTGACCTCTTGTGTTTGTGTATAATGTAAACAGTGGCGCCCCTAGTGAAGTATATGTATAGACGTCACTAAATAACACTAATTAACACTAATTAGTCACTAACTAGTACTAATTAGTCACTAATTAACACTAATTAACAATAATTAGTAACTAATTAACACTAATTATTCACAAATTAGTCACTAATTAGCACTAAATAACACTAATTGATTACTAAAAAACATTAATTTGTAACTAATTAGCACTAATTAATTACTAATTAGCACTACTTAGTCACTAATTATTTCACTAGAGGCACTACTGTGTACGTGTAGCAGAAAGAAAGGGTAATTAGTTGTAGTATTTTTATATTTTTATAAGTGCCCTACTGTGGTAGCGCGTTAACCATGTAGTCAGTATCTCATTTCCCTACTTAGCTATGATTGATGACTTTTTTTATAGCAGCGGGGTAACCTAGCAACGATCCCGCTGTAGGCTAAATGTAGCAGGGCCCGTCGACGGTTATTGTACGACTTTATGGATGAGCCGGAACGGTAGGCTAATAATAGCGACTGATGGAGCGGGCTAGCCGGGTACACCAGGGATTTTATTTATTCGTACTGTGGAGTGGATAGGAATAGACTGTTAAAGCCCAAGTGTGTGTGAGGACCACGCGTTTTATTTGATCGAAGTAGCATAGCAGCTCGCTGTACTGGTAAGCTGAAGCGATCCTCGTAGTGAATTATTGATGACTACAATGTGAAAAAAGGAAAAGGAGACGGCGAAGTATGGTAAATATGTAAAGTATATATTTTAATAGAGTTCACCTATAGAAAAAGTCTTGCCATCTCTACATGATAGGCGCCCCTAGGTAAGGCGTTTGAAAGGGAGGAAATGACCACCGATAGGCGGGGAGCGAGTGTCCTTGTCAATTGTAGAACTACCTCCGTTAGGCGGGGAGGCGGTGTGAACGGGAGTGCGCGTGTCCTTGTCCACTGTAGCCGGAGAGTCGGCGTCGATGGACGCATTACGAAGCGTTGGATAAGAAACGTTATAGCCTCTAAGTGGACCCCCGATCCGGCCGCCTGGATAAGGTGGGCGAGCTGGTCCAGTGTACGTTCCGAAGTCGTCTCGTGTCGGCGGTAGCTGCAGGCCGAGCAGAGCGGCGCGATCACGTCCCGCGGTAAGCGGGCGCCCGTCACGGGGCGGCGGCAGCGAGCGGCCACGACCGGCGGTAATCGGAGCGCCTCGACCAGCGGTAAGTGGGCGCCCAAATCCGTTACGCAGCTGTGGTGGTGGTAGCGGGAGAGAGAGGGTTGGTGCCTGGACACCGTGGGATGGATTCTCGTTGAGGGCGTCCCAGTCTAGCGACTCGGGTACGGGAGACGGTGTCCCAAAGCCGGGCCAAGTGATGGGAAGGCCTCGAGCCGCTAAAAAGTAGGCCCTGTAAACATAGAAAGGGTCGGTGAATAACGAGTGAAATGTTAAAAGTAGCGTGTTAAAGGTAGAAAAAGTAGGCTATGTAAACTTAGAAAGACTCGTTTAGTGAATGTTAAAAGCACGAAGTGTAAAGTACCAGTCGAGCTCCCGTCGTGCACGCGTAAAACAAACGCGCAGTTCCTCGTATGTTGGGTCCGAACTCATCGTGACTTTGTAACGAAATGAGAGCTGTTGTATTCAGCACGCGCTGTAGACGTATGAAGGCCTGCCGTCGGGCACGTAGGCCTTTATCGAAAGGATTGCGCAATATAACGAAAGGATTGCGCAATATTAAAAAGCGCCTAATAAATATCTCAATGTATGAAATGAACGGTGTATATCGCGAAATACCGACTAGAGACTCGTATGAGAAGGTTATTTTTTTTTTATAACACTGTAAAAGCGAACGAAAAGCGAGTGTACTGACGCGACCCGCCCTTTTTTTGTATTTTCAATCAGATTGCCTGACTCGCTAGCCGCGCGGTGTACGTGTTCGAGGGCACGTCCCTTCTGACGGCGCCCTATAAATACCCCAGCTGAGAACGTCTCTGTAGTCGCTCGTTTGTGGTGTGGTGTTAACGTTGTTTCTCTTCGCTCTTACAGACTAACTGCTATGGTTGCTGCTCAAGGCGCAAAACTCGCGGGACGAAGGAGAAGAAGATGCCAGCTCCTAAAATCTCGATTGAGCACGCTATTTTGAAGGCAATTGCCAACACGTCTGCCGCTGCTGTAGGCGTGCCTGAGCCCGCCGCTGCTGCTGCTGCCGTCGTCCTGTCGGCTACTACCAGTGAGCCGGTCGCCGACTCGCCTACAGCAAAGGCCGTCGAGACCGACGCGGAAACGTCCGCTTCGGTCTACGAGCCGCTTACGGTGAGTTTGAGAGAGCTCCTAGCGGACGAAGACGACGGCCTGTATAAAGTGTCGACACCTGTCAGGATCGCCGGAGTTGCGTGGCGTGCGAAATGTACGTACGCGGGGTGTCCGGAGTGTCGATGCAAGATGTCGCGAATGAGGGACGGCGCCCTGAAGTGTGTGTCTCTGCTAAAGACCATATGGGGGGAGATGGAAATGTACACAGTCCGAAGTATGGCGACTATCCCAAAGCCCGAGTAAATCACGCTACGTTTGAATGACTAACGCGCTTTGCTTGTTGTGTGCTGTAGGAAGCTGGAACGACCGTCGATCGGGATCTCGTGTTAGACGGCATAGTCTCCGACGCCCTGAGGTCATCGCTCGAGGTGCATACAGCGGACCTTGTGGAATATAATCTTCCGACGGATAGACCGTGGGAGGTATCGTGCGAGGTGGTTGACGGTCGAGAAGAGGCTATGGACTGCATGTTCAAGAACGGCCCGAGAGCTTTGATTCGGCGTTGTGTGGAAGAATCGGGACCGGCCGACAAGCGGGTAAAAGTGGAGAAGATCGGTGAAAATTATGGGCGTCCCTGGATCTAACCGCCCCCGCCGACTACAACCCGACGTATACGACCATCCAGTTCCTGCCGACTTACAGTGGGGATACGGAGGTCGTGTCAGTGTCGTCGAGTGACCTACCATCGCTGACAAAGGTCACCCCCACCTTCCGCCGGTGCCAAGACGTCCGCCTCCGAGCGAGCGCTTGGGGAGTCTATTGGTGAGTCCGTACTGGCTCGAGCGCGTCGTGTGTGTTCGGGGTGTGACCTCTCGGGAACCTACGGCCCCGTGGCGCATATGTTCGGTTGTCGCGAGAGGGCGACAGACATGTGCAAGCGCCATTTCCAGCCTGCGCTGGATGATTCCATGAGCAGACCGATCGTGCCGAGCACGGTGCGGTTAATCCTAGTACTTCACGAGCAGTCTTGGCTACCGGATCGCTACGCGGAAGCGAATTTCATGAAGGCCGTAGTCGACTGGTCGCTGACCGACTGGCTCACCTGCGGAAACAACGCGGCCCTGGAGACGGTTGTGAAAGCTTACCTGACGAGTCGGAGTTGCTGGAAATGACGTTTTCAAGCATTTCTTATTATCGAATATTAGTGTAGTAACGATGGTGAACCGAACATTAATGCCTGCTGTAGTAACGTCGGTGAAAGAATTGTATTACCGAACAAACATTAGTGCCTACTGTAGTGAAGTACTTGTATCGCTATCGTCTTTCACTAGTGAACAAAAATTTCACAGAGACCTGTATTTGCTACGCTTAATAACTTGTTGAAACCGTATAAAACGCCTCGTTTACTATGAAACAAAGCATCCGTATCCAGAAACGAAGTCCCAAACAAGCACGCATTCACCAAGCCCCTAAACCCCTATGAAGCCTAACAGATCTCCACAGCGCCTATAGTAATAATAACAAAACGCCTGCTTCCCTCGGTTGCCGCCCAAAATCACTCGCGTTGTATATACTGTCAATCACCCTGGCTGCCGCTTCACACAAACGCGGCCTTTATGCACTCACTCAACCCCTAGTGTCTTACAACGCCGCTACGCGCTGTCATCGCCTTAGTGTCTAACGAGGCCGCTATGGAGTCGTCGTTTATAGGCAGTAGATAGGTTCCGAACGAAGTTAATAACGTTGCGGCGTTGACTGGGACAGACGCACGCTGCCAAGAGTGTGACAGACGGGAGACTGTCCGTGAAAGTGCTGCCCCCTGATGGCGGTCTGCCCTGTATGTGGTCGTACCGTCGACCCTCTAGCGGGGCACACATGCAAGCGCTACAAATGCCCGAATTGCGATCGTGCTTACGTCGTCCGTAGCGGTGAAACGAAGCATATGAAGCATACGAAATGCAAACAACGGGACGACTACAAATGCCCGACTTGCGGACAGACTTACATCCAACGTTGTACTATGCTGAGGCATATGTGAACGGCGCACGGTAGTAAAACCCCTCCCGCTAAACAGGCCGCCCCAGAGGATTCAGTGTCGGAAGCGCTACAGCGGGTCGTTCAAGAACACTTGTCGAGTATACGCACGTCCACATTGCACGGACCTATTCAGCCGAGATGTAACTTTCACCTGACCGACTTGGACACGGGGACGCTCAAGCCCCGACTACGACTGATGTTGGAGGAGCAGTCTCGGGCCTTTAAAATTAACTTAGGTTTCGGGTTTATTCTCAGACATAAGGAGACGGGGCGTTACAGATACTATCATTCGTCGTGTAACTGTTGCGGTCCTTTCCTCGAGTCGTCCGCTCTGATTACCAGTAGTCACTCTTTCGAACGGTTTCTCCAAAGCGTCAGACAAACCGACGTTCTACAGTACGTCATAGCGCAGAGGCTCGACTCGGGGTGGACGGCCGAATTGGTGACTAACGCGACCTTCTTTCTCAAAGCCATCATCCACCATCCTATCGGCTGTCTCGACGTGCGACACCCCGCCTACCTGCGCGCCATCAAGGCGGTTATCACTCTAGAGAAAGATACACACAATAGGCCCTACACCGATAACTTATGCCTCTTCCGCTGGAGCTTCATAGAGGCGCTGGCGTAGCCGCTTTGAGAGCCCCGACCCTAAAGCTTTACGCGGACTACTCCATAGGGGTGAGTTCCGACGAGTTCACCGGCATTCCTCTGATGGAACTCGATCGGGAAGCCGACCGCCGAACTGGTCCGTCGTTCGGTCTATCGCTATCCCACTACTATGAACGTGAACCTGTACGAAACACACTATTCGTACACACAGGATGTTTCACTGTTCTGTCATACGTACCGATACAGTAAGAGCGGCGACTCGCTGTGGCGAACCGCCTATTTATTGAAGCGCCACGAAGCGACGTGCGAGGGAGCCATCCGCCACGTCTTCCCCGGCGGGGTCTACCACTCGAGACCGTCCGCGTTTCAACAACTGGCAGACGAAGGTATCGACGTGGAGGACTCTCTGCGCTACTATCCGTACAGGGCGACTTTCGACTTCGAATGCTACTTCGACACGCGTGACCTACCGGCGGACAGCACCAAATGCCGGTGGCTCGCCCGGCACGAACTTCTCAGCGTGAGTATCGCCTCGAACGTCCCCGGTCACGAGGCGGCGCGGTGTTTCGTCTCGACCGGGGAATCGAACGAGCTCGCGAAGCTCCTGATCGCCGCCCTAGATGCCGTGGGCGCGGCGGCATGCGCGGCTCTACGACCATCATACGAACCTACCTTCGAAGAGATCAGCGCGCATAAAACCGAATGGGACCTCAGGTGTCAAGAACAATCGGCGGGAAAGAACCCGTACACCGTACTCACCGAGCGCCTGTGCGACTACCTATATCAGCTCCCCGTTCTCGGTTTCAACTCGGGCAAGTACGACCTGAAGGTTGTCAAGAATATCTCACCCCTCTTCTCATGGGCGGAGGGATTGACATGTCGTCTGCCTTCACGATCAAACGGAGACGCTCAAGTTCCTGGACACAACCAACTACCTAGCCCCCGGTTTCATCTACGATCAGTACCTAAAGGCGTACTGCTGCGAGGTGACGAAGGGTCACTTTCACTAAGAGTATCTGGACGACCTGCGGAAACTAGACGACGCCGAACTGCCGCCGCGGGAGGACTTCTACAGTCACCTAAACTGCGAAGGGATCTCCGACGAGGCGTACGAGGGATGCGTGAAGGTATGGCGCGACGACGAAATGACGACGCTGAGGGACTTCCTCGTCTGTTACAACAACCAGGATGTGGCCCCGTTCTTGGAGGCCGTGGACAAACAGTTTCCCTTCTACCAGCAGCGACGCATCGACATGTCGAAAGATGCTATGAGCGTGCCGGAGCTGACCCTAATCTACTTGTTCAACGAGCTCCCGCCGACGATAAATTTCACCCTCTTCAACGAGCCGATCAAGGACCCGCACCAGCTCGTGCAGTCCCAGAACGTCGGAGGACCGTTTATCATCTTCGCACGTCATCATGAAGCCGACGTGACCGTTCTACGCCGAACCGAGTACGCCGAGTCGGCCAATCCTTGTCGCTCTATAGTGGGGTACGATGCGAGTGATCTCTACCTTTGTGCGTTCACGCCAGACAAGCCGACGAGGTGGTACACCCGCCGACGCGAGGAGAACGCATTTCGTCCGAAACGAGTGCATCGCTACAGTCTTATGGCCGTGGAGTGGCTGACGTGGGAAGCCGAGCAGACGGTGGTGCACATACGGCACCAGGTCAATGGGCGCGAGAAACGCGTGGGTAAGTACGTGGTCGACGGGTGGTGTCCGGAAACGAAAACGGCGTATCAGTTCCAAGGGTGCTTATTCCATGGCTGTCCGTGCACGGACAAGGAGACGAACGATGTCAACGGGAACCCTATGCGGCAACTGTACGCCGAGACGGTCGTCACTACAGCCTACCTTCGCCGCTTCGTCACTGTCGTCGAGATGTGGGAGTGTCAGTGGCGCGCGGCGAGACCGCCGTCCCCCCGTCGACAGTGGGGTTGCGGATAATTCACGCTGATGCAGATCTTGGAGGCGGTACGCGACGGTACCCTCTTCGGTCTAGTACTGTGCGACTTCGCCGTACCGGACAAGCTGCGCGCCGCCTTCGCCGCGATGCAGCCCGTCTTCAAGAACACCTACATAGACCGCGACGATCTCAGCCCGTTCATGCGTCGCTACGCCGAGGCGCACGAGCTCCTGAACCGTCCTCAACGCACGCTCGTGGGGAGCTTTTTCGGCACCGAGATTCTCCTCGCAACCCCGCTACTGCGGTGGTATCTGGAGCACGGACTCGTCGTCGACCGCGCGTACCAGATCGTCGAGTACGACCAGGTACGGTGCTTCCGTCGCTTCGGCGAGACGGACTCCGCCGCCTGACGCGAGGGCGACACCGACCCCGACAAAGCCATCCTCGCCGAGACGTTTAAACTTCTCGGGAATAGTTGCTATGGAAAAACGATTACGCGAGTCGATCTCCACAGGGACATCAAGTACTGTACGAATACCGGGGCCTCGAC
The DNA here is from genome assembly GCA_963995525.1 of Escarpia spicata. Classification (NCBI taxonomy): domain Eukaryota; kingdom Metazoa; phylum Annelida; class Polychaeta; order Sabellida; family Siboglinidae; genus Escarpia; species Escarpia spicata. The sequence continues at coordinate 26,348,857 of OZ023208.1, forward strand.
GTTGATCAACAATCGACGCTTTCGACAACTCGACGTCGTCGTGCCCAATCGCCTCTACGAGGTGGCGTTGAACAGGCGGACCGTCAGGTACGACCTCCCCACCCAGATCGGCTACTTCGTGTACCAGTACGCAAAACTGCGCATGCTCCATTTCTATTACGATTTCATCGCCACCTACGTGCCACGCCCCCTGTTCCAGTACTGCGCGGTGGACACCGATTCAGCGTATATGGCCCTCGTGGGCCAGTGTATCGACGATCTCGTGGAGGAGGCCAAGCGCGAATATTACTTCGGTAACCGCAGCCATTGGTTTTTGTCGGAGTGCCGCGACGCGCACGCGGAGGCGTACGTTCAGTGCCGACTCGCCGGTCGATCGTGGGCCCCAGCCGACTGCTGCGCGGCCCGTCGAAAGTACGATAAGCGAACGCCGGGACTCTTCAAACAGGAATGGTCCAGTCGCGATATCGTAGGGGTTGAGCAAGCGTCAGAACGACATCGACAAGGACACGTTCCTCGTCGTGCTGCGGGGACAACGTAGCGGCTGCGGATGGAACCGCGGCTTCCAAGTAAAGGAATCGTTCGTGTTGACGTACGTTCAGGAGCGCGCGGCGTTGAGTTACTTCTACGCCAAGCGACGCGTGCTCGACGACGGGGTCACTACGGAGCCCCTACTCGTATAAATCCACTACCCTACCCTACCTTTACACTCGTATAACGCTTACCATACCAAGGGGCGCCCCCCTCTCTAGGGATAGGGTATGTATGTATGTATGCATGTATGTAGGGACTAATAGAAAATACCACCGAGTTTTTTCATCGTATTTTTACTTACTACTAAGCGATACATTCAATTCGGTTTCAGCCACCCTATGCGGGTCGAATAGGAACTTGCGACTACTGAGCGATACATTCAATGCGGTTTTAGCCAGTCGAATACGAGACAGTCGTTAGCCACCCTATCGTTGCCGAATAGGCCCTTGAAAACACTTAACGGCATGCCGCGGCATCGGAGGAGTAGGTATGTAACGCAATATTGTCCGCATACGTTAGACGCCGCGTTCTGCAGTTTCTTGTCGTTGTACGTCCACGAGTCGCAATTACGGCGCAGGGAGGTACGGAAGTCGGCGTGCAGCGCAGGCAGTCCGTACGAATCGAATTACTCGCCTTGCTGGTTCGCGTCCACGTAGAGGGCGATCCAGTGTTCCCCTCCATGTAGGTGGTGAGCCGCTGGCCTCGGAGCTCGTCTTTAGGCAGTACGCCGAAGATGACGTTTTTAGTGATCTTATCGAACTCCAGTCGGCGCATCAGTTGAAACATATCCATACTCAGTAGTGGTACACAGCTTTGCGGTTCCTGTCGATCTCTAGCACCGTCTCGAACTTGCCGTACACGACGACGTTCACCGTCCGCGCTAGCGCCGCCGCGAAGTGCGCATCCACGCGTAGGTTCCCCTTGCGCACGACGTTGAAATGGTCACCGTCGCAGCAATCCGGCGACAGGTCGAAGCCGAAGATGGTGTAGCCGCCCCCGAAATCGGCGCGTGTCAGTTCGTTGCCCTCGTTCTCGTACGCCTTCCCCGTCGCCGCGAAGAGGTTCAGATAGCTTCTGACTTAGGCCTTCGTCGCGAAGTTCGGCTGCAGCGGCTTGCTCGGCACATGACGTCTATCGACGAAGAGGGCGAGGAAGTTTATGCCGTTGTGCTTCGCGTTAAACGGGTTTTTATTGTAGGTCGACTTGACTGAGGAGCGAGTACAGGAAGTTATTGACCGGTCCCACCGGACTGTCGGCTTGGAGATCGGTATCGTCCCCCTCACCACTTTGACTCGTACGTAGTCTTACGCTCACCAGTTCCAGATAGTCGTCTCCAGACACCGGATTGAGAAACTCGATACGACCGCCCGCATCGAGGGCAGTCAGGGGTTGACGGTCGATCCACTATACGCTCTCGATGCTCGTCTGCGTCATCGGGACGGTGAACAGGTCCAGTTCGCTTTTTAGGCCCTCGCACGACTGTCGATGCACGAATACCATTCTACTTGGTGAATATGTCGCTAGGAGGCGTGTGTTTCTTGAGGGGACGTTTCGTCTTACTGGTCGTCGGCGCTCTGCAAGGTGGTTTTATACGTCGTCGTCGTTTCGACTGCTGCGCCTGCTTAATCAGCAGTCCGTACAGAAGGTCGGCCCCCGCCTCTTTCGCGCGCCTTTTCACCGACTGTTTCAGACCCCACCCGTCGACGACGTCCCGCGCCACGCGGAAGCCCGTCTTGAGAGCCCGCTTTCCAAGCGCCAAGGCCCCTCTCTTGATAAGCGGCATGGCGCTTCGTAAAAGGCTCCCGAAAAGATTCCCCAAGCCGTGACCCCGCTGCGCTCTAGAACCGACGAATACCGGTAGGTTGCCGCCGACCTGCCGAGCGTAGTAGTCTTCGTACACGGTACTGTCAGCCCTCGCCATCAAAACAGCTTCGTTTTGCACCGTCTGATGTGAAACGTCTCCACGAGTTTCCCCTGTTCGAATGGTATCCGAGTCCGTCCCTTATATATATTTCGATCGTGCCGAACGGTTTCCGGAGTAGGGGTACGTATTGGACGCGATCGAATGTATTCGAGACGGTGCCCCGTGCGACCGTGGATGGGGATGCTTCGGAGTAGCGGGGCGAAAGCATCGCCGACGATGCGCGATTCGACGATATCCGTTTAGTCGTGCAGGATATCGAGTCCCTGATGCATGTCCACCGTGGACGAGCCCTCGCGCTCGAAGGTGAACGTGCCTTCGCCGCTGGGGAAGAATGTGGTCCACGGGTCGAGCTGTAGGCCCGTCGGGACTTTTGATAACGCTCGTGCGGAACCCGAGCATGCTTGTCAGAGCACTCTGGAGGGGTATGGAAAATTCGACACCCTTTGACAAACGCAGCGTCAAACGGTTAGAGATCGGGCTGTAGTGCACGTTTGCCTTGACTCTATCGGTGCTCACCTTCTCTAGCCCCGCGTTGATTTGATGCATCAACTCGTAAACATTGTTGTAAAAACCGTGAGGGATGGTACAGGTGCCGTAAATCAGGGTCCCGTCGGTGGCCCGGAAAACGTTTACTTCCCCCTGTTCGCAAGATAAATAGATGACGGTTTCGTATTTTCTCACGTTGTACCACGTGTGCGGGAACTGTAGCTCCACCAGCCCGAAATCCCACTGGCCCGGTAGAGTCGTGATGTAGTGAGTCAGCGTGTTGTCGGGGTGATCTTTCATCGAGGCGTTACTCGGCAGCGTCAGATAAAAATCGGACGATGACATCGCGTTTCATAAACGGATTCGACAGTAGGTAACCGGGGCGGCTACTCAGCAGCGCCGTCCACAGATTGGAGTCGCCCTGGCAGCGCGATAGATTGTATATACTGACCATATGACCGTGTACAGGACAATGATCTGACACAGGAAGACGATCTCGTCTTTGGGACACTCGTTACCGCAGATACGCCATGGAACGTGTTCTTCGAAGGGGGGTTCGGTTGCGTCTACCTCGTCGATCGTTGTCACCTCGTCGGTCATCGTAGCGTGTCTGAGGTCTGTTAATACAGCACCCTCCCTTTTTAAAGATTGAAGAGCCGTTGCACAGCCCCTCTTCGTGCAGTCGCCAGCATCCCGACTGTCGCATCCAACGCGACGCGGCATCGGCTTTGGGGCGCTCTTTACCGCAGAGATGCCATGGAACGTGTTCGTTGAGGGGTGCATCGGTTGCGTCGACTGTTGTTACAACGCAGTCGTCGTCGATCGTTGTCACCTCGTCTGTGTTCGCAGCGCGACTGCGATCTGTCAATAGAGCAGCACCCTCCCTTTTTCGTATACAAAAATGAAGAAAGTCGCCAGCACCCCGAGTGTCGCATCCAACGCGGCATGACGCCTACCCGTTATAGTCCACGAGTACCTTGGCGTCGATCCAGCTGTTGAAAGAGGCCGGATAACAGGACCATTTCACGAGTACCTCTTCACCCTTACCACGTCGTTGCCGCTTCTGTAGAACCGCCTCCATCTGATACAGTTTATCCTTCGAGACGATTACTTTTTGTAGCTCCGGTTCGTAGAAGGTGCCGTCTAATACCGTTCCGGCGTCGTCCATCAATCGGTAAACGGGAGGGGCGGACGGGTGCGATTCTACTACACTGAAGAGCTCTTCGCTCCAGTTAACCATGTACCCCTTCTTGAACCGCCCCTTCGCCTTGCTGATGCCTACGCGATCTCCCTCTCGCAGTTTCGGCTAACCCCGCCGCCGCCGTACAGCCGTTGCCACACGCTCTCCTGATTCTCGGCGTCGACACTCGCCGGCGTCCTACCGATGCTGCGATGGTAGCCGTTGTTGTACGACAGCACGAGGTCGGGCAACGCCTCCACGTACCTCAACGTCTGATGCTTCGTGAAGTACCTCCACATGCGGGTCTTCAGCGTCCGATTGAATCGCTCCACGACACACGCTTTGGTCACTTCGTTGTGGGTCACAAAGTGATGGACGCCGTCCGCCTTCAAGAGTTTCTGAAAGGGCCTGTTGAGAAACTCCGTGCCCTTGTCGGTCTGCAGCGCGTTCGGCGGTTGTTGCTGTTGCAGCAGGCCCTCGTAGGCCGTAACGTGCGCCTGACCGGTTTTACTCTTCAAAGGAGCGCACCACGCCCGCTTCGAGAATACGTCAATGACCGTCAATAGAAACGTCGTCCCGTCGTTGTGATTTTTTGAGGTTAGCTACGTCGCCGAGATCGGCTTGCCACTGTTGATTTCGACCGCCTACAATAACGCACCGTCGTTTGAACCGACGTTTGACCGGTTTGTGAAGGGTATAGGCGTCCTGTTCCGTCAACCACCGCTCGACGGTCGGTATCGGTATTAGAGTCGTTCGGTGTAGCGCGTCGTCGCCGACGTAACTCCCCACTTGTTGCGGCTCGAAGTAGACACGCCTCAGTAGGTCGCGTTGAGGGCGCGACTTGCGTTGAATGGCACCACCGCCCCCATGGGGAATCTGACCGAATTACATAAAATAATATACAGATATACAAAGAGAAAAAGACTGCTGCTGCGACTACGGTAAGGCCGACGACTACCGTTCTTTGTCGGGGCATACTGGCTTCTGAACCTCTCCGGCGTTTCACCCTCTTTAATAGGTGATCCACGAGCGTTCAAGAGAGCGAGCGCGAGGCTTGGCCGTACGCTTTGACGCGCGTTGTATGTACGCTCGACGCTGGGGGTTACCGACAAGTTCCATAGGGACTTTCAGCCGCTTCAGATGACCACCGAACGCTTCCCAGCCGACCGGCGGTGGCGCCTTCTTCCTTTTTCTCATGAGATCGTTCACTAAATCTACCATATTACTTCCCTCGATAGCCACGCCGTCGTACACGAACTCCCCTCGGTCGTTCCAGCGGATCAGCGGGTCGGTTTTCAGTTTTTCCACCAGGAAGCGGGCCTTTTCTTTCAGATTTTTCGGTATGCTTTTCACGATCTCGCTCTCTATACCGGTCGGACCCGTCGACTGAGGCGGCGGCGGTGGCGGTGGCGGTGGCGGTGGCGGATGGTCAGTCGTCGACTCTCCGTTCACCACGGACACTCTTATCGGTTGCTGCGTCCGATACGTCTCCATGGTGTTGTAGCGACTCAGCAGTTGAATGTACGACGCTTCCTGTTCTCGTTTGGACAAATCCGTACGCTCGAGAACGGTCTCCATGTCCGTCCAGGCTACTAATAACACGCGACGTGGTCGTGGACGGTTGGAAAAATAACGGGAGTAGACGCTCCACCAACCTGGAGTCTACCAATGCCATCTTCTTCTCGTGCTGCATCAACCTATAGCCTGTCTGAGGAGCGGAGGAAATGTACTCTCCAACGGGGCTAGCAGCGCCGTCAGAAATCCGCCCGCCCCCGTTTGCAGGATGGCCCGCTTCTGTTTGACGGGTACTTTTTTCGTCGCTAGCTTGCGCAGATGGTTCCTGAATTTTGACAGTAATTTTTTCTGCTTCTTTGATAATTTCACCTTCCCTCTCAGAATGTTGTACGCGCAGTAGCACAGACGACAGATGAGGTCGGAATCTGCGTGGGCAAGTACGGCTTTTCTCATATATGTATTCTTCTTGTATCTACGCAACATCTGCAAGGCTTGGATGTGCCTCTTGACGCGATGTGTCGTCCGGTGCGACGCGTTCCACCTTTTATACGTAAACGTACTGAACGTTGTCGTCAGGAATATATCAGTGCAGAGGCGCGCGATTTCCGACGTCTCCTGTTTCAGATCCACCAGGAGATAACCGTAGGCTTCTGACGTGGCGTCTTCGAAGGCTTCCATCATGTATTTAATTCTACCCGGGTACATCTGCTCTGCCAGGTCACCCTTATGTCCGGCAACCCGGGGGCTCTTGAACAGCACCATATATTGCGAATTTAGGCTGATGGTGCGGTTTTCTTTCCCTTTTGGAAAGAGGTTCTGCAGAAGCTGCACGACTAACGCATTGCAGTGGTGACTTTTTTAGTGAACAAGGCCGTGACCCGACTGTCCGTTTCTTCCATAAGATCATCGAGTACGACGAGCGTCATAGTTTTGGCGGCTAAGGTCTTCGAATCCGGCAAACCGTCTACGAACAACACTACGACGGTCGTCATAGAGTCGTAGGCTGTTTTCCACTGTCCGTAACACCAAAGGATTTTCTCCGGAGGCGGTTCGATCATTGACGAAGCGAATCGCAGGAGACGAGTGACGAAAGTGGTCTTACCATACCCCGTAGGTCCGGCTACTATACACGCAAAAGGGTGCTTCAACGACGTATCCATAGCGAGGACTGGTGCCCGGCCGACGAGTGAGGTATTTTTAATCGTTTCTTCTATATAAGGTACGCACCTCCATCAACAGCTTGCCCAGCATGTTTTGATTTTCTTGACCCCCGTAACCACAACCCCAAAACCCCTCTTTCGACGGTACCCACTCCACCAGTTCGACATTCCCGCTAGCCAACAGGCAGTCTCTCAACTTTTTCGACGCCCTGAACTTGGCCATTAACAGAGCCTTCATACATTCGACCCTAACGGCGTCCCATTCGTCCCCCGTTCTCGTTTTCCTGATGAGGTAGCTTCTTCGCTTCGCTATATAAGCCGACCACGCCTCTTTGATATACAGTCATTTGCAAAAGGTTAAGACCAGACACGATTTTTTGAAGAAATTTTACAAAACTTTGATTTTTTGGCCTTCATATAACATTATATAATTTTTTTCGCCAAATAATCGTAGTACAACATAATATTAAACTTTTTGTCGTCCAAAAGTGTCAGTGTCTCTACTTTTAAGTATTTAGTGTGGCCTCCTTTGCTGCCATTGGCCGCCTGGATACGACGTGGCATGCTAGAAACCAGAGATTCGAAGTATTCCTTGGTGATTTCTGTGACCCAAACGTCCTTGGTAGCTTGTTTCAGGTTTTGAGCGCTTGATGGTTGTTTGTCTGCCACCTTATCCTTCATTATAGTCCACAGGTTATCAATGGGATTTAGATCTAGGCTGTTCCCAGGCCATTCCAGAACGGAGATTATGTTCTTCTTGAGGAAATTAGTGGCTACCTTGGATCGGTGACAAGGAGCGCCATCTTGCATGAAAATCGTACATTTGTGGATGTCCATATGCAGTTGCAGCTTCTCCTTCAGCAACTCCACGTACCTAGGTCCATTCATAGTGGTGTTAGGTGGAATAAAATACAGACCAGAAGGGCCAAAACATGACATGGCACCGCAAATCATCTGACTTGGCGGGTGTTTCATTGTGGCTGCTGTATATTTCTCATCAAATCGCTTACCTACTGGCCGCCTAACGTGTCTCTTGCGAGGTATAAACTGTTGCATGGTCGATTCATCTGAGAACAACACTTTCTTCCACTGCGCGAGAGTCCCGTCTCTTTTTTTTCATCACTGGTGTCAGGCGTGGGTTCCGGGCCGGCTTGCGGGACTTGAGCCCAAATTCATTGCTGAGACGTCTCGAAACAGTACCGAGACTTATTTCCGTACCTTTTAAGCGTAAAGCAGCCCGAATTTTCTTGCATGAGCTCATTGGCGAGCGCATCACGATGCGTCTCATTGCGTGGTCATCCCTGAGTGTAGTTTTCCGTGGAAGACCACTTTTTTTACTGTCACGAAAAGTGCCATCAGTGTTGAATTTGACGATGGCGTTGTGCACAGCTGTCTTGGAATAACATAATTTAGTATTAATGTGTCTTTCCGTATATCTTTCTCCATGTAGAGTCACGATTTGTGCCCTTAGAACCTTTGTCAAAGACGATTTTTTGTCCATTTCAGGGATGAAGACAAAACTAAAAAACATCTAATCGATACTGATAGCAGCAGACAAATAACCTGGAAGTACTGACTAGGCGTATTGTTTCAAGGCCCAAATAGGATGATGCAATCCAGACATTATCTGATGCAATCTGATGCCATACCACAAAATGCTTAAAAATCGTGCCTGGTCTTAAACTTTTGCAAATGACTGTACTCCGCACCTTCTTCGTCTTCATTAAACATTGCCTTTCTAAACTGATAGGCGTGCTCGACCGACCTGAACACCCGACCGTGCGCCGCGACTCGACACGGGTAGAAATACGACATGATCGAGGCCGCCCCACGGAAACGTATAGCCGTATCCTCGTTTCCGGCTTCATACACGCGACTGTCCATTTCGTACATATGTCTCTCCATCGTCTGTCACTCTCCTTTAAACGAGGATACCGCTAGCAATGGTCTATATACCACTAGACCTACGCCAGCTACACCTAGGTACTCTTTCTTACACTATAGTCCTTATTATAACATCATACATAGCCACAAGAGGTCAGCACTATACGAGATACATATACTTCAATAGGGGCGCCACTGTTTACATTATTATAGCATTATACACAATCACAAGAGGTCAGCACTATACATACATGACAGGTCATTAATCATACTTGTTTTTACAAGTAGGAATCCAAATGTATGACTGACCTTTGATGTCCTTTGATCTATGGATAGTCAGGAGCACACACATACTACTCACAACATTAATAGCAACACAGACGCAAGGGGAAAATAACTCTGTTAACTTGTGTTGAAAGGCGATATATAGTAATGTCTGCTGCCACACGTTTTGATAGCGAAGTCAGTGATGCATTCCCTGTAGCAGGCCGTCTTCGTGTAATTATCCAAGTAGCGCAGCTTTCGATGTTTTACACAATCACCGTGTGGAGGCGGCAGGTTGGTCTCCTACAATATGGACATTCAACAGACGAGTGACTGTGGGTGCAGAACAAATATCACTTATTAATGGTTCTCGCCGTTTGATTCTCTTGATCTCTATTTTGTTATGACGTACTATCTATCACGCATCAATTATCTCCCAAATATCTGACATAAGCTGAGTATAATGTATTTCGACTATCCTGTGAAGTTTATTTGATAGATGGTACCTTGGACCATTAATAAAAGCTGTCACGAAAATAGTTACTTTTAGGACGGTCACTGCAACAAACGTGTGCATTCCTGCAGGGATGTTATCACCAAATTCCTCCACCAGTGGTATATCATCTTGGCGGTGCAGGAGAAACTTCAACCCGACCGCGTTATGTGGACCGTTCATGTACCCGTGCTGTTCGACGTTCACAACCAGCTCCAGGCTGTGTTTGGCTCCTAGAAACATCGAAACATTATTAACTGTTATTTTGTTGTGACATGATAATCGCCATATTAGGAAATACTGTCACGTTAGTTATTGTATATTTCATATAATGAAATGACATCTTATTTGCGAAGAATATCGATTAATTTGATGGTGTTATGGATTCCCACTCGTAATCCTAATATTCACCATCGGTTGCGGACCGCAACTGACGCAGATTCAGATTCAGACTGTTTATTACCAAGTAACATTTAAAATGTACGAGGAATTCTTGGCGTTGTGGCGTCAACATACGTACACGCTTGTCCCCACTGCCCCCCATCATACACACGCAAAATATACAATCAGAAACATTATGAAACTATACTAAAACTAGTATAAATTTAAAACAAGGCATACTGCCAACACATTTTAAGACAGTCCTACATCTATTGACATAAAGTGAACTTGGTAACATAATATTAATACATTCTGAATATTACTTAAAAAGTTCAAAAAGTATACATGTAATTAAATAAATAATAAATAAATAAATAAATAAATTAGCTGACGATATAAAAACTAAGCTCACACTTAAAAAGTATGTACATACATGTAGTTAAGTTAGTAAATAAAAACAAATGTAAACAATAAATAAAAAATAATAAATAAATACGTTAGCATGGCGACATAAAATCTAAACAGACTGAAAACAGTATCATGGCATCTCGCGGTTCAAGTGACTCACAGAAAAACAAGCTTAATATTGACAAACGTGTTTTTTCTGTAGCTGCACCCAAAATCTGGAATCAACTCCCTTTCGCTTTAAAAGCATTTCAGACCATAGATACCTTTCGTAAAAAATGAAAACTTATTTCTTTGAAATTGCATTGCCGCACTAACCTTCGGCGGTCCCTTGCTCTAATGACGACTGTAGCTTGTCCATGTTAACGATTTTGCCCAACGATTCTTGTATGTTGCGCCTTTGAGCTCAGATTCCTGGGGATTTAGGCGCTATAGAAGTTTGTTATTGTTATTGTTATTATCATGTGTCCGTGTTGATGTCGAAAACGAGCAGCGATGAGACGTTGTGATATCGCGTTCCAACATGTGAGAGCGGTTTTGAGAGACGCGGTCATAGCGAGTGCCACCCACCGTAATACTTTTCGTCGGTGCGATCGGACCAGATGTAATGGTAGTCGTCGCAGAAGGTGTCTCCCGAGTTTAACAGGCGGGTCTCCTGAAGTCCAGCAAGACTAACGTTGAGGGTGCTGAGTTCGCGTGAGAGGAGCGTCAGGGAGCCATTGAAGTTCAGCGTGAGAACGTTCCAGGTGGCGCACCGGATTTTCCTTATGGTGAATTTGCAAGGTGTTGGACAAAAACCATTGTCGATATTTCGGTCCGAGGTTTGTTTTCCAGTTGATTCGATCGGTTTACTTCTATCTTTTGGACTTTTCGTAGTAAGGTTTGCTTCACCGAGCCGGGTTACTAGCCCTGCGTCGGCTAGACAGAATGCCGATGACGGCTGACGGGTGTTCTATCACTCCCGGATTTGTAGGCTTGCATCTCGCGCATCAAAGTTTCAGGGATTAACCTACAGCCGCTGTTTGTTATGTCTTGACCACGACATTCAAAACGGTCGACATGCAGTCGCATTGATGTAGTGAACTATAGTGAAGGCAACGGATAGACCGCTTTAATGGTGTAATATCCAACGTTATATTATGGAGCATTTTATTATTATATTTTCCGTTTATACTGCTGAGCTCTCGAACTTGAACATCTTCTTCAACGACACACATTTTGAAAATTTCCACGTATTCCTCGCAAATATCTTCGAGACAGATGAAGACGATGCCGTGGTGCGAGGCAACGAGAAATGGAGGTTCACAATGACCCTGAGATCTCTACTCTGTAGCAGCAAAATCATACAGACTAAATGCGTACAAGACAGCGTCGCATTCCACGCTTCCACTGTTTGAAGTGAATGCGCGTGCCAAAGATACTGCTAAACAAACAATCGCTGGCGTACAATGCTATGGTCGCTTCGTTAATGTTTTATAAGTAGGGAAAGTGGGCGGTATCTTCGATAATGATCCACAAACTTCAGTTCTGCCGTAGACGCCACCGCCTAACATTACTGGGCATGCGTTGGCCTACAGGCATTCTATCCTATCTGTGCGCACGCTGTGGCATGGATCCGCTGCCACAGCTAGGGGATGATGCGCATATCCATGTTAGTCCAAGTGTTGCGCAAGCCCGAAGATAGCTCTGCAACTGGCCTTGCAGTTTGCGGTTGATGCCGGTACAGGGCCGCGTTGGCCGGCACACGTCCACTCCGCTCAACACGCCGCGCTCAGACCTCTGAGTGACGGACGTGAGACAGGCAGGCAGAGACACTGAGAAGCTGGGAGAGTAGACAAGACGAGATGGCGTGAATATTTGGGGGATTGTTTTTAATATTCAGTCTCCAGACTATTGTAGTCGCAGGAACAACAAATCACCATCATTCGTGCTTCACAAATTCCTGTGCAACAATCTCGTCCCACACCGATTTCTATTTCATATAATTTTTGTTTAAATATAACCATATCACAGTGTTACGAAATCGTTTTGTGTTAGCTGGGAAGCTTGACAAATACAGAAACATTAAATATTTAAACACACATAAAAATAACCACCATCAACATGGTTGGACCTTGTAGTAACTTGCCCCAGGGCCCCAATACCCTAAATCCGCCACTAAATACAGTGAATAACCGATTTAATTAATTAAAAACATGATATTCATACATTTTCTATGCACAGTGCAAACCTTTTGGATCGAATCGCTATAAATACAGTATGTGAACAGAATGCAATATTTGTGTCGAAAACCGCATGTCGCACACAAATTGGCATTAAATGTCGAAACACTTTATCTGTTCTTCAAAAGCAACAACGTTTCAATATCTAAATGGATTTGTGAATATAACACTTTCGTGCACAAGCCGGTGACATTTACGTAACTCATTGTTACACAAAAGCATTCATCACATAAAAGTGAGGCAGAATCCGTGTTAATTTGAATGGAGTGTCGATTAGGTAAGTGCCTCCTTGGGAGACCGAATAACTCCCGCGCGGCGTGATACAGAGCGGCGGTTAACTACTGCACTCAATCAGCGGCTGTTGATGCATACTGGTCTCATTCTCTCCCCGCACAAACCCCTGAATACGAACAGCGCGTGACTACTGTTGTTGGCCGATCTTCGAAGTAAGACCCGATTTACGTTGTGGACTACAAGGTAAAACTGCGTGTGTTGCTTTATTGTGAAAAGTAAATTTGTGACGTATTGGAAAAGGAAATACTTGTTGACAGTTTTAAGCAAAAGTCACATATTTTTGAATTTATTTTGTATTGACGTCAGCAACCTTTCACCTTGGCAACTATGACAGAATTGGTTTTGTTAGTCGCATAAAGATATCTTGTATGAATGAACTGGAGCAAGTCTGGTGTGGAACTATACACCAGACGACGCCTCAGATATGCCACTACGTTGTTCTTCCAACGCACACCTCGCTTTGTCTATTTGCCACAGCAGACGTCCACACCAGATGTCGCCGTAAGTATAAACTGCGAACAGTAGCCATATACTAAAATTGTTGTGGTGTGACAGGCTGATGAACTCAGTAACTTAGTATTACTATTGATGTTAGCTGCCGAGTAAACATATACATTGTGATGTTCTATTTGATTGTGTTGATTGATTAGCGGAGGTTCCTGTGTGAGTATTGGCCACCACGTCCCCGACCTGTTGTTGTCCCTGGAACTATGTGTATATTGTCGGTGTCTCACGAAGAGGACAACATTGACAGACGTCATAGTTGATTTGGACTAATGCCGGTCCTCGAGGTTGTATTGTTCTTGGAATTGTACGGGTAAACTTGTTAAGCTAAACTCGCGGAGAGCAAAACGTTGACAGAGATTTTAGTTGATGTGTGCCGTGTGAGACGACAAACGGTCTAAAGAAGGACAGCGTAAACGCCATAAAGACGTCCTCAAATCCACCTTGAAAATATGCGATATTGACCCGAACACACCGGAATATGAGACTCTATCAAGAGCCAAATGGCGGTCGATTACTCGAAACGGCACACAGTCATTCGAAGCGAGGAAATTAACAAACGTAGCCAAAAAAGCGCGAGGATAGGAAGATTAGAGTCATGACAAATCTTCAAAAGTCAGCCTAACCACATTCTGGTTATTCATGTTCACACAAGTGGGATGCTGCGCTGAGCATAGATTGGTCTCATAGGCAATGCACGAATAGACACCAAATAACACCAACAATCCATGGAAAGATCATCATTGCCACGAGATTGTTGCTGATGATCATGATGGTATTGGTGGGATAACAACGGTCCGTATCACAGTGGTGGATCATCAAAAGTAAACGCTGTTAGGACATAATTGACCCCCAGAATGGCTTCACCAACAACGGTGTAGTGATGGTAGACGTTGACAAAGAATTGCCTGAGATGGTAGGGGATGATCATCGTGTATGGTGTTGAATAAACATAGTCCGTGTGGCGGTACGGGTCGATTAACTCTGGTTTGCATGTTAGACGGCAGAAGTCGTCGAATATTCGGACTATATTAACGATGTTGAGGAATATCTTACAGGATTCCACTGAGATGTTGCATATATCTTACAGGATGCCTCTGACGAAGCAGTCAGGTCAGCCGACGGTCCATGTGATGGGAGCACAGGTTTGTCCGTCGCGGAAACAAGGCGTGCATTCTGCAGCACAGCAGGTGACTGCGACGTCTCGCCACCCGGTTGCCGACACAGATCGTCGTCAGTGGGAGGTTAACACAGAGACGCGCCTTGAAGCTGTTGCTGATGATCCCGATGATCCAAGGCGGGAGATGAGAGAGTTGCGGCGGGAGATAAGTTCGGAGATGAGGCTGGATATGAATGAGGTACGTGAGATGCAACGGGAGATGATGCTGGAGATGAATGAGGTACGTGAGCTACGACTGGAGATGCACGATAAAGCAGTGCTGCAGGATGCAGCAAACGCAAACACCGATGAGGTGGAGGTACAGCGGCAGCTTCCCGAGATGCGGCGAGAGATGCGTGAGATGCAGGAGGTACAGCGGCAGATTCCCGAGATGCGGCGAGAGATGCGAGAGATGCGAGAGATGCGTGAGATGCAGGAGGGACAACGGCATATTCCAGAGATACGGCGAGAGATGCGTGAGATGCGAGAGATGCTACAGGCGTTGCTGCCAGGCACAATAAACGTAGCAGAAGTGGCTCCATCGCTGTTTAGTCTTGAGTCTGACATAGTGGCCCACGCCCGCCAAACAGTGGAATCAGCCAGAAGCCCTATCGATTCAGGTAACGCGAGTTCTTTAAATGTTCTGCTGGAAGTAACCAGAACTCAGAACTGAGAACTCAGAATCAATATATTTGACCTATAAATACGATACATATACAACGAATAACGTAAGTAATAGATAAGTTCGGGAAACTCCCATTAAGATATATAATATCGCTAGCACAGAAGCCACCCCATAAATATGAACAACAACAAAATTTACATCACACAAATCAGAATATCATATGACTTGTTTTTATAGTTGATAATTACTCAATGTATCAACATGCATACATAATACAAGGACTGATTATATGTACTCGTGTACACACTGACGTACATATGGATACTTAGGTATACATTCCAATACGTATTATGAATTGCAAGTGACCAAGGACCACGCATCTACTTGTTCGCCGTGACATTGACACTTGGCTATGTGTGAGAAGCCAACACGGCTGACCTGTGGTAAGACGTAGATAAAACTAGGGGTTCTTGATAATGCCAATAGCGTTAGGTACCCCTCTAAAATGTGGCGACGGACTCTCGAAATAAGGGAATAACCGTGTTGATCAACTGTTCGATTTTAACACCTATGCAAGTACCCTTTGAAATCAAGACACCAAAAGGCATTTCGCATAGAAAACGAACTCCGAATGGTGACAGTAATCTTGAAAGTTGAGAGTTGTTCCTTTCAATAAACATGTAGTTGTACACAGTAAACATTGTGTACACGGTAGTTATATTTAACACTGCCACAATGTATGTACATAATGTTCAAATTGAAAGTCACTATTGACACTAGGCCATAACTGTGGTTGTTGTAAGTGCCGTGAGTAGTTAGTCTTATTTGCTCAAAATGATATATTACTACGAAAACTAAACATGAACCACCAGGATTGAAAAATTGTCTTGGCAGTGCAACTAATTAACACTGTAGGGGTAGTGTTTAGAACAAAGGAGAGATTATTGGTTAATGATAATAATAATAATAATAATGTACTTCTTTTCTTCGTAAATCCTTTGAAACCAAGCTCAGAGACGAATCAAGCCACAAATGATGGAAAATCTCAAATTCGATAAGCAGTATTAAAATTGTCAACAAATGTATGAAAAAACCAAGGAGCTAAGGTGGATTAGCAACATTATTAAGGTAAGTGTTTAGATGATGGAGAAATTGTGTAATAGTTTCAACTGATTTAACACGATTTAACATTAATAGGGAGGATATTCCAAACAGTTGGAACAGCAACAGAAGAGATTTAAAACTAGAAGGAGAGAGTTCAACAGAACCGGTGCAGCAAAACAAAATTTGTGTACGTGATGTTTGTTACCGCGTTATCTGGGATGTCGAATCATTTATGTTAAGGATAAGTGAGATATTACTGTATAGCATCGAGGAATCCCCACCTTCATTAATAAAAAGGTAAAGGTAATTTTGATATAGCGCAATATTCAGTCCACAGGACTATTCAAAGCGCTGTACACCTTATTCACTGGCAGACCTGTTCAATGGAACACTATATCGATGTCTCTGGGAAGTATCCAGCCACGCTACACTTAATGCGTGAAGACTATACGTACACGAATGTCCACCACTTTCTATATGTATGTACTCATTCATACAGCTGAGTAAACTGGAGCAACGTAGAGTGAACGAACTTGCGCAAGGTTCGAAACCGCTTCACAGGATTCGAACCCGGGTTCTTTTGATCGAGAGTCCGAAGTTCTATCAACTGCACCACCGCGCTCCATTAGACACCAGTGCATATTCCAATAACTATACACTTTACAACTATGTCATTCAGGTAGTGATTTAACCAGTTGCATCGATCGTTCGATGGAAAAACTCCACACACGTCTTCTACTTCAGCGACTCTTGTGAGCGTTATTCACTGGTAATAGCACTGCACCAAAAACCCCGACTATCTTGTAACAAAGTTAACCATCTTGTTGCCACAACAGCCACCATCTCTGAGAACCCAATGCCAGAATCCCAACTGCCAGACAATCCGTTGTTGGCGACGTCGCTGCAGCACGGTGACACCGAAGACGAGACGAGCGATCCGAGCAAGCAGTGGGGTCGCGCCTTCAGGACCTTCTGTGAAACGACAACATTCCACGGGCTGCGAAATGTTACAGAGTCGACAAGCCATGTCGCTCGCAGGTAGGGGGGTGGCTGCTGTCTGGGGAAACCATTTATCACACGACGGTAAGAAACAAATTAGTGCAAATATTTTTTTGGAATTACTTGACATATTTACCGCTCTTCGATTTATATATTTCAACCGCATCGCGCGGTCTTCGTCAGCAGAATTACGTTGTGGATTTGTCACATCACCACTGTCATATGACACAAACTGGAGAAGATCTGTTGGGAGTCTTGGTCATATGTTGGTGGACTAAACACCAGAGCTCATGTGTGACACACCCGTAACTTCTTTCTGCTTATGAAGACCGCATCATACAAATGGAAAACTTTTTTCTTGAGAAGTAAATAATGTTACCCAGGACACAGGATTGTCAATCCATTAATATTTTTACTGCGCATGAATTGTGTTAATAGTATCGTGGATTCACTAGTAATTCTTTAAAATATTGAAAAATAGATCAGTCGTCATTATATTGCAGTGCTGTTAAGGTATTTGAAATAATGCGAATGACACAAATACTGTACACGTTTCAGTATGCAAAACGAAGTTCTGCAATACATTATAAAATTATCTTCCGCAATATAATACTCCGCGCCGATTCGTCATTAGGAAATGGCATCTCGTGACGGTAACACGTAGAGTAAATGTAATCTAAAAACGCGGAATTAGTGTCTACAAACGACAGTCACACAAGACTGGGTACTAAATGTCAATCCGGCTATATATTTTAGCATACAGGAAAGTTTAATTACTGAAATGTGTGCTGAACATATTGATTTAGTGTGGTGCAAGCCTGTGTCGTAACCGCTTAAAGCCGATCGATGTCGCTTAAATGCTGGCTGGCGCCGGGGGAAGTTTCAACTTGTTTACTTATCCATAATATATTTGTATTATGTGTCTCTGTTACCACTCTCTATAATTATTAATACATTAACTTTGGGGCAGTATGTTTTTATCTCTTTCATAATATATTTGTGTTTCTGTTACCACTATCTATAATTATTAGTACACTAACTTTGGGACAGTATGCTTTTATCTCTTTCATAATATATTTGTATTTGTGTTTCTGTTACCACTATCTATAATTATTAGTACACTAACTTTGGGGCAGTATGTTTTATCTCTTTCATAATATATTTGTATTTCTGTTTCTGTTATCACTATCTATAATTATTAGTACACTAACTTTGGGACAGTATGTTTTTATCTCTTTCATAATATATTTGTTTTTGT
The DNA here is from genome assembly GCA_963995525.1 of Escarpia spicata. NCBI lineage: Eukaryota > Metazoa > Annelida > Polychaeta > Sabellida > Siboglinidae > Escarpia > Escarpia spicata. The sequence goes on from OZ023208.1 coordinate 26,367,245, forward strand.
GTTTCTGTTACCACTATCTATAATTATTAGTACACTAACTTTGGGACAGTATGTTTTTATTTCTTTCGTAATATATTTGTATTTGTGTTTCTGTTACCACTATCTATAATTATTAGTACACTAACTTTGGGGCAGTATGTTTTTATCTCTTCCATACGACAGAGATCAATTGCGTCGTTCTATGACCTTTCATTTCCTTCGACTATATTCCTCAATGCAATTAAAAATCAAATATTGTATTTATTTACGTATTTGCAACATTATTTTTTATCTCTCAGAGAAACGTGGGACTAAACACTGAATTCAATGTCTAGTTTTATGTGACAATTATTCTCCACCATCATATCATAATATTTATTAGTATATTATTTTAGTTGTATATTATTATACTAGTACCTATCTTAATAATTATTTATTAATACATATGTTATTGTATATTTATTTATTATTATTATATATTTTATTTTATTAAATTTGCTATATGTAATGTGCATTGAATTATAGCTTTAGCACAGTTTTGTTTAGCAACTTTGTAGACGTTTTATTTTATTGCTCACATTTTAGTACCTCTATTAATCATTACATAAGTATTAGTATTTAGACACATTGACCACCACCACTTGACAGTGTTATACTTTGTAAATAAGTGTCAAACGTAAGTATTTATTATTATTATTATAAACAAAGCAAACGATATGACAATGGTAGCGGAAGGGAAAGCAGACCTGCAAGAACAACTGACAGAGTAGAAGGATACGTTCATTAGACATAGATTGAACGTTAGCTTGGAGAAGAAGACGAAGGTACTTTGGGTAGGGCAGCAAAACAAAGAGCTGGAAATACACCTGGAGGGGAAGAAACTAAAACAAAGAGACAGTTGTGTATACCTGGGTGGAGCGACATGCTGGGACGGTAACTCAGACACTGAAATTCGCAGGAGGATAAAGACACGTGCAAACGCTTGGAGGAAAGTTGAAGGTGAGATGGGAGACAGTTGCATATCTCGTCAATTCAAAGTAAAGGTGGTCTGTTCATGAGTTACCCCGGCATACATGAATGGCCTAGAGACGATGGCACTGAGAGAGAAACAACAAGAGAGGGTGCAGGATTGTGAAAACAACTGGGTAAAAAAAATTGCGGTGGTGAGGAAAACTGATAAGCGAAGAATGGAGGAATTGAGGGTGGAGGTTGGAGTAAAAGAAAGCCTTAAGAAGAAGCTGGCGAGGAATCGACTACAGTGGGCTGGGCATGCGGAGAGAATGGCAGGAGAATGGCTGGCAAAGAAAGCAGATGTCCGGAAAATGGAGGGGAAAAGGAGGCGAGAAAGACCTAATCTGCGATGGGAGGTCTGCATATAGAGAGACTTGCAAGGATTTGGAGAGAAGTGGAGAACGAGAGTAAAAGACAGAGATGAATGGAGACGGTTGGTGGAGAAAGTAATGCAAGATAAGTGAGAGAAAAGAAGAAGAAGAAAAATAAAATGGAAATCGAGGAACGGAACCAAGGCCAGCCTCATCCCTGACGACAGCGAATCAGGAGGAGAACAACATCTTTATTGTTGTTGCTGTTGTTGTTATTATTATTATTATTACTATTACTATTATTATTATTATTATTACTACTATTATTACTATTATTATTATTACTTTTACTATTACTGTTATTATTATTATTATAAATGTTGTTGTTGTTGTTATTAAACACTGGTCAACAAGTTCCAGATGGCGCCACTTGTGTGTGATGTTAGCCTTCCTGCCGCCATAAAGAAAGGCTGCGAGAAACTGTATTGGAGCCACCGTGTTTTTGATACATCGGCGACACGTTTGAATGTTGCAGGTTTCTCTGGGTCACCATAGTTCTGGTCAGCACCGTGTTGTTCGCCTGGCAGTGCCACGATTTGGTAGGACACTACTTCAGCCGGCCTATCAGAATGAAGATGTCGATGTCACAAACAGAACCGATCGTCTTTCCCGCGGTCACCATTTGCAATCAAAACACCTTCAGGTATCACGTTCAATCAGATCAATCAAATGAATTTTTGCAAAAGCAACAGCAACGTAATGGCATTCACATAGACAACTGTTTCTTTAATGAAGTTGTGTCGCCTGGTAGTCATAGGGCACTTTAGATGCCGTCTTCCTGTCACACCATAAACATAAATTACGATGTATATGTGTGTGTGTGTGTGTGTGTGTGTGTGTGTGTGTGTTTGTGTGTGTGTATGTGTGTGTGTGTGTGTGTGTGTGTGTGTGTGTATGTGTATATATATATATATATATATATATATATATATATATATATATATATATATATATACATACATATACGTATAAAATGATTATATGAAGTGACTTTATGATTGTATAACGACTGACTGAGCGTTTCGCTGTTAGTGTGTAATACATTGGTTCATGAGTACATTCAGCAGATTCTAACAATCAAAATGGCCTAAACGTTTACACCAATTATACCAAGTTAAGGGCATTTGACCAGGGGGTATAGATCTATAATCGTATTCCCGTCTTAGTAGTCAATGTTGGTCTATTGGTACGCGTACTAACCACGTGATGGTAATTGTTGCAGAATTGTAGCTGCTGCAGAAAACGGCTCGTACCATTGGTTGGACGACATGTACTATCAAAACTCATTGTTCAACTACACGAAGTGGAACGTTGGCAATGTATCGATGCTTGATGTCTACCTTCAGAATCGTCACCTCAAGGAAGACATGATTGCGTCGTACGTTTCTTACATTGTGACACTTGCAGATAGATATCAACCTATACAATTTACAATGATGGCATTGGCAATATTTATTTTAAAAAATAACGTTGGTTATAATATAAATTAATATATACATATATACATATATATATATATATACGGATTGTGATAGAGATGAAAACATTCGACGTCATTCTTAATTTGGACAACTTTGTATTGTAATTCTTTCTCGTTGGTGCTTTCTAATAACGTGTTATTCTCACGTTAGTTGCCGGTGGAAGGGGAACCCATGCAGCCACGAAGATTTCAAGTTGACCATAACAGATGCAGGCATTTGTTACACGTTCAATGCCCAGATTGGCAACAACTCCAAAGTCAATGCAGCCGGTATGTAATCGTATCTTCTGCAGCGGTTACGGGTGACCTGCCAGGTGTGTAAACCACTTGATATGAGGACTAGCAAAAAACGAAAAGAAACTTGATATTGATTAGCGAAGAGGACGTGGTAATAACTAATTAATTGCATAATGTTCTGTTATATGTCATCAATACTTACGCAGTAGAAACAGCTATTATTCTGTTGGAATCAAGACCGGCCTGCAACTACAACCATTCGGCATCAGTTGCGGTCCGCAACTGGTGGTGAATACTACGAGTACGAGTGGAAATCCATAACACCGTCAAATTAATGGATATTCTACAAAAATAAGGTGTCATTTCATTATATGAAATTTACAATAACTAACATGACAGTATTTCTTAAAATAGCGAATACCATGTCACCATAAATAACATTTAAGAACGTTTTGATGTTTCTAGGAGCCAAACACGGCTTGGAGCTGGTGGTGAACGTCGAAAAGTACGAGTCCATGAACGGTCCACATAACGGGGTCGGGTTGAAGCTCTATCTGCACCGCCACGATGACGTACCACTGGTGAAGGAATTTGGCGATAACATCCCAACAGGAATGCACACATTTCTTGCAGTGACCGTCCTAAGAGTACGTATCTTCGTGACACCTTTTATTAATGACCCAAGGTACCATGTAGCAAATAAACTTCAAACGATAGTCGATATAAATTATACTCGGCTTATATTAGACATTTGAGAGATAATTGAAGCGTGATGGACGTCATAACAAAATAGAGATCAAGTGAATCAAACGGCGAGAACCATTAATTAATTATATTTGTTCACTCGTCTGTTGAATGTCCATATTGTAGCAGACCAACCTGCCGCCTCCACACGGTGATTGTGTGAAACATAGAAAGCTGCGCTACTTCGATAACTACACGCAGGCGGCCTGCTACAGGGAATGCATCACTGACTTCGCTAACAAAACGTGTGGCTGCAGAGATTACTATATGCCGCCTTTCAACACAGGTTAACAGAGTTATGTTCTCCTTGTGTCTGTTTTGCTATTAATGTTATGCTACAACATTTCAGTGTTTTCATATAAAACCTGATGTTCGTGTAGCGATAAATAGGACATGTGTTAGATTAGTGTGATACTAGAAGATGCAGGGAGGAGTGTTATAACGCTGGTAAATCTGCAATGAACTGAACGATAATCAATTACTGACTTTTGTTCGACTCTCCTAATTAAGGATACGAAAATACACGCGCAAATAACGTCACGGTGTTGTTTTGAGCCAGTGTTCAGACAGACAGACAGACAGACAGACAGACAGACAGACATACAGACAGACAGAAAGAATGACAGACAGACAGGCAGACAGGCAGACAGGCAGACAGGCAGACAGGCAGACAGGCAGACAGGCAGACAGGCAGACAGGCAGACAGGCGGACAGGCAGACAGGACATATTTAACACTCTATGGTATATCCATTGTCTTTGTTCCCCGTCCAGTTCCCGTATATCGCTACACATTCCGCATTCTGTCTTGTTAGTACTTATCGAATCAAGATATAGTCAATGACATATTACTATATGTTGCATTACTGATTACAGATAACTCCCGCGTATGTAACGTCTCCCGGTATACGAGTTGCCTGTTGCCAGCGATACGTAAGTATACATTGTTAGCTTGTGAAGTAAACGCATGATTTGTGGTGTGACTTGCCGTTCGTAATCGAGAAATATATACTCAAAGTATGCGAAGACGCCGCATTAAGTCGTATATAAATATTTCAATTAATTTAAAAGTAACGATGTCGAGTAACAGCTAAACCTCTTAGGAACGGATGTATTTGCAGAAAGTTGAGTTTGAAATATATATATGATCAGCACGAATTGCTAAAAGACCTACGTGCCTCTTGTTGACAACGGCAGTGATCCTGCGAGGTGCTATGCCAAGGCTGTCATGGTTGAACAAAATGTGTCGATGTGATATGTTTTTATTGTTATCAATATATTTAAGGACTGATGGTTTTGATGTAAATTACCCAAGTGTTCACGTGATGAACTATACATAATTGTCTATACGCCGCTTGCTTTTCAGAGTCATTGAACACGAACCTGTCTGCCGAGTGCGTGTGTCCGAAGGCGTGTGATGAGTTGCATTATAAAGCGTCGATGAGTTACGCGGCCACCAATAAAAAAAACGAAAACCCATTCGATTTGTCAGAGGATTTCTTAACGAGAACAGGGAAGAACCTGAACGAATCGCTTGACACCAAAGAGAGAATACAACCGAGCAGACGGCAAGCTAACATAAAGGAAGCTATAAGAGTTCTCCGTATGCTACCGGAAGCGCCGTCACAAGACCTATCTGAACACAATCCATATCACCAACACCGGGATTTAGCCAGTTACAAAGATGCATCATCGTGCCATGTCGGTGATATACTGAACATGGGCTTACAGAAAATGGAAGACGTCTTAAAGAATACTTTCATTGCTGGTTGGGAAAATATGAAATTGCATGACTGTATGTCATATTCGTTCGAGCTACACCAACTAGTGCGACATTCAGTAGATGTGTTTGACCAAAAACAGCGGAAAGCCGCAATAGCTCTGCGACTGAACGAAAAGCTGTTCGCTTCGAAGAGAGCCTTAGATAACTTAGAACGAGTGCAGGTCGCGTACCATAATGCCGTCCCGTTGCTGAACGACGCAGCTTCACCGAATGGCAGCTACAACTCGTTCTACCTTACCTCAACACTGTTCAAGCAAGACGCGAAAATAAATGAAACATACAATCGACTGAGAGCACACATCAATAAATACATAGAAAACATTGGTGGGTTGCGACGTATCTACATCAAAGATGAACACAATATTACGATAAAAAACCAAACTATAGATATAAAAAATGAAACTACCGATGATACCAACGGTTTCTGGAACGCTTCAGTTGAATACGACGGGGAACTAAGATTTTACAAGTCGCTCATTATAGGACAACCGCTTCAACGTATTGCAACAGCAATGGATAAATTCAAAATCTATGCTGTACTTCGTAATATAAAGTTCAATAATTTGTGCAATTTTGCAGACTATGTAGGCTTTTATTACAAAAAAGCCTTAGACCTGTGGCTTGAGATCAACAACACAGACACGACCCGTATAATAACAGCATACGTAGACGATTTGAAGAGTGGAAAACCCGCCAGCAAACTACACCTCGCCGGCGAGCTTACGTTGCACAGAATAACGCATCTGACTATGCATTATAACAAAGTCCTTTTGAAAATACTTAAAAACAACCGTACAATGCGCTCATATGAGAGGAATATAATTATGGCCGATTGTTGGTGCAACGTAATGGCTTCACAAACCCCTTTGATGCAGGAATTCTATGCTAAAGTGTACGCCTACTACCGAAAAGCAACCGCTTACAAGAAAGCTGATATGAAAGAATATTTCAAATTTGTGAACGATAGTTCACTTAATTCGAAGCTAGTACGTGGTCAGAACATATCGTCTGAGAAATGCTCTGACCCCAGAAAAGGCGCAATACCACGTACGATGATGCTACATTATAAGAATGTGTTACGGACCCTCATTTGGTTCGAGAAAAGGCTGAATACTTTCCGTCACAAGACAGAAATGGATGGATCTTTTTTTAGGTATGTTACTTTTGTATTAATCATAGTGCACAAACTTATTTATACCTGGAAAATAAAACACACGCGTTTAATACAGCAGTTAGGAAACAAAAAACTTCACCAATGCTGCCGCACACAAACACACAGGCACAGTAAAATACACTGGTAAAACGAAAATGGATATATTTATTTATATTTTGTTTGTTTCGTGACACTTTTACGTAATTCCATTGTTATTTAGTATTTACTATCAACTCACCATTCCAATAGACACAGCAACAAGTTTCCCAAAATGTACGAAAAATGCACGCATGCACGCACACGCACGCGCATGCGCACGCACGCACGCACACGCACACACACACACACACACACACACACACACACACACACTAAAGACACATTCTCAGAACTAGATAGGTAACGATTAAAAGTAATAAATTTGTTGTAACAGTATATTGCGATAGCTGTAATATTATTGCGTTCGTGTCATAGCCGTCACGATAGAGTCTGCATGGCATTAATTACTATTGAATACTGAAAAGTGAACAATCATGATTGCAGTCCCGACCCATCATTTATAGTCGAAGCCACAGTGTGGCAATGGAGACAGTTTTTTCAACATAGTGAATCCGTGAATGGTGCTGCTACTTTTGTCGATTATAGACATATGCTAATAAATAAATAAAGTTACAAAACAATATTCAAAATACATGTTTACGAACACTATTACAATGGCACATGTCTCAATTGATTTGTGAACTCTACTTTACTCACTTTGACATGTCGACAGTCGCGATTCTTACACAGTGGGCGTGTTGTTACACCTGTAATGGTTAAATACACATTTTCGTTTTTATGTTTAGTTGTGATGAACCTCTGAAACCGTCACCTGATTGTGTTTCAGTCACAACTTCGTGGAGCTGAATATCTACATGCGCGATCTCCGGGTCAAGGAATATGAGCAACTTAAAGCATACACGCTAATTGATTTGTTAAGTAAGACACAAATTTGCATTGTTAAATTTGAAGATCTTAAACTGAAGGTGTGTTGTCGTCGTTATGGTTAGACAATGTTCCAATCGTTTCTGATGTTGTAATAAAATAAGTATATCTTTTCATCCCATATGTAACGGATGACCTTCATGTAAAATACCGGTAGGGCTTTTGTGTTGTTATACGGCTATTTCTACTGACGTTTTGGATATTTTTGTCGCTGCCAACGTCGATAGTTGCGGGAATGGCGTTGTCGGAATGATCTGAAGCAATTTCAAGCGAGAGAAACATATCATTGGGTGTTCAAATAATGCGTCATTCTTGTTAGCGTCATTTGCATTAATTCAATCACGAGCATTAAGAAGTAAATAACATACACATTTCGAATTGTCTGAAAAGCAAGTGTGTGAAAACATAAATACGTTCGCAATTTGGAGGCATTAGCGGAGGTTATTTAAATTTTGCGCATTGACGGATGTTAGACGAAGCAGGGCAGAGGTTAATTGTTGCGCATGCGTGTTACAGGTGACATCGGGGGTTCGATGGGGTTGCTCATTGGCGCGAGCGTCATAACCCTCCTCGAAGCAGTAGACGCCTTCGCGATCGCACTGGCCAGTCGGCGGCGTAAGAAGAAAAAAAGACGACGGCGGTCAACGGAAAAGAAGACTGAGACTAAGATATAAGCTGTGTTATAAAGAACGGACATAAATGTGTGAATTAATAGCTTATTACACTCACAAAGATTCACATTTGAGAAGAATGCCAACAAGCGGGTGTTGCTGAGACATCGTTGTTTCTATTGTACGTAACGCGCCACCGTTTCGAGTGAAACTGATAATGAAACGTTTAAAATAGAGTGTGTTTGTACGTAGCGCGGCGTTCGTGTGTTGCACAGTGTATTTATAAAGTACGGTGTTTGTATGTAGCACGGTGTATTTATATAGTACGGTGTTTGTGTGTATTATTGTGCCCCTAAGTGGCACGGTGTATGTACGCAGCCCGGTGTGTGTGTGTTCGCGTGTGCGTGCGTGAGAGCGTGCTCGCGCGCGCGCGCGCGTGTGTGTGTGTGTCGCTCTGTGTGTCAGTATGCAACACTGTAAGTATACAGAACGTAATCGTTGCGTGATACATTAAATCGAATCATTATTCTAAACATTCTGTAGTTAGTAACAAGTGGACAAGAACATACAGGATCCGTAACGTTTTGCTTACTTATATTCCATATAATAAACCGTATACATGGCATTCTTCGAGTCTGTATTATCGACTAGTAATTATTACCTTTTTCTTTGTGTCAAACGAATTCTGGTGTCGTTGTTTAGTGGCTACAGTTGTGCCACACGGTGGACTGGCAACTAACGAGACATTCTCTCGTCAAACATTATTTATTGACAAACATTTACGTGGGCATAATGTGTTTTTGTAAAAGGCAATTTTATATCTTTCTCTGTGTACTTTCAACGTATTTTATATTCCGACCAAACTTTACGTATTAATATCTTAGCAACGATAGACAAGTTCGACTGGTGGGGCTCTCTGGCGGCAAAAGTTAGTAGACTTATGAAATAGGCCAAACGTTTGCGTTGCCGCTTTATTGATGTCTTGGTACCACTAATACTAATAAACTACAGAGGTACACAAGCTGCAGTTTTGTATATTTACTGCACCACCCATATAAAATGTGTTAATAACATTTCCGGACATATCCTGCATGAGACTTGTTAGAGATACCTCATAACATCAATCATCATGGGCAACTAAAACCTATAATATTTATTGTGCAAAGTACAAAAAACAACAACAGTTTTTAGGTGGATCGATCAATGATTTTACAAAATGTCAAATGACGGTTTGGAAAGGTCAGACACACACTCGTCACGACGAAGACAATGTCGTATGCGAAGTCTTTTTTTACAAAATATAAATTCAGAATTATCTACGTAAATGTTTACCATATGTGTTGGTCTGTGTCTCAGAGTAACGGAGTCAACAAAGATAAGCTATCCGCTATATAACTGAACAACCATTGGTTGTGTTGAAATGTGTCTGAGAAAGATTCTTCATTTTTTATTCTTGCCTTTTCCGAACCTTGCTTTTTTTCAATCACACGTTCATTTGTCACTCACACCCCTCATATTCCATGCAACCATCCATCACTTGACCGCCTACGTCATCATTCTGTGAAATCTATGAGAGCACTTTGTAAAACGAATTCTTCACTAGAAGGAATACTAATTGTGTTATCTGTTATGTTTCTCTCTAAGTTGCCACAAAGTACAGCTACGTAATTTCCTCATCGCAGCTACTTTCAGGTCTTCGTTTTATATATATATATATATATATATATATAACGAAGACCTGAAAGTAGCTGCGATGAGGAAATTACGTTTTATATATATATATATATATATATATATATATATATATATATATATATATATATATATATATATATATATAATCGTTGATCGAGCCACCTAAAACACTATTGTTATTTTGTACCTGGCCCAGTAACTACTAAGAGGTTTAGTTTCCCATGATGATTGATGTTATGAGGTATCTCCAACAAGTCTCATGCATGACATGTCCGGAAATGTTATTAACACAATATATATATATATATATATATATATATATATATATATATATATTGTTAATAACATTTATATATACACACACACACACATACATATATATATATATATATATATGTATCCTCTTCCCGATGGTGCCCTTCCAGTACTGGTCTAGTTCGTCTCTCCACCGTCTCGCCGGTCTTCATCTAGATCATTTCCCTTCGTAAGGTCTCCGGATTGTGCTACGCGATGTCCATCGGTTATCTCGCAGTCTGCTGATGAGCCCTGCCCAGGTCCACTTCCGTCTTCTGATTTGTTCTATCACGTCTATGACTTTTGTCGTCTCTCTTACCCAGATGTTTGTTTTTCTCTCCCGATATGTGATGTTTAACATACTCCTTTCCATCTTTGTTTGTGCTGCAGCTAGCTATACGCTATAAAACGAAATATCGTAATATAAATATATATATATATATATACCCACAATTCGCGGCGCCTACACGTGTTAAACAAAACGTCAGCATCAAAGGCTCGTCAAGGCACTGTAATATCAACAGGCAATCCCGAAACGTCACCGTGAATAGGCCTTCACGTATCTGTAGTATCAACAGGGTTTCACATTCTGCCGGAAATTGTGAGTAACAAAAAACCGTTAAAAAGACTTTTGCTTGTCTCTGCTTGACATATTATCGCTCGCCTTGCCTGTAAATTGGATCTACGTCGGTCACGCATGAACTCCGTCGGTCACGTCGGTCGGCACACGTCCACTCTGCTCAACATGCCGCGCTCAGACCTCTGAGTGCCGGACGTGAGACTGCGGACAGGCAGAGACACTGAGAAGCTGGGAGAGTAGACAAGACGACATGGCATGAATATTTGGGGGATTGTTTTCGACATTCACGCTTCAGACTATTGCTGTCGCAGGACCAACAAATCACCAACATTCGTGCTTCACAAATTCCTTTGTATCAACCTCGTCCCACACGATTTCTATTTCATATAATTTTGGTTTAATATAACCATATCACAATGTTACGAAAACGTTTCATGTTAGCTGGGAAGCTTGACAAATACAGAAACATTAGGTATTTAAACATACTTAAAAAATAACAACCATCAACATGGTTGTACCTTGTAGTAACAACTTGCCCCATGGCCTCAATACCCTAAATCCACTACAGTGAATAACCGATTTCATTAATTAGAAATATGATATTCATACATTTGTTATGCTTAATGCAAACGTTTTCGATCTAGTCGCTATAAATACAGTATGTGAACAGAATGCAATATTTGTGTCGAAAATTTGCGTTAAATTTCGATTTCCTTTACCTGTACTTCAAAAGCAACGACATTTCAATATCTAAATGGATTATGAATATAACACTTCCGTGTACAAGCCGGTGACATTTTCGTATCTCGTTTTTACACAAAGGCTTTCATTCCATAAAAGTGAGGCAGAATGCGTGTTAATTTCAACGGCGTGTTGATTAGGAAAGTGCTCCATTGGGAAACCGAATAACTCACGTCAGGAGTGATACATAGCAGCGATTGTGGTGAGAGACATTTTCACAACTATGCGAGACTTCTACAAAAAACAACTTATGACGGGAAAGTCCGCGTTTTACTGGCAGCCCGTGACACGAAAGGTATGTACCGAGTCACGAATGACATCACCGGACGTAAACAACCAACAATGCTTCCAGAATGCAACGGCTTGCATGAAGATTTGGCGGAATGTTTTCTTGTATATTTCTTCGAAAAGATTACGAAGATCCGCCGTTCACTGAATCACCGTGACGCGCCACCACCGTTACTGCAAATCGACAACAATCACCACCACCTTTGTACTCTGTCAGCATTTACACCGACAACAGCCACAGCTATCGCAAATCTTGGTCTCTCGACCCTTCACCGTCAGCGCTGTTGAAGACACACATCATCGCACCAATTCTGGCGAGTATCGATCATCAGTCTGTCATTGGAATCTGCGACGGTGCCATCTGAAATGAAACATGCGCTGGCTACGCTACTGCTGAAGAAGACTGGTCTTGATGCAAATGACATTACGAACTACCGCCCTATATCCAATTTCAGCTTTGTGTCAAAGTTGTTAGAGAGGCATGTCGCGGCTGACCTTCGGCTTTACATCAACGAAAACAAACTGCTTGACCCGTTCCAGAGCGCGTATTGTCCGCACCACAGCACCGAAACAGCACTCGTTCGTATTCACGACGATATCATGCAGGCACTCGACCGTCGAAAAGGAGTAATACTCGTCCTTCTTGATCTTACTGTTGCTTTCGACACTGTGGACCACGCTATACTACTACACGAAATCCATCGGCATCCGTGACTCAGCGCTGGCGTGGGTAGCATCTTACTTGTCGGACAGAACACTGGCGATACAAATCGGCGATGCAATTTCTCGCTGGCAACGTTGAGTTATGGTGTGCTTCAGGGATCGGTTCTTGGTCCCTTACTGTTCACAATATACTGTATGCCAATCACTGCCATATTCACTAAACACCTCTTGAAATACCACATGTACGCCAATGATACTCAACTCTATGTCGATTTCCCACGTGATCAGCCCTGGGACGCAATGCTACTCGCCGTATCGAGCAATGCACCATCGACATAAAACGTTGGATGGCGAACCATCAACTGTTACTAAATTAGGAAAAGACCAAAACAATTGTCTTCTATACACCTAACACCAAAGTGCCACCTGCAGTTACGAGAGTCGATGTGTGTGGGTGTGACATCACGCCTCAGCCGACAGTACGAGACATCGGCGTTTTCTTGCACAGTGGACTGGATATGTCGGTGCACGTTGCTCGTACGTGCCAGGCGGCATATTTCCAGCTGCACAACAGCGCCAAGATACGACATTGCCTGACCGTTGATGCATGTAAAACCATCGTTCATGTTCTAGTGACCTCAAAGCTGGACTACGGAAAAGCGGTGTTGTTTAGCATCAACGAGCGATTGCTACAGAAATTGCAACGGGTGCAAAATTCAGCGGCGCGTGTAGTAACGCAGCAAAGACGCCGAGACTACCTCCACATCACGCCTGTGTTGATCACACTACACTGGTTGCCCGTTCGATGGCGTATAACATACGACATACTGGTGTTGACGTTCCTAGCGATGCACGACCTCGCGCCCGAATACATCGCTGACATGATTGTTGAATACACGCCGGGCCGTCAGCTTCGCTCCGCCGCAAGCCGTCACCTGAGAGTACCCCGCCACAATTAAAAATAATTAGGCGAGCGGCAAATCCTCAAAAAGTGCTTTATTTTAGGAGTTTAAATGGCCCCCCTATACACACCCAAATGTTATATCATTGGAAAGCCCTACATCTCCCCGTCACGATTAGGCCTGTCGTAGAGTTGCCAAGTGGTGCAGTAAGTGTGAATCTAATTTCAAACAAGGTCACCATCAAATGATCAATTTTAGAAATTGGGCGCTTCCGAAAACTTCCTAATATTACAATGGCTATCTAGCTACTTTATGTAAATAGAAAATGGCCAAGTCATATATTGTTGGAAAGCGTATTGTCGCCTCTTCAAGACAGTGTACGATACGCTGTTGTATCGAGGAATGATAAGAGTGACGACAAGGTCAAACAAGGTCACCCATCAAATGACGAATATTCGAAAGTTTACAATGCCGCGAACATCATGAAGTTACATTGACTGTGTTTCTACTTAACGAATACGGACAGGTCATATACTTTTAGAAAGGACAATTACTCCCCGTCAAAATGCAGTATGACGTGGCACTGTGAGGTGAAGCAATTTGTGTGGAGCGGCGTTCAAACAGGGTAACCGTCAATTGATGAATGTTAGAAATTGCGCTATTCCGCAAACGTTACACAATTTCATTGGTAGCGTATATCTAAGTCACCTACATACTCATGGCCATGTCATATACCGTTGGAAAGCATCATTTCTCGCCGTGAAAAGGAGGTACAAAGTCGAACCATCGAGCGACGCAGTACCCGTGTAGTGAAGGTCAAACAAGGTCACCATGAAATTCTTAATATTCAAAATTACGCCATTCCATAAACATTATAGAATTACAATGTTTGTCTATCTATGTGTTAATGTACACAAGGCAACACAATATACCATTGGAAAACGTATTGTATCCCCGTCAAAATGGGGTATTACATGGTACTGTTTAACAGAGCTACAATTATGTAAAGCGGACGTTGAACGATCAACATAGATGCAGTTACCATTTATATTTCACAACACCTTGAAAATCGAGCAATTTTCTTTTCATTTTGTATCTGCAAAATATTCAATCATCTCAAAGGATTGCACATTGATGAGTCAATTTGTTGAGGCTACTAGAAACATTCTACCCACCTTTACTTTCTATTCACTGTCATCGTCGTCATCGTCGCGTATAACGTCTTGGTCGCCAGTCGAACGTGGGTTTCCACAGTTTCCATTCCCATGACATGTGCACAGCTCTGTTCAACACAAACTGTTCTGACTACATGAACAATTGATTGTGCAGCGAGTTCTACTTCTACTACAGATTAGTCATCTGACGCCATTGGACCTTTGAAGAAGACAGGTACAAATTTGCCATTCTTTCTCTCCCATTCATGCTGCAGTGGGGACCCAGTATCTGGCTTGGCGACATGTGACGACGTCGTTTGCCACTGTGCCCGCCATGCATGTTCCTCGAAACTTGCTTCACATGGGGGAAGCATCGCCAACGACCTGTCCTTTTTGATAAGCCTCAGCCGCAAACGGTTGAGTTTGATGTGTGAACTCTTCCTTGTGTCCCTTAGGTGTACAACGCTGCTGTGAATGCCCGCGCTGCTGATAGTGCAGCCGCTTTATCGCTGTTTCCTACGTCGGCAAGATTGATGAAGTGGCCTGCCCCCTTCTGCATAACAACGTTGAAAACAGATTTTTTCCCAATTCCAAACAGGGAAGAAACTGAGTCACACCATGTTAGTGAATGCATGGCGGGAAGTATGTTGCAGAACTGCGGACCGAGTGCAGTACAAATCGAATGCACAGGTACAAAGCAGCGCCTGTCTGTGGTGCTGGTGCTGGTGCCAGTTTCAATCCACATGTTGACTGTATTCGCCATTTTGGGAAAGTAGTATGCAGCAAGCACTAATACATCTGTGTCTGGTGACTTAATTATTACTGTTCCTAGAACACCACATGCTCTGAAGTCTGCATCAGCAAAACCAGCATGCAGAAGCATCCTGGTGTCAGCTTCTTCTTGTGTACTGGCAACGTGTCGTCTTCTACACCTCGACTACTGATGGATTTCACTACCTCACCAACTGCGAAGACTCCAACAACCAGGAGTGTACACGTTGTGTGTGCTTCCAGCCACTGGGATGCATGACTGACCACATATTCACAAAGAAAGTTCACTAGTGATTGCTTGTTGGGTGTAACATTGAGGAACCTTTTCCATGGAGGTACTGGGCGCCCACCAATCACCTGGTACTGCTTGCAAACAGATGTTGATCCTACGCGGCGGTCCTTTTCAGCAGTTTTCACAGAGTTGTCGTCATTATATCTATCAAACGCTTCCACAACTGTGTCAGCTCTCTGAAATCCTGTCAGAAGATGCCTGAAGTATGCTACCGCTAATGCATCAAATGTATTTAATTGGTCCCTCTTCATCATTTGAATGACGGCTATGGCATCCCTAATATCTACTGTGGTTGCAGTGGTGCTTTGTGGTAGTTCAGATACTCTCTCGCCTTGAGTTTCTGGTTGATGGCCCAGTTCCGTTTCGTTAGTTTTCCGCATTATACCATCAGCATGAAAAATGGCCATCGGCACTGGCCCTATCGGATGGCCGAGAACGGTGGCCATAGAAACATTATCTCTGCACCCCGCCAACGACAGGGCTCTGCGGAACACAATCTCTGGACTAATAGCTGCTGTCACAACGCCTCCCTTCCCACATTTCAACTTAAGTCTTTTTCGCCATGTCAGCAAATGTTATCAGGCTTGACTTGCTGATGGGGCTGTAGAAGCTGCACGGTTCACCTGATTCAAGTGCGCCATCCACAAATCTCTCCAGCTTCTCCTCCCCAGCACCTACGATTTTGAGGAGCGAATGTTGCACATCCAGTGTTGCATGCAGCCCCGTAGATAAGTTGATGTGTACATCTGGGTGAAATTCAGGGTCGAACGGATTGGTCATGTGTTTAACAGCATGCTTGGTCAGAGCTCTCACATGCTCGTCACCCCTCTTCAGTGTGGATACCTGTACGTCTTTGTGATCCTTGTCTTCAGTACTTGTGTGGACAAACCACTCCTTTCTCGCATTGCTTTAGCATATTCACTCATGATGTGCCTCGTCAATGTCCACCTGACGAGTGGTGGCTTCTTTCTAGTCAGTCCGACTATACCACTGCTTCCCTTTGTATCTCTGATGACTGTTGTCTCTGAGCCCATGTCGCTCCAGATCCCACTGGAACTATCTCTTGAATCAAACTGTAGAGTGCAGGGCCACAAGGACACTGTGTTATAACTGTTGACGACGGTGCATATTATTCGTACAATTTTCTTGCAATATATAAACACCGTTAATATATGTTTTATATGCATTTCCCCAAATGGTATATGAAGAGGCATTATGCACGTAGGCAAATAGTTACGCAACCATTATAAACCTAGGCCTACAACGATTGTGGAATGGTGTAATTTTGAACAGTCATCATTTGATAGTGACCTTGTTTGATATTCACTATATACATAATGCTCCATTTAATAGTTATAGGTTATACCTCATTGTAACGGGAAGACAGCAAGCTTCCCACAGGTGTATAAATGGTCATCAATAATTAGGTAACATAATTAATGATTTGCCGGACTGTCTGCGCCTGATAGACTCTCTTGAACATTTTAAGTCACGTTTGAAAACATATATTTTTACAGCCGTATTTGTCGACTACTTGTAGCATGTATTATATTGAATTGATCTTAATTATAGGTAGTTTTTCAATATTAATATTTTAGTACTAATTATTTACTTATCCTATTTTATTATTTATTAATTATTTTACTTACTATTAATTTATTATGGATAAGTTAGGCTTATGCATTACGAGTGTTAGAAGCCTTACATTTTTACACAATATTTTACGAAACTTATGTAATCTGCTTACCGTGTAAGCTCGAACAATTGTATATTTATATTTTAACAAAGTTGTATTTTTATGCGTCTCTGAGCAGAATTATATACCGTATATACGGCGCTTTATAAATAACATTATTATTATTATATAACTACTGCAGCCAATCAGCGGCTGTTGCTGCATCCTGGTCTCCAGCTGTTTGTAAATATGTCATATATAATAATGATACCCAAGAAACAGGATTGTCAATCCATTAAGGACTTTCTGGAATATTTTTATTGCGCATGAATTGTATTAATAGTATCGTGGATTCACAACAGAACAATCATAATTATGTCGCAGTGCTGTTTAAAATTTGAAACAATGCGAATGACACAAATACTGTACACGTTTCAGTACGCAAAACGAAGTATTACAATACATATCTTCCGCAATATAATATTTCGCGCCGATTCGTCATTAGGAAATGGCATCTCGTGACGGTAACACGCCACATAAATGTAGCCTGAAACGTATTCCTAAACGTTTACCAGCTAACTGTGTTTACTATCAATTCAATTATTTCGCTACTTCTGATTAATATAATAATATAAATTCTTCTTCTAATTCTTCTTCTTATTATTATTATTATACAAAGTATTTTTATGCATTAGTGTTGGTATATGTATATATAGATATCCTGCGGAAGCTGCTGTATGCAGACGATCTGGCAGTGGTAGCGGAAGCATCTCCAAGAACAACTGACATAGTGGAAGGATATGTTCAGTAGACATAAACTAAAAGTTAGTTTTCAGAAGACTACTTTGGGTGGGACAGCAAAACAAACAGCTGGAAATACACCTGGAGGGGAAGAAAATCATACAAAGAGACAGTTGTGTATACCTGGGTGGAGCGACATGCGGGGACGGTAACTCACACACCGAAATTCGCAGGAGGAAAAAAGCAGGGGAAACGCTTGGAGGAAAGATGAAGGTGTGATTGGAGACAGGCGCATGTCACGTAAACTCAAAGGAAATATGCTCTGTTCATGTGTTACCCCGGCATACATGAATTGCGGGGGTGAGGAGAACTGATGAAGCGAAGAATGGAGGAATTTATGGTGGAAGATGGAGTGAAAGAATGCCTTAAGAAGAAGCTGGCGAGGAATCGACTAAAGTGGGCTGGGCATGCGGAGAAAATAGGAGGAGAACGGCTGGCAAAGACAGCAGATACGGAAAAGGAGGCGCGGAAGACCTAGACTGAGATTGGAAGAATGCGGAAAGAGAGACTTGGAAGGATTGGGAGAGGAGTGGAGAACAATAGCAAAAGATAGAGGGGAATGGGGACAGTTGGTAGAGAAAGTAGTGCAAGATAAGTGAGAGAAAAGAAAAAGAAAACTGAAATCGAGGAACGGAACCAAGGCCAGTCTCACCCCTGACGACAGGGAATCAGGAGGAGAACAACATAATTACTGTTGTTGTTGTTGTTGTTGTTGTTGTTGTTGTTGTTGTTATCAAACAGTGGTCAACAAGTTCCAGAGGGCGCCACTTGTGTGCGAAGTTCGCTTTCCTGCCGTCATAAAAAAGGCTGCGAGAAACTGTATTGGAACGACCGTGTTTTTGATACATCGGCGATACGTTTGAATGTTGCAGGTTTCTCTGAGTCACCATCGTTCTGGTCAGCACCGTGTTGTTCGTCTGGCAGTGCCACGGTTTGGTGGAATATTACATGAACCGGCCTGTCAGAATGAAGATGTCGATGTCACAACAAGAACCGATCGTCGTTCCCGCGGTCACCATTTGCAATCAAAACACCTTCAGGTATCGCGTTCAATCAGATCAATCAATTTATTTTTGCAACAGCAACAGCGGCGTCATGGCATACACATCAACAATTGTTTTTTACCTGAAGTTGTGTTGAATGGTGGTCACATGGGATTTTAGATGTCGTCTTCCTTTGACACCATGAACATTATATGACGACGGACTGAGCGTTTTGCTGTTAATGTGTAATAAATTGGTTCAGGAGTACATTTAGCAGTAATAATAACAAAAATAATGTTGGTTATAATAATAATATATATACATATATATACACACACAAATATATATATATATATATATATGTGTGTACATATTTATACACATATACGTATGTACGTGTATATATATATATACATATATATACATATATATATATATATATATATGTCACAAAATCGAGTGTAAGTATTAATAAATTGGCGGTACCCGATTTGACATAGCAAGTTATAGGTTTAGGTGCACTAGGATTCGGAGTGAACGAGAGACATAGCGTAACATCAGATATGTATGTACGAGAAGCCAACTGGCATTCCCATTTAATACTTCATCAATAAACATATGCGGTTCAGTGATAGTTGGCCAACCGTTACTCTGCTATGACATTATATTTATAACACCATACATTGTATTCGACGAGTATGCATCCAAATACGAATTTACATAGGAGACAATTTAAACAGCTGGTCACTTACATGAAGACGGGTATACACCGTTGTAAAGTCTATGAACTGTAACCAATGAATGTCTCGTGATGTGCGAATGTCAACGTTCGCATCGGTCGCGTTCTGTGAGATGTCAGGACGAAGTCGAAAGTCGCTCGGCGTTCGGCAAACGAATTCACGTGGATGAAAGCAGGCGACTCGGGCGATCAAGTAGACGGTAGATTTGCCTTGTCGATCCCACGCGAATCACCAGGCGACAACACGGAAACGATGTCACGACGTCGGCGATGTCGAGAAGGTCTGTCACGGAGTCTGTGTTACGACAGCTAACAGACGAAACGGTGGTGGCCTCGCATTCGAAGATCACGTCAAAACGGAACTGCAGTCGGTTATTGCTCAGTCTTCTTCAACGAGTGAGAAGTGCAGCGTCTCACAACTAATCAGTACTGTTGAAATGGTAGAAGTATTTACTACAGGCGTTGGGCAGACACACGTTTCAGCCCAATTCCTGGAGACGAGAGTGCAACACTTTCTTCTGCTCAAATGTTCGTCTGGCCTCGAATGGCCGTCCTGCCCTTATATAGCTTGATGACAGGAAGTTAGTCTGACCAATTACAACACTTAACACAAATTAAAGTCGCTCCAAAAACCAGCTCCCGAAACCTATCACACATTGAAGCAATCCATTCAACTCGCTGAGTTTAAAATAGATTTTGCGAGCTAAACGTGTGGCTATATAAGTGCTCATTCAATCTTTAACTTACGTGAATTACTTACATAATTAATATCACTGGATTCCCTGTATCGAGCCGGATACCACAATATTCATCGTACATTCCAAATCTCATGAATTAATCCATAATTTTAATAAAGCACGCACTCTATTCATAAGCTAGGTGTGACCCTAGTGTTTTTCACACCTACATTTCTGTAAACAACTTTTATAAGTTCATAATATAATCTTCTTATAACCACAACACAAGTAGTTTGACAGGTCACCATATAACCAGTCATGTTAAATAATTTCTACTGGTACCAAATTTGGTATACCTAACCGTAGAATTAGTGGTGTACGCTACAAATGAAATTAATTAAATCTGACTCGTCGGCAGTTAAAACGTTACACGCCTTAATCGCCAGAGAGCACTAGCGTATACCTCCGCGACAATACATACCAGAGATGGCAGCACCATCCCATCAACCATACTTTGTATTCAAAACCACTGTTCTAAAGCTTGATTAAATTCTATACAAACCACTTTGTGACAATATACATATATCTTGATTGTTTGTGGTAGAGATGAAAACAGTCGACGTCATTATTAATGTTGATAACTTTCTATTGTGATACTTACGCATTGGTGCTTTCTAATCACGTGTTATTCTCACGTTAGTTGCCGGTGGAAGGGGACCCAATGCAGTCACAAAGGTGTCAGTTTGACCATAACAGATGCAGGCATTTGCTACACGTCCAATGCCCGGATCGGCAACAACTCCAAAGTCAATGCAGCCGGTAGTAGACTTCTCGAGCGATTACAGGTAACATTACTGAACATTCTTCAGGATAGTTCGTTTTCAAATTAGAAACTTTCATTTTTCATATCCAAGAATCATGTTAAATTAGCGTCATAGGTACTGATGAAGTCGGCGTGACACGTCAACGAAAGCCTCTACCAGGTAATTTAACATGATTCTTGGATATGAAAAATGAAAGTTTCTAATTTGAAAACGAACTATCCTGAAGAATGTTCAGTAATCTTAGGACAAAGTATGGACAAGAATGTGTCAAAGACGTGAGGAAACTCGAACAATTGACCAGAAAGGTTTCGCGCCACAGAAATCACCTTGTATTTACGCTACGTTGCAAAGACATCAATGTAACACCTCCCAGTCTCAGTCTGAAATGCCCGATAAACACGACGAATGCGAGAAGAATAGTGGACAAAGCCAGGAAGGAACTAGTGAGAGAGAGAGAATACGTGTCATAAACAACAAATTGGACACGTTTAAAGAGAAGAAACTCGCCCTAGAAACGAAGCTGTTTACTTCGTTGTCAAGGGAAGAACAACAAAACGTCACGCGCCACACCGCGCATGTCAGCGAGAGTACGCATGAGAAAACAAAATGGCGCCATCAACAACAAATTCGGCGCTTGGAAGCGAAGAGAGACAGAACAAACGAAGTTGACCTTACCGGAACACAGCTAAAAAGGTGGGTGATAAATCTGTCGAAATACAAACTGTCCGGGGCCCAGAATAAGATATTAGCGAAGGGACTAAATTACGCGGTAACGCAAAAAAAGTACCAACCGAGGAGTTCGTCGTAGCGGCAGAACAAGCGACATGGAAACTACCACAAGAACAAAAAGACAAACTTCGTGCAGATATCGCGGGAGTTCTGAAATCAGCAAAAGTTCCAAAACAGAACCTAACCAGACAAGAAAGAACAGCCTTGAAAGAGCTGCAGAAGGAGAAGTCCATCACCATACTCCCGGCGGACAAGGGAAAGGCCACAGTCATCATGGAAACGAAAGAATACCAGGACAAAATGAAAGAAATGCTAAGTGACAAAGCGACATATGAGAAGTTAAAGAAGGATCCGACCAAGAAATATAAGGCAGAACTCATCAGAATGGTAAATTCCTTGGAGAAGGAGGGGAAGACACCAAAGATCAGTACTGGTACTTATATCCTACGCTAGAAAAAGTACCACGGATGTATGGATCACCAAAAATCCACAAGGAGAAGGTGCCACTCAGACCAATTGTCGACTACACACAGACAATAGCGTACAGAGTATCCAGAGAATTGGCCAACATACTACAACCACTTGTTGGAAAAACAGAACACCATACGGAAAATTCACAAGAATTGGTGAAAGAAATGACAAAGCTGAGAATGGAAAAAGGAGAATCATTTGTGTCATATGACGTTGTGTCACTGTTCACGAAGACCCCGATCAGAGAAGCTTGCAAAGTCATCAGAAAAAGACTAGAGAATGACAAGACACTAAAGAAGAGAACAAATATAAACGTAGACGACATCATGGAGTTGTTGAAATTTGTCTTGGAGACGACATACTTCAGATTTGGAGGAGAAATTTACCAACAGAAGTTTGGGGTAGCCATGGGCAGTCCAGTGTCCCCCATTGTTGTGAACCTGTACATGGAGGACCTGGAGCAGAAAATCATAGCCACAGCACCAGCCGATTGCCAACCGAGAAACTGGAAGCGATATGTGGATGATATAATTTGCCTGGTACACACAGGAAAGGCAAAGAAATTACAACAACACATGAACACTGTAGACCCCACAGGTAGCATAATTTTCACGCGGGAAGACGAAGAGAACAACAGCATGCCCTTCTTGGATGCAAAGTTCACCAGAAAGGAAGATGGCAGTGTGAAGTCCACAGTGTACAGGAAGAAGACGCACACTGACCAATACCTGAATTTTGCATCCCACCACCCCAAACATCAGAAGTTGGGAGTTGTCAGAACCCTTATGAACAGGTGTGAGACAATAACTTCGGAGGAGGGGGACAAGAAAGAAGAGGTGGAACACCTGAGAAGAGCTCCAAGAGTATGTGGCTATCCGTCGTGGGCCTTGAAAAAGGTGACAGATAGCAGTAAGAAGAAAAAGACCAACAAAAAGACAAAGGACAAAAACTATCGGAGCCAAGTAGTCATCCCATACATAGAGGGGGTCTCAGAGAGAGTACATCGAGTACTGAAAAAGTATGGAGTAGCAACGGCCATGCGTCCCCACACCACCCTCAGGCACCTGTTGGTACATCTCAAGGACAAAGTACAGCTAGAAGAACAGGGCGAACTGGTGTACCAAATACCGTGCAAGAATTGTGGTGCTGAGTACATTGGGGAGACAGGAAGACTACTCAAAACAAGACTGGAGGAACACAGAAAGGACGTAGACAACACGGAAAATGAGAAATACACAAGGAGCGGGAAAAAAAGATTGATGTCTACCATCAATAAATCCGCCCTTACAGACCATACGACAACTGAAAACCATATCATAGACTGGGAGGGAGTGAAAATTGTAGACAAAGAATCCAACAGAAGGATTCGGCAGATCAAAGAAGCCATCTGGATCAGAAAAATCAAAACACCCATCAACAGAGACGAGGGCAATTACGAACTGCCTCACGTGTACGATGACGTCATTCAGCGTCATAGGTACTGATGAAGTCGGCGTGACACGTCAACGAAAGCCTCTACCAGGTAATTTAACATGATTCTTGGATATGAAAAATGAAAGTTTCTAATTTGATTACAGGTAACCTGCCGGGTGTGTAAACCACTTGATACAAGGACTAGCAAAAACAAAAAGACACTTGATATTGATTTGCGTCGAGGGCATGGTAATAAAAAATGAATTGCACAATGTTCTCTTATATGTCATCGATAGTTACGCAGTATAAACAGCCATAATTCTGCAGGAATCAAGAACGGCCTGCAACAGCAACCATTCTGCATCAGTTGCGGTCCGCAACTGGTGGTGAATACTACGATTACCAGTTGGAATCCATAACACCGTCAAATTAATGGATATTCTACACAAATGAGATGTCATTTCATATTATATGAAATTTACAGTAACTAACATGACAGTATTTCTTAATATAGCGAATATCATGTCACCATAAACAACAGAATTACAGTTACAAAAACAGTTAAGAATGTTTCGATGTTTCTAGGAACCAAGCACGGCCTGGAGCTGGTGGAGAACGTCGAACAGTACGAGTACATGAACGGTCCACATAGCGGGGTCGGGTTGAAGCTTCTCCTGCAGCGCCACGATGATGTACCATTGGTGGATGAATTTGGCGATAACATCCCAGCAGGAATGCACACATTTTTTGCAGTGACCGTCCTAAAAATAAGTACCTTCGTGACAGTTTTTATTAATGGTCCAAGATACCATCTAGCCTATAAACTTCAAACGATAGTCGATATACATTATACTCGGCTGATGTTAGACCTTTCAGAGAGAATTGATGAATAATAAATATAACGTAATAACAAAATAGAGATCAAGTGAATGAAACGGCGAGAATAATTGATATGTGATATTTGTTCTGCACCCACAGTCACTCGTCTGTTGAATGCCCATATTGTAGGAGACCAACCTGCCGCCTCCACACGGTGATTGTGTGAAACACAGAAAGCTGCGCTACTTCGATAATTACACGCAGGCGGCCTGCTACAGGGAATGCATCATTAACTTCGCTATCAAAACGTGTGGCTGCAGAGATTACTATATGCCGCCTTTCATCACAGGTTAACAGAGTTATTTTATCCTTGTGTCTATGTTGCTATTAATATTCTTAGGAACGGATGTATTTGAGAAAGTGGAGTTTGAAATACATATGATCAGCACGAATTGCTAACATACCTACGGGCCGCTTGTTGACAGTGGCAGTGATCCAGCGAGGTGCTATGCCAAGGCTGTGATAGTTGATGTGTCGTTTGAACTTGAACCTGTCTGCCGAGTGCGTGTGTCCGAAGGCGTGTGGTGAGTTGCATTATAAAGCGTCGATGAGCTACGCGGCCACCAACCGAAAGAGCGAAAACCCATTCGATTTGTCCGAGGATTTCCTCACGAGAGCGGGGAAGCACCTGAACGAATCGCTTGACACCAAAGAGAGCATACAACCAGACAGACGGCGAGCTTACACAGAGGAATCTACAAGAGTTCTCCGTGTGCTACCGGAAATGCCGTCACAAGAACAATTTGAACAAAATGCACATTACTAATTCTGGAAGTTTATCCATAACAAAGATGCATCGTGCAATATCATTGTTATACTGAAAATGGGCTTACGGAAAATGGAAGACTTCTTACAGAATGCTTTCATAGCTGGATGGGAAAATATGAAATTGCATGACTGTATGTCTGATTCGTTCGAGCTACACCAACTATTGCGACATTCAGCATATTTGTTTGACCAAAAAGAGTGGCAAGCCACAATAGCTCTGCGACTGAACGAAAAGCTGACATCTTCGAAGAGAGTATTATATAAATTAGAACAAGTGCATGTCGCGTACCACAATGCCGTCCCGTTGCTGAACGACGCAGCTTCACCGAATGACAGATACAACTCGTCCTACCTACCACAACACTGTTCAAGCAAGACGCGAAAATAAATGAAACATACACTCGACTGAGAGCATACATCAAGAAATATATATATATATATATATATTATATATATATATATCACTAATGACCCTGACAATATATATAAAAAATAACTGCGCGTACGCGCAGTTTCCACTATGGCCCCACCTTCACGATCCGTATTAGTGCATATTTGGATTAGCCACCGCCATGCGAATGAGTCGTGACTGATTAAATTATCAAAAGGAAACGTCGACCAACTGCTATTTATGTCACAGATTCAGCAAAGAAAAGAAAGAAAATATATGGAATAAACGGAGAATGAACATAGCTACAGCTCATGACAGACGAATTGATTGAAAAGAAAAAACACCAGCTCTCCACGCACAAAGGTCGAACCCGCCGATGACATATTGAATGATTGGCATTGTTTTTTTTTAAATATAAAAACATACGACATCTCAACTATGGTAATGCCATGTTCCTTTTTCACTAGGTACATCTGGCTATACATTTTAAAGTTTAGTTTTAATGAAACTTTTAGGTAACGGAAACTTATTGAAGCCAAGAAACATTCAATAATGAAACCATTGTGTTTGCACCATAAATTATTCAGCTGCTATGTCCATAAGCAGCATAAATGCAACTTTATGAAATGAAATACTGTACGATATTAAAATAGCATAGGTGGTTATGTACTTTCTTATCTACAAAAGGTTTACTTTTAGTTTAAAAAATGTACATCTATAAAGAGCATAATAACATTATTGTTCATAAAATATTAAGATATATTGCATCAGAATAACAGTATGTTTTATTTTGTACTGGGAATTCAATATGTTTTTGTTTTGCCCATCATTTAGAGTAACAAATATTGAATTTGTTTCTGTCGAATTCCCGTTTCGATGACAAATAAAATGGCCATTGGAAATAAAGTTATAAAATTACAAAACTGTACAAGTAACGCATACTTTAAAACACTGTTTTCAGTCATCAGTGGTGTATTTAACTCATGAAGATCCCTAAAACATTTTGAATGTTGTAGAATATTAATATTTTATGAATTTTCTTTTTTATTGTAAGTGCAACTTTATCGACACCTTTTTATACACTACTCCCACTGTAGTTCACTTAACACAAACTTGTTTCAACACATTTTGAAGAATGTGCTATAGAACACAATCCAAACACAATGAGCATAAGAAAGCATACATTTTATTATATACTCCTATTTTACAACATAATGACGGGATGTTGTGCATTTGGATGCACAAATCGATCGATTGAACAAATCCATTTGAAACATGTAGTTATGTACATATTCCCAGCAGAAACCACATGGAACTAATGTGGCAGAACAAAGTCAGACATCTTCTGCACTACTGTGTCAGTTAACACATTGTCCAATTAATAGCACTGCTGTGCATTTGGATACAGAATGCTATCAGACGCACACATTCATTTGGAACACGAAGTGATGTGCAACTTCCCAATATATGTCGCACAGAACAGAATGGGGCAGTAAGGCACCATCTTATGTCAGGTGACCCATTGTCCAATTAATGGCAATGTTGAGTAGAGTATCCTCTTTCCATCAGCTCGGGTTTTTAACACTGTTGATGATCAAAACGTTCCTGCAAATAAACAAATTTGACTTTAGGAAACTGAGCATAAATATGTTCACAGAGCGCGGTGGAAAAACTGGTTAAGAAGTCGTCAGTGGTGCCCCAACGATCCTTACGGGTTATGGGAAAGTGAACTGAAGTGAAGAAGCATAAATATGAGTTAACTAATTCAACACTGTACATATTAATTCAGTTTAGATATTATATTACGGAACTTATCACCAAGTGTACAGCTGGCTAAATGGGAAAGGAATACTCAAATAAGTGGGGAAACAGGGACTTTTCTTCAAAAACGGCTGACTGGAAAGGCAAGACCCGTCGACACACAGATCCAACCCGCACTGACTGCTGCCGTCGCCGTCGCCCCCGCGCGGGCACTCGGATTGATGGATCGGATGTTATAATTATACTTAATTGAAAAGTGATACAGTGGACGGCAGGATAAATCAGCAATGCATAAGCTTCCTGCATTGTTAAAAGTAGCTGCCAATATATATTATGTCTACGAATTGCTGATTTAAAAAGCCATTGCTTGCAACAACTCACCTCGAAATCTGACATGTTGACTGTGTGTGTGACGCCACCAGTCTCTGTGTGTTTCACTGCGCCTGCATGAAAATTCATTCAATCTCAAAGTGATTCGCGCAAACACAATTATTTATCGGCTTTTTGCGCAGATCACACCCAAATTATGCATAAACATGCAAGACATAAGTAGCAGAGACTGTAGTTACGGAAACGATCACGTTTTGATACAGTACATCTCAAATGTATATTAGCTTACCAAGATAATATTTAATATTTAAATGTTTGCATGGTCATTAGAAGTAAAGATCATATTGACCCCCTTTTCTAGAAATATTGGGCAAAATGACGTCATAAGATGGCCCATTTTTGCTGCTACAGCAAACGTCTGACGAGCTACTTGCTAGAGGCGCCACTGTCGCGGCAGTAGAATTGACCAATCAGCGACGAGTCTTTATGAAATGCCCGAATGTGATTAAAATGGCGGGTGATTTAAAAAAAGCTTCAGTAGGATGTGTTGTTGAGTGGGTGGTTGCTGTTGCTGACATCGTGTGTGATGACGTCAACGGGATGGCCCCGCCCGTTTCTGGGAGTTTCGATGGCAGTTTTCGAAGTCGAGGGGCCCCCAACATTTTGGCGGGTAGATCGATGTGCTGTGATGATGGGGTTACCAGGGGAATCCTCCAACATCACAAAGCCACTCCGCGGAGTGGGGTGGTGCTGGAGCGTGGATATCGGTGTCGCCGCCTAGCGGTGACATGGGTATTTGTTTTGTGATGCTGATAGCTTAGAGTGGCGCCGCCTATCAGGTTTTGTTGGGTTAAGATTCGGAGGTTTAGCGAAGTGGGTCCGAGGGATTTGAATGTGGTTGTTGAAGTCACCGCCTAGCGGTGGTGTGGTATTTATTGGTCTTGGCTGACGCTTATGGTGGCTCCGCCTATCGGCGTTGGTCGGTTGAGATCCCGACGGCGTTTCGCGAAGAGTCCGAGCAGTTTCATTGTTGGAAACGAGGCTAAAAAGAGGTGTTATGGTAAGGTGCGATGAATCAGTGGTTTAGGAATTCGACAAGTCGACGAGGTGGTGTATATGGGAACTGAAATAGGTAAAGGGCGGTGTTATAGGGTAACCCGTATGTGTTTTGATAGACGTGGGAAAATATTGGTGTGGGGTGTCGCCGCCTAACGGTGTAGTGGGTGTTTGTTTGTGAGGCTCAGGCTTTGGAATGGCGTCGCCTATTGGGGTCAGCACACTGCTGGTTTTCCCATAGGCGACCATGTTAACATTTTGTCTGATTATAAGTAAACGTGACCTACAAAATGTCTTAAACTTCTCACCTGCTGTTATAATCAACTTATTGACATGCGGATTGATTATAAAAAAAATTGCATACTTCTACCTCTCGTAAAATGCCTGTATGTGTGACACCCGTCAATATTTACAAATGCAGGCAAGCATTACTCCGCAAACAGGTCACACAGGCAAATTCCTACCAAATATACTTCCGCTTATTCAAATCATCTAGAAATCTACCATTTTACAGTCAACACCTTCTGAAATTACACATGAAAATCTCCTTACTCGAATGCACTTATGTCACAGCATGTAAATTTTGTTTAAAAAATCAATTCTCAAAAATACACTGCAGTTTTCTTCAGGAAGTCTAACTAGAACATAACCCCAAGTAGGCAAGGCAATTTTGGAGAAATATGTTGAAACTAACACATTTCATAGGCTCTCCTATCTCATATCTCATACACTGTGTGATATTTTTTGTAATTCATCCAAGTGTTTGTTTTATACACATTTCAAAAGAGCCACCCTACTTGACAGAGCACCGTGTGAATAAGCATTTCACTGTCCGACAATTTCTAATCTGGCATATCTCTACACTGCACACTCATTCTCATGTGGTACGTTTGAACTCTTAACACAGTCTTCAAGAAAGTCCAATATGTGCTTTATAAGAATATCCATTTCAGCCAGTTGTTATGATAAATTCCAATTTATCTTGATTTGTTGGCTTTATGCGCTATTTACAAAGTACAAATATCAATAAAAATCACCTTAGGGTGTGAAATCATCAAAGGCCAGACGTCTCAAGCAGTTGCATAATATTACACAGCCTAATTAGCAGACATCCAGAAGACAATAGCACTTGCCTGATTGGCCAGAAGACAGAGCCAGAAGACAGTATCACATAGCAGTCCTCATTATGGTGGCTCACACCAGTGGCTATGCTCAAGTGTCATTATGGTCACTGATAAGGTCTTCACATGTGTTTAAATAACTGAAAAGTAAACAAAAAAGACTGTTGAATTACCATGCTGCAACATGATTGGTTTATTTTCATAAAAATGTCCAAACTGAGGCTTAACTAATGGCATTATATCCCCACCCCCGTTAATTATCACACACACACACACACACACACACACACACACACACACACACACACACACACACACACACACACACAAATCTTCATTCACTGTGATTTGGACTGACAGACTGATGAGAAGTCTGTAATTTCCAATAACTGTTTGTCTCTTTCAACTGTTTTTTTGCCTGGATTATTCCGCTGCGATATTACAATGAAGGAGACTACAAATGAGATGAGTAAAATTAGTAATAAAAAGGCACGCCTGTTCGTGGCAAGACGAGAAATCCATGTGGTTTTCAGCATGGTCATCGATACTTCAAACCAACACGTGCTGAAATATCGGAAACTCAAGCAGGACGTGTGCGGATGTCACGACTACATTTCGACGACTACTCCAGAGTGGTACAGGAAACTGCGAGATTACATGAAACTAATCATCAACTACACATGGGTATAAAGAGGACAATGTCTTCCGAATGTGCTTGCAATGTGGCTGCTTCAAGTGACCCTTTGATGAAGGCAATCCGTGCTAAACTGTACGACTATTACAAGTTAACCACCGCTTACGAGAAAGCTGATTTTTGGAAGAATATTTCAGTTTTATAGACGATAATTCAGTTAATGCGAAATTAGTACGTGGTGAGACCAGCTTTATACAAATATGCTATTTTATGGTAAATTATCTTTTGCTTGATGGTCTACCGTCGATTTCAGAGGCTAAGAATATGTCGTTACGGACCGTCGGTTGTTTCATGAACAGCCTGGAATCTTTCCTTCAAATGACTGAAATGGATGGTATTTTTTCAGGTATGTTACTTTCGTATTAATCACACTGCACAACAATTATTCACAGCTGCAACAACAAAACCCACCCGTTTGATACAGCAGCGAGGGAACAAACAACTTTCTCAAATGCAGTTTTTCCTATGCTGCCGCACACAAACAGATAGGCTGAGTAACATACTCTGGTAACACCAAAATGGATATATTTACTTATATTTTGTTTTTCTCATAACGCTTAAGTATAATTCCAATGGTATCTAGTATTTACTATCAAATCACCATTCCAGACAGCGACACATTTCCAAAATGTACAAAACATGCACGCATGCACGCTCGCATGCACACACACGCGCACAAACATACACAAACACACACACACACACACACACACACACACACACACACACACACACACACACACACACACACACACACACATTAATGGCACATGCGCAGACACTCGATACGTAACGATTGAAACTGAATATTGGAAAGTGAACATCTACGAAAGCAGTCCCGACCCGTTATTTATATTCGATGCCGCCGTGTGGCAATGGAGGCAGTTGGTACAACGTGGTCAATCCGTGAATGGTGCTGCTACCTTCGTCAATTGTTGACATTCTGCTCTTAAATCAATAAAAAAAATTACAAAACAAGGTTCAAAAGACATCTCTACGAACACTATTACAAAGGCACATGTCTCAGTTGATCTGTGAACTTTACAATCAATAGTATCGCGTTGATATATCGACAGTCGCGCTACATCCACAGTGTGATAGTTTACACCACTAATGGTTAAATACGCATTTACATTTAATTTAGTCATCAATAACCACTGAAACTTTCATCTGATTATGTTTCAGTCGCAACTTCCTGGAACTTAATATCTACATGCGCGATCTCCAGGTCCAGGAATATGAGCAACATGAAGCGTACCCACTAATTGATTTGTTAAGTAAGGCTTAAATTTGCATTGTTCAATGTGTACGTTAATGTAATTAAAGTGTAGTTGTAATTAAACTGCACAATGTGTTGTCATCATTATAATTAGACAATGTTCCAATGTTTTTGACGTTGTAAAAATATGTTTGTCTTTATTGACTGTGCCTATAATGGGTCATTCTTGTTTGTGTGCGGCAGCATTGGTGAAGTTTTTTGTTTCCTAACTGCTGTATTAAACGCGTGTGTTTTATATTTGCATGTGTGAATAACTTTGTGCACTGTGATTAATACAAAAGTAACATACCTGAAAAAAGTTCCACCCATTTCTGTCATGTGAAGGAAAGTTTCCATCCTGTTCATGAAAAACCTGGGGGTCCGTAAAGACATATTCTTATCCTCTAGAAGCGTATGTGGAATATCGGCCAAAATATCGTTTGTGATGATATAGCATTTCATGATAGATAAGAACTGACCACGTACTAGTTTCGCATTAAGTGAACTATTGTTCACAAAATCGAAGTACTCTTCCATATCAGCTTTCTCGTAAGCTGTAGTTTTTCGGTAGTAGTCGTACAGTTTAGCATATAATGCCTGCAGCAATGGGGTTCCTGCAGCAATTACATTGCAAAGACAATCGTTGAGAATTACATCCTTCACATTGATGCGTTTTTTTACGATTCGTTTCATGTATTCTCAAAAGGAATTCGTTATAACGTTCAACCAGTTGAGTTATTCTGTGCAAAGTAAGCCCGCTGGCGAGGTGGAGTTTGCTGGTGGGTTTACCACTCTTCAAATCGGCTAAGTATGCTGTAATTGCACGGTTCCTATCTGTGGTTCTCAAAACAAGGCACTTGTCTAACGCTATCCAGCGATTATATTCAAAATACAGAAAGCGAGACCATATACTTTCCAATTTCATAAAACGTACTACAGCAAATTGTTCGAATTTATCTATTACTGATTCAATACGTTGAAGCGGTTATCTTATAATGAGCGACTTGTAAAGTCTTAATTCCCCGTCGTATTCATCTGAAGCGTCCCAGAAACCGTTGGTATAATCGATCGTTTTGTTTCTTACATCTAACGTTTTGTTATTTATCTTAATACTGTGACCAGCTTTGATGTAGATACGACACAACGTATCGATGTTTTCTATATATTTCTTGACGTGTGCTCTCAGTCGAATGTATGTTTCATTTATTTTCGCGTCTTGCTTGAACAGTGTTGTTGCAAAGTAGAACGAGTTGTAGCTGTCATTCGGTGAAGCTGCGTCGTTCAACAACGGGACGGCATTGTGGTACGCGACATGCACTCGTTCTAAGTTATCTAAGGCTTTCTTCGAAGAGATCAGCTTTTCGTTCAGTCGCAGATCTATTGCGGCTTGTCACTGGTTTTGGTTAAACACAGCTACTGAATGTCGCAATAGTTGGTGTAGCTCGAACGAATCAGACATACAGTCACGCAATTTCATATTTTCCAAACCAGCAATGAAATAATTCTGTATGACGTCGTCCATTTTCCGTAAGCCAATTTTCAATATTCCATCGACATTGCACGATGCTGCATATTTGTTTTTGAATAACTTGCCGTATAGGTTATATGCCTATGGTACGGTTAACGGCGGCCCTTCCAATAGCACATGGAGAATTCGTGTGGCTTCCTCTATGTTAGCTCGCCGTCTGTCTGGTTGAATGCTCTCTTTGGTGTCAAGCGATTCGTTTATGTGCTTCCCCGCTCTCGTCAGGAAATCCTCGGATAAATCGAACGGGTTTTCGCTCTTTTGGTTGGTGGCTGCGTAACTCGTCGACGCTGTATAATGCAACACATCAAACGCCTTCGGACACACGCATTCGGCAGACAGGTCTTGTTCTATGACTCTGAAAAGCAAGCGGGGTGTAGACACTTATGTATGGTTCATCACGTGAACATTTGGATAATTTGCATCATACCCATCAGTTCTAAAATGTAATGATAACAATAGAAACGTATCATATCGACACATTTTTTTCATCTATCACAGCCTTGGCATAGCACCCCACTGGATCACTGCCGTTGTCAACAAGCGGCCCGTAGGTCTTTTAGCAATTCGTGCTGATCAAATGTATTTCAAACTCAACTTTCTACAAATAAGTGTACAGCCTTTGCTGAGAGGTTTAGCTGTTACTCGACGTCGTTACTTTAAAATTAGTTTAATTAATTATATACGAATTAATGCGGCGTTTTCGCATACTTTGAGTATATATTTCTCGATTACGAACGGCAAGTCACACCGCAAATCAGGCGTTTACTTCAAAAGCTACCAATATACACTTACGTATCGCTTGCAGCAGGCAACTCGTATTCCGGGAGACGTTGCATACGCGGGAGTTATCTGTAATCAGTAATGCAACATATATTAATATGTAATTGACTACATCTTGATTCGTTAAGTACTAACAAGACATAATGCGGAATGTGTAGCGATATACGGGAACTGGACGGGGAATAAAGACAGTAGATGTACCATAGAGTGTTAAATAAGTCCTGTCTGTCTTAACGCTGGCTCCAAACAACACCTCACGTTATTTGCGCTTTTGTTTTCATATCCTTAATTAGGAGAGTCGAACAGAAGCCAATAATTAATTATCGTTCTGTTCATTGCAAATTTACCAGTGTTATAACACTCCTCCCTGGATCTTCTAGTATCACACTAATCTAACATATGTCCTATTTATGGCTACACGAACATCAGGTTTTATATTAAAACAACGAAATGGTCTAGCGCAACAGTAGTATCTGTGTGCTTCTGACTATCCATAGATCAAAGGACGTCAAAGGGCTGTGGGTCAGTCATACATTTGGATTCCTACTTGTAAAAACAAGTATGATTAATGATCTGTCATGTATGTATAGTGCTGACCTCTTGTGTTTGTGTATAATGTAAACAGTGGCGCCCCTAGTGAAGTATATGTATAGACGTCACTAAATAACACTAATTAACACTAATTATTCACTAACTAGTACTAGTTAGTCTTAATTAACACTAATTAACAATAATTAGTCACTAATTAACACTAATTATTCACAAATTAGTCACTAATTAGCACTAAATAACACTAATTGATTACTAAAAAACATTAATTTGTAACTAATTAGCACTAATTAATTACTAATTAGCACTAATTAGTCACTAGTTATTTCACTAGAGGCACTACTGTGTACGTGTAGCAGAAAGAAAGGGTAATTAGTTGTAGTATTTTTTTTTTTTTATAAGTGCCCTACTGTGGTAGCGCGTTAACCATGTAGTCAGTATCTCATTTCCCTACTTAGCTATGATTGATGACTTTTTTTATAGCAGCGGGGTAACCTAGCAACGATCCCGCTGTAGGCTAAATGTAGCAGGGCCCGTCGACGGTTAATGTACGACTTTATGGATGAGCCGGAACGGTAGGCTAATAATAGCGACTGATGGAGCGGGCTAGCCGGGTACACCAGGGATTTTATTTATTCGTACTGTGGAGTGGATAGGAATAGACTGTTAAAGCCCAAGTGTGTGTGAGGACCACGCGTTTTATTTGATCGAAGTAGCATAGCAGCTCGCTGTACTGGTAAGCTGAAGCGATCCTCGTAGTGAATTATTGATGACTACAATGTGAAAAAAGGAAAAGGAGACGGCGAAGTATGGTAAATATGTAAAGTATATATTTTAATAGAGTTCACCTATAGAAAAAGTCTTGCCATCTCTACATGATAGGCGCCCCTAGGTAAGGCGTTTGAAAGGGAGGAAATGACCACCGATAGGCGGGGAGCGAGTGTCCTTGTCAATTGTAGAACTACCTCCGTTAGGCGGGGAGGCGGTGTGAACGGGAGTGCGCGTGTCCTTGTCCACTGTAGCCGGAGAGTCGGCGTCGATGGACGCATTACGAAGCGTTGGATAAGAAACGTTATAGCCTCTAAGTGGACCCCCGAACCGGCCGCCTGGATAAGGTGGGCGAGCTGGTCCAGTGTACGTTCCGAAGTCGTCTCGTGTCGGCGGTAGCTGCAGGCCGAGCAGAGCGGCGCGATCACGTCCCGCGGTAAGCGGGCGCCCGTCACGGGGCGGCGGCAGCGAGCGGCCACGACCGGCGGTAATCGGAGCGCCTCGACCAGCGGTAAGTGGGCGCCCAAATCCGTTACGCAGCTGTGGTGGTGGTAGCGGGTGAGAGAGGGTTGGTGCCTGGACACCGTGGGATGGCTTCTCGTTGAGGGCGTCCCAGTCTAGCGACTCGGGTACGGGAGACGGTGTCCCAAAGCCGGGCCAAGTGATGGGAAGGCCTCGAGCCGCTAAAAAGTAGGCCCTGTAAACATAGAAAGGGTCGGTGAATAACGAGTGAAATGTTAAAAGTAGCGTGTTAAAGGTAGAAAAAGTAGGCTATGTAAACTTAGAAAGACTCGTTTAGTGAATGTTAAAAGCACGAAGTGTAAAGTACCAGTCGAGCTCCCGTCGTGCACGCGTAAAACAAACGCGCAGTTCCTCGTATGTTGGGTCCGAACTCATCGTGACTTTGTAACGAAATGAGAGCTGTTGTATTCAGCACGCGCTGTAGACGTATGAAGGCCTGCCGTCGGGCACGTAGGCCTTTATCGAAAGGATTGCGCAATATAACGAAAGGATTGCGCAATATTAAAAAGCGCCTAATAAATATCTCAATGTATGAAATGAACGGTGTATATCGCGAAATACCGACTAGAGACTCGTATGAGAAGGTTATTTTTTTTAAATAACACTGTAAAAGCGAACGAAAAGCGAGTGTACTGACGCGACCCGCCCCTTTTTTGTATTTTCAATCAGATTGCCTGACTCGCTAGCCGCGCGGTGTACGTGTTCGAGGGCACGTCCCTTCTGACGGCGCCCCTATAAATACCCCAGCTGAGAACGTCTCTCTAGTCGCTCGTTTGTGGTGTGGTGTTAACGTTGTTTCTCTTCGCTCTTACAGACTAACTGCTATGGTTGCTGCTCAAGGCGCAAAACTCGCGGGACGAAGGAGAAGAAGATGCCAGCTCCTAAAATCTCGATCGAGCACGCTATTTTGAAGGCAATTGCCAACACGTCTGCCGCTGCTGTAGGCGTGCCTGAGCCCGCCGCTGCTGCTGCTGCCGTCGTCCTGTCGGCTACTACCAGTGAGCCGGTCGCCGACCCGCCTACAGCAAAGGCCGTCGAGACCGACGCGGAAACGTCCGCTTCGGTCTACGAGCCGCTTACGGTGAGTTTGAGAGAGCTCCTAGCGGCCGAAGACGACGGCCTGTATAAAGTGTCGACACCTGTCAGGATCGCCGGAGTTGCGTGGCGTGCGAAATGTACGTACGCGGGGTGTCCGGAGTGTCGATGCAAGATGTCGCGAATGAGGGACGGCGCCCTGAAGTGTGTGTCTCTGCTAAAGACCATATGGGGGGAGATGGAAATGTACACAGTCCGAAGTATGGCGACTATCCCAAAGCCCGAGTAAATCACGCTACGTTTGAATGACTAACGCGCTTTGCTTGTTGTGTGCTGTAGGAAGCTGGAACGACCGTCGATCGGGATCTCGTGTTAGACGGCATAGTCTCCGACGCCCTGAGGTCATCGCTCGAGGTGCATACAGCGGACCTTGTGGAATATAATCTTCCGACGGATAGACCGTGGGAGGTATCGTGCGAGGTGGTTGACGGTCGGGAAGAGGCTATGGACTGCATGTTCAAGAACGGCCCGAGAGCTTTGAATCGGCGTTGTGTGGAAGAATCGGGACCGGCCGACAAGCGGGTAAAAGTGGAGAAGATCGGTGAAAATTATGGGCGTCGCTGGATCTAACCGCCCCCGCCGACTACAACCCGACGTATACGACCATCCAGTTCCTGCCGACGTACAGTGGGGATACGGAGGTCGTGTCAGTGTCGTCGAGTGACCTACCATCGCTGACATAGGTCACCCCCACCTTCCGCCGGTGCCAAGACGTCCGCCTCCGAGCGAGCGCTTGGGGAGTCTATTGGTGAGTCCGTACTGGCTCGAGCGCGTCGTGTGTGTTAGGGGTGTGACCTCTCGGGAACCTACGGCCCCGTGGCGCATATGTTCGGTTGTCGCGAGAGGGCGACAGACATGTGCAAGCGCCATTTCCAGCCTGCGCTGGATGATTTCATGAGCAGACCGATCGTGCCGAGCACGGTGCGGTTAATCCTAGTACTTCACGAGCAGTCTTGGCTACCGGATCGCTACGCGGAAGCGAATTTCATGAAGGCCGTAGTCGACTGGTCGCTGACCGACTGGCTCACCTGCGGAAACAACGCGGCCCTGGAGACGGTTGTGGAAGCTTACCTGACGAGTCGGAGTTGCTGGAAATGACGTTTTCAAGCATTTCTTATTATCGAATATTAGTGTAGTAACGATGGTGAACCGAACATTAATGCCTGCTGTAGTAACGTCGGTGAAAGAATTGTATTACCGAACAAACATTAGTGCCTACTGTAGTGAAGTACTTGTATCGCTATCGTCTTTCACTAGTGAACAAAAATTTCACAGAGACCTGTATTTGCTACGCTTAATAACATGTTGAAACCGTATAAAACGCCTCGTTTACTATGAAACAAAGCATCCGTATCCAGAAACGAAGTCCCAAACAAGCACGCATTCACCAAGCCCCTAAACCCCTATGAAGCCTAACAGATCTCCACAGCGCCTATAGTAATAATAACAAAACGCCTGCTTCCCTCGGTTGCCGCCCAAAATCACTCGCGTTGTATATACTGTCAATCACCCTGGCTGCCGCTTCACACAAACGCGGCCTTTATGCACTCACTCAACCCCTAGTGTCTTACAACGCCGCTACGCGCTGTCATCGCCTTAGTGTCTAACGAGGCCGCTATGGAGTCGTCGTTTATAGGCAGTAGATAGGTTCCGAACGAAGTTAATAACGTTGCGGCGTTGACTGGGACAGACGCACGCTGCCAAGAGTGTGACAGACGGGAGACTGTCCGTGAAAGTGCTGCCCCCTGATGGCGGTTTGCCCTGTATGTGGTCGTACCGTCGACCCTCTAGCGGGGCACACATGCAAGCGCTACAAATGCCCGAATTGCGATCGTGCTTACGTCGTCCGTAGCGGTGAAACGAAGCATATGAAGCATACGAAATGCAAACAACGGGACGACTACAAATGCCCGACTTGCGGACAGACTTACATCCAACGTTGTACTATGCTGAGGCATATGTGAACGGCGCACGGTAGTAAAACCCCTCCCCCTAAAGAGGCCGCCCCAGAGGATTCAGTGTCGGAAGCGCTACAGCGGGTCGTTCAAGAACACTTGTCGAGTATACGCACGTCCACATTGCACGGACCTATTCAGCCGAGATGTAACTTTCACCTGACCGACTTGGACACGGGGACGCTCGAGCCCCGACTACGACTGATGTTGGAGGAGCAGTCTCGGGCCTTTAAAATTAACTTAGGTTTCGGGTTTATTCTCAGACATAAGGAGACGGGGCGTTACAGATACTATCATTCGTCGTGTAACTGTTGCGGTCCTTTCCTCGAGTCGTCCGCTCTGATTACCAGTAGTCACTCTTTCGAACGGTTTCTCCAAAGCGTCAGACAAACCGACGTTCTACAGTACGTCATAGCGCAGAGGCTCGACTCGGGGTGGACGGCCGAATTGGTGACTAACGCGACCTTCTTTCTCAAAGCCATCATCCACCATCCTATCGGCTGTCTCGACGTGCGACACCCCGCCTACCTGCGCGCCATCAAGGCGGTTATCACTCTAGAGAAAGATACACACAATAGGCCCTACACCGATAACTTATGCCTCTTCCGCTGGAGCTTCATAGAGGCGCTGGCGTAGCCGATTTGAGAGCCCCGACCCTAAAGCTTTACGCGGACTACTCCATAGGGGTGAGTTCCGACGAGTTCACCGGCATTCCTCTGATGGAACTCGATCGGGAAGCCGACCGCCGAACTGGTCCGTCGTTCGGTCTATCGCTATCCCACTACTATGAACGTGAACCTGTACGAAACACACTATTCGTACACACAGGATGTTTCACTGTTCTGTCATACGTACCGATACAGTAAGAGCGGCGACTCGCTGTGGCGAACCGCCTATTTATTGAAGCGCCACGAAGCGACGTGCGAGGGAGCCATCCGCCACGTCTTCCCCGGAGATGTCTACCACTCGAGACCGTCCGCGTTTCAACAACTGGCAGACGAAGGTATCGACGTGGAGGACTCTCTGCGCTACTATCCGTACAGGGCGACTTTCGACTTCGAATGCTACTTCGACACGCGTGACCTACCGGCGGACAGCACCAAATGCCGGTGGCTCGCCCGGCACGAACTTCTCAGCGTGAGTATCGCCTCGAACGTCCCCGGTCACGAGGCGGCGCGGTGTTTCGTCTCGACCGGGGAATCGAACGAGCTCGCGAAGCTCCTGATCGCCGCCCTAGATGCCGTGGGCGCGGCGGCATGCGCGGCTCTACGACCATCATACGAACCTACCTTCGAAGAGATCAGCGCGCACGAAACCGAATGGGACCTCAGGTGTCAAGAACAATCGGCGGGAAAGAACCCGTACACCGTACTCACCGAGCGCCTGTGCGACTA
Source organism: Escarpia spicata (assembly GCA_963995525.1). NCBI lineage: Eukaryota > Metazoa > Annelida > Polychaeta > Sabellida > Siboglinidae > Escarpia > Escarpia spicata. Next base: position 26,408,137 of record OZ023208.1, read on the forward strand.
CCTATATCAGCTCCCCGTTCTCGGTTTCGCCGTGCCCAATCGCCTCTACGAGGTGGCGTTGAACAGGCGGACCGTCAGGTACGACCTCCCCACCCAGATCGGCTACTTCGTGTACCAGTACGCAAAACTGCGCATGCTCCATTTCTATTACGATTTCATCGCCACCTACGTACCACGCCCCCTGTTCCAGTACTGCGAGGTGGACACCGATTCAGCGTATATGGCCCTCGTGGGCCAGTGTATCGACGATCTCGTGGAGGAGGCCAAGCGCGAATATTACTTCGGTAACCGCAGCCATTGGTTTTTGTCGGAGTGCCGCGACGCGCACGCGGAGGCGTACGTTCAGTGCCGACTCGCCGGTCGATCGTGGGCCCCAGCCGACTGCTGCGCGGCCCGTCGAAAGTACGATAAGCGAACGCCGGGACTCTTCAAACAGGAATGGTCCAGTCGCGATATCGTAGGGGTTGAGCAAGCGTCAGAACGACATCGACAAGGACACGTTCCTCGTCGTGCTGCGGGGACAACGTAGCGGCTGCGGATGGAACCGCGGCTTCCAAGTAAAGGAATCGTTCGTGTTGACGTACGTTCAGGAGCGCGCGGCGTTGAGTTACTTCTACGCCAAGCGACGCGTGCTCGACGACGGGGTCACTACGGAGCCCCTACTCGTATAAATCCACTACCCTACCCTACCTTTACACTCGTATAACGCTTACCCTACCAAGGGGCGCCCCCCTCCCTAGGGATAGGGTATGTATGTATGTATGCATGTATGTAGGGACTAATAGAAAATACCACCGAGTTTTTTCATCGTATTTTTACTTACTACTAAGCGATACATTCAATTCGGTTTCAGCCACCCAATGCGGGTCGAATAGGAACTTGCGACTACTGAGCGATACATTCAATGCGGTTTTAGCCAGTCGAATACGAGACAGTCGTTAGCCACCCTATCGTAGCCGAATAGGCCCTTGAAAACACTTAACGGCATGCCGCGGCATCGGAGGAGTAGGTATGTAACGCAATATTGTCCGCATACGTTAGACGCCGCGTTCTGCAGTTTCTTGTCGTTGTACGTCCACGAGTCGCAATTACGGCGCAGGGAGGTACGGAAGTCGGCGTGCAGCGCAGGCAGTCCGTACGAATCGAATTACTCGCCTTGCTGGTTCGCGTCCACGTAGAGGGCGATCCAGTGTTCCCCTCCATGTAGGTGGTGAGCCGCTGGCCTCGGAGCTCGTCTTTAGGCAGTACGCCGAAGATGACGTTTTTAGTGATCTTATCGAACTCCAGTCGGCGCATCAGTTGAAACATATCCATACTCAGTAGTGGTACACAGCTTTGCGGTTCCTGTCGATCTCTAGCACCGTCTCGAACTTGCCGTACACGACGACGTTCACCGTCCGCGCTAGCGCCGCCGCGAAGTGCGCCTCCACGCGTAGGGTCCCCATGCGCACGACGTTGAAATGGTCATCGTCGCAGCAATCCGGCGACAGGTCGAAGCCGAAGATGGTGTAGCCGCCCCCGAAATCGGCGCGTGTCAGGTCGTTGCCCTCGTTCTCGTAAGCCTTCCCCATCGCCGCGAAGAGGTTCAGATAGCTTCTGACGTAGGCCTTCGTCGCGAAGTTCGGCTGCAGCGGCTTGCTCGGCACATGACGTCCATCGACGAAGAGGGCGAGGAAGTTTATGCCGTTGTGCTTCGCGTTAAACGGGTTTTTATTGTAGGTCGACTTGACTGAGGAGTGAGTACAGGAAGTTATTGACCGGTCCCACCGGACTGTCGGCTTGGAGATCGGTACCGTCCCCCTCACCACTTCGACTCGTACGTAGTCTTACGCTCACCAGTTCCAGATAGTCGTCTCCAGACACCGGATTGAGAAACTCGATACGACCGCCCGCATCGAGGGCAGTCAGGGGTTGACGGTCGATCCACTATAAGCTCTCGATGCTCGTCTGCGTCATCGGGACGGTGAACAGGTCCAGTTCGCTTTTTAGGCCCTCGCACGACTGTCGATGCACGAATACCATTCTACTTGGTGAACATGTTGCTAGGAGGCGTCTGTTTCTTGAGGGGACGTTTCGTCTTACTGGTCGTCGGCGCTCTGCAAGGTGGTTTTATACGTCGTCGTCGTTTCGACTGCTGCGCCTGCTTAATCAGCAGTCCGTACAGAAGGTCGGCCCCCGCCTCTTTCGCGCGCCTTTTCACCGACTGTTTCAGACCCCACCCGTCGACGACGTCCCGCGCCACGCGGAAGCCCGTCTTGAGAGCCCGCTTTCCAAGCGCCAAGGCCCCTCTCTTGATAAGCGGCATGGCGCTTCGTAAAAGGCTCCCGAAAAGATTCCCCAAGCCGTGACCCCGCTGCGCTCTAGAACCGACGAATACCGGTAGGTTGCCGCCGACCTGCCGAGCGTAGTAGTCTTCGTACACGGTACTGTCGGCCCTCGCCATCAAAACAGCTTCGTTTTGCACCGTCTGATGTGAAGCGTCTCCACGAGTTTCCCCTGTTCGAATGGTATCCGAGTCCGTCCCTTATATATATTTCGATCGTGCCGAACGGTTTCCGGAGTAGGGGTACGTATTGGACGCGATCGAATGTATTCGAGACGGTGCCCCGTGCGACCGTGGATGGGGATGCTTCGGAGTAGCGGGGCGAAAGCATCGCCGACGATGCGCGATTCGACGATGTCCGTTTATTCGTGCAGGATATCGAGTCCGTTATGCATGTCCACCGTGGACGAGCCCTCGCGCTCGAAGGTGAACGTGCCTTCGCCGCTGGGGAAGAATGTGGTCCACGGGTCGAGCTGTAGGCCCGTCTGCACTTCGGGACTTTTGATAACGCTCGTGCGGAACCCGAGCATGCTTGTCAGAGCACTCTGGAGGGGTATGGAAAATTCGACACCCTTTGACAAACGCAGCGTCAAGCGGTTAGAGATCGGGCTGTAGTGCACGTTTGCCTTGACTCTATCGGTGCTCACCTTCTCTAGCCCCGCGTAAACATTGTTGTAAAAACCGTGAGGGATGGTACAGGTGCCGTAAATCAGGGTCCCGTCGGTGGCCCGGAAAACGTTTTCTTCCCCCTGTTCGCAAGATAAATAGATGACGGTTTCGTATTTTCTCACGTTGTACCACGTGTGCGGGAACTGTAGCTCCACCAGCCCGAAATCCCACTGGCCTGGTAGAGTCGTGATGTAGTGAGTCAGCGTGTTGTCGGGGTGATCTTTCATCGAGGCGTTACTCGGCAGCGTCAGATAAAAATCGGACGATGACATCGCGTTTCATAAACGGATTCGACAGTAGGTAACCGGGGCGGCTACTCAGCAGCGCCGTCCACAGATTGGAGTCGCCCTGGCAGCGCGATAGATTGTATATACTGACCATATGACCGTGTACAGGACAATGATCTGACACAGGAAGACGATCTCGTCTTTGGGACACTCGTTACCGCAGATACGCCATGGAACGTGTTCTTCGAAGGGGGGTTCGGTTGCGTCTACCTCGTCGATCGTTGTCACCTCGTCGGTCATCGTAGCGTGTCTGAGGTCTGTTAATACAGCACCCTCCCTTTTTAAAGATTGAAGAGCCGTTGCACAGCCCCTCTTCGTGCAGTCGCCAGCATCCCGACTGTCGCATCCAACGCGACGCGGCATCGGCTTTGGGGCGCTCTTTACCGCAGAGATGCCATGGAACGTGTTCGTTGAGGGGTGCATCGGTTGCGTCGACTGTTGTTACAACGCAGTCGTCGTCGATCGTTGTCACCTCGTCTGTGTTCGCAGCGCGACTGCGATCTGTCAATAGAGCAGCACCCTCCCTTTTTCGTATACAAAAATGAAGAAAGTCGCCAGCACCCCGAGTGTCGCATCCAACGCGGCATGACGCCTACCCGTTATAGTCCACGAGTACCTTGGCGTCGATCCAGCTGTTGAAAGAGGCCGGATAACAGGACCACTTCACGAGTACCTCTTCACCCTTACCACGTCGTTGCCGCTTCTGTAGAACCGCCTCCATCCGATACAGTTTATCCTTCGAGACGATTACTTTTTGTAGCTCCGGTTCGTAGAAGGTGCCGTCTAATACCGTTCCGGCGTCGTCCATCAATCGGTAAACGGGAGGGGCGGACGGGTGCGATTCTACTACACTGAAGAGCTCTTCGCTCCAGTTAACCATGTACCCCTTCTTGAACCGCCCCTTCGCCTTGCTGATGCGTACGCGATCTCCCTCTCGCAGTTTCGGCTAACCCCGCCGCCGCCGTACAGCCGTTGCCACACGCTCTCCTGATTCTCGGCGTCGACACTCGCCGGCGTCCTACCGATGCTGCGATGGTAGCCGTTGTTATACGACAGCACGAGGTCGGGCAACGCCTCCACGTACCTCAACGTCTGATGCTTCGTGAAGTACCTCCACATGCGGGTCTTCAGCGTCCGATTGAATCGCTCCACGACACACGCTTTGGTCACTTCGTTGTGGGTCACAAAGTGATGGACGCCGTGCGCCTTCAAGAGTTTCTGAAAGGGCCTGTTGAGAAACTCCGTGCCCTTGTCGGTCTGCAGCGCGTTCGGCGGTTGTTGCTGTTGCAGCAGGCCCTCGTAGGCCGTAACGTGCGCCTGACCGGTTTTACTCTTCAAAGGAGCGCACCACGCCCGCTTCGAGAATACGTGTATGACCGTCAATAGAAACGTCGTCCCGTCGTTGTGATTTTTTGAGGTTAGCTACGTCGCCGAGATCGGCTTGCCACTGTTGATTTCGACCGCCTACAATAACGCACCGTCGTTTGAACCGACGTTTGACCGGTTTGTGAAGGGTATAGGCGTCCTGTTCCGTCAACCACCGCTCGACGGTCGGTATCGGTACTAGAGTCGTTCGGTGTAGCGCGTCGTCGCCGACGTAACTCCCCACTTGTTGCGGCTCGAAGTAGACACGCCTCAGTAGGTCGCGTTGAGGGCGCGACTTGCGTTGAATGGCACCACCGCCCCCATGGGGAATCTGACCGAATTACATAAAATAATATACAGATATACAAAGAGAAAAAGACTGCTGCTGCGACTACGGTAAGGCCGACGACTACCGTTCTTTGTCGGGGCATACTGGCTTCTGAACCTCTCCGGCGTTTCACCCTCTTTAATAGGTGATCCACGAGCATTCAAGAGAGCGAGCGCGAGGCTTGGCCGTACGCTTTGACGCGCGTTGTATGTACGCTCGACGCTGGGGGTTACCGACAAGTTCCATAGGGACTTTCAGCCGCTTCAGATGACCACCGAACGCTTCCCAGCCGACCGGCGGGGGCGCCTTCTTCCTTTTTCTCATGAGATCGTTCACTAAATCTACCATATTACTTCCCTCGATAGCCACGCCGTCGTACACGAACTCCCCTCGGTCGTTCCAGCGGATCAGCGGGTCGGTTTTCAGTTTTTCCACCAGGAAGCGGGCCTTTTCTTTCAGATTTTTCGGTATGCTTTTCACGATCTCGCTCTCTATACCGGTCGGACCCGTCGACTGAGGCGGCGGCGGTGGCGGTGGCGGATGGTCAGTCGTCGACTCTCCGTTCACCACGGACACTCTTATCGGTTGCTGCGTCCGATACGTCTCCATGGTGTTGTAGTGACTCAGCAGTTGAATGTACGACGCTTCCTTTTCTCGTTTGGACAAATCCGTACGCTCGAGAACGGTCTCCATGTCCGTCCAGGCTACTAATAACACGCGACGTGGTCGTGGACGGTTGGAAAAATAACGGGAGTAGACGCTCCACCAACCTGGAGTCTACCAATGCCATCTTCTTCTCGTGCTGCATCAACCTGTAGCTTGTCTGAGGAGCGGAGGAAAGGTACTCTCCAACGGGGCTAGCAGCGCCGTCAGAAATCCGCCCGCCCCCGTTTGCAGGATGGCCCGCTTCTGTTTGACGGGTACTTTTTTCGTCGCTAGCTTGCGCAGATGGTTCCTGAATTTTGACAGTAATTTTTTCTGCTTCTTTGATAATTTCACCTTCCCTCTCAGAATGTTGTACGCGCAGTAGCACAGACGACAGATGAGGTCGGAATCTGCGTGGGCAAGTACGGCTTTTCTCATATATGTATTCTTCTTGTATCTACGCAACATCTGCAAGGCTTGGATGTGCCTCTTGACGCGATGTGTCGTCCGGTGCGACGCGTTCCACCTTTTATACTCTCGACACGTAAACGTACTGAACGTTGTCGTCAGGAATATATCAGTGCAGAGGCGCGCGATTTCCGACGTCTCCTGTTTCAGATCCACCAGGAGATAACCGTAGGCTTCTGACGTGGCGTCTTCGAAGGCTTCCATCATGTATTTAATTCTACCCGGGTACATCTGCTCTGCCAGGTCACCCTTATGTCCGGCAACCCGGGGGCTCTTGAACAGCACCATATATTGCGAATTTAGGCTGATGGTGCGGTTTTCTTTCCCTTTTGGAAAGAGGTTCTGCAGAAGCTGCACGACTAACGCATTGCAGTGGTGACTTTTTTAGTGAACAAGGCCGTGACCCGACTGTCCGTTTCTTCCATAAGATCATCGAGTACGACGAGCGTCATAGTTTTGGCGGCTAAGGTCTTCGAATCCGGCAAACCGTCTACGAACAACACTACGACGGTCGTCATAGAGTCGTAGGCTGTTTTCCACTGTCCGTAACACCAAAGGATTTTCTCCGGAGGCGGTTCGATCATTGACGAAGCGAATCGCAGGAGACGAGTGACGAAAGTGGTCTTACCATACCCCGTAGGTCCGGCTACTATACACGCAAAAGGGTGCTTCAACGACGTATCCATAGCGAGGACTGGTGCCGGCCGACGAGTGAGGTATTTTTTATCGTTTCTTCTATATAAGGTACGCACCTCCATCAACAGCTTGCCCAGCATGTTTTGATTTTCTTGACCCCCGTAACCACAACCCCAAAACCCCTCTTTCGACGGTACCCACTCCACCAGTTCGACATTCCCGCTAGCCAACAGGCAGTCTCTCAACTTTTTCGACGCCCTGAACTTGGCCATTAACAGAGCCTTCATACATTCGACCCTAACGGCGTCCCATTCGTCCCCCGTTCTCGTTTTCCTGATGAGGTAGCTTCTTCGCTTCGCTATATAAGCCGACCACGCCTCTTTGATATACAGTCATTTGCAAAAGGTTAAGACCAGACACGATTTTTTGAAGAAATTTTACAAAACTTTGATTTTTTGGCCTTCATATAACATTATATAAATTTTTTCGCCAAATAATCGTAGTACAACATAATATTAAACTTTTTGTCGTCCAAAAGTGTCAGTGTCTCTACTTTTAAGTATTTAGTGTGGCCTCCTTTGCTGCCATTGACCGCCTGGATACGACGTGGCATGCTAGAAACCAGAGATTCGAAGTATTCCTTGGTGATTTCTGTGACCCAAACGTCCTTGGTAGCTTGTTTCAGGTTTTGAGCGCTTGATGGTTGTTTGTCTGCCACCTTATCCTTCATTATAGTCCACAGGTTATCAATGGGATTTAGATCTAGGCTGTTCCCAGGCCATTCCAGAACGGAGATTATGTTCTTCTTGAGGAAATCAGTGGCTACCTTGGATCGGTGACAAGGAGCGCCATCTTGCATGAAAATCGTACATTTGTGGATGTCCATATGCAGTTTCAGCTTCTCCTTCAGCAACTCCACGTACCTAGGTCCATTCATAGTGGTGTTAGGTGGAATAAAATACAGACCAGAAGGGCCAAAACATGACATGGCACCGCAAATCATCTGACTTGGCGGGTGTTTCATTGTGGCTGCTGTATATTTCTCATCAAATCGCTTACCTACTGGCCGCCTAACGTGTCTCTTGCGAGGTATAAACTGTTGCATGGTCGATTCATCTGAGAACAACACTTTCTTCCACTGCGCGAGAGTCCCGTCTCTTTTTTTTCATCATTGGTGTCAGGCGTGGCTTCCGGGCCGGCTTGCGGGACTTGAGCCCAAATTCATTGCTGAGACGTCTCGAAACAGTACCGAGACTTATTTCCGTACCTTTTAAGCGTAAAGCAGCCCGAATTTTCTTGCATGAGCTCATTGGCGAGCGCATCACGATGCGTCTCATTGCGTGGTCATCCCTGAGTGTAGTTTTCCGTGGACGACCACTTCTTTTACTGTCACGAAAAGTGCCATCAGTGTTGAATTTGACGATGGCGTTGTGCACAGCTGTCTTGGAATAACATAATTTAGTATTAATGTGTCTTTCCGTATATCTTTCTCCATGTAGAGTCACGATTTGTGCCCTTAGAACCTTTGTCAAAGACGATTTTTTGTCCATTTCAGGGATGAAGACAAAACTAAAAAACATCTAATCGATACTGATAGCAGCAGACAAATAACCTGGAAGTACTGACTAGGCGTATTGTTTCAAGGCCCAAATAGGATGATGCAATCCAGACATTATCTGATGCAATCTGATGCCATACCACAAAATGCTTAAAAATCGTGCCTGGTCTTAAACTTTTGCAAATGACTGTACTCCGCACCTTCTTCGTCTTCATTAAACATTGCCTTTCTAAACTGATAGGCGTGCTCGACCGACCTGAACACCCGACCGTGCGCCGCGACTCGACACGGGTAGAAATACGACATGATCGAGGCCGCCCCACGGAAACGTATAGCCGTATCCTCGTTTCCGGCTTCATACACGCGACTGTCCATTTCGTACATATGTCTCTCCATCGTCTGTCACTCTCCTTTAAACGAGGATACCGCTAGCAATGGTCTATATACCACTAGACCTACGCCAGCTACACCTAGGTACTCTTTCTTACACTAGAGTCCTTATTATAACATCATACATAGCCACAAGAGGTCAGCACTATACGAGATACATATACTTCAATAGGGGCGCCACTGTTTACATTATTATAGCATTATACACAATCACAAGAGGTCAGCACTATACATACATGACAGGTCATTAATCATACTTGTTTTTACAAGTAGGAATCCAAATGTATGACTGACCTTTGATGTCCTTTGATCTATGGATAGTCAGGAGCACACACATACTACTCACAACATTAATAGCAACACAGACGCAAGGGGAAAATAACTCTGTTAACTTGTGTTGAAAGGCGATATATAGTAATGTCTGCTGCCACACGTTTTGATAGCGAAGTCAGTGATGCATTCCCTGTAGCAGGCCGTCTTCGTGTAATTATCCAAGTAGCGCAGCTTTCGATGTTTTACACAATCACCGTGTGGAGGCGGCAGGTTGGTCTCCTACAATATGGACATTCAACAGACGAGTGACTGTGGGTGCAGAACAAATATCACTTATTAATGGTTCTCGCCGTTTGATTCTCTTGATCTCTATTTTGTTATGACGTACTATCTATCACGCATCAATTATCTCCCAAATATCTGACATAAGCTGAGTATAATGTATTTCGACTATCCTGTGAAGTTTATTTGATAGATGGTACCTTGGACCATTAATAAAAGCTGTCACGAAAATAGTTACTTTTAGGACGGTCACTGCAACAAACGTGTGCATTCCTGCAGGGATGTTATCACCAAATTCCTCCACCAGTGGTATATCATCTTGGCGGTGCAGGAGAAACTTCAACCCGACCGCGTTATGTGGACCGTTCATGTACCCGTGCTGTTCGACGTTCACAACCAGCTCCAGGCTGTGTTTGGCTCCTAGAAACATCGAAACATTATTAACTGTTATTTTGTTGTGACATGATAATCGCCATATTAGGAAATACTGTCACGTTAGTTATTGTATATTTCATATAATGAAATGACATCTTATTTGCGAAGAATATCGATTAATTTGATGGTGTTATGGATTCCCACTCGTAATCCTAATATTCACCATCGGTTGCGGACCGCAACTGACGCAGATTCAGATTCAGACTGTTTATTACCAAGTAACATTTAAAATGTACGAGGAATTCTTGGCGTTGTGGCGTCAACATACATACACGCTTGTCTCCACTGCCCCCATCATACACACGCAAAATATACAATCAGAAACATTATGAAACTATACTAAAACTAGTATAAATTTAAAACAAGGCATACTGCCAACACATTTTAAGACAGTCCTACATCTATTGACATAAAGTGAACTTGGTAACATAATATTAATACATTCTGAATATTACTTAAAAAGTTCAAAAAGTATACATGTAATTAAATAAATAATAAATAAATAAATTAGCTGACGATATAAAAACTAAGCTCACACTTAAAAAGTATGTACATACATGTAGTTAAGTTAGTAAATAAAAACAAATGTAAACAATAAATAAAAAATAATAAATAAATACGTTAGCATGGCGACATAAAATCTAAACAGACTGAAAACAGTATCATGGCATCTCGCGGTTCAAGTGACTCACAGAAAAACAAGCTTAATATTGACAAACGTGTTTTTTCTGTAGCTGCACCCAAAATCTGGAATCAACTCCCTTTCGCTTTAAAAGCATCTCAGACCATAGATACCTTTCGTAAAAAATGAAAACTTATTTCTTTGAAATTGCATTGCCGCACTAACCTTCGGTGTTCCCTTGCTCTAATGACGACTGTAGCTTGTCCATGTTAACGATTTTGCCCAACGATTCTTGTATGTTGCGCCTTTGAGCTCAGATTCCTGGGGATTTAGGCGCTATAGAAGTTTGTTATTGTTATTGTTATTATCATGTGTCCGTGTTGATGTCGAAAACGAGCAGCGATGAGACGTTGTGATATCGCGTTCCAACATGTGAAAGCGGTTTTGATAGCGAGTGCCAACCACCGTAACACTTTTCGTCGGTGCGATCGGACCAGATGTAATGGTAGTCGTCGCAGAAGGTGTCTCCCGAGTTTAACAGGCGGGTCTCCTGAAGTCCAGCAAGACTAACGTTGAGGGTGCTGAGTTCGCGTGAGAGGAGCGTCAGGGAGCCATTGAAGTTCAGCGTGAGAACGTTCCAGGTGGCGCACCGGATTTTCCTTATGGTGAATTTGCAAGGTGTTGGACAAAAACCATTGTCGATATTTCGGTCCGAGGTTTGTTTTCCAGTTGATTCGATCGGTTTACTTCTATCTTTTGGACTTTTCGTAGTAAGGTTTGCTTCACCGAGCCGGGTTACTAGCCCTGCGTCGGCTAGACAGAATGCCGATGACGGCTGACGGGTGTTCTATCACTCCCGGATTTGTAGGCTTGCATCTCGCGCACCAAAGTTTCAGGGATTAACCTACAGCCGCTGTTTGTTATGTCTTGACCACGACATTCAAAACGGTCGACATGCAGTCGCATTGATGTAGTGAACTATAGTGAAGGCAACGGATAGACCGCTTTAATGGTGTAATATCCAACGTTATATTATGGAGCATTTTATTATTATATTTTCCGTTTATACTGCTGAGCTCTCGAACTTGAACATCTTCTTCAACGACACACATTTTGAAAATTTCCACGTATTCCTCGCAAATATCTTCGAGACAGATGAAGACGATGCCGTGGTGCGAGGCAACGAGAAATGGAGGTTCACAATGACCCTGAGATCTCTACTCTGTAGCAGCAAAATCATACAGACTAAATGCGTACAAGACAGCGTCGCATTCCACGCTTCCACTGTTTGAAGTGAATGCGCGTGCCAAAGATACTGCTAAACAAACAAACGCTGGTGTACAATGCTATGGTCGCTTCGTTAATGTTGTATAAGTAGGGAAAGTGGGCGGTATCTTCGATAATGATCCACAAACTTCAGTTCTGCCGTAGACGCCACCGCCTAACATTACTGGGCATGCGTTGGCCTACAGGCATTCTATCCTATCTGTGCGCACGCTGTGGCATGGATCCGCTGCCACAGCTAGGGGATGATGCGCATATCCATGTTAGTCCAAGTGTTGCGCAAGCCCGAAGATAGCTCTGCAACTGGCCTTGCAGTTTGCGGTTGATGCCGGTACAGGGCCGCGTTGGCCGGCACACGTCCACTCCGCTCAACACGCCGCGCTCAGACCTCTGAGTGACGGACGTGAGACAGGCAGGCAGAGACACTGAGAAGCTGGGAGAGTAGACAAGACGAGATGGCGTGAATATTTGGGGGATTGTTTTTAATATTCAGTCTCCAGACTATTGTAGTCGCAGGAACAACAAATCACCATCATTCGTGCTTCACAAATTCCTGTGCAACAATCTCGTCCCACACCGATTTCTATTTCATATAATTTTTGTTTAAATATAACCATATCACAGTGTTACGAAATCGTTTTGTGTTAGCTGGGAAGCTTGACAAATACAGAAACATTAAATATTTAAACACACATAAAAATAACCACCATCAACATGGTTGGACCTTGTAGTAACTTGCCCCAGGGCCCCAATACCCTAAATCCGCCACTAAATACAGTGAATAACCGATTTAATTAATTAAAAACATGATATTCATACATTTTCTATGCACAGTGCAAACCTTTTGGATCGAATCGCTATAAATACAGTATGTGAACAGAATGCAATATTTGTGTCGAAAACCGCATGTCGCACACAAATTGGCATTAAATGTCGAAACACTTTATCTGTTCTTCAAAAGCAACAACGTTTCAATATCTAAATGGATTTGTGAATATAACACTTTCGTGCACAAGCCGGTGACATTTACGTAACTCATTGTTACACAAAAGCATTCATCACATAAAAGTGAGGCAGAATCCGTGTTAATTTGAATGGAGTGTCGATTAGGTAAGTGCCTCCTTGGGAGACCGAATAACTCCCGCGCGGCGTGATACAGAGCGGCGGTTAACTACTGCAGTCAATCAGCGGCTGTTGATGCATACTGGTCTCATTCTCTCCCCGCACAAACCCCTGAATACGAACAGCGCGTGACTACTGTTGTTGGCCGATCTTCGAAGTAAGACCCGATTTACGTTGTGGACTACAAGGTAAAACTGTGTGTGTTGCTTTATTGTGAAAAGTAAATTTGTGACGTATTGGAAAAGGAAATACTTGTTGACAGTTTTAAGCAAAAGTCACATATTTTTGAATTTATTTTGTATTGACGTCAGCAACCTTTCACCTTGGCAACTATGACAGAATTGGTTTTGTTAGTCGCATAAAGATATCTTGTATGAATGAACTGGAGCAAGTCTGGTGTGGAACTATACACCAGACGACACCTTAGATATGCCACTACGTTGTTCTTCCAACGCACACCTCGCTTTGTCTATTTGCCACAGCAGACGTCCACACCAGATGTCGCCGTAAGTATAAACTGCGAACAGTAGCCATATACTAAAATTGTTGTGGTGTGACAGGCTGATGAACTCAGTAACTTAGTATTACTATTGATGTTAGCTGCCGAGTAAACATATACATTGTGATGTTCTATTTGATTGTGTTGATTGATTAGCGGAGGTTCCTGTGTGAGTATTGGCCACCACGTCCCCGACCTGTTGTTGTCCCTGGAACTATGTGTATATTGTCGGTGTCTCACGGAGAGGACAACGTTGACAGACGTCATAGTTGATTTGGACTAATGCCGGTCCTCGAGGTTGTATTGTTCTTGGAATTGTGCGGGTAAACTTGTTAAGCTAAACTCGCGGAGAGCAAAACGTTGACAGAGCTTTTAGTTGAGGTGTGCCGTGTGAGACGGCAAATGGTCTAAAGAAGGACAACGTAAACGCCATAAAGATGTCCTCAAATCCACCTTGAAAATATGCGATATTGACCCGAACACACCGGAATATGAGACTCTATCAAGAACCAAATGGCGGTCGATTACTCGAAACGGCACACAGTCATTCGAAGCGAACAAATTAACAAACGTAGCCAAAAAGCGCGAGGCTAGGAAGAATAGAGTCATGACAAATCTTCAAAAGTCACCCTAACCACATTCTGGTTATTCATGTTCACACAAGTGGGATGCTGCGCTGAGCATAGATTGGTCTCATAGGCAATGTATGAATAGACACCAAATAACACAGACAATCCATGGAAAGATCATCCTCGCCACGAGGGATTGTTGCTGATGATCATGATGGTATTGGTGGGATAACAACGGTCCGTATCATAGTGGTCGATCATCTAAAGTAAACGCTGTTAGGACAGAATTGACCCCCAGAATGGCTTCACCAACAACGGTGTAGTGATGGTAGACGTTGACAAAGAATTGCCTGAGATGGTAGGGGATGATCATCGTGTATGGTGTTGAATAAACATAGTCCGTGTGGCGGTACGGGTCGATTAACTCTGGTTTGCATGTTAGACGGCAGAAGTCGTCGAATATTCAGACTATATTAACGATGTTGAGGAATATCTTACAGGATTCTACTGAGATGTTGCGTATATCTTACAGGATGCCTCTGACGATGCAGTCAGGTCAGCCGACGGTCCATGTGACGGAAGCACTGGTTTACCCGTCGCGGAAACCAGGCGTGTGTTGTGGAGCAGAGCAGGTGACTGCGACGTCTCGCCACCCGGTTGCCGACACAGATCGTCGTCAGTGGGAGGTTAACACAGAGAGGCGCCTTGAAGCTATTGCTGATGCTACCGATGATCCCAGGCGGAAGATGAGAGAGTTGCGGCGGGAGATAAGTTCGGAGATGAGGCTGGATATGAATGAGGTACGTGAGATGCAACGGGAGATGATGCTGGAGATGAATGAGGTAGCTGAGGTGCGACGGGAGATGCACAATAAAGCAGTGCTGCAGGATGCAGCAAACGCAATCACCGAAGAGCACTGGCAGGGGTTTCACCGGCAGATTCCAGAGATGCGGCGAGAGATGCGTGAGATGCAGGAGGTACAGCGGGAGATTCCAGAGATGCGGCGAGAGATGCGAGAGATGCGTGGGATGCAGGAGGGACAGCGGCACATTCCAGAGATACGGCGAGAGATACGTGATATGCGACAGATGCTACAGGCGTTGCTGCCGGGTACAGGAAACGTAGCATCAGCGACTCCGTCGTTCTGTAGTCTGGAGTCTGACATAATGACCCCCGCCCGCCTAAGAGTGGAATCAGCCAGAAGCCCCACCGATTCAGGTAACGCGGATTCTTTAAATGTTCTGCTGGAAGTAACCAGAACTCAGAATCAATTTATTTGACATGTAAATACGATACATATACATCGCAAAAAGCCACCCCATAAATATGAACAACAACACAATTTACATCACACAAATCAGAATATCATATGACTTGTTTTTATAATTACTCAATCTATCAACATACATACATACATACATACATACATACATACATACATACATACATACATACAAACATACATACATACGTACAAACATAATATAAGGACTGATTATATGTACCCGTGAACACACTGACGTACAAATGGATACTTAGGTATACATTCCAATACGTATTATGAATTACAAGTGACCAAGGACCACGCATCTACTTGTTTGCCGTGACATTGACACTTGGTTATGTGTGAGAAGCCAACACGGCTGACCTGTGGGAAGACGTAGATTAAGCTAGGGGTTCTTCATAATGCTGGTGCCCCTCTAAAATATGGCGATGGACTCTCGAAATAAGGGAATAACCGTGTTGATCAACCGTTCGATTTTAACACCTATGCAAGTACCCTTTGAAATCAAGACACCGAAAGGCATTTCGTATGGAAAATGAACTCCGAATGGTGGCAGTAATCTTGAAAGTTGAGAGTTGTTCCTTTCAATAAACATGTAGTTGTACACAGTAAACATTGTGTACACGGTAGTTATATATAACACTGCCACAATGTATGTACATAATGTTCAAATTGAAAGTCACTATTGACACTAGGCCATAACTGTGGTTGTTGTAAGTGCCATGAGTAGTTAATCTTATTTACTCAAAATGATATATTACTACGAAAACTAAACATGAACCACCAGGATTGACAATTGTCTTGGCAGTGCACCTAATTAACACTATAGGGGTAGTTTTTAGAACAACGGACTTTCATTCGAGAGATTATTGGTTAATAATAATAATAATAATGTACCTCTTTTCCTCGTAAATCCTTCGAAACCAAACTCAGAGACGAATCAAGCCACAAATGATGACAATCTCAAATTCGATAAGCAGTATTAAAATTGTCAACAAATGTATGAAAACACCAAGGAGCTAAGGTGGATAAGCAAGATTATTAAGGTAAGTGTTTACATGACGGAGAAATTGTGTAATAGTTTCAACTGATTTAACACTAAGAGGGAGGATATTCCAAACAGTTGGAACAGCAACAGAAGAGATCTAAAACTAGAAGGAGAGAGTTCAACAGAACCGGTGCAACAAAACAAAATTTTGGTACGTGATGTTTGTTGCGTCGTTATCTGGGATGTCGAATCATTTATATTAAGGATAAGTGAGATATTACTGTATAGCATTGAGGAATCCCCACCTTCATTGATAAAAAGGTAAAGGTAATTTTGATACAGCGCAATATTCAGTCCACAGGACTATTCAAAGCGCTGTACACCTTATTCACTGGCAGACCTGTTCAATGGAACACTATATCGATGTCTCTGGGAAGTATCCAGCCACGCTGCAATTAATGCGTGAAGACTATACGTACAATAATATCCACCACTTTCTATATGTATGTACTCATTCATACAGCTGAGTAAAGTGGAGCAACGTAGAGTGAACGAACTTGCCCAAGGTTCGAAACCGCTTCACAGGATTCGAACCCGGGTTCTCTCGGTCGAGAGTCCGAAGTTCTAGCCACTGCACCACTGCGCTCCATTAGACACCAGTGCAAATTCCAGAGACGATACACTTCACAACTATGTCATTCAGGTAGTGATTTAACCAGCTGCATCGATCGTTCGATGGAAAAACGTCTCCCACGTGTACTACTTCAGCGACTCTTGTGAGCGTTATTCATTAGTAATAGTACTGCACCAAAAACCCCAACTATCTTTTTCTTGTAACAAAGTATACCATCCTGTTGCAACGACTGCCATCATCTCTGCGAACCCAATGCCAGAATCCCAACTGCCAGACGACCCGTTGTTGGCGACGTCGCTGCAGCAAGGTGACACCGGAGACGAGACGAGCGAGCCGAGCAAGCTGTGGGGTCGCTCCTTCAGGACCTTCTGTGAAACGACAACATTCCACGGGCTGCGAAATGTCACAGAGTCGACAAGCCATGACGCTCGCAGGTAGGGGGGTGGCTGCTGTCTGTGGATACCATTTATCACGTGACGATAGGGAACTTTTTATAAATTAGTGCAACTTTTTTTGGGAATTATTTTACATATTTACCTCTCTTTGATTTATATATTTCAACCGCATCGCGCGGTCTTTCGTGAGCAGAATGACGTTGTGGACCACTGTCATGTGACTGGAGAAGATCTGTTGGGAGTCTTGGTCATATGTTGGTGGACTAAACACCAGAGCTCATGTGTGACACACCCGTAACTTCTTTCTGCTGATGAAGACCGCGCTATGCTGTTGAAATATACAAATCGAAAAAAAAAGTTTCTTGAGAAGTAAATAATGATACCCAGGAAACAGGATTGTCAATCCATTAATATTTTTCCTGCGCATCAATTGTATTAATAGTATCGTGGATTCACAAGTAATTCTTTAAAACTATTGAAAAATAGATCAGTCATCATTATATCGCAGTGCTGTTAAAGTATTTGAAACAATGCGAATGACACAAATACTGTACACGTTTCAGTACAAAAAACGAAGTACTGCAATACATTATATCTTCCGTAATATAATACTCCGCGCCGATTCGTCATTAGGAAATGGAATCTCGTGACGGTAACACGTAGAGTAAATGTAGCCTAAATACGTATTCCCAAATGTTGACCAGCTAACTATGTTTAATATCAATTCAATTATTTTGCTACTTCTGATTAATATAATAATAATGATAATTATTAGTATTATTATATAAAGTATTTTTATACACTGGCGTTGGTATATGTGAAACGACGCCATCGATATCTTCATACCTGAATTGAACGCGGAATTAGTGTCTACAAATGACAGTCACACTAAACTGGGTACTGAATGTCAATCCGGCTGTCTATTTTCGCATGCAGGAACGTTTAGTTGCTGAAATGTGTGCTGAACATATTGATTTAGTGTGGTGCAAGCCTGTGTCGTAACCGCTTAAAACCGATCGATGTCGCTTAAATGCTGGCTGAACTTGTTTACTTATGCATAATATATTTGTATTTGTGTTTCTGTTACCACTATCTATGATTATTAGTACACTTACTTTGGGACAGTATGTTTTATCTCTTTCATAATATATTTGTTGTGTTTCTATTACCATTATCTATAATTATTAGTACACTAACTTTGGGGCAGTATGTTTTTATCTCTTCCATACGACAGAGATCAATCGCGTCGTTCTATGACCTTTCATTTCCTTCGACCATATTTTTCAATGCAATTAAAAATATGTGTATTTGGTGATATTTATTTACGTATTTGTAACAATATTTTTACCTCTCAAAGAAACGTGGAAATAAACATTTAATTCGATGTCTAGATTTATGTGACAATTATTCTCCATCATCGTATCATAATATTTATTAGTATATTATTTTAGTTGTATATTATTATACTAGTACCTATCTTAATAAATTATTTATTAATACATATATTACTGTATATTTATTTATTATTATTAATATTTTTATTTTACTAAATTTGATGTATGTAATGTGCATTGGATTATAACTTTATCACAGTTTTGTTTTAGGAGCTTTATAGACGTTATATTTTATTGCTCACATTTTAGTACCTCTATCAATCATTACATAAGTATAAGTATTTAGACATATTGACCACCACAATTTGACAATGTTGTACTTTGGAAATAAGTGTTAAACGTAAGTATTTATTATTATTATTATTATTATACATATATCCTCCGGAAGCTGCTGTAAGCATACGATATGACAATGGTAGCGAACGGGGAAGCAGATCTGCAAGAACAACTGACATAGTGGAAGGATATGTTCATTAGACATAGATTGAATGTTAGCTTGGAGAAGACGAAGGTACTTTGGGTGGGGCAGCACAAAAAAGAGCTGGAAATACACCTGGAAGGTAAGAAACTAAAACAAAGAGACAGTTTTGTATACCTGGGTGGAGCGACATGCGGGGATGATAACACAGACTCGGGCAAACGCTTGGAGGAAAGTTGAAGGTGAGATGGGAGACAGTTGCATATCGAGTCAATTCAAAGTAAAGGTGGTCTGTTCATGAGTTACCCCGGCATACATGAATGGCCTAGAGACGATGGCACTGAGAGAGAAACAACAAGAGAGGGTGCAGGGTTGTGAAAACAACTGGGTAAAAAGAATTGCGGTGCTGAGGAGAACTGATAAGCGAACAACGGAGGGATTGAGGGTGGAGGTTGGAGTAAAAGAAAGCCTTAAGAAGAAGCTGGTGAGGAGTCGACTACAGTGGGCTGGGCATGCGGAGACAATGGGAGGAGAACGGCTGGCAAAGAAACAGATGTCCGGAGAGTGGAGGAGAAAGGGAGGCGAAAAAGACCTAAACTGCGATGGGAGGACTGCGTAAAGAGATACTTGCAAGGATTTGGAGAGAAGTGGAGAACGAGACCAAAAGATAGAGGGGAATGGTAGAGAAAGTAGTGCAAGATAAGTGAGAGAAAAGAAGAAGAAGAAAAAGAAAACGAAAATCGAGGAACGGAACCAAGGCCAACCTCACCCCTGGGAATCAGGAGGGGAACAACATTATTATTATTAATGTTGTTGTTGTTGTTGTTGTTGTTGTTGTTGTTATATAATATTCCAATATTCCAGAGGGCGCACAGACGTGCGAAGTTCGCCTTCCTGCCGCCATAAAGAAAGGCTGCGAGAAACTGCATTGGAACAACCTTGTTTTTCATACATCAGCGACACGGTTGAATGTTGAAGGTTTCTCTGGAGCACCATCGTTCTGGTCAGCATCGTGTTGTTCGCCTGGCAGTGCCAAGATTTGGTGGGACACTACTTGAGGCGGCCTGTCAGAATGAAGATGTCGATGTCACAACAAGAACCGATCGCCTTTCCTGCAGTGACCATTTGCAATCAAAACACCTTCAGGTATCGCGTTCAATCAGTGTGTGTGTGTGTGTGTGTGTGTGTGTGTGTGTGTGTGTGTGTGTGTGTGTGTGTGTGTGTGTGTGTGTGTGTGTGTGTGTGTGTGTGTGTGTGTGTGTGTGTGTGTGTGTGTGTGTGTGAGTATATAAACATATACATATAAAATGATTATATGAAGCGACTACATGATTGTATTACTACGGACTGAGCGTTTCGCGGTTAATGTGTAATAAATTGGTTCATGAGTACATTCACCAGATTCTAACAATCAAAATGGCCTAAGCGTTTACACCAATTACATCAAGTTAAGGGCATGTGACCAGGGGGTATAGAGCTGTAGCCGTATTCCCGTCTTAGTACTCAATGTTGTTCTATTGATACGCATACCGACCACGTGGTGGTAATTGTTGCAGAATTGTAGCTGCTGCAGAAAACGGCTCGTACCATTGGTTGGACGACATGTACAATCAAAACTCATCGTTCAACTACACGAAGTGGAACGTTGGCAATGTGTCGATGCTTCATGTCTACCTGCATAATCGTCACCTCAAGGAAGACATGATTGCGTCGTACGTTTCTTACATTGTGACACTTCCAGATATATATCAACCTATACAATGGCATTGGCAATACTTTAAAAAAAATAACGTTGGTTATAATAATATATATATATGTATATATATATATATATATACTTATATATATATTTATACACATGTGTGTATGTACGTATATATATATATATATATATATATATTGATTGTGATAGAAATTAAAACAGTCGACGTCATTCTTAATTTGGACAACTTTGTATTGTGATTCTTTCTCGTTGGTGCTTTCTAATAACGTGTTATTCTCAAGTTAGTTGCCGGTGGAAGGGGAACCCATGCAGCCACGAAGATTTCAAGTTGACCATAACAGATGCAGGCATTTGTTACACGTTCAATGCCCAGATTGGCAACAACTCCAAAGTCAATGCAGCCGGTATGTAATCGTATCTTCTGCAGCGGTTACGGGTGACCTGCCAGGTGTGTAAACCACTTGATATGAGGACTAGCAAAAAACGAAAAGAAACTTGATATTGATTAGCGAAGAGGACGTGGTAATAACTAATTAATTGCATAATGTTCCGTTATATGTCATCAATACTTACGCAGTAGAAGCAGCTATAATTCTGCTGGAATCAAGACCGGCCTGCAACTACAACCATTCGGCATCAGTTGCGGTGCGCAGTTGATGCAGACTTACGAGTAGGAATCCATAACACCGTCAAATTAATCAATATTCTACAAAAATAAGATGTCATTTCATTATATCAAATTTACAATAACTGTCATGACAGTATTTCTTAAAATAACGAATATCACGTCACCATAAATAACATTTAAGAATGTTTTGATGTTTCTAGGTGTCAAACACGGCCTGGAGCTGGTGGTGAACGTCGAAAAGTACGAGTACATGAACGGTCCACATAACGGGGTCGGGTTGAAGCTTCTCCTGCACCGCCAAGATGATGTACCACTGGTGGAGGAATTTGGCGAAAACATCCCAGCAGGAATGCACACATTTGTTGCAGTGACCATCCTAAAAGTACGTATCTTCGTGACACCTTTTTTAATGGCCCGAGGTACCATCTAGCAAATTAACTTCAAACGAAAGTCGATATTCATTATACTCGGCTTATATTAGACATTTGAGAGATAATTGAAGCGTGATAGATAGAAACGTCATAACAAAATAGAGATTAAGTGAATCAAACGGGGAGAACCATTAATTAATTATATTTTTTCAGCACCCACAGTCACTCGTCTGTTGAATGTCCATAATTATTGTAGGAGACCAACCTGCCGCCTCCACACGGTGATTGTGTGAAACATCGAAAGCTGCGCTACTTCCATAATTACACACAGGCGGCCTGCTACAGGGAATGCATCACTGACTTCGCTATCAAAACGTGTGGCTGCAGAGATTATTATATGCCGCCTTTCAACACAGGTTAACATAGTTATTTTCTTGTGTCTGTGTTGCTATTAATGTTGTGCTACAACATTTAATTGTTTTCCTATAAAACCTGATGTTCGTGTAGCGATAAATAGGACATGTGATAGATTAGTGTGATACTAGAAGATGCAGGGAGTAGTGTAATAACGCTGGTAAATCTGCAATGAACTGAAAGATAATCAATTATTGATTTTTTTTCGACTCTCCTAATTAAGGACATGGAAACACAAGCGCAAATAACGTCACGGTGTTGTTTTGCGCCTGTGTTCAGACAGGACATATTTAACACTCTATGGTATATCCATGGCCTTTGTTCCCTGTCCTGTTCCCGTATATCGCGACACATTCCGCATTCTGTCTTGTTAGTACTTAACCAATCAAGATGTAGTCAATGACATATTACTATCTGTTGCATTATTGATTACAGATAACTCCCGCGTATGTAACGTCTCCCGGTATACGAGTTGCCTACTGCCAGCGATACGTAAGTGTACATTGGTAGCTTTTGAAGTAAACGCCTGTTTTGCCGTTCGTAATCGAGAAATATATACTCGAAGTATACGAAAACGCCGCATTAATTCGTATATAAATAGTTAAACTAATTTAAAAGTTTCGCTGTCGAGTAACAGCTAAACCTCTTAGGAACGGATATGTTTGCAGAAAGTTGAGTTTGAAATATATATGATTAGCACGAATTGCTAAAAGACCTACGGGCCGCTTGTTGTCAACGGCAGTGATCCAGTGAGGTGCTATGCCAAGGCTGTGATAGTTGAACAAAATGTGTCGATGTGATATGTTTTTATTGTTATCATTACATTTAAGGGCTGATGGTTTTGATGCAAATTACCGAAGTGTTCACGTGATGAACTATACATACGCTTGCTTTTTAGAGTCATTGAACACGAACCTGTCTGCCGAGTGCGTGTGTCCGAAGGCGTGTGATGAGTTGCATTATAAAGCGTCGATGAGTTACGCGGCCACCAGTCAAAACAGAAGAATCTCATTCGATTTGTCAGAGGATTTCTTAACGAGAACAGGGAAGAATCTAAAAGAATCGCTTGACACCAAAGAGAGCATACAACCGGGCAGACGGCGAGCTAACCTAAAGGAAGCTATGAGAGTTCTCCGTGTGCTACCGAAAGCGCCGTCACAAGACCTATATGAACACAATCCATATCGCCAACACCGGAATTTAATCAGTTACAAAGGTGCATCATCGTGCCATATCGGTGATATACTGAACATGGGCTTACGGAAAATGGAAGACGTCTTAAAGAATACTTTCATTGCTGGTTGGGAAAATATGAAATTGCATGACTGTATGTCTGATTCGTTCGAGCTACACCAACTATTGCGACGTTCAGTAGATGTGATTGACCAAAAACAGTGGCAAGCCGCAATAGCTCTGCGACTGAACGAAAAGCTGTTCGCTTCGAAGAGAGCCTTAGATAACTTAGAACGAGTGCAAGTCGCGTACCACAATGCCGTCCCGTTGCTGAACGACGCAGCTTCACCGAATGACAGCTACAACTCGTTCTACCTTACCACAGCACTGTTCAAACAAGACGCGAAAATAAATGAAACATACACTCGACTGAGAGCACACATCAAGAAATATATAGAAAACATTGGTGGGTTGTGTCGTATCTACAACCAAGATGGACACAATATTGAGATAAAAAACAAAACGATCGATACAAAAAACAAAACTATCGATTATACCAACGGTTTCTGGGATGCTTCAGTTGAATACGACGGGGAACTAAGACTTTACAAGTCGCTCATTATAGGACAACCGCTTCAACGTATTGCAACAGCAATTGATAAATTCAAAATCTTATATTTTCTTCGTGATACAAATATGTATAAGTTGTCCTATCGCTTAAAGTACTTACGCATTAATTACAAGACAGCGTTAGACAGTTGGTTTGATTTCAACAACACAGACACGACCCGTATAATTACAGCATACTTAGACGATTTGAAGAGTGGAAAACGCGCCAGCAAACTACACCTCGCCGGCGAGCTTACGTTGCACAGAATAACGCAATTGGCTAAACATTATAATGTAGTCATTTCGAAAATACTTCGAAACAACCTTACAATGCACAGGCATAAGACGAATATAATTATGACCAATTGTTGGTGCAATATAATTGCTTCACAAACCCCTTTGCTGCAGGAATTCTATGCTAAAGTGTACGCCTACTACCGAAAAGCAACAGCTTACAAGAAAGCTGATATGAAAAAATATTTCAAATTTTTGAACGATAGTTCACTTAATGCGAAGCTAGTACGTGGTCAGATCATATCTTCCAAGAAATGCTCTGACCTCAGAGAAGATATTTTGAGCGATATACCACCTGGGATGATTCCACAGGATAAAAATATGCCGTTACTGCCCCTCAGGTGGTTCGTGAAAAGGTTGGATACTTTCCTTCACATGACAGAAATGGATGGAACTTTTTTTAGGTATGTTACTTTTGTATTAATCACAGTGCACAAACTTATTTACACCTGCAACTATAAAACATACGAGTTTAATACAGCAGCTAGGGAACAAACAACTTCGTGAAATGCAGTTGTTCCCATGCTGCCACATACAAACACACAGGCACAGTAAAATACACTGGTAAAACAAAAATGGATATATTTATTTAAATATTTTTTCATGACGCTTTTACATAATTCCATTGTTATTTTGTATTTACTATCAACTCACCATTTCAATAGAGAGAGTAACAAGTTTCCCAAAATGTACGAAACATGCACGCATGCAAGCACGCGCACGCACGCACGCACACACACACACACACACACTCACACACACACACACACACACACTAAAGACACATTCTCAGAACTAGATAGGTAACGATTAAAAGTAATAAATTAGTTGTAACAGTATATTGCGATAGCTGTAATATTATTGCGTTCGTGTCATAGCCGTCACGATAGAGTCTGCATGGCATTAATTACTATTGAATATTGAAAAGTGAACAATCATGATTGCAGTCCCGACCCATCATTTATAGTCGACGCCACAGTGTGGCAATGGAGGCAGTTTTTTTCAACATAGTGAATCCGTGAATGGTGCTGCTACTTTTGTCGATTATTGACATATGCTAATAAATAAATAAAGTTAAAAAAAACAATATTCAAAATACATGTTTACGAACACTATTACAATGGCACATGTCTCAATTGATTTGTGAACTCTACTTTACTCACTTTGACATGTCGACAGTCGCGATTCTTACACAGTGTGGCATGTTGTTACACCTGTAATGGTTAAATACACATTTTCGTTTTTATGTTTAGTTGTGATGAATCTCTGAAACCGTCACCTGATTGTGTTTCAGTCACAACTTCGTGGAGCTGAATATCTACATGCGCGATCTCCGGGTCCAGGAATATGAGCAACTTAAAGCGTACACGCTAATTGATTTGTTAAGTAAGACTCAAATTTGCATTGTTAAATTTGTAAGATATTAAACTGAAGGTGTGTTGTTGTCGTTATAGTTAGACAATGTTCCAATCGTTTTTGATGTTTAATAAAATAGGTATATCTTTTCATCCCATATGTAAAGGGTGACTTTTACGTACAATACGTGTAGTGCTTTTGTGTTGTTATACGGCTATTTCTACTGATGTTTTGGATATTTTTGTCGCTGCCAACGTCGATAGTTGCGGGAATGGCGTTGTCGGAATGATCTGAAGCAATTTCAAGCGAGATAAACATATCATTGGGTGTTCTTATTAGCGTCATTTGCTTTAATTTAATCACGAGCATTAAGAAGTAAATAACATAGACATTTGGAATTGTCTGAAAAGCAAGTGTGTGAAAACATAAAAACGTTCGAGATTTGGAGGCATTAGCGGAGGTTATTTAAATGTTGCGCATTGACGGATGTTAGACGAAGCAGGGCAGAGGTTAAATGTCGCGCATGCGTGTTACAGGTGACATCGGGGGTTCGATGGGGTTGCTCATTGGCGCGAGCGTCATAACCCTCTTCGAAGCAGTAGATGCCTTCGCGATCGCACTGGCCACTCGGCGGCGTAAGAAGAAAAAAAGACGACGGCGATCAACGAAAAAGAGGACTGAGACTGAGATATAAGCTGTGTTATAAAGAACGGACATAAATGTGTTAATTAATAGCTTATTACACTCACAAAGGTTCACTTTTGAGGAGAATGCCAACGAGCGGGTGTTGCAGAGACATCGCTGTCTCTATTGTACGTAACGCGCCACCGTTTCGAGTGAAACTGATAATGAAACGTTTAAAATAGAGTGTGTCTGTACGTAGCGCGGCGTTCGTGTGTTGCACAGTGTATTTATAAAGTACGGTGTTTGTATGTAGCACGGTGTATTTATATAGTACGGTGTTTGTGTGTATTATTGTGCCCCTAAGTGGCACGGTGTATGTAAGCAACCGGGTGTGTGTGTGTTCGCGTGTGTGTGTGTGTGTGTGTGTGTCGCTCTCTGTGTCAGTATGCAACACTGTAAGTATACAGAACGTAATCGTTGCGTGATACATTAAATCGAATCATTATTCTAAACATTCTGTAGTTAGTAACAAGTGGACAAGAACGTACAGGATCCGTAACGTTTTGCTTACTTATATTCCATATAATAAACGGTATACATGGCATTCTTCGAGTCTGTATTATCGACTAGTAATTATTACCTTTTTCTTTGTGTCAAACGAATTCTGGTGTCATGTGTAGTGGCTACAGTTGTGCCACACGGTGGACTGGCAACTAATCAGACATTCTCTTGTCAAACATTATTTATTGACAAACAACATTTACATGTGCATAGTGTTTTTTTTTTTAAAGGCAATTTTATATCTTTCTCTGTGTACTTTCAACGTATTTTATATTCCGACCACACTTTACGCATTAATATCTTAGCAACGCTAGACAAGTTCGACTGGTGGGGCTCTCTGACGGCAAAAGTTAGTAGACATATGAAATAGGCCAAACGTTTGCGTTGCCGCTTTATTTATGTCTTGGTACCACTAATACTAATAAACTACAGAGACGACGTTTTGTGTGTTTACTGCATCACTCATATAAAATGTGTTAAAAACATTTCCGGATATATCATGCATGAAACTTGTTGGAAATACCTCATAACATCAATCATCATGGCCACCTAAAACCTATAATATTTATTGTGCAAAGTACAAAAAACAACAACAGTTTTTAGGTGGATCGATCAATGATTTTACAAAATGTCAAATGACGGTTTGGAAAGGTCAGACACACACATGTCACGACGAAGACAATGTCGTATGCGAAGTCTTTTTTTATAAAATATAAATTCAGAATTATCTACGTAAATGTTTACCAAATGTGCTGGTCTGTGTCTCGGAGTAACGGAGTCAACAATGATAAGCTATCCGCTATATAACGAAACAAACATTTTTTTATCGTTTTCAATCACACGTTCATTTGTCACTCACACCCCTCAAATTTCATGCATCCATCCATCACTTGACCGCATACGTCATTATTCTCTTAAATCTACGAGAGCACGTTGTAAAACGAATTCTTCACTTGAAACAATAACAATTGTGTTATGTGTTATGTTTCTCCCTGAGTTGCCACAAAGTAGAGCTACGTAATATCCTTATCGCAGCTACTTTCTGGTCTTCGTTATATATATATATATATCTATATATATCTATATATCTATATACTCGTGCTTCACAAATTCCTTTGTATCAACCTCGTCCCACACGATTTCTATTTCATATAATTATGGTTTAATATAACCATATCACAATGTTACGAAAACGTTTAGTATTAGCTGGGAAGTTTGACAAATACAGAAACATTAGGTATTTAAACATACATCAAAAATAACCACCATCAACATGGTTGTACCTTGTAGTAACAACTTGCCCCATTGCCTCAATACCCTAAATCCGCCACTATTTACAGTGAATAACCGATTTCATTAATTAAAAATATGATATCCATACATGTTGTTATGCTTAGTGCAAACTTTTTTCGATCTAGTCGCTATAAATACAGTATGTGAACAGAATGCAATATGTGTGTCGAAAATTTGCATTAAATGTCGAATCACTTTACCTGTACTTCAAAAGCAACGACATTTCAATATCTAAATGGATTATGAATGTAACACTTCCGTGTACAAGCCGGTGACATTTTCGTATCTCATTGCTACACAAAGACTTGCATTCCATAAAAGTGAGGCAGAATGCGTGTTAATTTCAACGGCGGAGTTGATTAGGAAAGTGCTCCGTTGGGAAACCGAATAACTCACGCCAGGAGTGATACATAGCAGCGGTTGTGCTGAGAGACATTTTCACAACAATGCAAAACTTCTACAAAAAACAACTTATGACGGGAAAGTCCGCGTTTTACTGGCAGAAAATCCAAGAGTCAGTCCGTAACACGAAAGCTATGTACCGAGTCACGAATGACATCACCGGACGCAAACAACCACCAATGCTTCCCGAATGCAACGGCTTGCATGAAGATTTGGCGGACCGTTTTCTTGTATATTTCTTCGAAAAGATTACGAAGATCCGCCGTACAGTGAATCACCGTGACGCGCCACCACCGTTACTGCAAATCAACAACAATCACCACCACCTTTGTACGCTGTCAGCATTTACATCGACAACAGCCACAGCTATCGTTCGACTCGTGAACAAATGTCTTTGTAAATCTTGCTCTCTCGACTCTTGACCGACAGCACTGTTGAAGACACACATCATCGCACCAATTCTGGCGAGTATCGATCATCAGTCTGTCATTGGAATCTGCGACGGTGCCATCTGAACTTAAACATGCGCTGGCTACGCTACTGCTTAAGAAGACTGGTCTTGATGCAAATGACATTACGAACTACCGCCCTATATTCAATCTCAGCTTTGTGTCAAAGTTGTTAGAGAGGCATGTCGCGGCTGACCTTCGGCGTTACATCAACGAAAACAAACTGCTTGACCCGTTCCAGAGCGCGTATTGCCCGCACCACAGCACCGAAACTGCACTCGTTCGTATTCACGACTATATCATGCAGGCACTCAACCGTCGAAAAGGAGTAATACTCGTCCTTCGTGATCTTAATGCTGCTTTCGACACTGTGGACCACGCTATACTAATCAGGCAAATGAAATCCATCGGCATCCGTGACTCAGCGCTGGCGTGGGTAGCATCTTACTTGTCGGACAGAACACTGGCGATACAAATCGGCGTTGCCATTTCTCGCCGGCAACGGTTGAGCTATGGTGTGCTTCAGGGATCGGTCTTTGGTCCCTTACTGTTCACAATATACTTTATGCCAATCACTGCCATATTCGCTAAACACCGCATGAAATGCCACATGTACGCCGATGATACTCAACTCTATGTCGATTTCCCACGTGATCAGCCCTGTGACGCAGACAATGCTACCCGCCGTATCGAAAAATGCACCATCGACTTAAAACGTTGGATGGCGAACCATCAACTGTTACTAAATTAGGCAAATATCGAAACAATTGTCTTCTACGCACCTAACACCAAAGTGCCACCTGCAGTTACGAGAGCTGACGCGTGTGGGTGTGACATCACGCCTCAGCCGACAGTACGAGACATCGGCGTTTTCTTGCACAGTGGACTGGATATGTCGGTGCACGTTGCTCGTACGTGCCAGGCGGCATATTTCCAGCTGCACAACATCGCTAAGATACGACATTGCCTGACCGTTGATGCATGTAAAAACCATCGTTCATGTTCTATTGACCTCAAAGCTGGACTACGGAAATGCGGTGTTGTTTGCCATCAACGAGCGATTGCTACAGAAATTGCAACGGGTGCAAATTCAGCGGCGTGTGTAGTAAAGCAGCAACGACGCCGAGATCACCTCCACATCACGCCTGTGTTGATCGCACTACACTGGTTGCCCGTTCGATGGCGTATGACATACGACATACTGGTGTTGACGTTCCGAGCGATACACGACCTCGCGCCCGAATACATCGCTGATATGATTGTTGAATACACGCCGGGCCGCCAGCTTCGCTCCGCCGGAAGCCGTCACCTGAGAGTACCCCGCCATAATTTAAAACAATAGCGTCGCCGTGATTTTTCAGTGACGGCACCGCGTCTGTGTAATGATTTGCCGGACTGGCTGCGCCTGATAGACTCTCTTGAACATTTTAAGTCACGTTTGAAAACATATCTTTTTAAAGCCGCATTTGTCGACTACTTGTAGCATGTATTATATTGAATTGATCTTAGTCATCATTATAGGTTGTTTTTCAATATTAATATTTTATTACTAATTATTGACTTATGATCCTATTTTATTATTTATTTATTATTTTACATACTATTAATTTATTATGGATAAGTTAGGCTTATGCATTACGAGTGTTAGAAGCCTTACATTTTTACACAATATTTTAAGTATCTTATGTAATCTGCTTACCGTGTAAGCTCGAACAATTGTATATTTATATTTTAACAATGTTGTATTTTTATGCGCCTCTGAGCAGAATTATATTCCGGATATACGGCGCTTTATAAATAACATTATTATTATTATATAACTACTGCAGCCAATCAGCGGCTGTTGCTGCATCCTGGTTTCCTTCTCTCGCCGTTAACATACGGCATAGTTGAGTTGGACCAATGTCGGTCCTCGAGGTGGTATTGTTCTTGGAATTGTATGGGTAAAATTAGTAAATTACGAAACTCACGAAGAGGAAAACGTTGACACAGGTTTAGTTGAGGTGTCTTGGCAAACGGTGTACAGAAGGACAGCGTAAACACTATAAAGACAAACCCACCTTGAAAAGATGCGACATTGACCCGAACACATGGGAATCTGGGGCTCTATCACGAACTAAATGGTGGTCGATTACTCGAAACGGCACAGAGTCATTCGAAGCGAACAAACTAACAAACGTAGCCAAAAAGTGTGAGGCTAGGAAGATAAAAGCCATGACAATTTTTCAAAATCCATCCTCACCACATTCTGGTTATACACCTTCGGAGTGTGGGAAGCTGTGCCAACAACGATTGGTCTCATTGGCCATCTACGAATTGACACCAAATGACACCAACAATCATCCTCGCCACGAGGGATTGCTGGTGATGATGATGATGGTATTGGTGAGTTAACAGCGGTCCATATTACAGTGGTGGTTACTCATCAGTAAACCATCTTAAGATAGGACTGACCCCAGAATGGTTTCACCAACAACGATGTAGAGATGAGGTCGGAGATGAGGCTGGAGATGAATGAGGTACGTGAGGTGCAAAGGGAGATGAGGCAGGAGATGAAGGAGGTACGTGAAGTGCGACGGGAAATGCACGATAAAGCAGTGCAGGGTGCAGTAAACGCGTTCACCGAAGAGCACACACACGAGGTACAGCGGCAGATTCCCGAGATCTGGCCAGATATGCGGGAGGTGCGAGAGATGCTACATGAGGACTACACAACTGCCACAAACGAATTAAGGGCAAAAGGATGGTATTAATACTGTATGACATTTCTGTGTATTAATATATTAGTTGTATTTTATTGTGAATCCAACTCAGTTGAGTCGCTAATAAAACTTGTGTTATGTTATGTTTATGTTCTGTTAAAATTGTCAACAAATGTATGACAACTTTCTACAACCAGGTACTAATTAATACAGCTAAGTAAACTGGAGCAATGTAGAGTGAACGAACTTGTCCAACGTTCGACACCACTTCACAGGATTCGAACCCGGGTCGAGAGTCCGATGTTCTAGCCACTGCACCACTGCGCTCCATTAGACACCATTGCATATTCCAGTGACGATACACTTCACAACTATGTCATTCAGATAGTGAGTTAACCAGTTGCATCGATCGTTCGATGGAAAAACGTCACACACGTCTACTACTTCAGCGACTCTTTTGAGCGTTATTCAACGATAATAGCACTGCACCAAAAAGCCCAACTATCTTGTAACAAAGTGTACCATCTTGTTGCCACGACAGCCAACATCTCTGAGAAACCGATGCCAGACACCCTACTTGTTGGCGACGTCGCTGCAGCAAGGTGACGCCGGAGACGAGACGAGCGAGCCGAGCAAGCTGTGGGGTCGCGCCTTCAGGACCTTCTGTGAAACGACGACATTCCACGGGCTGGGAAATGTCACAGAGTCGACAAGCCATGTCGCTCGCAGGTAGGAGGGTAGATGCTCTCTGTGGATACCATTTATCATCTGACGTTAGGGAACCCTTTACAAATTAGTGCAAATAGTTTTTAAAAATTATTTGACATATTTACCTCTCTTCGATTTGTATATTTCAACCGCATCGCGCGGTCTTCATCAGCAGAATGACGTTGTGGATTTGTCACATCACCACTGTCATGTGACACAAACTGGAGAAGATCTGTCGGAAGTCTTGGTCATATGTTGGTGGACTAAACACCAGAGCTCATGTGTGACACACCCGTAACTTAATTCTGCTGATGACGACCGCGCTATGCTGTTGAAATATACAAATAAAAAAACAAGTTTCTTGAGTAGTAAATATGTCAAATAATAATGATACCCAAGAAACAGGATTGTCGATCCATTAAGGACTTTCTGGAATATGTTTACTGCGCATGAATTGTGTTAATAGTATCGTGGATTCACAACAGAACAATCATCATTATGTCGCAGTGCTGTTTAAAATTTGAAACAATGCGAATGACACAAATACTGTACACGTTTCAGTACGCAAAACGAAGTATTACAATACATATCTTCCGCAATATAATATTTCTCGCCGATTCGTCATTAGGAAATGGCATCTCGTGACGGTAACACGCCACATAAATGTAGCCTGAAACGTATTCCTAAACGTTTACCAGCTAACTGTGTTTATTATCAATTCAATTATTTCGCTACTTCTGATTAATATAATAATAGTAATTCTTCTTCTAACTCTTCTTCTTCTTATTATTATTATACAAAGTATTTTTATGCATTAGCGTTGGTATATGTGAAACGACGCCATCGATATCCTCATACCTGAGTTGAACGCGGAATTAGTGTCTACAAATGACAGTCACACAAGACTGGGTACTAAATGTCAATCCGGCTGTCTATTTTAGCATACAGGAAAGTTTAATTACTGAAATGTGTGCTGAACATATTGATTTAGTGTGGTGCAAGCCTGTGTCGTAACCGCTTAAAGCCGATCGATGTCGCTTAAATGCTGGCTGGCGCCGGGGAAAGTTTGAACTTGTTTACTTATGCATAATATATTTGTACGGTGTGTCGCTGTTACCACTATCTATAATTATTAATACACTAACTTTGGCGCAGTGTGTTTGATCTCTTCCATGGGACAGAGATCAATCGCGTCGTTCTATGACCCTTCATTTCTTTTGACCATTTTCCTGATTGAAATTAACAATAGATGCGTATTTGGAGATATATATTGACGTATTTGAAACATAATTTTTACCTCTCAGAGAAAAGTGGGAACAAACGTTGAATTCAATGTCCAGTTTTATGTAACAATTATTCTCCATCATCATATCATAATATTTATTAGTATATTATTTTATTTGTATATTATTATACTAGTACTTATCTTAATAATTATCTATCTTAATATTTAGTTATTAATTAATATGTTCTTGTATATTTATTTATTATATTATATATTTTTATTAAAGTAATTATTCACAATATCAGACTCAATTTGATGTATGTAATGTGCACTGAATCGTAGCTATAGCACAGTTTTGTTATAATAACTTTGTAGACGTTTTATTTTATTACTCACGTTTTTGTACCTATATTAATCATTACATAAGTATTAGTATTTAGACACATTGACAAACACCATTTGACAGTGTTGTACTTTGGAAATTAGTGTCAAAACTAAGTTATTATTATTATAGATATCCTCCGGAAGCTGCTGTTTGCAGACGATCTGACAGTGGTAGCGGACGTGGAAGCAGATTTCCAAGGACAACTAATAGAGTGGAAGGATATGTTCAGTAGACATAAACTGAAAGTTAGTTTTCAGAAGACGGAACTACTATGGGTGGGGCAGAAAAACAAACAGCTGGAAATACACCTGGAGGGGAAGAAAGTAATGAAAAGAGACAGTTGTGTATACCTGGGTGGAGCGACATGCGGGGACGGTAACTCACACACCGAAATTCGCAGGAGGAAAAAAGCAGGGGAAACGCTTGGAGGAAAGATGAAGGTGTGATTGGAGACAGGCGCATGTCACGTAAACTCAACGGAAATATGCTCTGTTCATGTGTTACCCCGGCATACATGAATTGCGGGGGTGAGGAGAACTGATGAAGCGAAGAATGGAGGAATTGATGGTGGAAGATGGAGTGAAAGAAAGCCTTAAGAAGAAGCTGGCGAGGAGTCGACTAAAGTGGGCTGGGCATGCGGAGAAAATGGGAGGAGAACGGCTGGCAAAGACAGCAGATACGGAAAAGGAGGCGCGGAAGACCTAGACTGAGATTGGAAGACTGCGTAAAGAGAGACTTGGAAGGATTGCGTGAGAAGTGGAGAACGAAAACAAAAGGTAGAGGGGAATGGGGACAGTTGGTAGAGAAAGTAGTGCAAGATAAGTGAGAGAAAAGAAAAAGAAAACTGAAATCGAGGAACGGAACCAAGGCCAGTCTCACCCCTGACGACAGGGAATCAGGAGGAGAACAACATAATTACTGTTGTTGTTGTTGTTGTTGTTGTTGTTGTTGTTGTTGTTGTTATCAAACAGTGGTCAACAAGTTCCAGAGGGCGCCACTTGTGTGCGAAGTTCGCTTTCCTGCCGTCATAAAAAAGGCTGCGAGAAACTGTATTGGAACGACCGTGTTTTTGATACATCGGCGATACGTTTGAATGTTGCAGGTTTCTCTGAGTCACCATCGTTCTGGTCAGCACCGTGTTGTTCGTCTGGCAGTGCCACGGTTTGGTGGAATATTACATGAACCGGCCTGTCAGAATGAAGATGTCGATGTCACAACAAGAACCGATCGTCGTTCCCGCGGTCACCATTTGCAATCAAAACACCTTCAGGTATCGCGTTCAATCAGATCAATCAATTTATTTTTGCAACAGCAACAGCGGCGTCATGGCATACTCGTAAACAATTGTTTTTTACCTGAAGTTGTGTTGAATGGTGGTCACATGGGATTTTAGATGTCGTCTTCCTTTGACACCATGAACATTATATGACGACGGACTGAGCGTTTTGCTGTTAATGTGTAATAAATTGGTTCATGAGTACATTTAGCAGATTCTAACAATCAAAATGGTCTAATCGTTTACATAATTTTTTGTCAAGTTAAGGACATGTGACCAGGAGATATAGAGCTGTAATCGTATTTCCGTATCAGTAGTCAATGTTGTTCTATTGATACGCGTACTGATGGTAATTGTTGCAAAATTGTAGCTGCTGCAGAAAACGGCTCGTACCATTGGTTGGACGACATGTACAATCAAAACTCATCGTTCAACTACACGAAGTGGAACGTTGGCAATGTATCGATGCTTGATGTCTACCTTCAGAATCGTCACCTCAAGGAAGATATGATTGCGTCGTACGTTTCTTACATTGTGACACTTGCAGATAGATATCAACCGATATAACTTACAATGATGGCATTAGCAGTAATAATAACAAAAATAATGTTGGCTATAATAATAATATATAAAGATATATTTATATATATACACACACACACTTATATATATATATATATATATATATTATATATATATATGTATATGGGTATATATTTATACACATGTATGTATGTACTATATATAGATATATTTACATATATGTATATATATATATATACATACATACATACATATGTATAAATATATACACATATATATGTGTGTGTGTATATATATATATGTATATATATATACGTACATGCGTACATGTGTATAAATATGTACACACATATATATATATATTTGTGTGTATATATATGTATATATAGTATTATTATAACCAACATTATTTTTGTTATTATTATTATTGCCAATGCCAATATATATATATATATATATATATATATATATATATATATATATATATATATATAATATATATGTATATATATTGATTGTTTTTGGTAGAGATGAAAATAGTCGACTTCATTATTAATTTTAATAATTTTTTATTGGGATACTTACGCATTGGTGCTTTCTAATCACGTGTTATTCTCACGTTAGTTGCCGGTGGAAGGGGACCCCATGCAGTCACCAAGATGTCAATTTGACCATAACAGATGCAGGCATTTGCTACACGTTCAATGCCCGGATCGGCAACAACTCCAAAGTCAATGCAGCCGGTAGTAGTCTTCTCGAGCGATTACAGGTAACCTGCCGGGTGTGTAAACCACTTGATACAAGGAGTAGCAAAAAACAAAAAGAAACTTGATATTGATTAGCGTCGAAGGCGTGGTAATAACAAATGAAATGCTCAATGTTCTCTTATATGTCATCGATAGTTACGCAGTATAAACAGCCATAATTCTGCAGGAATCAAGAACGGCATGCAACAGCAACCATTCTGCATCAGTTGCGGTCCGCACCTGGGGGTGAATACTACGATTACCAGTAGGAATCCATAACACGGTCAAATTCATGGATATTCTACACAAATAAGATGTAATTTCATTATTTGAAATTTACAATAACTAACATGACAATATTTCTTAATATAGCGAATATCATGTCACCATAAATAACAGAATTACAGTTACAAAAACAGTTAAAAACATAACGCGGTCGGGTTGAAGCTTCTCCTGCACCGCCAAGATGATGTACCACTGTTGGAGGAATTTGGCGATAACGTCCCAGCAGGAATGCACATATTTGTTGCAGTGACCGTCCTAAAGTAAGTATGTCCGTGACAGCTTTTATTAATGGTCCAAGGTACCATCTAGCAAATAAACTTCAAACGATAGTCGATATACTTTATACAAGGCTTATGTTAGACATTTGAGAGAATTGATGCGTGACGAATAACAAAATATAGATCAAGTGAATCAAACGGCGAGAACCATTAATATGTGATATTTGTTCTGCATCCACAGTCACCCGTCTGTTGAATGTCCATATTGTAGGAGACCAACCTGCCGCCTCCACACGGTGATTGTGTGAAACATCGAAAGCTGCGCGGCTTTGATAATTATACGCAGGCGGCCTGCTACAGGGAATGCATCACTGACTTCGCTATCAAAACGTGTGGCTGTAGAGATTACTATACGCCGCCTTTCAACACAGGTTAACAGAGTTATTTTCTCCCCTTGTGTATGTGTTGCTATTAATGTTATGCTACAACATTTCATTGTTTTCATATAAAACCTGATGTTCGTGTAGCGATAAATAGTACATGTGTTAGATTAGTGTGATGCTAGAAGATCCAGGGAGGAGTGTCATAACGCTGGTAAATCTGCAGTGAACTGAACGGTAATCAATTATTGACTTGTGTTCGACTGTCCTAATTAAGGATATGAAAACACACGCGCAAATAACGTCACGGTGTTGTTTTCAGCCAGTGTTCAGACAGACAGACAGACAGACAGACAGGCAGACAGGCAGACAGGCAGACAGACAGACATACATACAGACAGACAGACAGACAGACAGACAGACAGACAGGACATATTTAACACTCTATGGTATATCCACTGTCTTTGTTCCCTGTCCAGTTCCCGTATATCGCTACACATTCCGCATTCTGTCTTGTTAGTACTTAACGAATCAAGATGTAGTCAACTACATATTACTATCTGTTGCATTACTGATTACAGATAACTCCCGCGTATGTAACGTCTCCCGGTATACGAGTTGCCTGCTGCCAACGATACGTAAATGTACATTGGTAGCTTTTGAAGTTAACGCCTGATTTGCGGTGTGACTTGCCGTTCGTAATCGAGACATATATACTCAAATTATGCGAAAACGCCGCATTAATTCTTTTATAAATAATTAAACTAATTAAAAAGTAACGATGCCTAGTAACAGCTAAACCTCTTAAGAACGGATGTATTTGCAGAAAGTTGAGTTTGAAATACATATGATCAGCACGAATTGCTAACATACCTATGGGCCGCTTGTTGACAGTGGCAGTGATCCAGCGAGGTGCTATGCCAAGGCTGATAACAATTAAAAAAACATATAATATATATATATATCGACACATGTTGTTCAACTGTTGAAAAAAATGTGTCGATGTGATATGTTTTTATTGTTATCATTACATTTAAGGACTGATGGTTTTGATGCAAATTACCCAAATGTTCACGTGATGAGCTATACATAACTGTCTATACACCGCTTGTTTTTCAGAGTCATTGAACTTGAACCTGTCTGCCGAGTGCGTGTGTCCGAAGGGGTGTAGTGAGTTGCATTATAAAGCGTCGACGAGTTACGCGGCCACCAACCGAAAGAGTGAAAACTCATTTGATTTGTCCGAGGATTTCCTCACGAGAGCGGGGAAGCACCTGAACGAATCGCTTGACACCAAAGAGAGCATACAACTAGAGAGACGGCGAGCTTACACATAGGAATCTACAAGAGTTCTCCGTGCGCTACCGGAAGATCCGTCACAGGAACAATTTTAACAAAATGCACATTACCAATTCTGGAAGTTTATCCATAACAAAGATGCATCGTGCAATATCGATGTTATACTGAAAATGGGCTTACGGAAAATGGAAGACGTCTTACAGAATGCTTTCATTGCTGGTTAGGGAAATATGAAATTGCATGACTGTATGTCTGATTCGTACGAGCTCACCAACTAAATTGCGTCATTCAGCAGATGTGTTTGACCAAACAGAGTGGCAAGCCGCAATAGCTCTGCAACTGAACGAAGAGCTGATCTCTTCGAAGAGAGCCTTGTATAACTTAGAACGAGTGCATGTCGCGTACCATAATGCCGTCCCGTTGCTGAACGACGCAGCTTCACCGAATGACAGCTACAACTCGTCCTACCTTACCACAACACTGTTCAAACAAGAGGCGAAAATAAATTAGACATACACTCGACTGTGAGCATATATCAAGAAATATATAGAAAACATGGATGTGTTGTGTCGTATCTACATCAAAGATGGTCACAATATTAAGATAAAAAACAAAACGATACATATAAAAAACAAAACGATCGAACTAATTCATATCACCATTACGTATTTGTGACGCTATATACAGCCTGGAGAACAGTGAACAGTCATTATTGAGTTGTAGTTGTGTTCTTGATTTATCTCGCACTGGAGGCCGGCTGATCAGTGTCAGGTTGTTTCCCTTGATTGGATCAAGATTGATTGGCCCCTAGTAGTCGATGTGTGTGTGTGTGTGTGTGTGTGTGAGTGTGTGTGTGAGTGTGTGTGTGTGTGTGTGGGTGTGTGTGTGGGTGTGGGTGTGTGTGTGTGTGTGGGTGTGTGTGTGTGTGTGTGTGTGTGTGTGTGTGTGTGTGTGTGTGTGTGTGTGTGTGTGTGTGTGTGTGTGTGTGTGTGTGTGTGTGTGTGTGTGTGTGTGTGTGTGTGTGTGTGTGTGTGTGTGTGTGTGTGCTGCCACCTGTCATAATTATTGGAGTAACACATTAGCACTTAAGAAGAATTACATCTTTGGAACATATGACATATTTTGTTTAATTTTGTAAGGTTGATGGGTGTGCACATTAAAATTTTAACTAAAACATTATTAAAACAATATTTTACATACGGTAAATATGGCAACACATGGACACTGAAGATCACTACTGATACTCCTAGAATAGATATAACAACTAAAGATATACTATTTCATTCACACTACAACATAAATACCATAAACAAAATCTCCTTAAACATCATTGGCAGCCATTTTGGAAAATGCGACCATTTTGGGCAAATCAACGATTGCTCTAAAGCCAAAAACCCAGGTTTGTACATTCACTAACTGTGTGAAAATGTACGCACAAATCCTTATGCTTAATTTTGTCACTTTCGCTTTTAAGGGCGCCATGTTTATATATGTGCCGTATTTGACCTATAAACAATACAGTACGGTTTGATGTGCCTAATTTCTTAAGATATGGGGACATTGAGTCCATCTTTAAAAATGGCGGATGTGGATGTCGGAGAAGGTCAAAAGTAACATATTTGAAATCGTTGACCCTGAAAACCTATGTTTTGGTATCAAAATTACTGCTCTATGTGGCGCAGTTATTAAGATATGGGCAACATAGGTTTTCGGCAGCCATCTTGAAAATGGCCACCAACGCCTTCCAGGGCAAAATCTGAGATGGCCCTTTATCCAAGTATTTTGGTTTTATATGCTCTAAATGCGTGCCAAATTTGATGCTTGTATCATAAAACGCACAATTCAGCCATATTTTGTCACATACCGGCTTGGCTATTACACATGTGATGTTTAATATACTTCTTTCCATCTGGGTGCTAGTAGCGTGAATATATTTAAAAATAAAATCGACACATACCTTAGAGGGGCGGGATACACGTAGATAAAAGGGTTGGACTCTCGATAAGCTAAAGGGCTTCCTTAGCCAGAGGTTATAAAGCGTACTCGGTGCTCATATTCAACTCCATGCTCAGACTCGAGATCTCATGCTCACCTGAGAATCCATGCTCACGGTGGTTGTAAAACTTCCCGAGTACGTGCTCAACTGAGTACAACGTCTTGAGTACGAGAGCAACAGAAAGTGCTTTTTCAGAGCTCTCTTGTTGACGAAGATAACAAACCTACACCTATTTATAAACAATGTCAACTTCCGACTATAAAGCGGTGATGGACGAAGACCTACGCCGTTGTGAATGTGTTTATTTTATGGCACAAGACAATTCAAAATATAAAATAGCATAAAACAATAGTAACATGCACTAACACTAGTCAGTCTCGCTGTATTATTTATGATACTTTGTATTATTGTAACAGTAAGTAAGTACGATGACCTCGGGCTCGACGGCGTCGATGTTACTGTGTTTATAATAAATAAATAAATACCATACACACACATCGAATTGAGTTGGCATTCGTACTTGTTATACAACTTATATTATCTGCAACAAAGCATTCACGT
Source organism: Escarpia spicata (assembly GCA_963995525.1). Taxonomy (NCBI): domain Eukaryota; kingdom Metazoa; phylum Annelida; class Polychaeta; order Sabellida; family Siboglinidae; genus Escarpia; species Escarpia spicata. The sequence continues at coordinate 26,449,227 of OZ023208.1, forward strand.
TATTCATTTTACATTTAATGTTCTTGGCATAATGTCATAAACATGGTCAGCATTGTAGAAGTCTTGACAAAGTAGTTGTATGGGAGCGGCCATTATTTATCAGCTGTGCCGGACGATTCGGGGACATGCGTGCTCTGATCTGAAATGCAGCATCTCACCGCATCTTCAATCATATCGTTGCGTTAGTACTCCTCCGTTATTCCCAATTTAAAAAACGGCACTACAAAATAATTATATATTAATAACAGTTACAGGCAATGGCAAAACGTGGTTGTATCGACGGGTAAACTTTACGGCCTCGTAATTGTGTTATTTATTTAATATTATTAAATGTACACATGTATGTTGTATTGATATGGCTTAATGTTTGGTCCTTTGGAATGGTATTTTATTAATCGTCCAGGTAAACAACACTGTTTTGGAGAAGCTTTTAGTATGAACTGCTCGGCAGTTGATCATCGTGAAATTGTATTGCCCAGCAGTAGCGGTAAACGAATGGTCCCCGTCGTCGAAAAGGTGCCACCAAAACATAAACGTTGTAACATCGTGTCTCCCGCTAATTTCGTGTGGAACCACTTCTTCAAATGGATTGATTACATCTCGAAAGCAACTTGGACGCTGATATCGAACTGCTGTCTTCTCGTAAACGTCGAACTTGGACAACGAATTCGACTAATTTCTACGTGAGCTGCCATCTTTGTTTGTTCGAGTTCGGCGTTGAGCAAGGTCCGTAGCATACTCAGAATTTACACGTTTCATGCTCAAGTCTGAGAACGATTGCGTGCTCAGATAGTTTTATAACCTCCGTGAGTATGAGCATGGTTTGATAGCGAGGCTTGAGCATGAAATTCTGAGCACCGAGCACCGAGTACGCTTTATAACCTTGGGCCCTTGTCCACCTGCCACCTAGAGTCAATTCTCTGGGTGGCAATCTTGTTAAATCTTGTTAAAATTTGTAGATGTTTGATAACTGACCTATCGGTATGTAGTTCTTTAAGTCTTTCTTGTTTCCCTTCTTGAAGATTATCACCATCTTTGTGTTCTTCCACACGGTGGGTATTCGTCTTTCTGGTAAGCATGTAGTATACTGCTTAGCTAATGTATTCTAGATGGTATCCTCTCCTGCGTTTAAAGCGATCCTTTGAATTTTTTTATATCTTTTTAATGTATGCAATTATTAAATAATCTTGTTAATATGATTATTTCATGTGATTCTATGCCTTTATTTCATTAGAATTATGTTTTATTAATAACTAACGACCCTGACAATATATCAAAAAAATAACTGCGCGTATGCGCAGTTTCCACTATGGCCCCACCTTCACGATCCGCATAAAGCATGCTCATGAATATTCGGGACTGTCCGTCAGACTTCGATTAGCTACGCCAAGTTAATAGATGCAAGAAAAACGTCATTAACAAGTGTGGATTTGGATTAGCCACCGCCATGCGAATGAGTCGTGACCGATAACATTATCAAAAGGAAACGTGGACCAACTGCTAATTATATCACAGAATCAGCAAAGAAAAGAAAGAAAATATATGGAATAAACGGAGAATGAACATAGCTACAGCTCATGACAGACGAATTGATTGAAAAGAAAAAACACCAGCTCTCCACGCACGAAGGTCGAAGCCGCCGATGACATATTGAATGATTGGCATTGTTTTTGTTGGAATATAAAAACATATGAACTCTCAACTATGGTACTACCATGTTCCTTTTTCACTAGGTACATCTGGCTATACATTTAAAGTTTAGTTTTAATGAAACGTTTAGATAACAGAAACTTATTGAAGCCGAGAAACATTCAATAATGAAACCATTGTGTTTGCACCATAAATTCAGCAGCTATTTCCATAAGCAGTATAAATGCAACTTTATATATCTCATGAAATACTGCACGATATTAAAATAGCATAGGTGGTTATGTACTTTCCTATCTACATAAGGTTTACTTTTAGTTAAAAAAATGTACATCTATAAAGAGCATAATAACATTATTGTTCACAAAATATTAAAATATATTGCATCAGTGTTTTATTTTGTACTGGGACTTCAATATGTTTTTGTTTTGCCCATCATTTAGAATAAAAAATATTGAATTTATTTCTATCGAACTCCCGTTTCAATGACAAATAAAATGGCCATTGGAAATAAAGTTATAAAATTACCAAACTTTACAAGTAACGCATATTTTAAAACACTGCTTAATCGTCATTCGTCATCATTCGTGTATTTAACTCAAGAAGATCCCTGAAACATTTTGAATGTTGTGGAAATAGGTATTGGATTGGATTGGATTCTTAACCAACCAAAAGCAATAGGCGACGCCATTCCAAAGCCTGAGCCTCACAAAACAAACACCCACTACACCGCTAGGCGGCGACACCCCACCAATAATTTATCATGCTCCACGGCTATCAAAACACATACGGCTTACCCTATAACACCGCCCTGTACCTATTTCAGCTCCCATATACACCACCTCGTCGACTTGTCGAATTCCTAAACCATTGATTCATCGCACTTCACCATAACACCCCATTCTAGCCTCGTTTCCAACAATGAAACCGCTCGGACTCTTCGCCTAACGCCTTCGGGATCTCAACCGACCAACGCCGATAGGCGGAGCCACCATAAGCGTCAGCCTCACAAAATAAATACCACACCACCGCTAGGGGCGACTTCAACAACCACATTCAAATCCCTCGGACCCACTTCGCTAAGCCATCGAATCTTAACCCAACAAAACCGATAGGGGGCGCCACTCTAAGATATCAGCATCACAAAACAAATACCCACGACACGGCTAGGCGGAGACACCAATATCCACGCTCCAGCACCATCCCACTCCGCGAAGTGGCTTTGTGATGTTGGGGGCTTCCCCTGGTAACCCCATCATCACAGCACGTCGATCTACCCTCCCGCCAAAAATCTAGGGGCCCCTCGACTTCGAGCACTCCCACCGAAACTCCCAGAAACGGGCGGGGCCATCCCGTTGACGTCATCACACACGATGTCAGCAACCACCCACTCAACAACGCATCCTACTCAAACTTTTTTTAATCACCAGCCATTTTAATCACATCCGGGCATTTCATAAAGACTCGTCGCTGTTTGGTCAATACTACCGCCGCGACAGTTGCGCCTCTAGCAAGTAGCTCGTCAGACTTTGCTTTAGCAAAAAAAATGGGCCATGTTAATAGATACAAGTGATGACGTCATTTTGCCCAATATCGCTAGAAAAGGGGGTCAATATAATCCTACATTACTACTATTGACCATGCAAACATTTAAATAAGAAATATTATCTTGGTAAGCTAATATACATTTGAGAAGTACTGTATTAAAACGTGATAGTTTCCCATAACTACATTCTCTGCTACTTATGTCTTGTATGTTTATGCATAATTTGGGTGTGATCTGCACAACAAGCTGATATATAATTGTGTTTACGCGAATCATTTTGAGATTGCTGCCACATGGATGATTAAATATGCAGCCCGAGTAGAATGAATATTCATGCACGCGCAGTGAAACACACTGAGACTGGTGACGTCACACACACAGTCAACATGTCAGATTTCGAGGTGAGTTGTTGCAAGCAATGGCTTTTTAAATCAGCAATTCGTAGGCATAATGTATACTGACAGCTACTTTTAAATATGCAGGAAGCTTATGCATTGCTGATTTATCCTGCCGTCCACTGTGTCACTTTTCTATTAAGTATAATTATAACATCCGACCCATCAATCCGAGTGCCCCCGCGGGGGCGACGGCGACGGCAGCAGTCGGGTTGGATCTGTGTGTCGACGGGTCTTGCCTTTCCAGTCAGCCGTTTTTGAAAAGTCTCTGTTTCCCCACTTATTTGAACCGAAACATGAAAATGTGAGATTCATACGTTCACAGATTTTTTCTAAAGCTACTGCTACGATTGCTAATAAACCTGGCTGGCTTGTCATCATTCAATGTAAAACTTGTAGGTTTGTTACTTTACCGTTACTGTACACGTTTCGCAAGAATGGCCCATATGTATATATACAACATTAATTATTAGAGCAAGAAAAAAGGAAAACATACAGTGCACTCTTGATAATGTCAAACCTTCAGGGACCCGTATCAATACTGATAAGTGAAATTTCTAATAAATAGAAAGTTATCAGAAAGTCCCGTTTTTGGAACCTATGCCCAGGACCGAGGGAAAAGATTGACTTTTGACTTAACATAGCGAAAATCAACTTATGTGAGTTCGAGTTACCTGGAGTGCACTGTATATGATCAATACATACAGGTAATTATGTAGAAATAAATTAAAAGTTGGCCAAAGTAATGGATTGGGATTTTAGTCTGACTGAATCAGCACAACAAGGCTCTCTTGCATTTTTTTCCCATTTAGCCAGCTGTAAACTTGGTGATAAGTTCCGTAATCTAATATCTAAACTGAATTAATATGTACAGTGTTGAATTAGTTAACTCATATTGATGCTTCTTCACTTCAGTTCACTTTCCCATAACCCGTAAGGATCGTTGGGGCACCACTGACGACTTCTTAACCAGTTTTGTCCACGTTTCCCTGTTTTTCACAGCCCTCTGTGAAAATATTTATGCTCGGTTTCCTAAATTCAAGTTTGTTTATTTGCAGGAACATTTTGACCATTAACAGTTTTAAAATAACCGAGCTGATGGAAAGAGGATACTCTACTCAACATTGCCATTAATTGGACAATGGGTCACATGACATACGATGGTGCCTTACTGCCCCATTCTGTTCTGTGCGACATATATTGGGACGTTGCACATCATTTCGTGTTTCAAATGAATGTGTGCATCTGATAGCTTTGTGAATGAAAATGCATAGCAGTGCTATTAATTGGACAACGTGTGAACTACAGTGGAAGTGGTGTATAAAAACAAAGATGGTCACAATATTAAGATAAAAAACTATACCATCCATTTAAAACAAAACAAAATTGATTATACGAACGGTTTCTGGGATGCTTCAGTTGAATACGACGGGGAAATGAGCCTCTACAAGTCGCTCATTATAGGACAACCGCTTCAACGTATTGTAGCATCAATATATAAATTCGAAACTTTTTAAGTACTTCGTGTTGTCAACTTCAATAATTACGTGAATCGGTTTTATATTTAGACCATAATTCCAATAAAGCGTTGGATCAGTGGATTGAGTTCGACAACACAGACACGACCCGTGCAATTAGAGCATACTTGAATGATTTGAAGTGTGCAAACTACACCTCGTTACTTACGGTGCACAGAATAACGCAACTGGTTGAACAGCATAAAGAATTCTTTTCGAGATTACATGAAACTAATCATCAACTACACATGGATATAAAGAGGACAATGTCTTCCGAATGTGCTTGTAATGTGGCTGCTTCAAGTGACCCTTTGATGAAGGCATTCCGTGCTAAACTGTACGTCTACTACAAGCTAACCACCGCTAACGAGAAAGCTGATATGGAAGACTATTTCAATGTTATAGTCGATAATTCAGTTAATGCGAAATTAGTACGTGGTGAGACCAGCTTTATACAACTATGCTATTTTATGGAAAATTACCTTTTGCTCGATGGTCTACCGTCGATTCCAGAGGCTAAGAATATGTCGTTACGGACCGTCGGTTGTTTCATGAACAGCCTGGAATCTTTCCTTCAAATGACTGAAATGGATTGTACTTTTTCAGGTATGTTACTTTCGTATTAATCACACTGCACAACAATTATTCACAGCTGCAACAACAAAACCCACCCGTTTGATACAGCAGCGAGGGAACAAACAACTTTCTCAAATGCAGTTTTTCCTATGCTGCCGCACACAAACACATAGGCAGAGTAACATACACTGGTAACACCAAAATGGATATATTTACTTATATTTTGTTTTTCTCATAACGCTTATGTATAATTCCATTGGTATCTAGTATTTACTATCAACAGAGCCCATAGGATTGGGCCCAGAACATCCGCTACAAACATAAATCACTCACGCCAAATTATAGTCCAGTTCAAAGAATATAAATCGAAGGATGACTTCATTAAAGCTCGAAAACGGCTACGCACTAAACGATCAAGTGTCTTCATATCGGAAGATCTCACCCAGAGGAGAGCAAGACTACTGTTCTTGTGCCGGTCATTAAAGAAACAGCACAAGATTCTCGACAGTTGGTCGTACGATGGAAGGATTGTCATAAAGGACCTAAAGGGAACAATCAAAACCGTCAGTCGAGATGATGAACTAAATGCACTGTAATTGCGTTAGACATTGGCCCAAGTCACGGTGGATATTTTGTATCTCTAGTCGGCCTATCATGGTGCTTGTTCACATGGGGGCTGTACCATTCAGGGATTCATTCATGTACACCTTCGTATTCTACGTATGGTTCGTGTCTTATTTGATTACTCATATATACTTTATTGCTATATTTTATCGATATATATCATGTCTACTAACTAACCTACTGCAACTTAACAGATGTCACACAACGTTGTTTTTTTTATAAAAAACGGTCTGTAAATGTTACATGCAACTACAGAAGCATTATTGTGTACCGTGTGAATGTGTATGTATAAATTGCATTTCAATCCTATGAGCCAATTACGTAATACTACCTTAGGTGACGTACAAGATTATTAAACCGGCAATGCTGCAATGCGGAATATAGATCCCGAGTGTAATTTACTCACAACAGATAGCTTTGTAAATACTAAATATTATCTAGAGGATGACATTAATGAAGTTATAAAAAGAAATAATATCTCTGATGACGAGTTTTCACTTATGCATTTAAATATCCGAAGCTTGCCAAAGAACATTAGCAAATTGGGTGATTTCTTGTCACTGATCGATAACAGGTTCTCGGTCATCTGTCTAAGCGAAACTTGGTTACATAATGACAACCTTGATCTGTATGAATTGCCAGAGTACAAAAGTATACATTTGACTAGGCCTTCCAAGAAGGGAGGCGGTGTATCCTTATATGCTCGTAAATCCCTTGAGTGTACTGAATTACCAGAAATGAGTATCATAACTGAATATTTGGAATGCGTTTTTATTGAAGTCAGGACTCAGTCTAAGACATGCAATAACAAAACAACTGTAGGTGTTGTCTACCGACCACCTAATACAAACATTACTGCTTTCTCAGAACATCTTATCAATATTATATAAACTCTCAAGGTTGATAATAAACAGTGTTACATAATGGGTGACTTTAACATTAATCTACTTAATTATGGTAGTCACACGGACACCCAAGATTACATAGATGCAATGTTCCAACAAGCATTTATACCCCTTATCAGCAAGCCTACTAGAATAACAGCAACAACTGCCACTGTTATCGATAATATATACAGCAATGATTTAATTGGTGCAAATTATCAATTGCATGGAATAATATATACAGATATTTCTGACCACCTACCAATATTTTTGCTCACTAAACATACTGATAGCACAAAGGTAGAAACGACAATAGCGACTAGTATATGTAATGCGCAGACTACTGCTACATTCAAAGAGAGTATAGATCAAATATGCTGGGATGACGTTTATGCATGCAGAGCCCCTCAAGAAAGTTATGCTATATTCATTAATGAGATATTAGTTGCATACAATAATTCATTTCCGTTAGCTAAGACAACTATTAGGACAAGAAAACATAAACCGTGGATTACAATGGGACTCCGACACTCCATTAGAACTAAACACAAATTGTATATGTATTACTTGAAAAAAACCGACTGTCTTCAATGAAACTAATTATAAAAGATATAGAAATAAATTAAATTGTCTTATTACTGTAGCAGAAAGAGAATACTATCGACGTGACCTTCAACAGCACAAGGATAATTTGCAAAAAAACTTGGAGTTTTAAAGAGTATTATAGGAAGAAAGGAAGCATTTTTATCTAATGACAAATTACTAATTGACGGTAAATTAACAAAAAATAAAAAAATGCATAGCTGATACATTTAATGAATATTTTACAAGTATAGGTCCAGAACTGGCTGATAAAATACCAGTGATATCAGAGAGACCTGATGACTACCTCCAAGGAGTCTATAAAAATTCTGTCGCCAACCAACCAGATTAGATAAAGGGAATTATTAAGAATTTAAAAAACTCTAGTCCTGGATGGGATGGCATAAAACCTATTATTGTCAAGCAGGCCTTCTCCAACCTACTTGATCCTTTAAGTTACATTGTAAACTTATCATTTGATCAAGGATATGTTCCTGATTAACTAAAAATAGCTGATAGAGTTCCCGTTTAAAAAAATGGCGATACATCATTAATTAATAATTACAGGCCTATTTCTGTCTTGCCTGTATTTTCAAAGGTGTTTGAAAGAATAATGTACAATAGATTAATGAATTACGTAATGAAACATAACATATTGTCTAATTCCCAATTTGGATTTAGAAAAGGATATTCCACTGATATGGCTATTTCACTGCTAATTGACAAAATTAGTAAGGCAATTGATACCAAAGAGCACGTAATTGGGTTATTTATGGATTTAGCCAAAGCCTTTGATACCGTTAATCATAATATATCATTGAGAAAATTAACATATTATGGAATCAGAGGGAATATACTCCAATGGATTCGTAACTTTTTAAGTAACAGACAACAACGAGTAAAATTTTACGGAACAAAATCTTCCCTTAAAAACATAACATGTGGTGTTCCGCATGGTTCAATTATGGGAACTTTACTCTTTCTTATCTATATAAATGATTTATCTACTTTATCTGACACAACGTTTACCATTATGTTTGCTGATGACACGAGCATCTTTATACAAGGCAACAATATAGATGAAATGGAAAATGTTCTGAACTCTGAAATTAAAAAAACTATCTTTATGGCTTAAAATTAATAAACTTTCTTTGAATATACAGAAAACTCACACAGTGACCTTTAGTAATACGATCAGTATAAGAGAGAGGTGTAATAACATTTGCATTGATGGCATACAAATTAACACTGTACATGAGATAAAGTTTTTGGGTTTGCTTATAAATAATAAATTGAATTGGAGCACACACATTAAATATATATCAAATAAAATGTCTAAGAATATTGGTATTATAAAAAGGTGACAAACAAATTAGATAACAAATCATTGATAAACCTTTATTACATGTTTATTTACCCATATATTACTTATTGTAATGTCGTCTGGGGAAGGGCCCCGAATATATACCTTGCTAAAATTCATTTACTCCAAAAACGAGTTTTGCGTGTAATAAGTCATGTAGGATTTATTGATCATACGCTGCCTTTATTTACATCTTATCAAATAATGAATATTTATGACATAAATGAATATTTATGACATAAATAAATATGTATGCTGTATTCTAATATTCAAGCATAATAGGGGTATGTTGCCAGATATATATCATGATGTATTTGTCCTACAAATATCCACACATAAATATAATACAAGGCAGGAAGTAACATATAAAATACCATACTGCAAGACTAATTGCAGACAATTGTCTTTGGCTTATGTTGGTCCTAAAATCTGAAATACATTTATTACAAATAACTATTTACAATATTGTACATCTCTTCATATGTTCAAACAAATGACCAAGCGTCTAATTCTACCAAACATATGCTAAATTCTGCTTTAATGTAATTTTGCCATGTTAAGATGTACCTGGTGTTCGATATTACGGTGCTCGTGTAATGCATTATTAAATAATTAGTTAGTTTATTATGAAGATGTTTATGTTTATGTTTATGTATTCTGGTTTTTTTATACGAATTATAGTTTACATTTCAAATATGACATGAATAAGGAACACAAGCAATGTGTTGCTTTGTTTCAATTGTTACGTAATGTTTTTACATGTTTCATATTACTGCTGCATCTGTGTTATACTGAACATTACGTATCAATAAAGATTATTATTATTATTATTATAACTCACCATTCCAATACAGACAGCAACACGTTTCCCAAAATGTACAAAACATGCACGCATGCACGCTCGCATGCACACACACGCGCACAAACACACACACAGACAACACACACAAACACACACACACACACACACACACACACACACACACACACACACACACACACACACACACACACACACACACACACACACATTAATGGCACATGCACAGACACTCGATACGTAACGATTGAAATTGAATATTGGAAAATGAACAACCACGCCGTGTGGCAATGGAGGCAGTTGGTACAACGTGGTGAATCCGTGAATGGTGCTGCTACCTTCGTCGATTGTTGACATTCTGCTAAATCCCCCCCAAAAAATTACAAAACAAGGTTCAAAAGACATCTCTACGAACACTATTACAACGGCACATGTCTCAGTTGATCCGTGAACTTTACAATCAATAGTATCGCGTTGATATATCGACAGTCGCGCTACATCCACAGTGTGATAGTTTACACCACTAATGGTTAAATACGCATTTACATTTCATTTAGTCATCAATGACCACTGAAACTTTCATCTGATTATGTTTCAGTCGCAACTTCCTGGAACTTAATATCTACATGCGCGATCTCCGGGTCCAGGAATATGAGCAATATAAGGCGTACACACTAATTGATTTGTTAAATAAGGCTTAAATTTGCATTGTTAAATTTGTACGTTAATGTAATTAAAGTGTAGTTGTAATTAAACTGCACAATGTGTTGTCATCATTATAATTAGACAATGTTCCAATGTTTTTGACGTTGTAAAAAATATGTTTGTCTTTACATCCAAAATGTAAAGGGTGGCCTTAACGTAAAATACGTATGGTGCTTTGGTGTTATTATTCGGCTATTTCTACTGACGTTTCGGATATTTTTGTCGCTGCTAACGTCGATAGTTGCGGTAACGACGTTGTCGGAAGCATTTGAAGCAACTTCAAGCGAGAGAAACGTATTATTGAGTGTGCCTATAATGCGTCATTCTTGTTAGCGTCATTTGCTTTAATTTAATCACGAACATTAACAAGTAAACAACATACCAATTTGGAATTGTCTGTAAGCCAAGTAAGTGAAAACACTAATACTTTCGAGATTTGGAGGCATTAGCGGAGGTTATTTACATTTTGTGCAATGACGGATGTTACTCGAAGCAGGGCAACGGTTAATTGCCGCGCATGCGTGTTACAGGTGACATCGGGGGTTCAATGGGGTTGCTCAATGGCGCGAGCGCCATAACCCTCTTCGAAGTAGTAGACGCCTTCGCGATCGCACTGGCCAGTTGGCGGCGTAAGAAGAAAAAAGATAACGGCGGTCAACGAAAAAGAGGACGGAGACTGAAGTATGAGCTGTGTAATGAAGAACGGACATAAATGTGTGAATTAATAGCTTAGTATACTCATAAATGTTCAAGTTTGAGAAGAATGGCAACGAGCGAGTGTTTCAGAAACATCGTTGTTTCTATATTTCGTAATGCGCCAGCGTATGTAGCTCAGCGTATTTATACAGTCCAGTGTTTATATGTACCACAGCGTATTTATACAGTACAGTGTTTGTATATAGCACAGCGTATTTATACAGTACGGCGTTTGTATGTAGAAAAGCGTATTTATACAGTACGGCGTTTGTATGTAGCACAGCGTATTTATACAGTACTGTGTGTGTATGTACCACAGCGTATTTATACAGTACGGTGTGTGTATGTAGCACAGCGTATTTATACAGTACGGCGTTTGTATGTAGCACAGCGTATTTATACAGTGCGGTGTTTGAATGTACCACAGCGTATTTATACAGTGCGATGTTTGTATGTAACACAGCGTATTTATACAGTACGGTGTTTGTATGTACCACAGCGTATTTATACAGTACGGCGTTTGTATGTAGCACAGCGTATTTATACAGTACGGCGTTTGTATGTACCACAGCGTATTTATACAGTACGATGTTTGTATGTAGCACAGCGTATTTATACAGTACGGTGTTTGTATGTACCACAGCGTATTTATACAGTATGGCGTTTGTATGTAGCACAGCGTATTTATACAGTACGGCGTTTGTATGTAGCATAGTGTATTTATACAGTAGGGTGTTTGTATGTAGCACAGCGTATTTATATAGTACGGCGTTTGTATGTAGCACAGCGTATTTATACAGTACGGCGTTTGTATGTACCACAGCGTATTTATATAGTACGGTGTTTGTATGTAGCTCAGTGTATTTATATAGTACGGCGTTTGTATGTAGCACAGCGTACTTATACAGTACGGTGTTTGTATGTAGCTCAGTGTATTTATATAGTACGGCGTTTGTATGTAGCACAGCGTATTTATACAGTACGGTGTTTGTATGTAGCTCATTGTATTTATATAGTACGGCGTTTGTATGTAGCCAGATTATTTATACAGTACGCTGTTTGTATGTAGCACAGTGTATTTATATAGTACGGTGTTTGTATGTAGCACAGTGTATTTCCATAGTACGGTATTTGTATGTGTTATTGTGTCTCTAAGTAGCACGGTGTTTGTATGTGATATTGTGTCTATAAGTAGCACGGTGTATCTATGCAGCACAGTGTGTGTGTGTGTGTGTGTGTGTGTGTGTGTGTGTGTGTGTGTGTGTGTGTGTGTGTGTGTGTGTGTGTGTGTGTGTGTGTGTGTGTGTGTGTGTGTGTGTGTGTGTGTGTGTGTGTGTGTGTGTGTGTGTGTGTGTGTGTGTGTGTGTGTGTGTGTGTGTGTGTGTGTGTGTGTGTGTGTGTGTGTGTGTGTGTGTGTGAGTATTCGCGTGTGCGTGTGTGTGTCGCTCTGTGTGTCAGTATGCAACACTGTAAATATACAAGACGTAATCTTTGCCTAATACCTTAAGTGGAACCATTATTCTAAACATTCCGCTGTTAGGAACAAGTGGGCAAGAACATACAGGATCTGTAACGTTTTGCTTACTTATATTCGAAATAAATAAACCGCATACGTGGAATTCTTTGAGTCTGTTTTATCGACTGGTAATGATGAACTTTTTGTTTGTGTCAAATGACTTCTGGTGTCGTGTGTAGTGGCTGCAGTGGTGCCACACGGCGGACTGGCAACTAACCAGAGATTCTCTCGTCAAACACTATTTATTGACAAACAGTATTTACCTGGGCATAATGTGTGTTTTGTAATACGCAATTTTATATGTTTCTCGGTGTATCTTAAGCTTATTTTATATTTCGAGCACACGTTTCGTATTAATTTCTTAGCAACGATAGAAACAACTACGACTTGTGGTGCTCTCTGACGGCAAAAGTCAGACATAAGAGAGACTACACGTTTGCGTTGTCCGTTTTGTTGATGTCTTAGAATAAGTGATACTAATGAAATACAGAGGTACACAAGCTGCTGTTTTATACGTTTACTGTATCACCGATATAAAATGCGTTAATAAAATTTGCGGACATTTCCTGCATGAGACTTGTTGGAGATACCTCATAACATCAATCATCATGGGAAACTGAAACCTATAATAGTTATTGTGCAAGGTACAAAACAACAACAGTTTTTTAGCTGGATCGATCAATGATTTTACAAAATGTCAAATGACGATTTGGAAAGGTCAGACACACACTCGGCACAACGAAGTCCGTTTTTACCAAATATAAATTCAGAATTATCTACATATATGTTTACCAAATGCATGTGCTGATCTGTGTCTCGGAGTAACAGAGTCAACAAAGATAAGCTATACGCTATATAACGAAACAGCTATTGGTTGGGTTGAAATGTGTATTTGAGAAAGACTTCTTCGTTTTCGAATCTTGCCTTTTTCGAACCCTACTGTTTTCAATCACTCGTTCATTTATCTCTCACACCCCTCATATTCCATCCATCCACCCGTCACTTGCCCGCCTACATCATTATTCTCATCCATCCACCCGTCACTTGCCCGCCTACATCATTATTATCATCCATCCACCCGTCACTTGCCCGCCTACATCATTATTCTCATCCATCCACCCGTCACTTGCCTGCATACATCATTATTCTCATCCATCCACTCGTCACTTGTCCGTCTACAACATTATTCTCATCCATCCACCCGTCACTTGCCCGCCTACATCATTATTCTCATCCATCCACCCGTCACTTGCTCGCCTACATCATTATTCTCATCCATCCACTCGTCACTTGCCCGTCTACATCATTATTCTCATCCATCCACTCGTCACTTGCCCGTCTACATCATTATTCTCATCCATCCACCCGTCACTTGCCCGCCTACATCATTATTCTCATCCATCCACCCGTCACTTGCGCGTCTACATCATTATTCTCATCCATCCACCCGTCACTTGCCCGTCTACATCATTATTCTCATCCATCCACTCGTCACTTGCCCGCCTACATCATTATTCTCATCCATCCACCCGTCACTTGCCCGCCTACATCATTATTCTCATCCATCCACCCGTCACTTGCCCGCCCACATCATTATTCTCATCCATCCACCCGTCACTTGCCTGCCTACATCATTATTCTCATCCATCCACTCGTCACTTGCCCGTCTACAACATTATTCTCATCCATCCACCCGTCACTTGCCCGCCTACATTATTATTCTCATCCATCCACCCGTCACTTGCTCGCCTACATCATTATTCTCATCCATCCACTCGTCATTTGCCCGCCAACATCATTATTCTCATCCATCCACCCGTCACTTGCCCGCCCACATCATTATTCTCATCCATCCACCCGTCACTTGCCCGCCTACATCATTATTCTCATCCATCCACCCGTCACTTGCCCGCCCACATCATTATTCTCATCCATCCACCCGTCACTTGCCCGCCCACATCATTATTCTCTTAAATCTATGAGAGCACGTTGTAAAACGAATTCTTCACTTGAAGCAATAAAGATTGAGTTATGTCTTATGTTTCTCTCTGAGTTGCCACAAATTACAGCTACGTTATTTCTTCTTCGCAGCTATTTTTTGGTCTTCGTCGTTTGTTTCCTTTTCCAGGGTTTGTCGAGTGATATGTGTTGCTTTCTTTTGAAGGCATCCATAACAAATGTATATGTCAATAACTTCAACGGCAACAACATTGGATTGGAACGAAACAGTATATACATATATATATACATATATATATATATATATACTGGGATGTGAAAATGTTCGTATTTCGCATAACATATTATAACATAAATATTACATTATTGTTATATATACCACACTTCGGTTGGTCCGGCGTGTGTAAAATCGTACATTCGCATTAGCGGTCTGTATGTATGATAATAATGCCTCGAGTGCTGCGAAACGTTCAGTTGAGGATATGATTAATCGATGGCATTCGATGGTAGTTCTGTGTCCGCCGAGTTGTAACCGGACGTGATCGAGACAGATCAATGTAACAACCAGTCGACCAGTCTCAGTGTAGATCCTGTCTATACGACACAAGACCAACATAGCACAGATACGGTGCATAACTGGATACTTGTTATTGTTAAGGCAATATCACAGCCCAGTAAGATCTGTGGTCGGATACCTATGTCCTAGCTACTACTACCACCACCACTTCTACTACTACCGTGACCACTTCTATCACTACTGCTACTATTGCTACTACTGCTACTATTTCTACGACGTCTAGTTCTGGTACTACTGCTACTACTGCTACTACTGCTACTACTACTGGTAAACATTGTACTACTGGTACTACTGCTGCTACTTCTACAACTTCTACTACTACTGTTACTAGTGCTGCTACTGCTACTACTGCTACTGCTGCTACTGCTGCTACTGCTGCTACAAATGGTACTACTGGTACTACTGATACTGTTGATGTTACTGCTACTATTGCTACTACTGTTGCTACTGCTACTACTGCTACTACTGCTACTGCTGCTGCTTCTGCTACTAATGGTACTACTGCTACCATTGGCACTACTGGCACTACTGCTACTACTGCTAACTTAAAAGGCAATACGTATGCGTGTTTGAAACACAAACGTATATATATATATATACAATTCCTACATAATTACAACTTGGTTGTAAATAGTAATATAAATACGCACATTAAAATATATGCTCCTACAGGCTCGCACAGAAGCTCGCTCACATACATACGCGCACCAATCACATCACAGAGAAAATCAGGTTCAAGCTGCTTGTTGCGATAGCAGCTGACGAACCGAAGACTCCATCAATCGGATGGTCGTTGCGACACCGCTGATCGATGCTATCTGTCGCCATCGTGTCGCTGCGAGAACACCACGCGTGCTGGGCTTGTCCGATACGGATTGTTATGTTTCATTCGACATTTGGCGTATACGTTGCTGGAACAGTCGAGGAAAATCGTGGTAGTGATAGTATGTGACACCAAATGTGTGTGTGTGTGTGTGTGTGTGTGTGTGTGTGTGTGTGTGTGTGTGTGTGTGTGTGTGTGTGTGTGTGTTTGTGTGTGTGTGTGTGTGTGTGTGTGTGTGTTGTGTGTGTTGTGTGTGTGTGTGTGTGTGTGTGTGTGTGTGTGTGTGTGTGTGTGTGTGTGTGTGTGTGTGTGTGTGTGTGTGTGTATGTGTGGTGTGTGTGTGTGTGTGTGTGTGTGTGTGTGTGTATGTGTGTGTGTGTGTGTGTGTGTGTGTGTGTGTGTGTGTGTGTGTGTGTGTGTGTGTGTGTGTGTGTGTGTGTGCGTGCGTGCGTGCGTGTGTGCGTGTGTGTGCGTGTGCTTTGCGAGACACTTAGTAACTTCAAGCCTATCTCTCGTTCTCCTCCCCCCTCTCTCTCCTCCCCCTCTCTCTCTCTCTCTCTCTCTCTCTCTCTCTCTCTCTCTCTCTCTCTCTCTCTCTCTCTCTCTCTCTCTCTCTCTCTCTCTCTCGCTCTTCCTCTCTCTGTATCTCGCGCCTCTCTGTCCTCCTCATCCTTCCTCTCTCGCTCTCTCTACCCTGTCTCTTACGTAACTTTCGCATGCTCTCTTCACTCCCTCCCATCCATTTCTCTCTCTCTCCTTCTCCGTCTCCTCCAGTATTTTCTTGGATGAATTGCTAACATATTACTCCAGCCTGTTATCCCACACAATGATTTGCTCTAGTCGCAAAAGTAAAGTAAGGGTAAGTTCTTACATATCGTGCTATCTATTCCTTAGGCGTGCCCAAAATGCTTAAAATTTTTCGATAACATGTGTACATTTATAAACAGCATAATTATACATCCTTCTTGCTCATTTGCGTGCTTACTCTTATCCCGTAGAATTGTCTGTCTATTGCCAGTTATTAATTCATACAGCTGAGTGAACAACGTGAAATGAATGGACTTGACCAAGGATCGCAACGGCAGCAAAATAATTCGAACCCGGGATCTCTCGATTGAGAGTCCGACGTTCTAGGAGTTATGCTACCGCTCTCAATAGCTTTATCCAACAGGCGCGAGTAACAAAAACGAAGCTTTCGATCCCGACATCGCAACGCCGATCAACATCCGTAGCCAGCATCGTGGCATCTCGCGGCCTGTGGGATTCGGGGAAGGAGATGACTGCAGACTGCTAATCATCGGCCCCTGACACCCGGGAGAGACGCGTCATTCCCCGGCCAGTCACTCGACGGGCACTCGGGGAGGATAAAACGAGCAATATCCTCTCATTGACCGGACTAGCCACATATGGCGCCATACGTTCTTCGTCAGCCAGGACAGGCCAAGTGGAGCGCCATGAAGCAGGAACTTGTGGTGGTTCTCACGGTCGCTATGGTATCGTCCGGAGGGCTTCGTGAAAGGCA
Organism: Escarpia spicata; assembly: GCA_963995525.1. Lineage (NCBI taxonomy): Eukaryota > Metazoa > Annelida > Polychaeta > Sabellida > Siboglinidae > Escarpia > Escarpia spicata. The sequence goes on from OZ023208.1 coordinate 26,466,979, forward strand.
GATGTCCGCTAATGGTACGTGTCATTCTTTGTCATTCTTCTTCCGCTGACGGATTCGCAGAGGGCGAAAACCAACGCTCGCCGTCTTTATCGGTCGCGATCACAGCGGCCATATTGTCTGTTTCGCGGTTTACAGCATTTGCCTCTCTTAAAAGGAGGCAGTCTATGCCTTATTTTTCCGTTTTTTGTTAAATTACTGTAATGTTCTTAAGACTACCTATGTTGAAGGTATACTGCTCGCCACATTAGTAAGTCCATAACAACCTTCGCAATTTGAAAGATACGACCCCGGAGCAGATAGTAAACAGAAGATTCAGTTTGAAAACAAGCTTTATTGGCAATACGGCCGAGTCGGGCTGAGTTAATTGCAATACCCTTTGATGTTCAAATGTGTCCCATTTTCCCATGTTCAACACAGCAGACTTCCTGTTTTCTGTTGCAAATGACTACGCCCGCTATTTCCGGGTGGATGAGCAGACTGGCTCCCTTTAAATTGAATATGCAGCGAACAGGATAACAGAACAACTGTTTTTCAAGTCATTGCCACAGTGAATTTATTAGTAGTTATAACACATCGGTTCGTTAAAAACAATCCATACGAAACTTGTCACTATATGTTCACGGAAGTCTAAGAGTTGTAACCCGACCACAATGAGGTAACACAATCCTGGCCAGCTGAAAGCAAATTGTCAAACGTCTATCTCTTTCTACAGTTAAGAAGTTACACGCGTGAATTTCGAGTGTGACATTAGCACATTCTAAACAATGATGGGAACAGAAATTCCCATACATAGTATAAATATGTAAGCCACTTTGGAATCGAGAAGTGATGGCGACTATTACAAAATAATGACAAAAATCAACGTCGCTGCACAGATAGTTGATCGAATGCTACGGCGTCGGAATTAGGGGAAGGGGTGGGGGCTGAGTCTCCGAATATTTATGGTGGGGGAGGCTGGAGATACGATTATACCCCAATATTTAGGGAAGGCGTGCATTTTGGAGAGTATCTAGTAGAGAACCGCAGCGGGCAGGAGAGGGTCCAGAAAGTTAGTTATGGGGGGCACAAAAACCTGCACTGGCGGCCGAACCAAATGGCGTAGTAATTTCACCTATCTCGGCTCAGCTGGTTACACCGGAAGACGGGGGGGGGGGGGGGGGGATAGGGTAGTGCTGTTGAATATTTTTGCCGCCACGTCGCCTTAATTTCATCTTATTATTACCAGAACGGGGGGCACATTTCAAAGGGTCTGGGGGCGCGTGGGCCCATTATAAAAGATCCGCTGGCACACAAAATGATAGGGGGTACGTACCCCCATACCTCCCCCGGATCCGCCGATGGCGGGTGCAAGTGGAGGTTTTTGGAGGGCCTCAAGGTAATGTGTTTGGGAAGGCTCACGGGGGGGTGCAGTTGGACTTTTGGGGGGGCCTCAAAGGATGCATTTGGAGGTTTTTGGAGAACTTCGATGTTGTGTTTTGGGGACCTCAAGAGGTGGGGGCGATACAATTAGATGTATTGGAGAGCCTCTAGGTGGGGTTTCTTGGGGAGCGCCAAGGTGGTGTAATTTGAGATTGTTTTGTGAGCTTCAATCCCCCGAATATTCACCATGTTCCGACGCCATTGAGATACCACGTGTAACAATAGTTAGGCTTAGAAAGGAAAGTAAATGAGTCACAGTGCGTACTCACCAGGAATGTTATTAGATATAATAAACCAGCTACACTGTTGCTATATCACCTGACTTCAATACTTACCTGAATGTCATCAAGCAGAATCTCTTTCAGGGTCATAACTCAGAGAGGTGCATGCAGGAAACGACCGATACAACGACCAATTACTGACATGTCAGAGTCAGACTTACTGAGAAAGTAACTGTGTATATTATAATTATAATTTATTAGACGCATTCGAGAAGAAAAAAACATGTTTCGTGAAATAAAACATATCGTATTCAAGTCGTATTTTGTTTCGGTACACTTTTGATCGGCATTAAAACGTTGGTTTGTTGAGCGGCAGTGCAACGTAATGAGCGTTGTGGAGCGCAGTGGTACAGTGGTTAGAGCATCGGACAATCAGTCGAGAGAACCCAGGTTCGAATCCTGTGTTGGCGTGTTGAACCATGCGCGAGTTCGTTCACTCTATGTTACTCCAGTTCCCCAGCTGCTGTATGAATGAGTACCTAGCTATAGACCGTGGTGGATATTTGTGCACGAATAGTCTTCACGCATTAATTGTAGCGTGGCTGAATGCTTCCCAGAGATGTCGAGATGGTGTTTGACTGAACAGGACTGCCAGGGAGTAACGTGTATAGTGCCTTGAGTAGTCCTAAGGATTGGATACTGCGCTATATAAGAACTTACCTTTTATGACAAAGGAATAAATAAGAGTTGTCTGCATAGTCCTGGGCTGTTGTTTTTGTCATCCTTGCTCGTCAGGTGGCGCCGCTAATTGCATAAGTATAGTCATCACCCAGACTTGCGAGGATGCTTTTGGAAGTCAGTTGCCGGAACCACTTTATCTGGCATCCAAACTACGTAACAGCGCATTTGTAATCAATGTAATTTGTATGGTGTGACGACACAGCTGGAACTAATTGTGTCTAATTTAGAATATAGACTGATGGATGGCTATGAAATGTTCCGGAAACATTTCGGCAGAAGTATATTTGGTTATTAGTTACCTTTCTTCTGCGGTTAGCTTCCTTAGTAGAACGTCTCTATGTATCATCACTTACTGCTTGCAAAATTAGAAATTTTGTATCAACAGATTAGAGTTATAGTCCAGTAGAAATCAACACATGTTTAACCAAACCTGGACATTTTGGTTAAAAAGCAAATTTTTTTTTTAAGATGACCAGTAGTGCTTCCTGAACTTCCAGAAACAACCCAACCAAAATCAACCTTGGGGAACCTCGATTTTTTTTTCATGAACAATATATGTACCCTGTCAGTCGCTTTTTGTAAAATTTTCTGTTTATTGGCTGTCCATACATATATGCAATGAGTTTTGGCGCACTGGCTTCCACTGGCCAGCAAGTTAACCGTTAGGGTAGTTGTGTTGATTTGTATTTTAAAATCTAAACACGAGCGATAATATCACATATATATTAATTGAACCAAAATTCGTAGTACTTAATAGAATAAACCGTTTCTGTAAACCCCCTCAAGACATGTTATGCAATGGATCTATTTTCTAAATAAACAACAGCTGTTGTATTAATTATTTGCTTACAGATGGTTAGAACAGTTACACTAAATGTATGTAATGATTGTTACGTATTATTACGCATTTGTGCTTGAGTGATTTGAAAATGTGTGGTATGGAAAGCCAAACATGACATTGTTCATAATTTTGTGGCCAAGGTGTAACGGTAGATCTTGATTGATTTAATAGTGAAAAATTCATAGTTAGTAAGATAGCTTTTTAAATCCGAAATTTATGTTTGAATAATTATATAAGGTAAAGTCAGCAACTGTTGTTGAACATATTACCCATAATTATAGTACATATAGTCATGTTATGAAGATTGCCTAGAAAATAGTCGTACATCTTTTTAGGAACAGGCCACTGATATGGAGCAATGTGTCATTTGTCAAGAAGGTGGTGGTGGCTTAATGGTTCAATTTAGAAAGAAAGGGGTAGATTCATTGGTGGCGTTGTCAAAATTACGAGGTGATGGGTTGACTGAACAATTCAATAATACAGGTGATCATTATGTCCATGAAGAATGTGGAAAGACTTACACTGCCTCAAAAAATGTGTCTAATTCATCTCAGGCAACAAACTGGTTTGTTGCATCAGAATGTATGCCAACTCGTACGACCTCGAGAGGTTACGATTATCAAATTTACTGTCGCATCAAACAGGACAACATTGATCTGGACAAATTTCTGACCTTTTTGAGAAGTTACAACCCATTTTCCACTGACAGTGACGAGCACCTGCAAAATGTTGCTACTGGGGTCGTAGCCGATGAGAGAGTCAATGTAGACCAAGCTGTGGATGAATTGAATGAAAATCCACCAGAAGATCACAAAAGTGAAAATGAAAAATGAAAACCTATGCATTTATGAGGAAAACTGTCAAACTGATAGATGGAAAAGAAGTGCGCATGTCGTCGACGGAGCTGCAACAGAGAATATATATACTTCTGGATCACCAGATCGCAGTGTCTTCTCACATGAGCTAGCAGCCGTAGACCCAGCTTTACTCCACGACAATGGCACAATGCGAAGGCCAGTGAAGTCTAAATTAGTTTCGTACATCGCCACCCTCGATCTCCATGTTGTCTGCAATGATGAAATTTACGTCAAAGCCATAGTTGTGGATGGATGTGCCATTCTGCATCAGATATCCTGGCCAAAGACAGGTACCTTTCATGAAGTGTGTTCATCTTATGTGGTGTATGTTCTACAGTTGGCAGCACACGATAGGGCCTGGTTCGTAGTGTTCGACAGCTGTGAAGTATTCACGACCAAGGAACCCGTGCAGAAATGACGTAAATTGGGCAAGATTCTTTCCGCTGATGTGTTGGTTGGATGTAACACTCCATTGCCTTCACACAAAAGTAGTTTTCTTTCAAACAAGTACAACAAACAGCAACTCATTAAATCTCCTCTCTACATACCTGCTGAAAGAAGGTATCGAGGTGCGTCACGCTGGCGAAGATGGAGATGCGGATACCGCAATTGTGAAGTGTACCCTAGAATCCCCCGAGAACGTATGTGTCCATTGTGATGATACAGATCTGCTTGTAATCCTGCTTTACCACGCGCCTGAGAAGTCCACTATTTACATGCAAACCAAACAAAGACTAATCAGTATCAGCGCTGGTCAACATGCTCCCGGAAAGGAGATGTGTAAGTACTTGCCATTTGCACACGCTGCGACACCACGTCAGCTATCTACAGTATTGGCAAAGTCAAACACATGAAAGTTCTAGGATCTTCAACAGAGCCGAGAACATCCGTTGCCATATTCGGCAGTAACACTGCATCGAACGCCGACATTTCAACAGCTGGAGAGTGATATATGGTTTCGCTTTACATCAAAAGCAACTGAAATATAAGTCTTGACGATCTACGATACGTGCACATAATTTCATGAACGTACGTAGCCATTGAAAGAATGCCGCCAGCAAATCGAGCATGCTACTTCCATTCACTCAGAGTGCAACTACAGGTTTTTACTAGGGTTAATCTGAAGACGGTATCTTGCAAGCGCCAAGATAACATGTGTGTGTCTTGCAACTGTTCAAAGAAGCGTTTTGCCTGTAGCGTCCACTGCAAATGTCAAGGACAGTGCTCAAACGGCCCAACTCTTGTACAGCTACCAGACAGTGACGACGATGACAATGCTGATGATGGCATTTAACAAATTATGTATTAGAAGATTATAGGTAGGACATTTATGATCTCATCTAGTGATATTCAAGTTTGAATGCTACCATTCGTTGTTTGGCGTATAAGTGACATTCATGTCATCTTAGTTAAGATATTAATTAAATCCAGAACAACGTTGGGACGGAGTGCTATATAAGATATATTACTAATTAATTGGTTAATTATTTGATTAATTAAACTCCATCATTAATGTGTGGCTTAATAGACCAGAATACATATAATTACAAATGTATTAACCAATAAATGAAACAGTTAAAAATATGATTAACAAACGCAAACAAAAAGTGTTACTTCGAAATTGAACCGAAACACCCAAAAACAAGGATTTGGGTAAAAACAAAGTTCCCCAGGGTTGATTTGGGGGGGGGGAGTTCAGGAAACCCTGCTGGTCACCTTAAAACAAAAATTGGCTTTTTAACCAAAATGTCCGGGTCATCGTCAATTTCTACTGGACTATTACTTAAAGGAAATAAAAATAAGGCATTAGCTAAAATCCTTTTTCCATGTGTACACAAAGTTTAACATTGACAACATTAAATAAATACAAAAAAAAACATATGTAGCATCATTTCGATTTTAAGCCCGTCTGTGAAGCGATTCCCGCGGAAAATTTTATTTTAATGAGCTAGGCGATCACGTGGTATCGTGACATCACTTATGACACACACTCGCATCAGGCCGACCCTTTCCATGCATTCAGAGCATGTTTACAAGGATAGCTTTTGGGTCGAAACGAGCGTCAGAACGAGTTATTGTGCAATATTCCGACGTAATACAAACACTAGTCATCATAGAGGAACAAGCAATTATCTTACGGTTCCACATGAATCGAATTTTATTCAAAACAACGAATGCGAATGGGCCTACAAGTCGACTAGGTTTCGCCGAGCTTGTGCTCGTTTTCAGAATAATTATATCGAATGCAACCAACGGGAGATAATCTACACAAACAGACATTCATAGCAAACAGATATTGTATCCAGCTACAGAAAGTAACGTGTATAATCTCATATTAAACTAGAATATCGATATGTGAAGCAGGAGTTGTACAATTTATCATAACAACTTAAATCAGTCAGTGAATTTCTGTTGGTGCCGCTAGCTCAGTTGGTAGACATGTTGGTTTCTTGTCATTCATTTTACAATTGGGCGACGACGGTTCAATCCTGACAGCATGCAAACCACTGATTTTCTTTACACTTTTTGTTGTTTATGTTTTCACGAAGTAATATAAACCAAATCACTTAGTATACTATGATGCACTGTTTGTAAATATTTGTTTTATTTTTGTAGTAATTAGTTTTTCGCCACAAAAATGAAAATATGGTCATTATATATAACAATGTTTATAAATGTTATTACATTACAATTATTCTGAAAACGAGCCCAAGCTCGGCGAAACCTAGTCAACTTGTAGGCCCATTCGTGTTCGTTGTTTTGAATAAAATACGATTCATGTGGAACCGTAAGATAACTGCTTGTTCCTCTACGATGACTAGTGTTTGTATTACGTCGGAATATTGCTCAAGAACTCATTCAGACGCTCGTTTCGACCCAAAAACTATATTTGTAAACATGCTCTGAATGCATGGAAAGGGTCGGCCTGATGCGAGTTTGAGTCATAAGTTTCGTCACATCTCGGCATCCCGAAAAGCGCGCCAAAAATATGCATATTCGAAAATGTTCGGACGCACAGCATAAAATGTGGAATTTATAATTCATTTTTTTATTTTGGATTGTTTTGGCTTGGTGGACGTGGAAATAGATAGCAGGATGTAATATAACATGAATTCAAGCCATAGATGTTTTTATTCCCTTTAAGAAACAAGTGTTGCTTTGTAAGAACAATTGTGAGTACACGTCACGATGTCTGCCTAGATAAAAGGAGAACAAAGTAAGCTGTTTCCTCGTAACATTATGGCTGCAATAATCCCCATTACCCGAGTCAATGCATATGTCCGTCTATCGCTGCTATTATCATCAATCACGTGTTCGGTTTATGTCCGCATCTATCGGTCGTTAGATTTCGAAATACTCGCCGGGCCTTCGTCAAGAGATATTTGTCAATATCGACTGGTTCGTTGCAAGTGCATTTATAGTTTAGTGCCAGTCACAAACTAGGACAGTTCTCGACAGATATAGGGACACAGCAAAACAATAACTATGCAAGATGAATGATGATGAATTTGCTTATCCATGTCCGTACGTTGCTGCCTTGATGGGATGTCTATGGACGGCACTTTCATTTGCCAATCTCCACTGCTCGCGCGACGCCGGCACTTGGGAAATCAGATCACAACACAGTGCATGTGCTATCTGTGTACAGGCAGGAACTGAAGACAACGATGCACATCGTGAACACTATACCGTCTTAACAGAGGAAGGCACGGAAAACTTGCGTGGTGCGCTGGAATGCACGGACTGGAGTGTGGTTCGGGAGGCGTGTCCCGACCTTGACCTACTGGCTGACATAGTCACATGAAACGTTAATGTCACTGCAGATCTGTGCGTGGAAAGCAAGACCAGGACAGTGTAGGCCTACCCAAACAATAAACCGTGGGTCACAAAGGAGTTATTAGAAATATTGAAATAAAAGCACGCACAACTGAAAGTCCAAGATAAAGAGAAAGTGAAAGAACGTCAGAAAGAATTAGACAAGGCAGTAAAAGAAGCGAAGAAAGATTACAAACAGAACCTCGAGAAATCCTTTCAGACAGGAAACGCACGTGAAACCTGGCGTTGTTTGAACACTGTTTCGGGAAGAAGAACTGTAGGACACAACGTGAACACCAACACTGACATTTCAGTGGATGATTTCAACTCTTTCTATTGCCGTTTTGAAGTGGAAGATAGCACTCTATCAGAAGAGAGGAGTGTACCAACATCAACGCCCGATGAACCGTTCCAAGTGTCCGGAGGCGACGTCAAAACGAAAGTGCGGCAGATCAAAACCAGCGTTCCAGATAAATTATCTCCCAGAGTACTGAGAACATGTGCAAACGAATTCGCACGGATTTTCGGTAGTATCTTCAACCTATCCCAGATTGCCGCATTTCTGCATTGTGGAAAACAGCAAAGATCGTGCCGATACCAAAAAGGAAAAACCCGTCGGAACCGAATGACTACTGACCTGTGACATTGACACCAGTTATAATTAAAACTTTCGAAAGACTCTTTCTTGACCACCTCAGACATGAACGCTCTGGCGTCTACGTCCCAATGTAATTTGCGTACCGGAAAAACCTAAGTGTAGATAACTGTGCACCACTCGGTTCTTGAACACCTGGAGACTCCTGGGACGTATGCAAGAATCATATTTCTGGATTTCAGTTCGGCGTTCAACACTATACGCCCATCAGTTCTACATGACAAACTTACCAACACACCACTAAATGCGTTCACCCGACAGTGGATCTTTGACTTTGTGTGGATCGTCAAAATGCTGCCCTTGAACACAGGCGCGCCTCAAAGAGCGATTTTCTCGCCGACACTATTCTCCATCTATACGAGCGATCGTACTGTAACATCTGAAACATGCCTCCTCCTGAAATATGCAGATGATACTGCCTGCATAGGCTTGATCTCCAGTGAAGACGAGGCAGCCTACAGAAATGAAATCCTACAGCTTGTGACTTGGTGCAACGACAACCATTTGATACTGAACGCCAAGAAAACCAAAGAGATGGTAATTAATTTCAGGAGAAATGCTGCATCCCCTACAACAGTGAAGATCAATGAGAAAGAAGTTGAAATTGTTCGGTCATTCCGATACTTGGGTGTGACCATTTAAAATGATCTCACTTGGTCCGAACACATGAACAGCTGTGCAAAGCGATGCAACAAAAACTGTACCAACTTAGGGTGCTGCGAGGTTTCCAGATCGACAGAAATACACTGGAACTCTTCTACAGTTCAACATAGAAAGCATCCTGAAATTCTGCGCCGCGAGGTGGTGCCCATGCACGAAAGCCAGGGACAAAAAGATCCTTGGACGAATTGTGAGAAGAGCCCAGACAATCGGAGGCAACAGCCTAACATCAGTGGACGATATCTGCACAGGAATTGTACTGACTAAAGCAAAATCAGTTATGAAAGTTAGGAAAGACAAATATCACCCATTGTCCAAGTGTTTCAAGTTCCTGCCACCGTTCCTTTGTGCCAACGGCCATAACAGCATTAACAGCCACTTACTCTTGAGATAATCTGCCTGAGACAATATTAAATAAATTATGATTTGTTTGTATGATGTTTTGTATACCAAATTTCTTGTAAAGGCACAATAAACTATCTTATCTTATCTTATCTCCCGTTGTCACCTGAGTCTTCCCCTGTTTCTGCTGCCTTCAACTTGCCCTTCCATTATTAGTCTCTCTAGGGATTGATGCCGTTTGACATGGCCGAGCATGCATATAGGGCCTGTATTAAAATGTACAAATACAAACACAGTATAAAACATTTCCACTGATAATAAACTACTTGTGATACCCTGCTGACAAGTGATCTTTTCTTGATGTTTTACGCCGCCTGACCATCATGATAAGCATTTTAAACCATGACCTCTTACATTTGCAAGACCAGAATTACCTAGAGGCAGCGCCATCATCAATGACGTCACAGGGCGGACAACGGCAAATACGCAGCAATCAGATTTAGATGGAAGTTACCAGAGACATTATTTGAATCGCACCGGTTTTATTCAGTAGACAGATCGTAAGTTGAGACGAAGTTGAAATTCATTTGTTGCAATTTCTTCTTGTTGTGATGAGCTACATAATTGTTTCGAACTATATACATTTTTGTTTGGCCACTGACTTTTAATTAAGATGTTGCTAAGGAATATTTGCTAAGGAACTGTTTAGTTTTGTTAAGGAATTTTCAAATTCTGCTGTGGAATTTTCAAATTACGTTAACGGATGTTTACATCTTGCTAAGGCATTTTCAATAGTACACACCCTAACTAATTTATCCGGGAAAGGAATAAATCCATTATAATTTCGAACCACTGGTTGGCTCCATAGCGAACAAGTTCATTTAGCAATATGTACGCAGTTCAGCGACGTCTACAGGGAACAGACCCAAGTTGCTGCGATCTGCCAATTACAATTCAGCTCAGGAACTCACGTGGCATTGGGCGTTACTGTAGTTTCCGTAGCAAGAATAAAACGCAATAATTACAACTAGCTTACATCCACTCGTGGAGACACAAACCATGGGTAGCTAGGGTAGTCGTGGAGCATTTTAGGGAAAAGGTATGCCATCCTCACCTTTCCCTATCCTAAAGGCTGTATTGTACATTTAAATTATTCTACCATCCATTAATTCACGGACAGCTGTCGAACACAAAATAGTGGCCACTATAGCTGATTAAAATGGAGCCAGTCAGTTCCTCTACCCGGAAATAGCGAACGATGTAACTTGTAACAGGAAGTCTAATATGTTGAACTAGGGAATATGGGTCCTCGTTGAACATCAAAAGGTATAGCAGTTAACTCATCCTAGATGTTTTGTTGACTATTTTAGCATGTACCCGTGGTCGTACTTTGAAATTGCGACCGTTGTTACGGGCTTACTAAATACATTTCCACCGGCAGTATACCTTCAACATAGGTAGTACAGTCTTAAGAACATCACATTAATTAATTAATGACAAACTAGGAACAGACTGCCTCGTTTTATGTGTGTGTAATACGCAACACAACATCTGCCGTTCGCAGCGCTGCAGCAGAGTTGCCAGTGGGAGCAGTTCAGGGCGTCGTGCTTGTCGTCCGGCCACGTGATCGTCATGCAGCGCGCGCAGTACGGACGCATGCGCCGTGGCCGCTGCGTGAAGCGGGACTTCGGCTACCTCGGGTGCGCCGCCAACGTTCTGTCGATCGCCGACAACCTGTGTTCTGGACGCTCCAAGTGCATCGTGCCCGTGTATGAGACGTTCGGACACCTTCGGCCATGCTCGGAGCTCGAGTCATATTTCGAGGCGACATTCACGTGCGTGAAAGGTAGGAGTGTCGTATGGTTTGGGACTTCATTTGTCGGCCTGAAGTAAATGTAAAGGAGGCCAGGGTAAAATGGACACGCTATGCACACAACTATTACTATCCACGTATTTCAAAGAATGTGTTTAAATACTGTGAACTCAGATTTAATATTGGCAGGTTTCCAATAATTTATATATAAATATATGTGTGTGTGTGTGTGTGTGTGTGTGTGTGTGTGTGTGTGTGTGTGTGTGTGTGTGTGTGTGTGTGTGTGTGTGTGTGTGTGTGTGTGTGTGTGTGTGTGTGTGTGTGTGTGTGTGTGTGTGTGTGTGTGTGTGTGTGTGTGTGTGTGTGTGTGTGTGTGTGTGTGTGTGTGTGTGTGTGAGTATGTGTGTGTGTTTATATATATATATATATATATATATATATATGGGGGGAATAACAAAGGCCTCCATTGTAATGTGTGATCAAAGTTAAACGATGACAAATTTACCAATTAAAGTCACCTGGCTAATGTGACGCAAATGCAAACGTCAACGTTATTAACGTGTATGTGGGTTTCCAGTTACATGTACACACACACACACACACACACACACACACACACACACACACACACACACACACACACACACACACACACACACACACACACACACACACACACGATGTAGTCATTGAATACTGAAAGTGTGCCCACTATAACGTGTCCACTCTTTCTCCACCCTTGGGGCAAATGACTACTTTATCATAACGATCACATTAACACAAAGATTGTAACTGGAAACCCACATACACGTTAATAACGTTGACGTTTGCATGGTAGATTTATGTCGTTATTGCGTCACATTAGCCAGGTGACTTTAATTGGTCAATTTGTCATCGTTTAACTTTGATCACACATAACATTGGAGGCCTTTGTTATTTCCCATACCGTAATCGTTTCATATTTATGGAACAATTGATATGACACGAGTGTGATATATTCTTCTATTTTCATGACCATATTATCCACCACAGTGTCGTTTCGGGAAAGCCAGTGCTCACCCGACGACCCGGCCGTGCCCGTCACGTCCTCGACTAGCGTCGCCAGTTGGAACACAGGACAGTCGCCAAGCGGCGCCACTGGCCGCTGCTCCTACCAACTGCACGTACAGAGCGGACAGCGCTGGAAGTTGACGCTACTCGACTTCACGTCAGTCTCGCCCAAGAAGACGGCGACCAAACCAAATCTCGCCAACGAAATCTCGGCGACGCGAGATGTTCCGACGTGTCTGAAGTACGCGAGGGTTCAGGTATATAGGCGGAGCTACCATAGCTCCTTTTTGCTGAATTTTGACTTGGTTAATCAGAAATAATTTAATAGTCCAGTGATTTCTTTTAAATAAAATCATTCATTTACGCAAACGAGTTGGCCGGTACTGGTGAATGTTTGATAGGAAATCATTATTAAACGAGAAGCAGTTTTAAGGCCTTGACAGTTTTTATCACAGTAATCATGTTACATGGTATGGTGTTTGTCCTTATTTCATAATATATTTTATATTTTCACCATCCAAATGTGTTGCCGGTTAGCATTCGATAAAAACTTGTTATTCGAGTTAAACAATTCAAATTAAATACATAATAGTCAAATTATATAAAATAAACTATGGTTCATTAATGGGAGGTATTCCGTTCGTGCTTGTTGTAAAATCGTGAAACTACTTTTTAATTCAGCAGTCCAACGTTTACAAACATCGCCGAGCTGTCACTTAAATCTGGGGAATAGCGAGCGCGGATAATTCTGCGGCATGACGACGCATCACGTGACGCACATTTGCATCTAATTAATAATCAGACCCGAGGCGCCGCTCTGGAAAGTAAACAAACCGTTTCCTCCCGAAAGACTTAAATTGCAAAGAACTTAAAATGGTTCCTTAAACCACATCTGGGCGGTCGTTATGTTGTAATAGATTTACTTAATACCGTATAACATGATTTATCAATACAAACGATTTAAAACACATTTGAGGTGTCAATGCACCCTTCTTGTTGTAGTCGATATACTTAATACTTGGGTCTGCGATATAAACAACCAACCTTTGTCTCTTTAGTGTTAGCTTTATTTAAACAAAGGCTAAATCTTGTCCTGGTCAGCTTTTTGGCACATGCAGATTTGCACTCACAGTTCTGGCTTCTAAGCATATTTAATAGTCTGGCTGCCAGGTTGACGGATCGGTGAATAATTATGCGAGAAAGCTTATTAATTATTGTATCCCATTATGGGAACTGACAGGCAGAACCAAGAATAATTGTCCATGCTTCGGAACAGTTACGTGAATAATCCAAGGCATCTGAGTATCCGGGTATCCGGGTGTGGTATCGGATGCCCAGATGCTATAGTGGAAATTCCTTTCGATTCAGAATTACACTTGTTAATAACAACTGTTATAATGTCACACAGTGCACCATGCGGACGTTATACATTTGGCGGTTGCAGCGCCAAAACAAATATGGCGACGCGAACTACAGTGGTATTCTTACTTTGGCGACTGGCAAATTGGGAAGAGTAGGCATTGGTGACGTCAGGCTGTCTATCACAAGCTGTCCGGCAATTTAAATTACATGTCTTCAACAAAATTATCCTAGTAAACTGCTGGCATGATATTATTAACTGTAGTTGTTGATGGTTAGTTTTTATTAACTCTTTTAGATGCACAGGCCCAAAATATGCCTTTTGTTTCCCTTTAAACTGGACTAACAAAGCCGCATTACACTGTAGCTTTACTAAGCTTGTACCAAGGAAGTGTTTTAAGAATGTGTATGTATTGTGTGACACAGGAAGGTAATCACACAGATTTCGTCGTGTGCGGTGGACACAGCCGCGTGAGGACTGTCTACTTATCTCAGGCTCACTCCGTCAGAGTCGAGTTCCTCGCCGACAGGTGGCGCGCGGATGCCGTCGAACCTAAGTTTATATTTCGCTTCGAAGGTTGGTAGCAACAGCGGCTGCTAGAATTTTTCAACAATTTTGCACTCTATCTTGCCGTGATACTGTAAGGGAATGGAATTTCCAAACGATATTATGACATGTTATGTGGATAATTCGTTTAGACGTGAACCCGTACACATACGCTGAATCATGTCGTTGTTGTTGCCTTGTGTATTGACTTATTTTATTTAGACATCATCAAAATATGGCGATGATTTTTTGTATCATAATGGTGTCTGATTTCAGTGATTGGTTGTCCTGATCCGATCGTTGCATCGAATGTAAGATGGCGACGCCAAGGGGATGACGTCATGTTCTATTGCAAGGGGTCAGAACAGAAGTGGCGCGTGCGTTGTCACGGCGGCTTGTGGCTAGGGAAACACTTGGAATGCCTAACGAGTAAACAAACTTTGATATGTTAAAGTTTAAACAGTACAATAACACGTTGATGTAATAACAATGACACCCGATTGACGTTTACTGGTATAAAACACGGAGGTTATATCACATTACATTATTCTTTTGACATACATTTATTGAATGCAACAAGTTATAACAGTAACTTCTGGCAACACGCAGTCACTACGAGTGAATGAATGAATGAATGATTGAATGCGTGAATGAATGAATGAATGAATGAATGAACGAACGAACGAACGAACGAACGAACGAACGAATGAACGAACGAACGAATGAACGAACGAAAGAAAGAACGATCGAACGAATGAATGAACGAATGAATTAAATAATTAATTAAAATGTATTCAAATGTCAGTCATTATTATATATCGCACGAATGTTGAAAAGTATGTGCGTATCCGAGCGTGCGTGTGTGCGCGTGCACGTGTGTGTGTGCACACGCGTGCGCGCGCGTGGGCACGTATGCATGCATTCGTACGTCTGTGTTATTTGCAAATAGTTGTGAAGTGTACGTGTGCGTGCTTGTAGGTATACATTTATAACATATAATGTTGTTTTAGAACCGCATGATCGTCAGTGGAAAAACAACTGGCGCAAAGAGTCGCAATCAGCCATTCACGGTAGGCACGCCAACAGAGAACGCACCCCCAAGTCCACTCTGTGTCTAGTATATAATCCAGTACATTGATATACATATCTGTGATGATCTCCGTGCGATTTCTTCGACAAGGAAATTCACTCTTACACGTACTAACAAAGTAATACTGCACAATAAGCCTTTAACATTCAAAATATGAAACATTCCTTCGAATAGGTCAATGTCTCGAGTTTATCATTACATAACTACCTCGACTAATTAGTTTGTCTGCGCAGCACAGTTGACATTTACCAGAACATACTTGTCAGCGGATCTACCTCTCCGATCTGACGCCAATCTTGGGTATGGTCGCTAATTGATCTACTCGCCATCCGCTGTACACGTCACGTGTTCCTTGTGTTTCAGACATGGTGTTGATGATATTGCTTGGCGTGTCCATTGGAGTCATAATTGGTGTCATGTTGCTGCTAATAGCCACCGTCTCCCTAAACAGGTAGATAACTACATGTCGATAATGGAATAGCACTCTTCCGTGTTATTGACTTAAAGTGTGCAACTGTCGCAAACCGGAGACAGGGCGAGCTCCTAATGGAAGGGCGTAACCAAAGTGATTAGGTTTAGTTCATATCCTTGAGGATGTAGACTTCTGTGGGTTCAGTATAAATAACACAATTATGTAATAAAAACCTTGCACATAATTGCCCGCGCGCGTGTGTGTATGTGTGCGCGCGTGCGCGTGCGCGTGGACGTGGACGTGGACGTGTGTGTCCGTATATGCGCGTGTATGCATGTGTGTGTGCGTACACATACCAGCGAGCGGATGTGTGTGCGAGTGAATTTGAAATTATAAACCAACAACGTTACATATTTCAAATATTGTATAAAAAAAACCCACATACGAACATAATTTGTCTCTTTTCTTCATTCCAAAGGTTGATGTAAATCCCAGATAGAACCACCATTTGAGAGTTTCACTGCAAAAATTAACCACTAACTCTTGTAAAAAAAAGTAGCCATATAATTCGCCCCAAAAGTATGTTGTTTAACAACTCAAGCGACCAGGAGATCACAAGAAAATCAGATAGACTTTGTTATTATAGAAATCGAATGTTTATTAAAATACTGATAGAAATATATGTTCTCATTTAAGAAAGGCAGGAGCTAGATTATATGAAGTAACGTTAATGAAGTAGCAGCGTACATTCTACAATAAACTTTTTTAAGTTTCACTGCGAACTGTAAACTTAATTGAACATCATCATTATTCACTGATTGTAGAAATGCTAACAACGTGACTATATTTTTTTTAATGAAACAATCGACAAATATGTCAGATATGCGGGTCTCACATAAATAAAGAAATGTTTGACTGAATTAACACAAACCTTTCTTTTTCTTTTGACTTGTTAACTGAAGATTCTTCTCTGGGTGACAATCTTATTAAATCGTGTTAATTTTGTTTAATATGATACATGTTAAATGGTGTTATATGTGCCACATCCAGTTAAATATTGTAAACTTGTGTTAAATTTAAGAAAAAAACCTTGTTAAATGTTGTTACATTTTTGTCAGTTTGGTTAATAATAATAATAAATGTCTTACGTAGCACCCCATCCAAATAATTGTCCTCGGGAGCTATACAATGGTAATTACAAATAAATTAATAACAAATCAAACCATAAGTATTTTTAAATACTCATGTGCTAAACTATGCAATCATTATTACTAATTAAAAAAAATATATTGTCTTTAACAAATTGTTAAACGCGCCGACTTGCAGGCGACAGAGCGAGGGACCGGAAGACGTCCCCCTCAGCGTCCTACCCGCGGTCACCGGACGCAACCTCAAGCTACGTGCCTACTGCTGCTCCCAGCTTCCCCGCTGCTCCCATCCCAGGTGGGCGCATCATCAGCACGTCTGAGTCACGGGGCATGTTTGTGGTTGTAGCCGCGTCATGCCCAGTTACACTTAGCTTTATCTTGTCTTTGAAGTGTGTTCCGTGTGACGCATCGTGAATGGTGCAAAGCGTTGACCTCGTGTTTTGGCGAGTACTTATATATATGAAATGTGTGCACTGATATGTGTTATACCATCTTAGAATATGGTGTTTTCGTTTAGCGTTAGTCGTTATTCGTATTAGTGAGAGTTTTTATGCACTCAAATATGTGTTCCCTTCATAATACCCTGTATTGTCGTTTCACTAGGCCGATGGTGTTGTCTGGAATAGACTCTACTTTACAATTGATAATACCCTGTACTGTCGCTTCACTAGGCCGATGGTGTTGTCTGGAATAGACTCTACTTTACAATTGATAATACCCTGTACTGTCGCTTCACTAGGCCGATGGTGTTGTCTGGAATAGTCTACTTTACAATTGATAATACCCTGTACTGTCGCTTCACTAGGCCGATGGTGTTGTCTGGAATATACTCTACTTTACAATTGATAATACCCTGTACTGTCGCTTCACTAGGCCGATGGTGTTGTCTGGAATAGTCTACTTTACAATTGATAATACCCTGTACTGTCGCTTCACTAGGCCGATGGTGTTGTCTGGAATATACTCTACTTTACAATTGATAATACCCTGTACTGTCGCTTCACTAGGCCGATGGTGTTGTCTGGAATATACTCTACTTTACAATTGATAATACCCTGTACTGTCGCTTCACTAGGCCGATGGTGTTGTCTGGAATAGTCTACTTTACAATTGATAATACCCTGTACTGTCGCTTCACTAGGCCGATGGTGTTGTCTGGAATATACTCTACTTTACAATTGATAATACCCTGTACTGTCGCTTCACTAGGCCGATGGTGTTGTCTGGAATAGGCTCTACTTTACAATTGATAAATGTTGTATTTCTTGATCCCTCATTACAATTGATAAATGGTGCATTTATACGAAACATGGAATGTCTGAAAACAGAATATTACGCATACCGAATCAGCAATCTGGGTTGTTTGTATTCCACAACTATTTGTAATTTTGGCGTATCGTTTAATTATTGTATAGAATTTACATGCACACGTGCAACAATAATTTAATAGTTTTTTTACCCCACAGCCTCATTCGCGCCAGCCAATCACATGATACGGCCTGCGCGCGCACTTTGCCCTCGTACGGGGGTTATAGACGCCGCCCCGTCGGCTCGCTGCCCCGGGGACTGTGGATCGCCGGCGGACAAGAGTTTGAGATAGCCCCCTCATTGGCGCTCTCGGAACGAGCTTCATCATCGTCGTCATCATTATCGTCGACGCCGTCGCCCCGTCGTAGCAACCTCATGGTGACGCAGTTGTGTTACCAGCAGATGGCGCTACCGCACGTCTATGAGAGTCCCGTGTGAAGGGATAGGCTTACACACACACACGCACGCGCACACACGCACGCACGCACGCACGCACGCACACACACACGCACACACGCACACACGCACACACGCACACACGCACACACGCACACACGCACACACGCACACACGCACACACGCACACACGCACACACGCACACACGCACACACGCACACACGCACACACGCACACACGCACACACGCACACACGCACCCTCTCAACAAGTCGTATCCACCTATCACGATCACTCTGCTATTCGGTGCCATTCTCCGTGTTCTTTGTTTCAAGATCTCTTTACATAACCATCTTAATGTTTGAATATACTGTTAAACTAATAAAATGTTACCCGAAACATTGTGGAGGCTTGAGAGTTCATCATGATTGCAATGGTTAATTCCCCGTGTATTGTACGTCATAAACCCTGGATAAATACTACATTTATACATCAGACTTTTCCTGGGTTTGCGGTGTTGTCAATATACTGCATTTAACTACCTTTGTAGGCATTTTAGATACTGTAGCACCATGGTCTAGCACCATTCATTAATTTAATGTCTTCACAAGCACTTGAACGTGACTAGGCAGTTGATTAGACACTACCTACATTATAAAAAATGACAATGTAGTCTTTGGTCCTTTATATTAGTCCTTGGTTATAGAGAATCAGCGGTGTTTGTGCTACAAATTTGCCAGCAGCCAATACGTCGTCATGTGTCTGTCTGTGCGCCTGCTATTGCGAGATGTCGAAAAAATCGGCTGACGACGATGAAAGCTGCAGGTGTGTAACAAGCGGAAAATTGGCGATGCTAAAATTATAAAGCCTTTTAGAAGGTGCTACAAGTTGCAATATCGTGATATTTGTAGTTTCTAGCAGAACAGGCAAGGTGTAATGGGGTGCAGTACGTACACAAATACTGTCTCACTGTTGACAGTAAATGACGCTTTGACATTAAATTGATTAGGCCGTTAAATGGCGCCGATACCAGAATCTGTCGCTATACATGCCAAGGAAAACATATAATTTCTTTGCATTTTACATGGAAAAACAGAAATTGTTACGGCTCGACCCAATATCTAGCTGTCAAAATACCGGAAATGTGGTTTTCTCCCATTGATATAAAAACGTTGTGAGTGACATATCCGGAACAACAACAAAACACTAAGTAAATACTCAAATGCTTACCTACCATAAACTAATATATATTTATTATATATATATATATATATATTATATATTATGTGTGTGTCACATAATTATTCTTTAGCAGATTTACATAATTTTACCTGTACATTTATGTTTTAAACTCACGACCTTTATAAAGATAACATGTCTATTTTATAAGGTTATCGTGGATAAAGAATGTTTATTATTATTATTATTATTATTATACATAGTGACGTCACACCCCGTACCCAGTTTGCAATGGGGTCCGGGTCTTCCTGCAAGAAGGCTAGTAAACATAGCCAAAGACAACATGTCAGCAGAAACGGGATCGCTGGTGTTCGATTCACACATTGACGACGCACAGGCTGCTGGGTCGGCCAGCTGGTGGCAATACAAGACGATGTATCGGCAGGGCAACTGTGCATGGACAGTTAAACACACACGCACGGTCAATCGCACTCACACACGTCATGCGCACGTATACGAACATCAAAGCAACGATGCAGAAACGCACGTCATCACGATTATGGGATCAGAGATAAACGTGACATACGATAACGTTGATGTGAGCGTAAACAAAGTATTCGCTCGTGCATTTATGTAGGTGTTTTTTTGTTGAGAATGTATTTATGTTTAAATATATGGTATTCTTTTATGTCGGTGTGTATATATATGACGATAATTGTGGATTTGTTTGCTCATAAATGAATTAATGACGAAATGAAAAAGTTTAATGATTTTTTCCCGTTCGTTTGCGCTAGCCATAGTGTCTGCGCCGCGCTGTTTTGTTTCCTTTGCTTTGGCTCCGAATGGGTGGAGTAAAAAAAAAGTTGTTAGTAACCCGCCGGAGTCGACAACAAGTTTCACATTTACCCCTATATTCGATGCATTACCACCCGTAGGGCAGATATCGATTAGAAGAACTACACTGCACACTACAACTGCTGTACACAAGTGCTTTGTTTAAAAAAAAACACTTAATCACATTGTGTGCGTTTTTATTTTGAAAAATTTGAAAACATTGTATTTCTAAGCACGTGCATGAAAATGTGTTTACGACATACATTTATCAATGATGGTTTATTTTAAACACATTAAGGATGGTAGCCTATATATATGGCTTATAAGACCTACATATACAAACGGAATTATAATTCCGGTGTACGCAATATGCATTTATAATTGTTATAGGTGCAGTCGCACATCTAGTTAAGAGACAGTTCGGAATCCTAATTTCCGAGGGTTATGTAGCGGGGTCTCCTACTCGTTTTGAGAGTGGACCCCAACCAACCTCACGTCCCATTTCCTACCTATTTTAGGCCAAACTCCCACCTACCACTTCCCGCCGCATGTTGTAATTTCTTAGCTATTCCTGGGTCACCTGACTATACTTTGAACATGTTCTAATTATCAGAACAAATGGAAATAATATTTAAAACAGGCCTACATCCAGTGAGAGGAAATTACGTGTTTCTTCTTCTTCCCTTAGCTCCTTTGCGGGGGTCCACGTCACTTAGTAGCTTATTCTGTTTTTATTGTTATTTCCCTCCATCTCTGTCAGTTGTCCGCAATGACCTTCCATTCTTGGCTGTTCACGCCTGCCCTCCTAAGGTATATTTTCATGCCGTCGTTCCTTCTCAGCTTTGGTCTTCCTCTTCGTCGTTTGTCACCCTCTTCTGCTTTGCACGCTCTATTTGACAGTCTGTCTTCGTTCGTTCTTTGCATGTGTCCTTCCCATGTCATTCTGTTTGTAACTACTATCATCTTTAGGTTTTTTCAAGGCCTATCTCTTGTCTCAGTTCCATCTTCCAGTCTTCGGATGTATTTGTTGTCATTGGCTACTTGTAGCTTCTCCTCCTGTCTCTCCGTCAGTGCCAGCTGGCTGAAATGAAAGGAAATGACGTGTTTGATCCAGTGTAAAGAATCCGCTCGACCTCATCCGGTTAGATCCAGGATCCCACATGTCCACTGTGGTTGGCGGCTACATCACATAAACCAATCCCCATGAAGCAATTATGCGGGCCACCGGTCCAGGATTCCAACCAGTACTTCCTGGTGGTGGGGGAAGTGAATGCCCGTATAGCAGAATATGTTTAGATGAATGGATAACGAACGATCCCAGACATAACAAAAGCATCGTTAGACAGACGGAGAGACGGCTGTCAGAGAAATAGACAACAGGCTGACAGACAGAACATTGTTAACAGACAGGAGGAAAGACGGTCAACAATCAGGCGAATAAATGGCTGACACAAAGTTTGACAGA
The DNA here is from genome assembly GCA_963995525.1 of Escarpia spicata. Taxonomy (NCBI): domain Eukaryota; kingdom Metazoa; phylum Annelida; class Polychaeta; order Sabellida; family Siboglinidae; genus Escarpia; species Escarpia spicata. The sequence goes on from OZ023208.1 coordinate 26,489,132, forward strand.
GGGCCAACACGCTTGACAGGGAGAAGGAGACTTGCAAATTCACGCAGGCTTGTAGACAGAAACACGCATAAGCACACATATACACGCACGCACTCGTGGACACGCAGATACATATACACACACGCGCACACGCGCAGTGACTACGAGCGAGTGTTAGAATTAAAGCAGACTTTCGCCTCGTAACCGCGCTGTGGCCCATAAATTCGTGTACGACTACGACCGTTGCCCTGTCGTGCGGCTACATAGCCGCTGTGCATAGTCGCTGTATGCACAGTCATGCACGGCCCGTCCTATTTGTCATAACCAGAGCCGGCATTAGCGCGTAATCGCTGGTTAAGTGACTCGTCAGTAATTTACGCTAATGATTTCGAAAGTACTGAGCAGCGTCAGTCGTCATCACCGACTGATTGTCAGCGCGTTTCCGTTTAGGCGCCATTCTTCATTTCCGGCGACTGCAACCTCGCTCGTTACCGCGCCGAAGTTCGGGGAAGACTG
>OZ023208.1:26492126-26495898 GCA_963995525.1 Escarpia spicata
CTCCTCCTTCGTTGGTATTTATTATATTCTCCCTATGTATCCCCACCCCGTCTTTCTCTTCCTACCTCCCTCCCCCTCCCTCCCTCCCTCCCTCCCTCCCTCCCTCCCTCCCTCCCTCCCTCCCTCCCTCCCTCCCTCCCTCCCTCCCTCCCTCCCTCCCTCCCTCCATCCCTCCCTCCCTCCCTCCTTCCCTCCTTCCCTCCCTCCCTACCTCCCTCCCTCCATCCCTCCATCCCTCCTCCCTCTCTTCCCTTTTATTTTACCTTCTCGCCTTCCCTCCCCCCGCCCTCACTCCCTCTCTCACTCTCCGTTTCTTCCCCTCAACCTACTCCCTGTCTCTCTCCCTCCCTCATTCCCTCCCCCATTCCCTCCCTACCATCTCATCAGTTTCTACACGCATGCCTTTGTCTAACTCGACCCGTCAGGGACTCGCCACGGTCAACAACAAATCATACGAATTATTTCAAAAATACGTCGTCTGCAACTTGTGACATTTGCAATAATCTGTCAGTCGTAAACCGTCGTGCTTATGCTATCAGCCATTTGGCACTGCGAGAAATCCCAAATGACTGATGGAACCTAGCGTGACGCTACACTGTGACGAGTTATGATTTGCGTTGCTTCTGACAGGCGGAAGTTCCGTAGGAAATGTCGACACTTCGATGCCCATGCGTGCCATTTCAACACGTTTGTTCTTATGGTTTCACACGCGGTCGTAAATAACTCGAGAAAAATCAGGTGGAGGCATAGTGCATCTATTGTTGGCTGTTGAGTACGACGTCTGGATTCACCCAACACGCATTCAACTTGTGAGTTGGACGTGTGGTGTTTAAATTCCATGAGAGATATATATAGTATACGTTAGCAGAACGATGGTTGCTATGTCAAATCGCTGAGTAACTGGTCAGCATTTACCAAAAAACTTTTTGAATTTGAAGGAACTTTCAATATTTAAAACACGACTATCAAATCAGGTATTGAATGTTTGGTGAAATCGCACTCAAAATTTCTCTTATTTGCACATAATATGACGAACGCATGTCGTGGACCATCATCAATTTATAGATGACGTTTCATTGTTATGCAATGTGGCTAACTAAAATGGCTCATTGTTTCGATAAAACGAACGATGTGTATCCAGCTTCGTTCATCTAGTTCTCATTTACGTCTTGATCTTAGAATCAATACCAACACTTTGCAACTAAGACGTTTTTGTTTCTGCACCGACTCTTTGGAATGTTTACCCTCTCAGCGTTAGATCAGTCGAAAATATGTTGCACAACTCCTCCGTCAGTTAAAATTTACCTTTATAACCTTGCTTATCCACATCCGCTCACGGCCGTAGTTATCCATCTGTTGGCACCTTTAATAGGGCTCTCACATTTTGAGATTGGTCAACCATTTTGCATTGGCGCGACTCTGAGCTTGGTTTCCATGGAATTAAGTGCAAAAAAAGTTACGCAATTATTATTATTATTAAGTGATACGTTTGTGATAAAGCACATATTGGTCACCTAGTGAATTAACAATTTAATTTAATTTCTCCTACTCAATATCCTTTGTTTAACGCTGAGTTTTTGGGTAATCGTAACATTTCAAAGTATGGTGCCGATTACAACACCACATCCCGCGACAGATCATGTTATTATAACGGTTTTGCGATGTCTTACACTTTTAAGTGTCCGTTACATGTCAACCGTTGAAAAGTGGCATAACATGTCATGTATTTGTATATCACTCGTGTATCATAAACGTGTATCGTGTTACGGAACACAATTTCTTCCACCGTGAGTTTCCACATATAAGGACGTTTTACACGCAAACTGGAGACCGGCTTGTAAAAAGAGCTTGCTGTGCCAGATGGGATGTTCACGCGTTCTGTTTTTACATGCAATCTGCGACCGTGCGTTCACCTGGAGAAATCACGATCGCATCAGATCCCAGCTGGCCTTCACAACCTCCGAGAAAAACAGGATGGTTTAACATCTGTGATAAATGCTTGCGTTGTACGCGACCTTCTCGGAACTGGGTCATACATCTGTCATCGGGGAGTGAATTAAGAACACGGATGATGATCGGCGAATCCTACGCGCTTAGCATCGGATCGAAAACACGTTTCGGTTTCCTCGATTTTGGATGCGATTTAGGTAGCCCGTCTGATCTTTCAAAACGTGTCCACCTATATCCACACGATGAAACAGACACTGTCGGTTAGAAACGATGCCGTTGGACTAATTGCTAAATAAATGCGATTTACGGTCGCAGAATATGCGCCGGCGTGGAAGCGGCAGTGCCGGCATTGCTTTGAAGTCGGTCTTTAAACAGCGCAATGTTGATCTATGAACTCGAAACTACTGCGCGTTGGCCGTAATTAGGCGATTACAACGTTAATCATCTCGAATAATTACACTGCGCCGAGGGATGATATTAAACGACGGAGCACGTGTGCTCAGCGCAAGAGGCCAATATGCGACGGACCGCTAATCCACACGGCCTACAAGTCGTAAGCCGTGACACATGTAACGGACAGGCAATGCCAAATGCGCAACCCCATCTACGCAACAAAAATTACGCATGCGCTTTCGCAAAAAACATGAACTAGGCAGTGATACTTGACCCAGGTCTGTTCGGGCGATGATTCGTAGTCGGAACTGACAAGATGTAACGTTGCGTGACTACATATCCCATATGTTCGCTGACAGATGTTTACTCTCAAAGAAATTACCCAAACATCTATCCTGATCCAAGAAAACAGAAATGTCAGCGACTGTAAAAGTGTATGCATGATTCCGGAAATATACGTGGATCGCGGAAGCAGTTTACAAGCAGAGGCAACGTGGTGTAGCTATGGCTTAAACGGCAAACACTAAACCTGCCTTCGGCTTATCGGTTCTGGCATCGGAATGTCGTACCGGTCTATGTTTCTAATTGTGTATATGTTGAATGGTTATCTCCAGGACGTACTAAAGGTATATTATGATTAACAGCGTTATATATGTTTACAATTGCGCGTCGATGAACCTGGCAACATAGCAACATACTATGCTATTTAATGACGTGATGAAAACATTTATTGACATGACGAAACCTTTAAGCGGTCTTGTTAATGTGGCTAGTACGTTATTTGTATTCGTAGCTCAAAGTGAGTAAATCGATATGTAGATCGCACTACAATAGATCAAGTGTCCATAGGCTTTAAAACACATGTCTGTAGAATTTGGGTAATATTCTAGTCATGATCCTTACAGAAACGTGAACAATGAGACGGGCGTCATCTAGGTTGTGTGGCAACAAATAGAACAGGCCTGTTCACATGCACATGCATTGTTCGTACTTGAGACGTAACGTATGAGTTAGATAAAACTGTGTACTTACGAATATCGGGACGTTTGATCAGTCTGTGATACTTCATTGCTATGTTGATTTACATTGCTTCCTCTGTCGTCCACGTGGTTTATATTGTAAACTAATATACATATGGAAATCGGAAGTCGAATTCACTTTCTAACACAGAAGCTGCTTCTGATTTGGTGATACACACACAGAGAGACACACACCCTCTCTCCCTCTCTCATTATGAGATCCTCTAAATTGCAACCTGCATTATGTTAATTCACCTACCCCATACGGCACTTTTACTGTTGAGGCCATATATAATAGCGGTCAATCGCAAAACACTTTTCCTAAGTTAAGTGCAAACGTTTAGTAGGGCGCCGTAGCAAACAAATTGTGCATTTTGGGATTAAAGCACCACACTTGGCCAATATAAACA
>OZ023208.1:26496098-26538598 GCA_963995525.1 Escarpia spicata
AGGTGAATTAACATAATGCAGGTTGCAATTTAGAGGATCTCATAATGATCTCCATTACTGGTCACCCGGAAACAGAAGCCTACAAGTAGTCTATCCTTTTACATAAGGGTCAATTGTTGATTAGGGAGCCACTTCAACGTCAAGGTTCTTGCATGATATTATATATACATATCTGTTTGTTTTTGTTTCCTCTGTTTTCCACCCATGAATGAGTGTGTACAAGGTGGAGTGAATCCCGACCCTTGTTCTTCTTCGTAGTGGCAGCAACGACCAGCTAGTTGGTGGTGTATCATTTAATCTTGTTTGAGAGTTTGTTCACATCGCCAGAGAGTTCTTTTTCTGATTCGAAACTTTCATTTTTCATATCCAAGAATCATGTTAAATTACCTGGTAGAGGCTTTCGTTGACGTGTCACGTCGACTTCATCAGTACCTATGACGCTGAATGACGTCATCGTACACGTGAGGCAGTTCGTAATTGCCCTCGTCTCTGTTGATGGGTGTTTGGTGTTGAAAAATGAAAGTTTCGAATTTGAAAACGAACTATCCTGAAGAATGTTCAGTAATCTTAGGACAAATGGACAAGAATGTGTCAAAGACGTGAGGAAACTCGAACAATTGACCAGAAAGGTTTCGCGCCACAGAAATCACCTTGTATTTACGCTACGTTGCAAAGACATCAATGTAACACCACCCAGTCTCAGTCTGAAATGCCCGATAAACACGACGAATGCGAGGAGAATAGTGGACAAAGCCAGGAAGGAACTAGTGAGAGAGAGAATACGTGTCATAAACAACAAATTGGACACGTTTAAAGAGAAGAAACTCGCCCTAGAAACGAAGCTGTTTACTTCGTTGTCAAGGGAAGAACAACAAAACGTCACGCGCCACACCGCGCATGTCAGCGAGAGTACGCATGAGAAAACAAAATGGCGCCACCAACAACAAATTCGGCGCTTGGAAGCGAAGAGAGACAGAACAAACGAAGTTGACCTTACCGGAACACAGCTAAAAAGGTGGGTGATAAATCTGTCGAAATACAAACTGTCCGGGGCCCAGAATAAGATATTAGCGAAGGGACTAAATTACGCGGTAACGCCAAAAAAAGTACCAACCGAGGAGTTCGTCGTAGCGGCAGAACAAGCGACATGGAAACTACCACAAGAACAAAAAGACAAACTTCGTGCAGATATCGCGGGAGTTCTGAAATCAGCAAAAGTTCCAAAACAGAACCTAACCAGACAAGAAAGAACAGCCTTGAAAGAGCTGCAGAAGGAGAAGTCCATCACCATACTCCCAGCGGACAAGGGAAAGGCCACAGTCATCATGGAAACGAAAGAATACCAGGACAAAATGAAAGAAATGCTAAGTGACGAAGCGACATATGAGAAGTTAAAGAAGGATCCGACCAAGAAATATAAGGCAGAACTCATCAGAATGGTAAATTCCTTGGAGAAGGAGGGGAAGATCACCAAAGATCAGTACTGGTACTTATATCCTACGCTAGAAAAAGTACCACGGATGTATGGATCACCAAAAATCCACAAGGAGAAGGTGCCACTCAGACCAATTGTCGACTACACACAGACAATAGCATACAGAGTATCCAGAGAATTGGCCAACATACTACAACCACTTGTTGGAAAAACAGAACACCATACGGAAAATTCACAAGAATTGGTGAAAGAAATGACAAAGCTGAGAATGGAAGAAGGAGAATCATTTGTGTCATATGACGTTGTGTCACTGTTCACGAAGACCCCAATCAGAGAAGCTTGCAAAGTCATCAGAAAAAGACTAGAGAATGACAAGACACTAAAGAAGAGAACAAATATAAACGTAGATGACATCATGGAGTTGTTGAAATTTGTCTTGGAGACGACATACTTCAGATTTGGAGGAGAAATTTACCAACAGAAGTTTGGGGTAGCCATGGGCAGTCCAGTGTCCCCCATTGTTGTGAACCTGTACATGGAGGACCTGGAGCAGAAAATCATAGCCACAGCACCAGTCGATTGCCAACCGAGAAACTGGAAGCGATATGTGGACGATATAATTTGCCTGGTACACACAGGAAAGGCAAAGAAATTACAACAACACATGAACACTGTAGACCCCACAGGTAGCATCATTTTCACACGGGAAGACGAAGAGAACAACAGCATGCCCTTCTTGGATGCAAAGTTCACCAGAAAGGAAGATGGCAGTGTGAAGTCCACAGTGTACAGGAAGAAGACGCACACTGACCAATACCTGAATTTTGCATCCCACCACCCCAAACATCAGAAGTTGGGAGTTGTCAAAACCCTTATGAACAGGTGTGAGACAATAACTTCGGAGGAGGGGGACAAGAAAGAAGAGGTGGAACACCTGAGAGGAGCTCTAAGAGTATGTGGCTATCCGTCGTGGGCCTTGAAAAAGGCGACAGATAGCAGTAACAAGAAAAAGACCAACAAAAAGACTAAGGACAAAAACTATCGGAGCCAAGTAGTCATCCCATACATAGAGGGGGTATCGGAGAGAGTACATCGAGTACTGAAAAAATATGGAGTAGCAACGGCCATGCGTCCCCACACCACCCTCAGACACCTGTTGGTACATCCCAAGGACAAAGTACAGCTAGAAGAACAGGGCGAACTGGTGTACCAAATACCGTGCAAGAATTGTGGTGGGGAATACATTGGGGAGACAGGAAGACTACTCAAAACAAGACTGGAGGAACACAGAAAGGACGTAGACAACACGAAAAATGAGAAATACACAAGGAGCGGAAAAAAAAGATTGATGTCTACCATCAATAAATCCGCCCTTACAGACCATGCGACAACTGAAAACCATATCATAGACTGGGAGGGAGTGAAAATTGTTGACAAAGAACCCAACAGAAGAATTCGGCAAATCAAGGAAGCCATCTGGATCAGAAAAACCCAAACACCCATCAACAGAGACGAGGGCAATTACGAACTGCCTCACGTGTACGATGACGTCATTCAGCGTCATAGGTACTGATGAAGTCGACGTGACACGTCAACGAAAGCCTCTACCAGGTAATTTAACATGATTCTTGGATATGAAAAATGAACGTTTCGAATTTGAAAACGAACTATCCTGAAGAATGTTCAGTAATCTAAAGTTCTTTTTCTGGTTTGTCAGTGGGTGTATGCTGACACTTCCTGAATATTATGGTGTAACTCCCGTCGAACTTCCAGTTTAGTTTTTTTGTGAGGCGCAGGTTTCAGCTGCACTAAGCAATGCACTTTCGACGGTGGACATGAGGAATTACAATTTGAGAGACCTTCCTGCGCAAGTCTTCCTTCCAAACGTGGTTAAGCTTGTTACACGCTCACCACGCTAGGAGAATGCTCTGGTGAACTTGCTCGCCCGTATATACTCCAGGGGATGGGTCACTATCCGTTTCTCTATCGACGATGTTAAACAAATTACGTTTGTCGGTGTTACGCACAAATATATAATTTGATTTTTCCGGAAATTGGAAATGTCAGTAATTATTATTTCATTAAGCTGCTAGAAAACATTAGTCACTTTTTTCAAGATATTAAACATACGACATGACCACTAAATATAATCCAAAACCATATGATTCTGTTTACCTAAGCAGGGGATCCTATATATATATATATATATATATCATCTCCAAATCCATGGCATTGTGTTCGTCTACCACAAACTGGGATGCAAGACAGTAACGTACCGAACCCGGAAGTTAAACAGTGATGTACCGAGACAGGAAGTAAACAGTGATGTACCGAACCCGGAAGTAAAACTGTGATGTACCGAATGCGGAAGTAAAATAGTGATGCATCCCAGCAGAAATATATATGCCCTCGGCATCCAAGAACCTTGATACCGGAGGTCGTATACGTCCTCGCATAATCTATCGCAAGCAGTCGTTAGTAACTTTTATTCACATCTTCTACGTTGATGTTAGAAGAATTAGAAAGCACTACAACTTAATTAGGACAGATTTCCTAAAGATTTATAAGATAAGATAAAATAAGAAGAACACTTATATAGCGCATAAATCTTATTCACGTGTCAACTCAACAATAATGGCGCAGGGCCTTGCTTCAATAATTTCTTTTTTAAGTTCGTATGTCTGTCTTTTGTATTTTATACAAATCAGCAAAACTCTAGTCAACACACACCAAACGCATTGTCGTATAGAAATGTAAAATTCCAATAGGGCCCTATTTTCCTCACATAACACAATACATTGATTCTATATGATATATTATATGTTGCAGTCTTTTTATGTCATAATAGTTAGTGTGACATAGGCCTATTGTAACCGTATCAGTGCCTTTAATTGCACATATAAGTTAACGACTAGCATTAATTATTTGACGATGGAAGTGCGTTGAGCCACGTTACGACCGTGCAACATGAATAATATACGAATATTGCATTGGCTCTATGTGTCGTTGCGCGATAGTTTCCCAGGACGGTGTTTATCCTGTTGCGCCTATCATAACAGACCCAACGTACAACGTCAAGTGTATTATTGTCAATACTGCAGAGAAATTAGGCGAAGCCGTCCGGCACAGTCATTGATTGTTCCAAAAGCACGTTACGCTGAATCAACGTCGTGCTCGGTTAGTGTTGCCATCGAGGTCACTTCGGTGTAGGTGGTTGGGATGTTGATGCCAGTGCCAGGCGATCGTTTTGAAATATGTACCACAGATACATGCGGTTAACACCGAGCTAACTTAATGGTATCATTATGTCTGGTGTACGTTACTGTTGTCGTTTTCCGCCTCTTTGTCCCTGTAGAGGATTTCTATATGCTACTATTCTACAAGTTTTACTAAGGTCCATGTTTATAATATTAAGAGTCCATGTTATAATATTTTCTCAATTATTGTTATTATTCAACAGCAATACATTTACATAATGTTATCTATGATATAACAAGTGTTGTTTTTATTACAACATCTGATGTTGAACATTTTTCTATGTACGTCTGTAAAGCGCTGATAACTACATTGGATGTGGCGCTATATAAAATAAATATGATTACTATTATTGTTAGTCCTGTTGAAGTTGTCCCCGATACTGGGCCTCTGCTGTTTTGTTTGTTTTCCGTTTTTTTTCACCGATCCTGCACGACAGTTTCCAACACCGTCTCCTCCCCTCCGCCCTATCTCTCGCTCTCATTCTCCTATACCAACCCCACAAAATCTCTCTCCACACAGTCCTACCGTATTAACCGTTGTCTTCCTCTTCCGTTTCTAGCCTCAACTCTGAGGACATCCGTTGTCTTCCTTAGTCGCCCTCTTTCCCCGTTCCTTTTACTTGTACATGCTATACTAATAGCACCGCCTTTAATTTCCACATAATTTCCACCTTCCTCTTATAATTCACTTTTCCCCGTCCTCCTCCCTCCTCCCTCCATCCCTCGCTTGTCTAGTCTCCTGATTCCCACAATCCTACTCACCCAGTTGTTTTCGCAATTTAAAAAAAATATTTAAGTCAGTATTAATCAAATCGTTTTACAACCGATGATAAATTAGCAGACTGTAGTACTAATAAGTTATTCATTGTAATATTGTAAAGTTGAATATTGTGTGTCGGTTGATGACTGAATGACTGCAGACTTAATTACTGATCCATTGACCGATGCGTATATGTGTTATTCTGGTTATCGGTACTGCGCCGTATAAATCTTACCATATGCGGTTTCAGACCTGCTTATACAAGCGCCGCCTCGCCGTTGATCCTCCGGGGCCTTAATGTATCGATGTAGGCAGAGTGATTGGCAGCTGTTGTAGCAGGTTCTATGCAATTGCGCTACATATACAAATGACAAGATAACAAGATAATGGTTGGCAGCGGTTGTAACGTGTTCTCTTACACTTACACTTACACTTACACACGCACACACTCGCACACTCGCACACTCGCACACTCGCACACTCGCACACACGCACACACACACACACACACACACACACACACACACACACACACACACACACACATTCACACACACATACGCGCACAAACACATACACACACACACACACACACACATTCATACACACACACACACACACACTCACACACTCACACACACACACACACACATTCATACACACACACACAAACACACACACTCACACACACACACACACACACACACACACACACACACACACACACACACACACACACACACACACACACACACACACACACACACACACACACACACACACACACACACATTCACACACACATACGCACACACACACACACACACACACACACACACACACACACACACACACACACACACACACACACACACACACACACACACACACACACACACACACACACACACACACACACACACACACACACACACACACACACACACACACACACACACACACACACACAAATAAAAAGGGAGTGTCTGGTAGCGGTTGTAATATGTTAGTTTACGTTGTGCTACAAATACAAATAAAACGATAATGATTCCCATTGCACTACGTTTACAAGTGTCAACGTGGCAACCTATTTATTATATCGTGCTACAAATGTCATGACAACGAATGACAGCGGCAGTGACGTGTTACCTCCCACTGCGCTGGATGGCACACAAATGACGGGATAATGATTGACAGGAGACAGCCATTTTTAAATGAACAACTGCTGTTAATAATGCAAGTTAATGAAGGCAATTACCAATGAACATATCACACACTAACGCGTTTCTCACTCTCCCATTTGCGTACGCAAGCAGAAAACACAATTCAATTGTAGCCAACATGTTCAATCTAACATTGTTAACATTATTCGCTGTCTCAATGTAACATACGCAGGAATAAACGCGGTATACGTTCTAGTAATGTTTTTGATGTTTTCAGACGCAAAAGAGTACTGCCTTACAGACACATTTAAAGCGAGGTGTAACGCGGAAGACGAGGTCATTTTCATCCAGTCGGCCATGTACGGGCGCATGCGCCCTGGTCGTTGCGTCCAACAGAACTACGGCTACATCGGCTGTCAGACTGACGTCACACGCGTCATCGCGACGAGATGTTCCGGCAGGAGTCGCTGCGAAATCACAAACCTGGAGGCGGAGTTGGCGACATATCAGGCGTGTCCAGCCGATCTGAAGGCCTACTTGGATGCTAATTACACATGCATCAAAGGTAAGCACGTCACATACAAATTTACTCGATTGTCATTTGCCAACTCGTTCCATTTCCAACTCGACTCACACCAACTCGTCCATCTCCAACTCGTTCTATCACCGACTCGTACAATCTCCAACTCACCCAATCTCCAACTCGACCGATCTCCAGTTTGAAAAATCTCCCACTACTCCCATTTTCAACTTTTCTTATCTCAAATTCGTTCAATCCCAAATTAGTTTCACCGGAACTCGTTCCGCGCCAACTCGTCTCGGTCGGCGTCCATAGCTTTGACTTGAAACTATGAATAAGAACAATGTTTCCACTGGTTTCCCGCCAACCTCCAATTCGTCCCATGCCACTCATTCCTTATATTTCAGTTCCGTTTCCAGCTCGTTCCACACAAACTCATTCTCTATCAACTCATTCCATCGCCAACACCTCCTATGCCAACTAAGTGGTGTGCAATGGTAACAGCAACAGTAATTCATAACTGTACCTTTATTGTACAACGTAACATATACATAAAGTTAATATACATGTCTTAGAACTGTCAATGTGTTACATTGTGTGGATGTCACGTGGCTAAAAGCTGTCTTCCAGTGACACCAGTTAAAGTAAATTATCATTGCTCTATGATTACTAAATCATAATCACAAAATAATCAAAATCGTATTAAGCGAATAATTAAAATCATCACCAGCCCACCTCTGTACTATTAAGCCAAAGTATTACTTAAACATGTAGTATGTCACTGTTGCTGGTGATATTCGACAACGAACTGAGGAGTTTGAACCATTGGAATATATGTAAGTAAATAGACACCAGATCCAAACATGCTTTTGACTTGGATTACAGAACAGAGTAAAAAAACGGTAATATATTTTACAAACGGGAAGTGGATTTTCTTTGGTCTGCCGGTTAGAGTTAGTCTGTCGATCGAGAGAACGGTGATTCGATTCGACTTGCCGCCGTTTCGAAGTTTGAGCAAGTTCATTCGCCCTAGGTTGCCTGTGTCGTTCGGATGAGACACCATAAGTCGTTGCTCCTTTTTATAATCTGTCTACGCCAGAGAAAGTAATATATTCCATGCAGGGATATGCACAAATATGGTGTTGACACGTTAATTATATAGAGAAGGACACTTTGGAATAAACCATCTGTTTGTTACTCAGTCTTCGGACCTGTTTCTAAATAAATAAATAACGCAGATCAGAGACATTCATTGATGGCAACTACAAACCACTTAGGTGCACCCACGCGGGCTTCTTTTTCTCCCTAGGCGGTATAGTCAAGTGGGACCACCTAAATGTATTGTTACCATTATGCATATACCAGCTTGCACACACACATACACACACACACACACACACACACACACACACACACACACACACACACACACACACACACACACACACACACACACACACACACACACACACACACACACACACACACACACGGAGCAATAAAGAAAGAACATCATTTATCACCATTACCTTATTTTAATGTAACATCCTTCACAGTGGCATCCTCTTGAGAATGGCTCATCATTCGATTCGCCCACTGTTCCATTTTTCTCCAACAGGATTAGATAAAGAAACAACTCTAAATAACTATCTTCGTTTTGTTTTAAACATCACAAATTGGTAGATCAGAGGCGAATGGTTCAACCCACTGGAGATTTAGCGGACTGATGCCAAAAATGGATAATATTTCCAAATCAGTTTTTGTAGCGATTTGGCCAATGTTGACGACGTTACTAGAGGGTTTCAACCACGAGTTTCCAGCAGTGTCACATCGAGTTGCTTCGTATGTTGTTTTAATCGATTGTTTCGCTATTGCAGTTGCGACAGACCGAACCGGCGAATGCCAGCGACATGGGGCAGTGACCCTAACATCGACCACCGGTTACATCGCCAACAACCGCACGATGCGCACGTCGCGCGGGTGCGCTTGGGTAATAGAAGCGCTTCCGGGTCAGCACATTAAACTTACCTTGATGGACTTTACACGATTCCCCGACGGATCGAAGGTCAAGGTCAGGGAGTCACAATACTGCGTCGAATATGTGGTTATCTCCGAGCGGACAACGAAAGAGAACGTGGTTGTGTGTGACGGTCAGCCGAGAGTCAACCAGATATATCGGTCTCGTGGCAACGTCGTTCATGTCCGCCTGAGCCAGCAGCTGACAGGCCGAAGTTCTCCCGTCCACTTCCTCATCAAATACGAAGGTTAGATTCCCTCTCCTCAAGTGCTCGAGTTTAGTAGTTGCGCAGACCACTCTTTGGAAAATATCTTACCCTTGTTTGTATTAAGATTGCTTTCAAAACACACACGACAAAGATGGCAGTACTGCAGTAGTATGTGTCATTGTAACAGTAACAGTAACTTTATTTTATAAAGTAACATATACATACAGTTAATACACAACATGTCTTAGAACCGTCAATGTGTTACATTGTGTGGATGTCACGTGGCTAAAAGCCGTCTTCCAGTGACACCAGTTAAAATAAATGATCATTGCTCTATGATTATTAAATCATAATCACAAAAGTCATCAAAATCGTATTAAACGAATCACTAAAGTCATCACCAGCCCACCTCTGTACTATTAAACCAAGTATTAGTTAAACATGTAGTATGCCACTGTTGCTGGTGATAATCGACAACGAACTGAGAAGATTGAACCGTATGTAAATAGACACGCGATCCAAACGTAGACTTATAAACGGGGAGTGGCTTTTCTTTTCAACAGTTTAATTACATTCCGAACATCTAGGATTTAAACATTTCACTTGATGAAGATATGTATTTAAGTAGAAGCCACACAACATGTGTTTGAACTTTAACCTGTGTTTAATATTTCTAATGTGGTCGCCTATATTGTTCCAGATTCTTGTAAATTATGTTTAGACAGCTTAGATGAAAAGTGTGTTCTAGGTATTGTCTTAGCAAGAAGGTGCATTGTCTGGTTATTCTTATACTGTTTTCCAAATTCTTTTTTTGATCACAAAAAAATTAATAAAAGACTTGGGTAATAAATCATGCTTAAAATCATACATAAAATTAATTATTAATAGTGAAGCCTTTTTTCAGACTTAAATAAATGATCAGTATGACTCATATATAATTTATCAATAAGACGCAGAGCCTTCTCCAGAATTACAGGATATGGGCCAGTTGCATTGCTTTCTCGTCACAGTCGCTCAATCTATAGCTTTATTTCGTCACGAGCTTATAATTAGTTACAGTAAAGGTGGTTATTTCTAGAAAAACACTTTTTTATAATTTGAACATAGCGTTAATAAAACAACCAGTTACGTCTGGGTGTTAACGCCAATGTAACGTGACTGTTCTCAGCCCTGGGCTGTCCGGACCCGCCTCTATCTAGCGACTACCGGATAGTCCGGCAGAAGGACGGAAGTATCGCTGTCACGTGCAACTCAACGAGACAATCATACTGGACGCTCGTGTGCAGGAACAGGAAGTGGATCGGCAATTTAGGCAACTGCAGCGCCGGTGAGACTAATTACATTACATAGCGCAATCCAGTGGAACAGTATCTCGAAAAGTGTATCATATTTACCGATTTTAATATATGTACGTTGGTGGGTTACTGCCTGACTCATTAACTGATTGATTAATTGATATATTGATTGATCGTGTATTGATCAAAGTAAATAAGTGAATGAGTACTAGTCACTATAGCACTGATTGGTTGTTTGAGTGAATGAATGAATGAGTGAGTGAGTGAGTGAGTGAGTGAGTGAGTGAGTCAGTCAGTCAGTCAGTCAGTCAGTCAGTCAGTCAGTCAGTCAATCAGTCAGTAAATCAGAGACAGTCAATTAGTCAGAGTGTGCTTGACAGATATACTGAAAGAATGGATGTGTGAGAGAGTGCGTGGATAAGTGTGACAATGAGTGACTAAGTAGGTGAGTGTCAGAATGTGTGAGTGAGTGAGTGAGGTGAGTGAGCGAGGGAGTGAGTGGGTGGGTGAGTGAGTGAGTGGGTGAGTGAGCGCGCGTGCAAGCGTGTATGCGTGTGCGTGTGTGTGAATCTTCGGCCAAGCTCGGGGAGGGGAGAACGTCAAACTTCACGCGGTCTCCCCTGCAACTAACGGCACCTGACCCCAAGCCACTGACCTAGATGCTGCGAAACTAATGTTATCAACTAGCCGTTCCACCAAAATCACCGGGTGAGTGAGTGAGCGAGCGAGTGAGTGAGTGTGAATTGGTGGTGAGTGAGTTCAATTGATGGGTTGGTGTTTGGGCTTTGAGCGAGTGAGTGAGTGAGTGAGTGAGTGAGTGAGTGAGTGAGTGAGTGAGTGAGTGAGTGAGTGAGTGAGTGAGTGAGTGAGTGAGTGAGTGAGTGAGTGAGTGAGTGAGTGAGTGAGTGAGTGAGTGAGTGAGTGAGTGAGTGAGTGAGTGAGTGAGTGAGTGAGTGAGTGAGTGAGTGAGTGAGTGAGTGAGTAAGCTTGTGAGTGAGTGTGATATATATATATATATGTGTATTTGTGTTTGCGTGAGTGCGTGTGCGCGCGTGTGTCACTCCGAACGTGTCACTGAGTGAGTCTGTGAGTGAACGAGTAGGCGTGAAATAAGACGTCATGATCACATATGTTAACAACAAGTATGGATTAACTGGGCATATATGTATCATTACTAATATTCTTTCAGCAGTTGTTGGTGTCGAGAAATCACAGATATGGGACATAGAAAATGTACTCGGTAAGACTTGTTTGCATACACTGATTCCATAATATGGGCTTCTGATCTACTAAAACCAATTTTATTATTCAGTAGCTACCAAACGATAGCTATTTAGAGTTATTTTCTTACGTGTTTATGATATGCGATGCTTTTCTAGAGGGCTATTCTCAAGTTGCGAGAATTGATTGGTGTTCAAATTGGCGCCATTGTAAAGTCGGTTAAGATCCAAATAATTTAGTGGCGTTGCCTGGTGTCGTTGCTCCATGTGTGTTTGTAAGCCAATGTTTCTGGTTTGGTTTCATAATTCGGTTCCCTGTTGTTAATTCCAACACGCTTGTTAGATAATCGCCTTCTTTATTTGATTTGATGTTGAACATAAAAGTAATTTTATGAAAACGCAGGTCTGCCTAGCATCCACTACGCTGTGCTAGCTCAAATTTGCGACCATGTGCGTTTAGTTTTCGTACAAACTATTAACTTATTTAATTATGGACCTAGAAACAATTCGAGTGATTGTGTTGTACGTGTTCCTGTGATGTTGTCGTTAACGTCCCTTGCTCTCTCGAAAACTCAGGCGACTAACAAATACGGTGGGTTAAAGGCTAGGCAAACTGTTGCTCTATAGACTCGCATTTAGAAGAACAGGATTCGCCAAACCAGGAGAAGAAACAGCTTAAAATTGAATATGTAGTATGCAGCGCTTTTAATAATAATATAATGTACAAAAACATTCCAGCCACAATTGAATTGTTTATCATTGCAATAGCATCTCTAAAATGCAGAGTGTGGGATACGTTTTGTTAACGATAACCATAGTTTCGTTAAGAATATTGCCCGTCGTGTTTTCCAGGCATTCACATCCTGACGATCGGCTGCGTGGCTATTATCGTCTGCTTCATCATCGTCGTCGTTGGAATCATCTGCATCCGGGGGTGAGTTGTAATGAAGATTAGTTAGTGGACGTTACACAAGTGGCACGCACGCACACGAACGCACAATACATGAACGCACAATACATGAACGCAAAATACATGAACGCAGGCACATATATACTGGCACGCACACTCGCACACACGCACACAAACACATATGCGCGTACACATACACATACGCACACGTGCACTCGCGCACTCGCGAACACATGCACGCACGCACACACGCACACACACGCACACACGCATCACACACACACGCACGCACACACGCACTCGCATACGGACACACACACACATACACACACGCACACACGCATACACGCATACAAGCACGCATGCACACATGTACGAACACACACACACACACACACACACACACACACACACACACACACACACACACACACACACACACACACACACACACACACACACACACACACACACACACACACACACACACACACACACACACACACACACATTCGCACACACGTCCACTCGCATACTCGCATATTCATGCATGCGTGTGGTCGTGCAAGCTCACTGTTGCCAGATTACCCCCGACAGCCGTCGTACTGTCAACAACCATTGCGCGTTTAAAATCACCACTGTATAACAGAACACTATTTGGCGTCATCTAAACAGGCGGTCGTTCAACAACCGCCAGAAGGCGACGCCACTGTGCAGCGACATCTTCACAAACTCGTCGTACATATTATATGTATAAGTAGACCCAAGGGGTGTTCGCAGTAATTCGCATAATCCAAAACGTACATGGAATTTACGTGTTAGTAGGTGGTGGTTTGGTCGTTAACATGTTTCGCGAGGCAGTTGGGAGGCAGTTGGTGGTGTTTTGGCAGTTGACAGCCATGTCGCCTGTCTGTGTGTACTTCAATTTTCTTATGAATATATGGAGTACGCACCATCCTTATACCAATACCGAAAAAGGTGACATACAAGAATGCTCAAACCACAGGACTTTATCCCTCATCAGCCATGCGAGCAAAATTATGCTAAAAATCATAATGAAGAGAATCACAACAAAATTAGAATGTGAAGTCAACGGAACACAAGCTGGTTTCCGGACTGGAAGAGGAACAAGAGATCACATTTTCAACCTGAAGATGTTAATAAAAAAATGCAGAGAATTCAAACATGACCTTAGGATCTGTTTCATAGATTATTCAAAACCTTGATACACGTGGGATTTGACCAGACAATTACATCACTTATCCAAAATGTATATGTTGGACAGCTGTCTGCAGTGAGATTAGAGAGTGGTACCACAGATTGGGTCCCAGTCGGCAAGGGAGTGAGACAGGGGTGCATTTTGCCTCCCCCACCTATTCAGTCTATACACCGAGAATATCATGAGAGAGGTCGAGACTGACATGAGAAGCAAGTATTTTAATGGATTGAAAGTGAATGGACAGGAGATATATGAATTGAGATATGCCGATGACACAGCGTTAATATCCGATACAAACGAAGGATTGGATAAACTGATAACTACTGTTAAAGAGCACAACGAGATGAAAGGATTGAAACTAAACGTAAAGAATACTAAGATTATAGATGTGAAGGGATGTCGAGAACCATCAAAAGTCACAGTAGATGGCGAGGAAATAGAACAAGTGGACAGTTTTGAATATCTGGGGTAATTGATAGAAGCAGATGGAGATGGGACGAAAGAGATCAGGCGGAGGTTGGCAATGGCGAGTAAAAAGTTGACGGAGATGAAGAAGCTGTGGAAAGCAACGAACAAAGATATGAAACTACGAATTATCCGAGTCTGCATATTTCCAACTGCTACGTATGGATGCGAAAACTGGACTCTTAATAAGAGCATGACTAAACGTATAAATGCATTTGAAAACAAGTGTTATAGAAAGATATTACGAGTTTTGTGGACTAAACTTAGAACTAACGAATCCATCGCAGATGAGCTTGGTGTTATACCCGGGACTTTATTGAACTTTGTAAAGAAACAGAAACTAAGTTATTTCGGCCATGTAAAACGGCATCAATCTCTAGAGAGACTAATAATGAAAGGAAAAGTGGAAGGCAGCAGAAGCAGAAGCAGAGGAAGACCTAAGAGACAATGGGAGAAGGACATAGAGGAATGGATGGGAGCAGACGTCTGGCGAGTGGGGAGACTGGCAAACGAAAGAGCTGTCTATAGACAATCCATCAAGGCTGCAACGTGCGGAAATGGATAAGCAAACCCAACCAATATGAAGTAACGTGATCATGATTGGATATAAACAAAAATGAGTCATTTGTTTAAGCAAAAACCTAGTACATATCCAAAAAAATAGTACATATCATTAAGCACAGACATGTTACACATAATACAAACATCTGATATTCAACACGTCGTAGGCCCTGCTGAGTGAATGTGTGATAGTTAGAATAACTACTTCACTACAATATTTTAGTTACGATTTTGAATGCTTCAAAGATCACCTTAACTAACTTATGCAATCTCCTAACTTGTCAAACACTGTATTCTGTATTCGTTCATTTTAGCAGCTTGTCACGACGGCCCCGACTACCTCTGATGACGTCATCACAGTCGACTTCCGGTCGGTGCGTCGACGCCAAGTCGGAGTGCTACACGACGGTCGGGTCGATACGACGGGGCACGACCGGGCGCCCTGTCCGGGGCTCGACCGGCGGCGAGTACACGCACATTTGGCAGACCCGTCGTCCTACCCCCGTCGCCACTCCGGCCGTACCCGAGAGCGCGACGGACGACCACACCGGCACCTGCTCCGGGTTCAGCACGTTCAAGCCGCCAACTGGACACATCTACGCCCGGCCCAGCTCGCCCGTCAAGGACAACTTGTGTCTACAGCCGTCGCACGTGTACTTCGATTTCGATCCGGACGGAGCGCCCGGTCTACCGAGCAGGAACTGTGATATGGGCCCCGGCATTTGCTACTGAACTCCTCTAGAGGATGTTGGACGGGCGGGTTCTAATGTTTGTCATTTTAGAGCAAACATATTCATCACCGCAAGTTGAAGTACAATAATGTATCGTTTTGCGATAATGAGTGAGACATTCAACATAGAATGATTATGTTCTCCTCGTAAGAACGGAGGGGTATTTGCAAACTAGTTGTCTTCAGTGGGTGAAAACGCACGAAGAAATCGCTGGTGTTTAATGCAATCCCTGTAGAAAGGTGTGCGACCAGTACACGGCCTGGGCTGTATGTTTATCATATGTGTACATAAATTAATAGTATCGCGTACGCCACACAAGCGGCGTATCGCGATAAAATCGCGGATGACTTTCGACATTGTATGAACCTCTTCGCACAATCCCGTAGGAGTGCCGGTATTAATGTGTCATGACAAAATGCAGTGTTTCCCCCGTGTGGAAGGAAACTCATTCACCGACTTTGTGAATGCGTGCTACTTGTGACGTCATTTTAATCGCTCAAGGAAACGAATACTTTTTCCGCAGACCGTACCCTAAACTTCATGTTTAGGTTAAGGATTTTGTATATATCTTACAACATACCGTGGGTGAAGATGGTATGCTATTTGTTTAGTGTTCTATTTATTCATGTCGTCACAAATGCGAGAGACATACGGTAAAGAATAGAACAGCGTTTCTCAAAAATTAAAAACGTAGCTTCCGAAAAGATGAACGATTATGGAGGACCATGGAATCACGAGGCCCGTGCTACCCTACTTTTCTTATTTGTTTTATTGTCGGGAAAGGAGGCAATGTGCATGTGTCTTGAAAGAAACATATTACAAGTAGCAAAGCGAGAAAACGATCACTTATATAGACTTTCGTGGGTCTGATTGGTTTATTATTTTTATAGACAACACCTTGGTTTGAACTACTAAACAATTCATATTTCTAATCAATTGCCTACATATTAATCTCCATGAGGCAAACGTATTGTTTGATTTAATGGCAAATAAGAAGGGGGTAATCTGTCAAACGTTAATGTTGTACAGAACAGACCTGATCAGTAAGTGTTTGTTTGTGTTCTAAGTTGAACATTCGGAACATATATGTTCTAATTTAAATATACTGAGTATTATTGAGTGCATGGGTTATGTGCCGTATTATAGACGAACATTTTATATATATAATCGTCAACAGTTGTTCGTTAATTTGTGTCAACTTCAATGTTACCAATTACACCAGGACTACTTTCACTCATGGTGCATTGCAATTTTATGCCAGACCCTTCGCGGTACTCAAGATTGACACGATATTTACAAATATGTGTGTTAGATGTGTTACCGTCAATAGGTGACATGATGTCATACTCAATAAAGTTTATATTTGCCTACATGAGCGTGTGCTGTCATGTCGCCAAAGCTGTTGAAACCATGCACATCGTTACGGAATACCTAGCGGATTCAAGTCACGCACTCGTACGCGTGAGCTCGTGAATATGTAGCGTCCAAAACGCAAGCAAGCACGTTCGAATACATGCACAACTTGAAGCGCGTGTTGTGTAGACCCGCGAACAGGTCTTTAAGTTGATCTAAACGACCAGCAATTAACTAGCGTCGACATACGTCACCACAACTCCCACCAAGTAGATTACTAATCAAAACAACAATGTTATATAATTATAATAATTATAAATTACTTCTTCAGCGCCAATATCCTCAGTGAATTAAGCAAAGGATTAAGCATTCTCGTACTCATGTGCTAGGCGTAAGTCGTCAACACATTGATGGACGTGCTAAGAAGCTAGGGAGGATAGGCGATATTAAAAAAAGGTTTTCAGGTGACGGCGAAATGTAACAATATGTTCTGCTGATTTAACACTGACGGGAAGCGAATTCCATATAGTCGGCGCGGCAATTGAAAAAGCGCGAGTTCCAGCTTTTGTTTTAACTCTGGGAACAGATAGAAACTTCGAAATGTATGTGCATGCTGTCTAGCTGGGGTGAGCATTGAGTGTAAATATGCAAGTTGTTTGGATGAAAGAGCTTATTAGGTGAATGTACAGATCTTAAACATAATGCGATATCGCACGGGGAGCCAATGCGGTGATTTTAGAAGTGGCACTGAGCGGGAGAAACGAGGAGATTGTGTGCCTACCCTTGCTAAACAATTCTGGACACGTTGAAGTTTTGCAATATCTTTGATAGCAATATTATGTAGGAGTAAATTGCAATAATCATGTATGCTGCTAACAAGAGCTGTTGTGATAGTTTTAGCGACATAAAGCGACATACTCGTATATTGGCGAATGCGACGAAGATGACGGATATAATAAAAACAGCAACGACACGTTCGGGATGTATGTTGTCTAAAATTGTGATCAAAGATCACTCCTAGATTCCGTACTGACGCTGCTGGTGTGATATTTTGACTCAGGATGCGTATTGGGAAAAAGTCATCAAGTATACCACGTAGCATTGGAGTACCAATGATGAGAAATTCAGTTTTGTCTGCAGTTATCTTTAATTTACTGTCAGTCATCCATAAGAAAACATCTTGGAGACAATCATTGAGTCGGTTTAGGGAGTCATTGAATCGGTTTAGGGAGTGACTTGTATCCAGCGTAGTCAAAGAAATGTAGATTTGTGTATCATCTGCGTAAAGGTGATGGTCCAAGTTATGACTTTAGATTACAGAGCTGAGTGGCGTAGTGTAGAGAGTGAAAAACAAAGGCCCAAGAATAGAACCCGGGGGAATGCCACATGAAGTGGGGAGTGCGGATAGAAAGCAATTCTCTATCTTTATAGTTTGATGTCTATCGGTTAGGTGTGAAGAAAACCAACTCAGAGCTGTGCCAGATATGCCATACCACATTGATAAACGTTTGACAAGAGTGTTGTGATCAATTGTATCAAAGGCGGCAGGCAGGTCAAGCAAGGTAAGTGCAGTTATTTTGCCTTTATCAATGTTTAATATAACATCATTGTGTACTTTTAGGAGAGCAGTCTCTGTAGAATGAAATTGTTTGTATGTTGATTGTAGCACGCTGGATAAACAAGTATGGCACCTTAGCAGGCTTGCAACGACTTTCTCAAGTATTTTAGAAATAAAGTTATATATTATAAACTAGTCTATAAATGTTTAAATCATCTTTTGGCAGAGAAGTCTTCTTGAGAATAGGATTTACATGCGCATGTTTAAAATCATCTGGAAATTTACCCGAACTCAGCGATACATTCATGATATTTGTTATTGTGCCAAGTAAAGAGTCAAGACATGTTTTTAGTAGTATGATTGGTAATGAATTATTGAGATCTCATGACATATTTGGGGAGGACAGTATTATTTTCCTCACTTCATCAACTGTGGCTGGCTCAAACAATGCAAGTAGATAATTTACTTGTGGGGAGTCCACGTTTACAGTACTTAAAGTGGGACATGGAAAAGCAGAACGTATAAGACTAATTGTGTCCTTGAAATGACTAAAGAACGAGTCACACGGAGATTTGACGGACACATGACTAGGTAGAGATGGAGACGGCCGTTTGTGCGTAATATGATTTATGCAGTTCTATAGCTCAAGTGGACTACCAGAGTCATTTGAAATCATATATGTTTACACTGGCAAAGTAAAGCTGCTGTAGGTAGATAAAACTGTCTATGACATTTCGTCAGAAGTTGTGAAACTATTCTTGACATGAATGCTGTAAACTAGCAAACTAAAACTCGTCTATGAAGTACAATAAGAAATAACACACATTTCGTCATAAGTTGTGCAACGATTCTTTACACGAATGCTGCAAACTGAAACTAGGGTTTCAAGTACGACCTGAAATAACAACTGAAGCCAGTCAAGCAGAACACATGATTACATATATCTGCCTTTTGCCTTTTCTAAATGACATAGAATGAGTAAAACAGTTGGGTGTTTTGCGGATTAGTATCGGCAAATGTCATTTTAAACTAATCGACCGTACAAAGGCAGCACAGTCGCGAGTCCTTGCACGTGTACTGTATTTTGCTCAATTTAGAATCAGTTTGTTCCTGGAACAACTTCCTGAGTAGAATTTAAATTTAATGTTGTATATCGCTATCTAAAGAAACACATGTACACATTCGGAGAAAGTTTCCAACTTCCACATAGGCAAGCGTGGGTTTATTTTTACAATAAACAACTACTTTCTGTTACTTGTTTAAGACCTTTTGTCAGTTGTATTATTTCCTATTATTTCCTAATTTGTGATATATCATATAAATTATACACATCATTGGATTCCTTTCGACGAGATCTTTCAGAATATGTATAATTTCATATAGCAAAATGCAAGCAAAGGGACCTAATTCCTCTTAAAATAACCTAACAACAGCCAAAATAGGCTTTTCATTTTAAAACTTTTACTTCCGATACCTCTAAAAAATGCCAAATATTTAAAATGTTAAGTATATGATGCCAAGGTAAACTATCTTGTCGATGTAACGCACTATAATATAGATATAAGATTCATAATTCTACCAAAAAAATTTCAATTACTATTTGGCCGATTTTGTACGGTTACGCCGGATACCAAGCTTCCTCACCAATGTGCCACAAATATAAATTGTTTATTTTAAAAAGTTAACGTTGGTAGTAAACCGATATATATTCAATATTTTGATGTAGAGATTATTTTATAAGTTTCTGTTATATTTTCTGTAAATGTGATCTTTGTGCAAATCAAAAACAGCCAAACTTTAACTGGTTACGCCCAATATCTAGTTAACACGTATATTGAGACAAAAATAACGAACAAAATTATTTCAAAATGCCTGCATACATAAATAATAACCAATACTACATGTCAGAATTGTGTCCATTTAAATAAAACCTTGTCAGAAAAAAAACGCTACGTCACATACGATCGCGCCATGGTAAACACAACTAAAGCTTGGTGCCGAGCGTAACCATTTTTGTGAAATGCTGTATTTTTGTAAACAGTTTTTATTTAAATGGAATTTATGTAATTGTGTTGGTTATTGTGGGCTCAATCCACATTTTAGCTTGGTATTGGGCGTAACCAGTTAAAGTTAGGCTGTTTTTTATTTGCATAAACAACAAATTTACCGACAATATAACAATAACTGTTATAAAATTATGTACACATGAAACTTTTAAATATATATCGGTTTACTACCAATGCTACGTTTTAAAATAAAAAACTATAACAGTGACACATTGGTGAGGAAGTTTGGTATCGGGCGTAACCGTAAAAAACGGCCAATTAACAATTGAAACAATTTGTAGAATTGTGTATCTTATGGATCTATATTATAGTGCGTTACGTCGATAAGATAGTTTACCTTGGAATCAGAAACTAAAAATTTTGAATTTCCAATAATTAGTATTTTTTAGAGTTACCGGAAATAATAAAGTAAATGTTTAAAAATGGAAAATCTATTTTGGCTGTTTTAGGCTGTTCTAACAGGAATGATGCCCCTTTTGCTATATGGAATTATACATATCCTGAAAGATCTCGTCGAAACGAATCCAATAATGTGTGTAACTTATATGTGAGATCACAAATGAGGAAATAATAGGGAATAATACAACGTGGAAAATTTAAAACGAACTAACAGACTTGTTGGAGAGTGGCCCATAATAGTCTTCCGCGCAGGTGCTTGTGTTTCGAAACCTGGAACGTCTTTATCATCATCACCATCCGTGGTTTGGCGAAGGCTGCGTCTTTATAACTTACCCTTAATAACATAGTAGGGGGTAGGGATATGTTTGCAAAGGGGGTGCAGTTGAAGGTGTTTGGCAAGCCTCAGCCTCCCAATATTCACCTCGTTCCGACGCCGATGGTAGAGGTTTAGATTTACTTGATTCATGCCTAAATGGGTCCTTTTGCAGTTTAGGCCCGCTCCTCGAAAAAAAACATGATAACGGTCACCTACAGTCACCAAGCTTCACAGCATATATATACAATACCTTTTCTACACATATACACTTGTTACGTGATCAAACAATTAAATTTACTGTCTTGTATCGATCAAAATGTACAAGATATTCACTCGTTTTTGCTTGTATTCATTAGTTCCACCGTAAACCACGGTAGGTGGCGCCACTTTATGGTTGACTTTAGACATGGGGAAAGATCACAATTCATATTTCAATAATATTTTAAAATAAAGTCAATAAAATACGCGATATTTAATTAAATAAGATTACCTTAAATTCAGTGTTAACAGCAAGTGGGGTTTTTATTACGACTATTGGTTTGTGTAAATACTGGTGCATTTTTAAATTGTTTATCAGAGGTGATTCATCATAGCTATGATACAATACATCTAATAATTTGTTTGGTGTTTTACAAACATTTTATTTTGCAAATAAAATATTGTTTTATTTCCTGAAACTAATAAGCGATCTTTATTATAAACAGTGACAGGTGATTAAAAAATGTAGTTAACATGTGTGCTTGCCATGCAATTACTGAATGGTTCAACAGTTTTAAACATCAATAATGTTACCAGCATGAAAGACAATATAAAGGTCTTGATCGATATTTTATGGGATTTCATTCTGATGCAGTGATCCAAACCGGTTATAAACTTAAAATAGCGTAATTAGGTGGTAATTAGGTGGACATTAGACCACTTTACGAAATATGTTCTTTGTAATTACTGTGAAACCATACAATATTTTATTTATTATAAATTATTCCTGTTGTTAATATTTTACTTGTTAACAATGTTAAGGATTTTGTTATGTGGATTTAAAAATACCTATATCAAACTACTTTATTATAATATTGACATAGTATTAATGAACATTAAAAACCTTTATATGAAATATTGTTTGGCAGATTATTGTATTTATTGTTAAAACATAATAATGCTAAGTTGTTTGTCAATTTCTAATTGATGTGTTACGTGACATTATGCCTTTTAAAAACACGAATGGGTGAATGTTTGGAGAATTAAACTTATGAATAAACTTTCTACACGTCTCAGTATATTTTGCAAAGTGTTGGTCGGCTCTGAAAAGAACCATGCGTTGTTGTTGTTGTTGTTGTTGTTGTTGTTGTTGTTGTTGTTGTTGTTGTTGTTGTTGTTGTTGTTGTTGTTGTTGTTGTTGTTGTTGTTGTTGTTGTTGTTGTTGTTGTTGTTGTTGTTGTTGTTGTTGTTGTTGTTGTTGTTGTTGTTGTTGTTGTTGTTGTTGTTGTTTCTTCCGATAGCTGCAGTCCTCCATGTTCGTGTAGCTGGTCAAACTGGATAAACCCTTCAGATGTCCAAGAGGATGGATGTCTTGGAATGAATCCATCCCGAATGTGACATCTCACCGTACCACACTCTCGCTTGTTTCGACATTTCGCCTTCATCCACATAAAGTTCAAACCTTATATGTTATTACATTCACAGCTTTACGTGATGGCGTGGAAGTGCCGTCCACATGGAACTACAGACTACAACCAAATCAGACTAATAAAGATTTTGGAGGTGCATTATTTTATCAAAAATTGAAGGCTGCCAAAAACCTCTCTTAAGACATCCTACTGCACCCCCCATTTAAACCTCAAACGTAACTGGTTTCCCACAAGTTAAACTCGTTTACCTTTGCGAGGTGGTGCGTATGCACACGTCACATCTCCCAACTTATGCAGCTGATACTTATTGATTTCACCCGTTTTTTTATTTTAAATGATAGAACTCAAAAACACAAGTCCAACAACCACAATTTCTTTATACAATATTAATTTACCTATACAGTATATCTTTACAGTGTACCCTTGCACAAGACATTCACATAAATTATCCTTATATATATATATATACATATAAATGATTTGTAGGATGATAATATCAAGCAAAATACTTATATTTCACATAAATTATTAACCAATGAGCTTTGATCACTTTTACTAGCATCCGAATATATGTTCGTTATAATGGCCGTCAAGTAAAATTTAGCAAAGTGATAAAATGGCCGCTCAAACTTAAATCTGACCACTACTATTGTTAAATTATACTATTATTGTTTACTATTTTTAATGTATATAACAGGGATAGCACAGTACAGCATATATACAAAATAATATATATATAATTAAATTTTACAATGTAACAAACAAACTGATAGTAAAAACAAAATAATATATATTGTATCATATTACGATAAATTACCTCTTGTAGACAATATTAAAATGCACCAATAATTACTCAAACCAGTAACCGTAATAAATACCATGAGCTGCTGTCAACATTAAATTTAACGTAACCTTATTTAATTAATTATTTTAATGAAATATCGCGTATTTTATTGTCCGGAGTCAACCATAAAGTGGCGCCACCTACCGGAGTTACCGGTGGAACTAATAAAGACACAAAAACTAGTGAATATCTTGTACATTTTGATCGATAAAAGACAGTAAATTAAATTTGTTGATTACGTGATAATGATGTATGTGTAGAAAAGGGGTTGTTGATATGTGACATGAAGTTTGGTTACTGTAAGTGACCGTTTTCATGTTTTTTTCGACATGCGAGCCTAAACTGCAAACCTACCAGTATAAGTTCTCCAAACATTCACCAATTCATGTTTAAAAAGGGCACATTATCTGAGTATTTTGATCAGTCGCACACGTTCTTGTACGAATACAGTGTTTACCCCCATGAACGTATTGGAATACGAGTGCAAGTACGAATACTTAAAATATGTAATCTCTACTCGAGTACACGATTACACGTGTCCACTTCCGTCCCAGGTTTGGTCCCAAACGACATCAGCATCTTTCACAATACACTTCTGCAGATCGTATGCGGCTAATGCACAGTGTGTGCTGCAAATGCGGCATTGAAGTCCACAAATGTAATGTGATGGGGGCATAGTCGTTGTGTCAAGAAACAGCATGCCGTGTGCATCACATGGTTATAATATCACGTATGTCTCGATACTCTCTGGTCCCAACATTATAATACTTAGCAGGAGCTTCGTTCAAATGTTCACCACGTTGCTTGCAGCCAAGAAATGTTTACGCGGTTAATTACCTAGTTCTCGTACACGTTACCTTTATACGCACCATTTGGACAATGCATATTAAATATTTTGATTGCATTTCTTCATCTAATTTATTCACCTATCTTTCTATCTCTAGTGTCGTGTCCGCAGGATGGAGGGTTGGTACATATACGGAGGCCAAGAGCGAGAATTAGAAGAGCTTGATGAGCAGGAATATAACGAAAATCTATAGCTGGAAGAAAACCTGAGACTTGACCTGGATCAAGACCTGAAATTTGACCACGGTCAAGACCTGAGACTTGACGAAGGTCAAGACATGAGATTTATCCTGGGTCAAGACCTGGGACTTGAAAAGGGTCAAGACCTGAGACTTGACGAAGGTCAAGACCTGAGATTTGACCAGGGTCAAGACCTGGGACTTGACCAGTGTCAAGACCTGAGAATTGACGAGAGTCAAGACCTGGTGCTTGGCCAGCGATAATACATGTGACTGATCATTGTCGTGCGTTGATGCACGATTGGCTATCGCACTACCAAAGAACTGACTACATCGTTCAACAAACATCACGGACACAGTCGCCAGTAAATGTAAATAAATTCAGAATATTCTACAAAAATTGGCTGTCTCTCTGTCTGCCTGTCAGCCTGTCCGTCCGTCCGTCCGTCCGTCCGTCCGTCCGTCCGTCCGTCCGTCCGCCTGTCTGCAGTTATCTCATCATGGCCGTATCTGACGAAACGTTATTTATTAAACGAGAGAGCAGTCTGACGGACATGGGTATCGGATATGAAGCTACTGGGGTATAGTTCGTATTAATACACTAGTGCTAAGACTTCAACTTACAACAATCTCAGAAACGCACAACAAGACTCCACAACCTGCGTTGACGTTTTCAAGCAATCCTTCTTCCCAGCTGGTATCAGTGACTTAATGACCCGGTGGCAGGGGGTGCACTCGCACCCGGGCGTCGGGTCTGGAGCGTACAGCGTATAACATCACATCAAAAACCTGCGATTATGCCATAGTATACCCTCTTATACGTGGTTGCGTGTTTATTAGTAATAGTATGTCGTCTGGCGTATGAACGAGCGTCAGTGTGGGGTTTAGGTGGCTGTATTTTGCGGATCCAGGATGTATCATGTATGTTGGAATGTACTCACTCGTTTTTTCCTCAAGACGAGGAGTAAAGTTGGGTTTTCTATGAGCCTCAAAGGGGGTGTAATTGGATATTTTGGTGAGCCACAAGTGGGGTTGCAATTGAAGGTGTTCGGTGAGCCGCGGAGGAGAATGCAATTGGAGGTTCTTGGTGAGCGTCAAGCGAGTGATTAGTGGCTGCCCCACCATTGGTTAAATCCTAAATCAGGCACTGACAGGTACGTTGTAAATATGAATGACAATTAATATTGACCTGCATTTCAGTGTTCAGTAGATAGGTGGAGCGGCAGTGTATTCTGGTAAAAAAACGCGACCGAGAATTGTCGTAAGAGCCTGGGACGAGACCGCTTAGCAAAGATTAACCTTATCCAAAAGAGACTACAAAGTCCTAGCATGAATTTCCAAGAAGTCTCCCGTGATATTGAAGCCCTCCATAAATTCGCGTCGACTTGTACCAAAAGCTCCGTGAAAAAGGCAAGGATCGATGCGTGGAACTAGCGAGTAGGGCCTACTGGTGCAGAGATGGGTTCGACAATGGGAATGACTACCTGAGAACTGGCGTGGAATTGTGGTTTCTCGTCGGTTGTTCAGGGAATCATATTGTGACATAAAATACCCTGGATCGGCTCCAGCAGGTCTCTTATCAAGGAAGTGAATGACAAATTTGGTCCTCTATATGGGCATATATCTCATGACATTTTACCACCATGGATCGACTGATTTAACCACCATGGTTTGACTGCTTTGACCACTATGGTTCGACTGATTTGACCACTATGGTTCGACTGGTTTGACCACCATGGTTCGACAGCTTTGACCACTATGGTTCGACTGCTTTGACCACTATGGTTCGACTGATTTGACCACCATGTTTCGACTGATTTGACCACCATTGTTCGACTGATTTGACCACTATGGTTCAACTGGTTTGACCACTATGGTTCGACTGATTTGACCACTATGGTTCGACTGGTTTGACCACCATGGTTCGATTGCTTTGACCACTATGGTTCGACTGATTTGACCACCATGGTTCGACTGCTTTGACCACTATGGTTCGACTGATTTTACCACTATGGTTCGACTGGTTTGACCACCATGGTTCGATTGCTTTGACCACTATGGTTCGACTGATTTGACCACTATGGTTCGACTGCTTTGACCACTATGATTCGACTGGTTTGACCACTATGGTTCGACTGGTTTGACCACTATGGTTCGACTGATTTGACCACTATGGTTCGACTGGTTTGCCCACCATGGTTCGATTGTTTTGACCACCATGGGTCGATTGTTTTGACCACTATGGTTCGACTGATTTGACCACTATGATTCGACTGGTTTGACCACTGTGGTTCGACTGCTTTGACCACTATGGTTCAACTGATTTGACCACTATGGTTCGACTGGTTTGACCACCATGGTTCGACTGATTTGACCACTATCGTTCGACTGATTTGACCACTATGGCTCGATTGGTTTGACCACCATGGTTCGACTGATTTTACCATTATGGTTCGACTGGTTTGACCACTATGGTTCGACTGATTTTACCACTATGGTTCGACTGGTTTGACCACCATGGTTCGACTGCTTTGACCACCATGGTTCGACTGCTTTGACCACCATGGTTCGACTGCTTTGACCACTATGGTTCGACTGATTTGACCACTATGGTTTGACTGGTTTGACCACTATGGTTCGACTGCTTTGACCACTATGGTTCCACTGATTTGACCACCGTGGTTCGACTGCTTTGAACACCAGGGTTCGACACCATAAGAAATAAAAGGACCTTGGAACTGCTGTCTGTCACGGAGATTTTGACGGAACCGAATTATATAATATGCAGAGAACGGCGACTGAGAAATACTTCTCACAATACACCATGACAGCATTTGCCTTTATCAGCATAGAAAGGGAGACAGTAGAACAGATAAACTTCGATCAACTTATTGATCAGTTTGTTGCAATCAAAGGGCTTTGCTGTGGGTACGCCTACCTACCTATTTGTGTTTGTACAAGCGTTCATTGATTTTCTACGAGCGGTTCACAGTGATTTTTCGATTTCAATATACAGTTCATATTGAATTAAAACAAATGTGCCCAATAGCCTAGTGTTCATATTAATTAAAATGTTACGGTAGCATCACTGATTTCGCTGGCTGTGATAGGAGACGTGTAGAATATGTATCGTGGGGGTAGGGGGCGTCACTTTTTATTGCACCCGGGCGCCAACAACTCTCACTGGTATGGCTGGTATCCGTGTATGGAACCAGCTGCCTGAGAGTATAGTCACATTAGTTCCTTTGTACGTGTATTTCCTTTAGCCAGCACTACATGTACCTGGCTTTTTATCTAGAATTGAACCAGTGTTTTATTAGTTTAGCCTACCCCACATCCACGTTGTATATAATCACCAACGTTATCCACAGTTCCACAATCAAAGTCGGATTATTCGGAGGAAGAAGAAGAAAGTTGCGACCAATTGACGGATCCAGAAATTGATGTCACACTCGTAATGATGACTTACCGGTACCAACCGAGCCGAGCCACGCAATCGGTTCGGTTATGCAACAATCCCGCCACGCGATTGGTTTGACTGTCTAAGAATCAAACCGATTGCGTGGCGCTATCGGTATCGGGAAGGGAATCGAGATCGGGACGGTTGCAGACATTCTCGAATCACATAAAATACGCGTAGCGTTAACTTACGTCCATCCGACGTACGGTACGACCACAAAAACGTCGCATTTCGGAGAAATTTTTTTTCTCCAAAGTATCATAGATTAATCACTGAAAGTTTGATACCCGAGGTGCAAGCCGTATATGAGGAAATATTAACGTATGCACGCACACTCACCACACACACACACACACACACACACACACACACACACACACACACACACACACACACACACACACACACACACACACACACACACACACACACACATATATACAGACACAAATGCATGTATACACATATACACACACATGCATACATACGCACATACGTACATACATACATACACATATACATATATATATATATATATATATATATATATATTTATACACACATACACATACGTGCGCGTGCATGCGCACGCACACACACACACACACACACACACACACATATACACACATATACTTACATACACATACACACATATACACACATATACTTACATACACACATACATACACTCACATACACATACACACATACATACATATGTATATACGTATATACGTACGTACATACGTACATACGTGCATACGTGCATACGTGCAGTAAAGGAGGTTAAGTACCGCGTATGGTTTGATTATGAGTAGAGCAAGAGCAAAAGTAGTTCCGGCTGCCCATGTTAAAGGATAGGGAAATACCCGGATGTTGTTAGATTTTGCTCCCATCCCAATCCAATCCAACCCGATGTGCATCCAAAATGTATAGGTTTAAAAGGGGTAAGTTGGACTTTGAAATAGGGCAAAACGTCAATTCGATTTATCGTAAAGGTTTTAAAGGATAGGAAAATTTACCTATATTTTTATTTTTCGAGGGTCCAGTTTACCCCAAATCGGCTAAAAAAAAACTGTCCTACAAATGTTTCCCATGTTAAAGGATAGGGAAATTTTTCCCATGTTAGAAGATAGGCCATTTTCTCCATGTTAAAGCATAGGGAGGTTCCAATTTATCCCAAATTGTCCTCTGAAAGCTGACCTACCAATTTTTTCCCATGTTAAAGCATAGGGGATTTTCACCCCATGTTAAAGCATAGGCCATTTTTATCCCATGTTAAAGCATAGGGAATTTTCACCCCATGTTAAAGCATAGGGCATTTTATCGTAAAGGTATGCGACCACTTTTTGAATAAAATAACATATACCGAATATCATTTAAATATGTCATACACGAGATTGCTTGACCCGGAGGCTGAGGCTCCGCCTAGGGACCGAGCCTTTATTTGTTTGACTATGACATGTCGAAAATGTGGTGTTATAATAGGGGTAATGTGTAACAAAAGGGTTATAAATTCACCGGAGACCATTTTGTTTGAAGTAATGTATACGAAATGTAGACTATATATAGTCCTATATATATATAGGACTATGTTATACCAGAGCCTATAGCCTCCTTTTGTTTCGAACAGAGCGACCATTTTGGAATTAGACCTTTGGTGTCTGTTACAAAACCCGTACTCGACACTGCAACAGGGCAACGAAAATGTTTGTTGCGAGCACCCGCACCCTGTATGACGTCATAAAACTGCTATGCGCAGTAATTTTGTACACGAAGTGAGTTGGTCAAGCAGGTAGTGCTTTGGTTAGACCTTGTATTAAACTTGCGCGTGTGTAATGTAATCCCTTCATGTGACGTCATGGTCTCTGTTGACGTCATCAAACTGCTATGCGCAGTAATTTTGTACAGTGAGTTGGTCAAGCAGGTAGTGCTTTGGTTAGACCTTGTATTGAACTTGCGCGTATGCAATATAATCCATCATGTGTCGTCAATTAAATAAGTAATTGCGCATGCGCAATAGTACATCATATCCACTGACAATCAACTTACAAACACTGACAAACAGCTCATAACCACCAACAAACACCTTACAAACACTGATATACAATTCAAAAACACTGACATGCTATATCGAGTGAAAACATTCCCCGTTAACTGGTATGAACTGGTATGAACTGGTATGAACCGGTATAAATCAAGCCTCAAGGTTCTCTGTTGAAAAAACATCCGTGTATTTGTCCCGTGTTAATAAAAGGCATAGGAAATTATACGAACTTATCAGCTAAAACATTCAAACTACCAGCTATCTGTGTAATATTTTGGTCAAACTGGTTGTCATGTAACAGTATTTGTCATAAGAGATTTGTACTTACCGAACTTTTTGAAGTTATTATAGCAGTTGAAAGCCTGCATACAAACTGGTTCCAAACTGGTGTCAAACTGTTTTGAAGGGGTATTCCTGGACCTTATTCAAGTCTCATCTGTATTTCATCTGAGCCTAGAGACCAACAATACTCTTTCAGCATTTTATCACGCTGGTGTACTTAACCTATACGTGTGTACTTATGTACGTATGTGTATAATTGCGTTCAACATCATTATTAAATAAATAATCACGCTATGCGCACAATGTCGACTCGAAGGTCTTGACACCAAAGATCCTATATCAATAAAAGACAGCGCAGTCCTCGCTATCTTCATTGTTCGAGGAAAGCGAAGCGTCAATATAGAACAATAGACTAGTGTATTAGCTATTGTTTGTAAGAACTTTACCGAGCAACAGTATCAATCAGTATAATTCAAACAAAACTGTTAACGAATGCTCTGCATGTTCGAAGAACATTAGACTAGTGTTGTTATTATATTAGATAGCGATTAAATTCGTGTCTCTTATAAAATCCGTACTCGAGATGTGTCTGTTCAGTAGAGACGTTAGTCAGTTATGTATATGTGTTGTTCAGAACAGATATGCTAACCAGTTATATATATGTGTGCAGTTATGTATATGTGTAGTTCAATAGAGATGATAGCCACTTATATCTATGTGTAGTTCAGTACAGAGATGTTAATGTACTCAGACCAACTAGTTGCCCAAACGAAACACTAGGCTTTGACCAACACGCTATACGAATCGAACTATGGACACGGGTTGCACAAACTCACTCACTCACTTACTCAATCACGCCGTCCCTTCGTCGTTTTCTAACATTTTATCTTTTCAACATGTTACCGTGGTAACATTTTCGTAACTTTCTGACAATTCGACGGGTTATCGCGTGACATCTCACCTCTTTCTGACAACTCGACGGGTTATCGTGTCAACCCTCCGTTTTTAGGGTCGGTAGTACTCAGAAATTGTTAGTGTCGGTAGTACTCAGAACTTTTTAGTGTCGGTAGTACTCAGAACTTTTTAGTGTCGGTAGTACTCAGAACTTTTTAGTGTCGGTAGTACTCAGAACTTTTTAGGGTCGGTAGTACTCAGAACTTTTTAGTGTTGGTAGTACTCAGAACTTTTTAGGATCGGTAGTTCTCAGAACTTTTTAGTGTCGGTAGTACTCAGAACTTTTTAGTGTCGGTAGTACTCAGAACTTTTTAGTATCGGTAGTACTCAGTACTTTTTAGTGTCGGTAGTACTCAGAACTTTTTATGTGTGCAGTTATGTATATGTGTAGTTCAGTAGAGATGATAGTCATTTAAATATGTGTGTAGTTCAGTACAGATATGTTAACCACTTTACGGATGCCACATCACACGAGACTATGACCGAGATATGTCACGAGACTTCGGATGACACATCACACGAGAGTACTGTTCGACGTGTTATCGCGTCAAACCCCTCCTTTTTCAGGAAAATAGACGTGTTATCGCGTCAATTCCTTCCTTTTTCAGGAAAATAGACGTGTTATCGCGTCAATTCCTTCCTTTTTCAGGCAAATAGACATGTTATCGCACCCCATCTCCTCCGTTTTCAGGAAAATAGACGTGTTATCGCGTGGGATTTGCTTCAACACTCACTCACTCACTCACTCACCCTTCGTGTCTGTTCACTCACTCACTCACTCACTCACTCACTCACTCACTCACTCACTCACTCACTCACTCACTCACTCACTCACCCTTCGTGTATGTTCACTCACTCACTCACTCACCCTTCGTGTATGTTCACTCACTCACTCACTCACTCACTCACCCTTCGTGTCTTTTCATTCACTCACTCACTCACTCACTCACTCACTCACTCACTCACTCACTCACTCACTCACTCACTCACTCACTTATTCACTCACTCATCCTTCGTGTCTGTTCACTCACTCACTCACTCACTCACTCACTCACTCACTCACTCACTCACGCCGTCCCTTCGTCGTTTTCTAACAGTTTATCTTTTCAACATGTTACCGTGGTAACATTTTCGTAACTTTCTGACAATTCGACGGGTTATCACGTGACATCTCACCTCTTTCTGACAACTCGACGGGTTATCGCGTACATTTC
Source organism: Escarpia spicata (assembly GCA_963995525.1). NCBI lineage: Eukaryota > Metazoa > Annelida > Polychaeta > Sabellida > Siboglinidae > Escarpia > Escarpia spicata. The sequence continues at coordinate 26,529,009 of OZ023208.1, forward strand.
ACCTCTTTCTGACAACTCGACGGGTTATCGCGTACAGCTCACCTCTTATTGACAATTCGACGTGTTATTGAAACACTAAACTTAGCCGAACACGTGACACGAATTTAACACAGTAAGGACAACCACCTGACAGGACTTCATTCAAAGAGGTGACCATCAAGGTTCCCAATATCACTCAACGGATACCAATGTAATTAGTCAGAGTATTGCCATCTACCGACCATGACAGATCTCTATTCGTGGATACACTTCCGGGAATACCCGAAGCACAGAGGCCGCCATGAAAGTCAAGTAACTTCCGGTGTGACATCACTTCCGACGTAGCGTCCCTAGTATAGGCTGCCATAGCAAACGAATTTGAAAACTGCTATGACCGAAACACTAAACTATATACACTAGTTTTCGGCGTCATCTCATTTGCATAACCAATCAAACCGAACGTACATCACGTGACTTCCCTTAACACAACAACTGTGCACGTCCATGAGAGAGGCGACATTCGACGCCACCTGCTATGTCTGTTTGTAGTTCACTACAGACGTTAGCTGGTAATGTCTGTGTGTAGTTCAGTAGAGACGTTAGCCAGTGATGTATCTGTGTAGTTCAACACGGAGACTTTAGCCTGTTATGTTAATGTGTAACAAACTTGCAGGATTCTGTGACAAACGAAACACCAAACACTTAGATCAGCGTGTGACAAGAATCAAAGTTGTCGGATAAAGAAAACACCAAACACTTATTAGGTTTCGGCGTCATCTCATTTGCATAACCAATCAGATCGAACGTGCATCACGTGACTTCCCTTAACACAAAAACTGTGCACGTCCATGAGAGAGGCGCCATTCGACGCCACTCAACGGACACCAATGTAATTAGTCAGAGTATCGCCATCTACTGACCATGATAGATCTCTATTCGTGGACACACTTCCGGGAATACCCGTAGCACAGAGGCCGTCATGACAGTCAAGTAAGTTCCGGTGTGACATCACTTCCGACGTAGCGTCCCTAGCAAACGAATTTGAAAACTGCTATGACCGAAACACTAAACTGTGTACACTAGTTTTCGGCGTCATCTCGTTTGCATAACCAATTAGACCGAACGTACATCACGTGACTTCCCTTAACACAAAAACTGTATCAGGACTTCATTCAAAGTGGTGACCATCATCGTTCCCAACGCCACTCAACGGACACCAATGTAATTAGTCAGAGTATTGCCATCTACCGACCATGACATATCTCTATTCGTCGACACACTTCCGGAAATGGTGAAACCGTAGAGGCCGCCATGGCAGGCCGTCACGACATTCAAGTAACTTCCGGTATGATATCACATCTGGCATAGCGACTCCTAGTGGATAATCGGAGTACTACACCACACGATGGCGAAGGCCAACTACCTGACAGGACTTCATTCAAAGAGGTGACCATCAGGGGGCCCAACGCCACTCAACGGACACCAATGTAATTAGTCAGAGTATTGCCATCTACCGGCCATGATAGTTCTCTATTCGCCGACACACTTCCGGAAATGGTGAAACCGTAGAGGCCGCCATGACAGATCGTCATGACATTCAAGTAACTTCCGGTATGACATCACATCTATCATAACGACTCCTAGTGGATAATCGGAGTACTACCCCACACGACAGCGAAGGACAACTACCTGACAGGACTTCATTCAAAGAGGTGACCATCATGGTTCCCAACGCCACTCAACGGACACCAATGTAATTAGTAAGAGTATTGCCATCTACCGGCCATGATAGTTCTCTATTCGTTGACACGCATACTCGTTGGGAATAGCGGAAGCGTAGAGGCCGCCATGACAGGTCGCCATGTCATTCAAATAACTTCCGGTACTACGTTACTTCCGGCGTAGCGTCCCTAGTAGAGGCCGCCATGACAGTCAATTGACTTCCGGTATGACATCACATCCGGCGTAGCCCTCCCTGGTGGATAATCGGAGTACTACGTCACATGATGGCGCCATCTAGCCAAAAGTTGGGGTTAACCTCGCGAAAATTTGTATAAATTTTCGCGAGGTTAACCCCAACTTTTTTTCTCTAGCTAACCTAATTATATATTTTTACCCGCTAGATGGCATGTGACGTAGTATTCCGATTATCCACCAGGGGGCGCTACGCCGGATGTGATGTCATACCGGAAGTCACTTGACTGTCATGGCGGCCTCTACTAGGGACGCTACGCCGGAAATAACGTAGTACCGGAAGTTATTTGAATGACATGGCGACCTGTCATGGCGGCCTCTACGCTTTCGCTATTCCCAACGAGTATGCGTGTCAACGAATAGAGAACTATCATGGCCGGTAGATGGCAATACTCTGACTAATTACATTGGTGTCCGTTGAGTGGCGTTGGGCCCCCTGATGGTCACCTCTTTGAATGAAGTCCTGTCAGGTAGTTGGCCTTCGCCATCGTGTGGTGTAGTACTCCGATTATCCACTAGGAGTCGCTATGCCAGATGTGATGTCATACCGGAAGTTACTTGAATGTCGTGACGGCCTGTCATGGCGGCCTCTACGGTTTCACCATTCCGGAAGTGTGTCGACGAATAGAGATATGTCATGGTCGGTAGATGGCAATACTCTGACTAATTACATTGGTGTCCGTTGAGTGGCGTTGGTAACGATGATGGTCACCACTTTGAATGAAGTCCTGATACAGTTTTTGTGTTAAGGGAAGTCACGTGATGTACGTTCGGTCTGATTGGTTATGCAAACGAGATGACGCCGAAAACTAGTGTATACAGTTTAGTGTTTCGGTCATAGCAGTTTTCAAATTCGTTTGCTATGGCAGTCTATACTAGGGACGCTACGTCGGAAGTGATGTCACACCGGAACTTACTTGACTGTCATGACGGCCTCTGTGCTTCGGGTATTCCCGGAAGTGTGTCCACGAATAGAGATCTATCATGGTCAGTAGATGGCGATACTCTGACTAATTACATTGGTGTCCGTTGAGTGGCGTCGAATGGCGCCTCTCTCATGGACGTGCACAGTTTTTGTGTTAAAGGGGAAATGAAATGCAGCTGTTTCATGCTACATATTTAAATATATACTATATAAGTATACATTAATGTTAACAGAAACGTATTCATTTATAAGACAAACTAAAAAAAACGATTTTGTTCGATGCCTAAATCGTCGCTATAGAGCACTGCGTATCGCCATCTTTGTTCCAAGCGAGTGGTTTGATTCACTCCTATCTAATCAATGTTAAATTTCGGGGTTTTTCGGTTTACTTCATTAGTAGACATTTCTGTGCGAAAACAAAGATATGGTGCCCTATTATACACGATAGGCGTTCTATAGGTCAACAAATAACTTGTATACGCGTTCGAAATAAAAAGGTGAAATTAAATGGCAACGATTTATAACCAATGAAATCGTTGTTAAAGTCGCACTTCCCGAACGAAGATTTTAGCTGCCAGAAGGGGGCGGGGTTTTCAAAGCAAAGTTCAGAATATTAGATGCGCGCGCATACCGGGACTATTTTTATTTTGTTGACAAAAACGTCGAAGAATTTTGGTAGAGACGAGTTATTAAAAGTGATTTTTAAAACTTCCGTATCACTTGGGGAGAAAATCGATACGACAGATGAAGACTCTAGTTCGACTTGTCACTCGGAAATTACGGTTGACACACACAAAGGGCCTGTGCCATACGGGTTTCACCCAGTGACAGTGTGCGATCCACGGTCCGATAATGTCCGGCCCCGGGTCAGGTTCAGTTGTGGGAGTCGGACAGTGACAGTTGGTCTATCGACGACGAAGACGTTACGCGACTTAATAATGTCGCATGATGTTTGTGTGGACACTGCGTCCCAATGACAATGTCGACGCACATCGAGTTGCTGTGCTGTAGGGATATAGCTGCCGTACAGCACCGTATGACAGACCTTGCCTGCATTAGATTTAGTGTCAAAACCGATTATGAGTGACGACTTCGAAACGGTTTGCACCAACAGGGCGGTGTTGGAACTTGGAAGTCGGTCTGTTGTCATTGTATGATTTGCGTGCAGACTCGTTGATTCGACCAATAGCTAGTAGGTAAGTACTACGTAGTTCAACAGGTATCAAATAATTATTCTAGCAATAACTTTTTCAAACTTAAATAGAGTAATTATACTTGTTCCCACCTCAAATGTTCAGGTTCACTCAATCTTCATAAAATACTATGTCTATGATTTTCATCAAACAATTTTTGATCATTTTCTTAATAAACTTACTTTTATTCTTGACAGGATGTGTGCATCCTTTTTATACACTTGTTTAATTCCCTATTTATAAGTGTTCAAGCAACTTGCTTAATTTATATAAAAATGTAGACAAATTGCACACTACCATGCATTAATAGATGCATAATCAGGACATTGTGCAATGTATTATTGATACAAAAATATTTAAGTGGAGTTTTTAATATAATAAAAATGTTATGTATATTATGTGTGTGTGTTATCAAGACCACAGCATGAAATGTAGTCTTACAATCATAATTATTACAGCCCTTCACAAACAAATGAACCAATTCACTGAATTCATGATGTGATAATGATAAAACACAGTTTTGCCAGTATAACAATAATTAGAAGATACCGGTTGTTTATTATCAACTAATGCAAATAAATGAACTTTCAGAACATATCGATTGATTCGATTAGGCGCCTATCGTCACTTCACGTTGTGGTCAAGGGAGAGACTTGGAAAAGGCAACAGATGTGTTATGCCAGCCTGCACTGTATCCAGAAGTGAATGGGGTTTATGAAAATTTAAGCTATGGACATTGCACTATACAGGTGAGTGTACAGTGAAAATTAAAACCATGGATAAGTAAGATTAGATTGACCAAAAGGAAGAATGAATTATTCGGTGCCTTCTTATCCCATTTTTGGCAACAACAATGTGATCTGTAGTGTCTTGCATGTCCCTATTCATAATTCGATTTGTAATACTGAAGCCAACATGTAATATATCAACAGTTTATTCATATGGAGAAACAATTCACAAATAAATAAGACTACATAGCAGACTGTGCCAATGCATTAGTCAAATTCACACACCGGTTTTCAATGTTTCTTTCAGTTGATTCACTTCACACTGTGACACATTTTAATCTAACTGTATTACAATTTGGGTCTGTGTCAGTCCTGTGCACATATAGTACATCAATAAGTAACACGTTTATTGATGATATCGGTCATCATTATGATCAAATATTGTGATACAAAAATTATTACATACAAAATATTCCATTACAGTTCCAGTTTTACATAATTGTGGGTTTCAACTTTCAACACTAGGGCCATGTGTCAAGAAAACAAGTATTATTATTCAAGATACAGATTCAAAACTTGTAGTACTAGTTTCCAAATCTATCAAGTGCCTCCAAGATTTATCTAGATTTATGGCACTATATAAGTGTTCTTCTTATTATTATTAAGTACTTTTTGAGATGTTGTTTTGTGATAATGTCAAATGTAATACTAACAATGAAATATGAATATATAAAAAACGTATAGCTGAATCCTTTGCTGCTTCATTAGTTTGTAGTACACTTTAATAATACTGGCTAAAACATACAGATTAAACTATATATATATTTTGTTGTAAGATGGCACTTTACTTTTACTAAACTTGATGGTAACAGTCCAGTTTTAATGGTAATGGCCCTTATCATTTTTGTGACACACATCCTAGAAGCCACATTAAAAGTGTACAGTGAGTCATATGAACAAATACATGTACAGTTCAGTGTGATGTTTGAGAATGGTAGTCTGTTGCAAAAAACTCACTATAAGTAACATGTTTAGACTTGGTTAAACTATTCCAGTAAATTACATATACCCAAAGTTCCCTACGTAGAATAGTGTCTAATAAAATACATTGCATACCACAACTAGGATACAAGCTTTTAAGTGGATGTTCCTTACTTTAGGAGGTCCTATACAGTAGTGAGAATGCACTTTGCCTAAAACGTTTCTCTATTTCTGCCAGTGATGTTCAAACTATGTTATTTAAGCATAGAAATCCATTGTCATTTGAAATTGGATGTCATCAATTGGGTGGCACTAAACCGAATTGATAGGATACAACTAGTTTTCCGTAAAGCCGCTTCTTTGCTTTGCCACAGCCTCCTCTTTTGCTGGTTTTTCGATGCCTGCATGGTCTGCTAGAGTTACCTCCTTACTTGATGTTGCAACTTGGAGCACACTTCACAGCTTTGTGCCACTCGTGCATCTAGCTGCAATGCCCTCTAGAATTTCTCCTCGGAAGCTGTAGTCCTTTGACGCCATCACTTTCTTCACTACATACCCAGCAGACTTTGAATACTGCAGCTGATACCGTAGCTAGTTTTCTGCTGTTTTCACAATTTCCCGCTGATTGAACAAATGATAAATCTAAAATCAGTATAACAATAGAAATATCTGAAGAATAGCTGGCTATAGCAGCTTGCTTGTATGCTCTCTCTCTCTCTCTCGCTCTCGCTCTCTCTCGAAATCAAACGGCTAATGTAATTTATTAATCGGTTCCGAATTCTGCCATCCTTTTCAATTTAAACTTCCAAGGAATTCCAATTCCATAATACATTAAAATATTTATTATTGAATCATATATATATATAATTTATATATGCATCAGTTTATATTTCAATAAGCAATTCCAAAGCATACCATTCCAATTCCATTGATATATAATTAAACAATTCAAGTAACAATAAACAAATGTCCTCAATTTTAATTATGTTATCTGTTGTTTGCATGCATACTCTTGTGCAGTGAGATTGTATTTTCGAAACTGTATTCCTAACATTGTTTTGCTATCGAGTACAGGCAGGGATTTTCAGCCATTTCAGTTTATTTCCTAATGCAATGCTGGATTTCTAAAGTGTGCAGCTTTGTCAAGCAACTGATACATTATTTTGTAACATCAAATGTTAACACTATTGATATCACAAGCCATACCTTGTATTTGTGTTGTGGTCAATGGTAGCCAAGTGGAGTCTGGCTATGATGCCTTGACGGCTGAACTTGGGTGCATACTTGAGGAAGAGGGCATGTAAGCTTTCCAGTTCACCAGTGTGAACACACTTCGTAACCCTCTATATATCATACAGTAGGCAACAGTCCAGTATAGCTTTCTGGACAGTGAAGGCTTCTGTACCTTCAGTCTTGTTTTCACTTCTTGTTGTGTATACGTTGCATGACTGCACTTCCGGGTCAACTCTGCGCCTGCTGTCCATGAATGGAATTCCTGATGTGATGGAGGATCGAGATCCACATCTCCTTCATCAAGCGGGGATCACCATCACAAGCTGATGCGCAATACCACAGGTGGTTGGCAATTGCGCCTATCAAAGGGACAACTTCAACTTTCTTGGCAGGCAACAACCTTTATTTCTTTCTCTTTCTAATGATGGGATGTTTGTCAGTGGCAAGTGTGGTGATCTTCACCCCATGGTCAGTCAGGTTGTCCAAGCAGCGTTTCAAGCCCTCCACTTCCATCCAGTAACTGTTCTTGACCTCTGTGACCCGAACAGTTTCTTGAGCAATGATGAGTTGGCTGTCAGTGTCCATGATGAAGTAAATGCCAAATGTAGCGTTGTGTCCAGGATTGTCATATCTTGCATCGTCTGATGCGACCACGCTCTGTCCGGCCAGAGCTGACATGATGGCCTCTGAATGGCATGTCCTCTATCTCTGGCAGTATGTATGCCCGCTGTATGTTGTAGCACTGGCGGGGTGACAAGGCACATAGGTTCATTAGGTTGACCAAATTGTACACAGTGAATGAATGTCCAGTCAGGAAGAGGACGCTTGGTATCAACAAGTTATTCTCATAAATGTTACCAATCTTGGGTTGCGAGTGCCACATGAACGAGTGGCCATCAACACATTCTGTGGTCACAACCACTGCAAATCCAGTCACTGTGATGCTAGGCTTTGATATAAGTGATTTATTGCAGTTTGGTGTTTTAGCAGGTGCAGAAAAGTGAAATGATGTTTTTCTCACAGATGACAAACTTTCTCTCTTTCCCATTAGTGTAAGAACCGCTTGAGTCATCATCAGTGATACCGCTGTCACATGCTACAACATATTCTGCATCACTCGCTTCAATGTTTCTCTTCTCGCTGTTGCAGACAGAATCGTCTGAAGATGGCGATAGTGAGACTGGGACATCCGAAGGGCGTCTATATTGACAGAACTGCCATGGTCAGGGTCAGTTGGAGAAGGCGTGCTAGACTGCAATGGCAACTTTGCATACCCACGGTCATGGTGAATGTTCAATGGAACAACAGTATTGTCAGTATTAACTACTGCATCGACAAAGTGTCGCACTGGCGACACGACCACTGGCTTCCTTTATGTGTTGACACTACAGTTCGATGGCGTGACAGCACTTCAAGTGACATTTGTATTACCACGAGGGACGATGTCATCTCGCGTGCTAAATCCTTCGCTGGATCCTTCGAAGCTTGCGATCGGTATTAGGCCCTATGGTTGTTTGGATACTTCCGTTATATATTATGAACAAAATGACACAATCGTGCAAATATTAATTAAAATTGGAGCACAAGTGCGATTTACAAGTGACTTTTACAACGTTTTTTTGTGTGGATATATGTGTGTTATCTTTAATTTTCATGATTAAAATGCATGTGCACTCAAATGTGTTTAATATTTGAACTTTATAAATACAAAATACATATTTATTAATCTTTGTGGCATTTTCCTGTGACGTAATTTCCTTTTTTTTGTTAGGCTTACATTCAAAAGTCAATAAATTATATACAATGTCCTTGTTATTAAAAGCATACATTGGTGTTTGCAGTCATGCAATCTATATCAGGAAAAAAGTTGGTATGATAGCATGCTTGCTAAATTGTCGCCTCAAAACTGGAGCATCAATTCAGGGTCCATTGTTACAAGCCAATATTTGAGACACATAAATTAGTATTAGGCCTACATGGTGATTGACTTTAGTTGACTGATGTGAACCTATTTACTATGCCAATAACTAATTATATCAGATATGACTACAGTGTTTTGTTGTATGCTATTGACTGTATAACAAGTATTTTTAAGGATTTAAATACTTGTAATGTCACTTAATTAAATGCGGTTACATTTTATAGTATTTGAGCAGTCCAACTTCAATAATATTTGTCTTTAACTATTTCTTTTAAATTAATACATTCCAATGACAATGCCTACAATACATTTTTGACAGGGCTTGGTCCGGACTGTGACTAATGTTGATTAATAGATGACGACACTATTTCGCAAAACGTTATACTGGCTACGGTAGCTGACATTTATTTTTGTAATTATTTTGAAGGTTATTCCCCCACCAGCAACTAAGTCGATAACATAGACTCGTAGATGTAGACGTTGCGGTATTCAGACGTAGCAACACGCCGGCACGACTTGCCGTAAACTAAATCGGCGGATTACAAGCACTCATTATTCCCAATTATATCATAGTATTCACACGTATTTGTACTTTATCACATTCACATTTCTTATTACATTTCAATTTTGAATACGTCATATTTGTATATATGCAG
>OZ023208.1:26543598-26595858 GCA_963995525.1 Escarpia spicata
TGTCGAGTACGGGTTTTGTAACAGACACCAAAGGTCTAATTCCAAAATGGTCGCTCTGTTCGAAACAAAACGAGGCTATAGGCTCTGGTATAACATAGTCCTATATATATATATATATATAGTCTACATTTCGTATACATTACTTCAGACAAAATGGTCTCCGGTGAATTTATAACCCTTTTGTTACACATTACCCCTATTATAACACCACATTTTCGACATGTCATAGTCAAACAAATAAAGGCTCGGTCCCTAGGCGGAGCCTCAGCCTCCGGGTCAAGCAATCTCGTGTATGACATATTCAAATGATATTCGGTATATGTTATTTTATTCAAAGAGTGGTCGCATGCCTTTACGATAAAATGCCCTATGCTTTAACATGGGGTGAAAATTCCCTATGCTTTAACATGGGATAAAAATGGCCTATGCTTTAACATGGGGTGAAAATCCCCTATGCTTTAACATGGGATAAAAATGGCTTATGCTTTAACATGGGGTGAAAATCCCCTATGCTTTAACATGGGATAAAAATGGCCTATGCTTTAACATGGGGTGAAAATCCCCTATGCTTTAACATGGGGAAAAATTGGTAGGACAGCTTTCAGAGGACAATTTGGGATAAATTGGAACCTCCCTATGCTTTAATATGGGAAAAAAATTGGTAGGACAGCTTTCAGAGGACAATTTGGGATAAATTGGAACCTCCCTATGCTTTAACATGGAGAAAATGGCCTATCTTCTAACATGGGAAAAATTTCCCTATCCTTTAACATGGAAAAAATTGGTAGGACAGTTTTTTTAGCCGATTTGGGGTAAACTGGACCCTCGAAAAATAAAAATATAGGTAAATTTTCCTATCCTTTAACATGGGGTTTGAAGGACTATAAACCTAGGGGTAAAATAGTACATCGAGGTCAAAAAGTCGTCGTATACCTTTACGATAACTCGATTTGACGTTTTGCCCTATTTCAAAGTCCAACTTACCCCTTTTAGACCATTACATTTTGGATGCACATCGGGTTGGATTGGATTGGGATGGGAGGAAAATCTAACAACATCCGGGTATTTCCCTATCCTTTAACATGGGCAGCCGGAACTACTTTTGCTCTTGCTCTACTCATAATCAAACCATACGCGGTACTTAACCTCCTTACGTGCATGCGTGCATGCATGCATGCATACATGCATACATGCATACATGCATACATGCATACATACATACATACATACATAAGAAGGTAAGTTCTTATATAGCGCAGTATCCAGTCCTCAGGACTGCTCAAAGCGCTTTACACTTTACTCCCTGGCAGGTTGAAAACACCACAAAAACACTACCGTAGTGTTTTGAGCGTACCCAAAAAACACTACTGTTACGTTCAAAACACTACCCCTACATTTTTTTTCCTAATTTTCTATATATATATATATATATATATGTGCTAGTGACCATCCATAAAGTACGTCTCGCTTGGTGGGAGGTCGTGTGGTATCCGGACAAGCGTTACTAAACGTTACATGGGGAGTTAGTACCTAGCAAGGGTTGCGTAACGATTAAAACGAAGTTATTGCCACCAGAGTGATTATATTCATAACAACCTCGTCGAGTCAGCGACAAGTTCACGGACTGCACGAGAGCGAGTGATGTCATTCTATTTTTTAAATTGCTTTTTCGCCGGCGGCGGGAACGTCGAGGGGAACGTCCGTTGTGCATATTTTAAATATTGTGGGGGATGAGAGATGTTAATGATATGTATGTATGTAAGTATACATATAACCCTAACCTCGGGCATAGCTGACTTCAAGCATAGCTAATTATAATAATAAGCTTAACCATAATGAATAATAACGTTTCACACTATCTACTTACATTTGTCACCTGATTGGTTCCAAAGATTAGCCTAGCCCCCAACCATAGCTGACTTCAACTATATATAATATTAATAATAACACTAACCTCATTGGATAATGACATTTGACATTAACTATTTATTCCCGTCGTCTAGTTGGTTCCAGTGATTATACTACAATTAACCCTAATCCTAAACATAACTTACTTGAAACATAACTAATTATGATCAGAACCCTATTGTCGTGATCTGACTGGTTCCAACGATTACCTTGATTCCAACCATAACTAACTACAACAATAGCTAATACTAATTTTAGCTTAATTAATCAGGAAATTGTTCACTAACTATTTATTCCCGTCGTCTGATTGGTTCGAATGATTACACTAACTCCAATCACATCTCGTTCCAACCATAACTAATTATAATAAAACACTAAGCTTAATTAATGTTGTCATGACATTTCACACTAACTATTTATTCCCGTTGGCCAATTGGTTACAATGCTTAAGAACCGTAGTGTATATAATGATTCCAAAAGATGACTGATTTACGCTGGAATAATATAATAACGGTAGTTTTTTTAAATTGGGTAATGTTTTGAGCGTACGTAGGGGTAGTGTTTTGAACTTAACAGTAGTGTTTTGAGGGTAGGCTCAAGGCACTGTGGTAGTGTTTTGAGGGTACGCTCAAGGCACTGTGGTAGTGTTTTGAGGGTACGCTCAAGGCACTGTGGTAGTGTTTTGAGGGTACGCTCAAGGCACTGTGGTAGTGTTTTGAGGGTACGCTCAAGGCACTGTGGTAGTGTTTTGAGGGTACGCTCAAGGCACTTGGTAGTGTTTTGAGGGTACGCTCAAGGCACTGTGGTAGTGTTTTGAGGGTACGCTCAAGGCACTGTGGTAGTGTTTTGAGGGTACGCTCAAGGCACTGTGGTAGTGTTTTGAGGGTACGCTCAAGGCACTGTGGTAGTGTTTTGAGGGTACGCTCAAGACACTGTGGTAGTGTTTTGAGGGTACGCTCAAGGCACTGTGGTAGTGTTTTGAGGGTACGCTCAAGGCACTGTGGTAGTGTTTTGAGGGTACGCTCAAGGCACTGTGGTAGTGTTTTGAGGGTACGCTCAAGGCACTGTGGTAGTGTTTTGAGGGTACGCTCAAGGCACTGTGGTAGTGTTTTGAGGGTACGCTCAAGGCACTGTGGTAGTGTTTTGAGGGTACGCTCAAGGCACTGTGGTAGTGTTTTGAGGGTACGCTCAAGGCACTGTGGTAGTGTTTTGAGGGTACGCTCAAGACACTGTGGTAGTGTTTTGAGGGTACGCTCAAGACACTGTGGTAGTGTTTTGAGGGTACGCTCAAGGCACTGTGGTAGTGTTTTGAGGGTACGCTCAAGGCACTGTGGTAGTGTTTTGAGGGTACGCTCAAGACACTGTGGTAGTGTTTTGAGGGTACGCTCAAGACACTGTGGTAGTGTTTTGAGGGTACGCTCAAGGCACTGTGGTAGTGTTTTGAGGGTACGCTCAAGGCACTGTGGTAGTGTTTTGAGGGTACGCTCAAGACACGGTGGTAGTGTTTTGAGGGTACGCTCAAGGCACTGTGGTAGTGTTTTGAGGGTACGCTCAAGGCACTGTGGTAGTGTTTTGAGGGTACGCTCAAGGCACTGTGGTAGTGTTTTGAAAGTACGCTCAAAACATTACCGTAGCGTTTTCAGCGGGGTAGTGTATTGAGCGTCCTACACCGGGTTCTCTCGATCGAGAGCCCGAAGCTCTAGCCACTGCACCACTGCACCACTGCACCACTGCACCACTGCACCACTGCACCACTGCACCACTGCACCACTGCACCACTGCACCACTGTGCTACACATACATACATACATACCCTAGCTCAATTATAATGATAATATTATTATAGTTTCCGCATATAAGGATATTTATATGGCTCTTGATTAAGCATCTTTAGTATATGTGTGTTGCCGTAATTAAGAACATTTCGGGCCGACTACTTCCAATTTGTAAGCTTGACAGACCGGACCTCATTGCTATCAAAGTAGTCACATTTTGCACAATATACAACATTATTTCTCAGAACCAAATGGACATTGCGACATATTCTATAGTGGAATAGGGACGCCGCGGGGCACACAATACTACACACAGAGCGCTCTATATTTCGTATTACACCCGATGGCCGACGGGGACTTTGTGTGCGTTTTGTCATGGCTTCGAGGAAGCCGTTTTATTGTCCGTGACACTGCGTTGTACCGGACGGACAGGCGACTACCCGGCCTGATAGCACCGACGTCGCTAAAGCACGCCTCGGCGCTGTCCGGGGCTTATCGGTGTGTGTCTGTGTGACGACTTGACGCTTCCTCCCACTATGTCAATACCGTGTTCACGGTTGAACAGTACAGAAGCATAGCGACTGCCGGACCTTAGCGGTCTTGTCCGGCGACGAGTTTTCCTCTGTGTGCTGTACACTGTGCACACACTGACGTGGATTCGAACTTGTATGGTTACATGTGAACCGTGTAACTAACACTTGAACCAACTCGCAGCTGTACTCTACATCCTGCCTACGCTAATTTCGGCGCATTCGGTCAGACCTCACAGAGCTGTGAGGTTGACATCGCCTCGCCGTTACAAGGAGTGCAACCTCATTCATTCAGACGTCCACCAGTGACCCTCCTCTCACCATGTCGACACACGTTTCCCCGCCAGCTGTCCGTCTCAGCGCCTCTCCAGATTGTGCCTTCGACGTCTCAGACCTGACGCAGCCCGACGACTTCAGCGACGTGACCCTACTCGTGGAGGACCGCCGCCTCTACACATGCCGGGGCATCCTCGCCTCCGCCTCGCCGGTATGGAGACGTATGTTCACCGCCCGGTTCAGGGAGAAGGACGCGCGAGAGATACCGCTACCCGGGAAGAACTTCGACGAGATGGTCGAACTACTGCTGTGCGTCACGCCGGCCATACAGAAGCCAATTTCAGGTATGTTTTCTATAATTCGCATGGTTCCTTGCTGGGTGGGGGCCACATCTATTCCGTGTGTGTGTGCGCGTGCGTGTGTGTGTGTGTGTGTGCGTGCGTGCGTGCGTGCGTGCGTGCGTGCGTGCGTGCGTGCGTGCGTGCGTGCGTGCGTGCGTGTGTGTGTATGAATGATATGTACTATCGCATTGAGTTGTTTTACCTAAGAGATTTGAGTTAAATAAGAGCTATCCATTATTATTATTATTTATTTTTCTAACTAACCCGATAACTGCAATCAATCAGTGTATCCCACTGCTGACTACCTTAATAACTGGCTGTTCTTTAAATATTTCTCTTAATTCTGTCTCTCCTTGTCTCACGGGAATAAACGCCATTGTTTTATCAATTGTTATATAATTTTAAATATAATTATATAAAACCGGTTATCTGTGGTTTGTCATATTCGCTACAATTTGATATGCATATATAATTTATTGGTTTTGTCTTCCAGTATCCGAATTAGTTTCATAGCAATGTGTGTTTTGATACACATTTCGCTTCTGTGAAACGAAGAATGAGTAACTGCTTGTTGATATCTGTCAAGTTCGCATAAATATCTTAATAAATATATGTACTGGTGTCACGACCGGCATTTGTCAATCGAATTTGTCAATGAAGGCATCTCTAGCATCAGTGATCAAGACCTACATCTCTCACGACTGGGCTCATCATAAGCCATTGCAAGACTGAAGACGCCGCGATGTCAGATGGAAGACATAGATGCCCAGTGGGGCGGATCCCAATGGATGCGACTAGAGCATTCATCAACGCCCGCCATTGTGTCCAGTATGAAGGATGTCGGGCGTTCCAACTGATATCACGCACGAACACGGATCAGGTTACTGGATGTGACTTGCTGATTGTCCGCATGAAACACCGTTTTCCATACGCACACCATCTGATTGTTGATTTAGTGCTTGAGAACCGGCGATCCAGTGGCATATCCTCGTATCGTTGTGGCCAATGTAAGATTGTATCTTCGTGCCATATAATAACGAGATTGCGATGAATAGCACCCTTTCCTACCGTCACATCCCATTCAGCACAAATCACTATGCAAAATACAATAATGTGACATGTTGTGTAATGTGTTCACTGTGCTATAATCTATGTTATTTGATTCTTCTGCGTGAGATTAAAATTAACGTGTTCACTGACCAGTGAAAGCAGAAGTTAAGTACAGTTTATAACCGTGCTTTATTTCTCGGTAAACATATATATTCAAACGCTGATACGACGATATGAATTGGGTAAGATTACCGTTACTTTACAGATACCCTTGCTAACTGCTGCTATCGTTTCTTAGTTATTTATGTTTTATTTCTAGGCAATAATGATAATTTGTTTGCACATTTATGTTCACGTAATATGCAATGCAAGGGCGTTGTTCATTGTTGCTCGTACGCTTTATGGATTAACCCATGCGTGTCTGGTGTCAAATTATACCTGTAAATCATAAAACTATGCGCAGACATGCCGACAACAATCGCGACGCGGACTTTCTCACAATTCAATGTAAGACCTGCGGCGTCGACATAAGTGCATCTTGTTCAAGAACGAGAACAGAACAAGCAGTGCATTGATATAATGGTTGCCACAGTCTACGACTCTGTCCGGTAGACTGCGATGCCTGTATTGTCACGCATAAGTGAACGCAATTAGGCGCGTAACGGAAGCAGGCATACCGGCTTACATGGATTGTTCAGTGAAAGGTTGCCAACGTCAGATAACTGTGTGACTTCGGTTCCCTACGATTGCTTTATAATCGCCTACCGTTTAAGATAGAAACGTGAATCTGAGCCAATGCTTTCTTGCACAAACAGTATACCATATAGTATATAAACATACAGTCGAACCTCGTTTTACGGTCACCTCGGTATTACAGCCACCTTCCAACTAAGGTAACCCTAGAATATCAAAAAAAAAATTCGTAACAGAAAATATAGGAAATTGGTTCCACTAAAATGGACACCTCACTATTCGGGTCACTTTTGCCTAGTTCCAAAGGTGACCTTAATAGTGATACTCCACGGTATATCATCATTGAACGTAGTGGCGCAGTTGTTAGAATATAGGATCTTCTTTGGAAACAGAAGTTCGAATCGTCTTCTAGCCATTTCTAAGCTTGGTCAGTTTTGTTCATTCCACAATGCCGCAGTTCACTTAGTTGTAAGAAGTAATACCTGGTTATAGACTCTGGTGGACTTAAATATACACGAATTATCCCTACAGAAGTCGAACACAATGCGATGTCGTCTGTATCGAGATAAGGTAAAATGAAAGTCATGTTATGTACATTGTTAATACTACTTATTACATCATCGGAACTAGGCACAATGTGCCCCGGATAGCAACGTTGTGCTCGTTTTAACAAGCACAAAACTGTTCGCCCGTGGCCAGGGTAGGCTATAAAAGATCTGGAGGCAAATATCCATTAACCACGTGTGTTTATGACTGCACGCGTGTTCACATAAAACATAAATGTTAATATGTAAACACATCTGCACTTGTAAGCATTTACGACTCGTTTTAATGGGTTTATTATCATTGACTATAGAGGCGACTGCACACTTTAAACAATACTACTTTCACGCACCACGAGCGGAGACGGTTCAGGTACCCAACCAATGTGACAGGCCTGTTTAATTCATCTTCGATTTTATTTATGTATCATGGTATAGCTTTTATGCATGGCACGTTTTTATGTGGCCAATGCACACAAGCGCGCGCTCGCACACACGCACGCACGTGCACAAAGACACACACACACACATACACACACACATTTTTTGTATGTGTGGTTTACTACAATAAAGTTACGAAACAACAACACAGTTATTTATAATCAGTCATATGTGGAACCATTTTGTTCCAGCTGACAACGTTCTGCAGATGCTGCCGCTGAGCGACGAGTACCAGATGAAAAAACAGAAGGGGGACTGCGAGAACTTCCTCTTGTGCCAGCTGGAGCACGTCACAACGCCGACAGAGGGTCTCAGCTACCTCAAGATGGCGCAGAAATACAACCTCAGCCGTCTGCGAGAGCGCAGTGTCGGCCTCGTTTCCACCTTGCCCCTAGATGCGCTTGAGCAGCTGCCAGAGTACAATGACCTTGATTCGGCCATCTTGGTTACAGTGCTCAAGGTTTGTTAGAGCTGCTTGCTTCGTTTGCTTAGGTGCATGCGAGTGTCGCTAGTAAGAACAAACTTAAATCGCATCGCTTAAATGTGTTGAATACTATAAAAGCGTAGGGAAATTTGCCAGTGGTAGGACAAATATTAACATTGGATATTGATATTTCTGTGTTAGTGAAATACATTGTCCTTCGAAACTGCACCAAGAATATTCGACCCCAAGTCATCCCAATTGACAGTCAGTGGTGTGCGGCTCTCGAAATACATAACATCAATATATATCTTCTTATGCCACTACATTTAACAAGGAAAACTAACGGGTCACTAAGTTTGACCCCCTTTCCACCACCCGTCCGAAATCTTACGCCACTTACGCCACTGTTAAGTCTAACCACTGTGCTGTTTCGCAACTCTAACACGGAACAAAATTTATGTCATATAATTGGCAACCTTCCCATAACCTGGAAACTTCGCAACAAGTTCATACTGCTAAGCGCAGTGTATTATGCCTAGCAGGCTGTGTGCATGTCCGAAGTAACAGTCTTGGATGCAAAAAGTAAATGCTTCCATATGTTATTTATTCAAAGCCGAATAGAATGGGGTTAACAGTTATTGCGGATGTGAAAGTTTCAAAACAGATTGAAAAATTGACTTCAAAGATACTAAGGAACTCTAATAATTTAATATGCAACGGGAAATAACACACAGGATACATTTTCTATAAATGTAGCTTTTTGGTCAATATCATAACTTACCCAACTGTTAGTCAACCCTTAGGAAGGAGAAGGAGTTCACTATATGCTGTATTACAGTTGTAAATTAACTACTTTTTTCGTTGTCAGCGGCGTGTCCACTGTGTCGAGGAAACAAACCGGAAGTTGACGCAGAGCGCCGAGTCGTGGCGGCGGAAGCACGGCGAACTAGAAGATTGCCTGAAGAAAATGAGCAGGGAGAAACTAACGGTGAAACGCGCTCTGGATGAGATCGAGGGCGCGTGGGAACTGAAAGGGTCGGACGCAAGATGCATAGACCCAGTGCACATATACGGCCCGCGTAACTACAGTTGCGAAAAGTGTTCTCGGCAGGTCTGCACCTTCCTGCAGTCGAAAGTCTGGTTCTTGCTCAACAGAGGAAGCACACAGTCCGGCATTGTGTGGCCGCAGTGAGACGCCATTGTGATCGATCGCGTCGGTAACAAATAAATAATCCGTTGCGTTCTTGAACGATTCTAGCTATCACTTGCTGTGTACTCGTGACAGCTATCTCAGATTTCGTTTCTGGCGGTATAAAGATTACATTGTTTGTGTTTCTCAGTGACAACGTTATTGTTGCGTGAATGTAAATTAACTACGTTACTACAATCGATGATGCGTTAAGTGTACAAAGAGGAAAGTTGTGTACGACACAAACAGCGACATTTGTTTTGCATGACTCATCATAATTCATTGTGGGGAACTATAGACAAAATTTTTGCATGCGGTGTGGCAATATATATTAGACATCATTAGTTACTTCAACGTTTTGACCCGAATTGCGCGACACAAGTTTAGACGAATACGTGGTTTGTATGATTTATTGGTTGCGGTGATGTTGTGTGTTAACGAAAGAAGTTTTCTTTATCGATGTCTGTATCATCAGTATTCACTGACTGAATAGTGATTTCGTGAATAATAATTGTTAAAATATAGTGTGTGCATGAATAGGGATTTGTTGAATAATGAATGGATGAATAGGTAATGCGCGGATACTTTCTTCACGAATTGTGACTGCACGCATTGATTGCGCGAAAAGTAAATGCAAGCATAGTGAATGCATAAGCAAAAATTACTATTAATGACGTGGCATCACGCCGGTCCAGAGGATGATTAGTCGAAATGTATTTTGATCAGATATTATTAATGACATTATCATATACACCTGTACTTGGATAGCATATGGTCAAATCACAGTAGCCACTGTATGGTAGTAGACATGTCGTTAACGAAAAATAAATCAAGAAACGCATAGTTGTAAAAGTCGCACATTGTTGCTACGTGTGTGACAGAACAACGATTTGCTGAACATCTGATACTGGTAAACCTTTACTCGGCTGTGTTGATAACTATCACGATTACGGTTTGTTAGGTAGGTGTGTCAACAATGTGAAGCTATGTTAAATACGAGTACTGATAAAATAAGGTGTGCCTGTTTTGTCATTATTGTTACCAACGATACAATGGAGTGACTGCATTACATGGACATTAAAGAAACAACAGTCGACGATGCTCCTGTTATATATTTACTGTGGCTCCAAACGGTATGCAGCAGACAACGTATTGTTTATAATTTTTATTGTTAATAACATTCAAACGCAGAACAACGTAAAGGTCGACTATCTAGAAGCAACAAAATTAACACTATGTTGTAATACACTTGTCCTATATTTATAGCATTACCGTTATAAAAAGCTCATATAAAATTACCATCAACGGTAACAGAAGAAATATATATTAAGAAAACAACTTCCTTACAACTACGAGCAACACCCTGCGCGATTGTGATATGCAATTCAAATGCATTTTAATTTATGGCACTGTGTTTTAGCAAAACCTATTACGTTCGTCCGACACACCCTCACGTGTGGCTCCATCGCGACTAGGGATTTCACATTATCGCTTACGAGTTCATTTAGTTAGCACACGATTGAAGAAGGTTCTGTAGTTACTCAATGAGATTCGCAATTTTGCATGTGTTTATGTTGCCTCACAGTAAACTTAACATCGCTTCTAGGCTCTGTGAACTTCGTATCGCAACTATAATAACTTATTCTGTTCAACCAGCTAATCCACCATTCAGCAATAATGACGTTATCGACAGGCAACGAGATACAATTTCGCACACGGTTAACACATATCCGCGTTATGAGCACGTGACGGTCGCCATGTCCTAATAAGGAATTAGCACTGTCAACAGAAATAATCACCTTTACTAAAACGCGTACACTAACAAGCGGTCGTAACGAAACAAACAACATTGTTGTTAATGTTACCAACTGGGTCTCCACGAGTAAGACGATTTGGTTGGCGCCTAAACATCATTTGCTGCTCCGAATACACCACATACTCTGCAAGGAAGCATAACTTGGATGGTATCTTACTTGTTACAGTTGCCGTGGTTTCTCCGGAGATTCGCGCATAACCTAATCGCGTCGACTTCCTCTTACAAAACGCTACAAGGCAACGAGTCCGAACACCTGACACTGCTTCCGGGAATCAAATCGGGTTTAATCTTGCGCGGCGTAGTGCGATAGGATTTGACGGAACAATCCCTCCCTTGTCTTCCCTACCTAGTAGTCGTCCCGAGCCTTGAGGACCACGACCCAGATGAGAAAACCTCCGGAGATAAACGTCAGTATGGTGGCGGCGACCTCGAAGTTCCACGAGTATGACAGATGGTTGTTGAAGGGATCGGCTCCTCCGAGCCAGAAGTCCTTGCACTGCAGACGGAAGGCGTTGTCGGCGAAGATCATCACCGCCATCATGATGAACATCCCTGGAGCAGCAGACAACATTTAATTATATGTTAACGTAAACAGGGATATTTATACATGAATCTCGCAATCGGCTTCGTCATTATTGCACGAAGGTTATTTGCTCAATTGATGCCGTCAACTTAAGACATTAGTAAAGTTTCCTTTGTTCAGGCTAGCCTTTGTGCAACTTTGCAATATCTAACAGTGATATTTTAGTGAAAGGCACATGTGCTTTATGTATTGATGAAGTACTTTTGAAATAAACACATTTAATATATTTATTTAATTAATGTAGGCACCTTGTTTATTTGAGTTATTTAGCCGTTTTATTCTTGTTTGTATTATATATATATATATATATATCACGAAACCTGGATACTGTCGTATTTCATTAAATGGCCAGCCAATCAAACATATTTCAAAGGATACGCACAACACTAATATGCCGTATGGTGTTTAATAAATGTGAGCAAGCAATAATATGTTAAAAAAATGGTTGCGCTAGCGTGAATGGCTAATTGTTTAGAATAATTTTCCTCTAAATAGCATTTAACTAATATCACACAACACCCTAAGCTTCAGATCGACACGCGCCTGCACGGTCATTGTATCTGTGGCATCACTGGCATCTAAACGACACGCGCATGCACGGTCATTGTATCTGTGGCATCACTGGCATCTAAACGACACGCGCATGCACGGTCATTGTATCTGTGGCATCACTGGCATCTAAACGACACGCGCATGCACGGTCATTGTATCTGTGGCATCACTGGCATCTAAACGACACGCGCATGCACGGTCATTGTATCTGTGGCATCACTGGCATCTAAACGACACGCGCATGCACGGTCATTGTATCTGTGGCATCACTGGCATCTAAACGACACGCGCATGCACGGTCATTGTATCTGTGGCATCACTGGCATCTAAACGACACGCGCATGCACGGTCATTGTATCTGTGGCATCACTGGCATCTAAACGACACGCGCATGCACGGTCATTGTATCTGTGGCATCACTGGCATCTAAACGACACGCGCATGCACGGTCATTGTATCTGTGGCATCACTGGCATCTAAACGACACGCGCATGCACGGTCATTGCATCTGTGGCATCACTGGCATCTAAACGACACGCACATGCACGGTCATTGTATCTGTGGCATCACTGGCATCTAAACGACACGCGCATGCACGGTCATTGTATCTGTGGCATCACTGGCATCTAAACGACACGCGCATGCACGGTCATTGTATCTGTGGCATCACTGGCATCTAAACGACACGCGCATGCACGGTCATTGCATCTGTGGCATCACTGGCATCTAAACGTTAGTTTAATATTTTAGGGACATTATTCGTGAAACAATGTTGAGAAATTATTTTCATGATGTGCTATATATATTGCGTGATGGTGAATTTGGCAATGTTGTGTGTATTTTTTTTATGGGATTTGATGTTAAATGAGTACGCTTGATTGGTGCATAAGTTAGCGTATGTCCATATTGTGTTGCGTAGAATAAGCCAATCTTAACTATGCGTTTCGCTTGGTAACATTAAATATGCGTTTTGCGTGGTATCACCAGTCTCTCATGATAATTCTCCTGTAGGTTTACATTAACAAAGTTTACGCACTAACATATGATTGTATAATGAGGATAACACAATACTATGCTTTGGAAATGTAGATTTGACTAAACCAACATCAAGTTGTTAGTTTAAAATGTCTTGACATTTAACACAATAGTGAGTTTAGCTATTGGGATTTTGTTGTCAGGCATATACTAAACACTAAGATGTTTTTTTCATAAAACATAATATACTGATCTTCTTATCAATGGATGTCACCATAAATTGTATTGTAGATTTGTTGTCTTCTTTGTGCATTCTCTTTCATTCAGTATCTATGCGTTTCGCGGGGTATCACTTGTTTCACAATCATCCTGCTTTTGGTTTATATTGTTAACAACGCTAACATCCACCAACGATGAGAACTGACGTGCAGTAGCATGGAAAACACACCACTAAGAACGTGAAGCTCGAGGTAAGCTCTGCAATGGATTTGTTCTAATAGGATTTCACTGACGACGTGCGAGCCTTAGTCAGGGTGTGACGTATGACGTATGACGTATGACGTGGGGGAAGTGCAAATAAATACGATCAATTTAAACAACCAGAACTCTATTAAACCGTGCGTTGACAATTGATGAATTTACATTTCTGTTGTTGACTGTTTATCTATCCTATGTACAAGAAAACAGTCAAAGATGTGTAATGACTAATATTATACAGACACAAGACGTTGCAAAACGGACGCACTGTGTGTTTCGTGCAGAATCACACGAATTGGACAACTTCAAACCCCTCTCTGTGGCAGGAATCACTCCATTAAGGTGTACCATGTTTTGTCTTCAAATCTTCAATATGTATATTGTATCATATTAAAAAATGGGCCAACAGGTCCTGAAGTCCTTTGGACTATATTGTGAGTTTATAATTATTAACAAAATGTTTTGGTGAATCATAGTTACAGATCATTAAGAGTTATGATGGAAGTAAAATGTTGACATGTTAAGTAGCTATGCATGCCAGTGAAGATACACCTGGAAATAAAGTATTCGAGTAGACCATTTCGTGAATATTGTATATATTAGTTACTGTGTTATTAAAAAATACTGTCGGATTTTATCCAGATACTCTGCTTAGGCCGATTTCCAGTGGTTGTAGAAACCTTACAGGAGAGTTGGTGAGCTGTAATCTTGCATGTAGCACAGTAAAACATTGTTTAAGAAAATGCACACGCATTATCTGTTCTCATTTTGCCCCTACCACCTCCCCCCAGAATAGGAAGAAGAAAGAAATGAACTATGATGAAACTTATTTGTTAATAAGGTACATATGCATAGCATGCATTTTTACTTAAAAACAGTAGTAATGACAGTTAAAAACAGTAGTAACGACATAATACTGATATAACTGGAGTGACTGAATAGCTGCAACATGTATAATAAAACATCTGAATAATATTCCTCGTAATACAAAATCAATTGGCACTCTGCCAACCTAGTCCAGGCAGAAACAGACAAAATGTGAACATTTAGCTTTTTGGGAGGCCCTGAGGTGCCCTTAGGTTGATTCAATCAAATACAAATTTCTTGTGTACAGTGATACTACCCTACGAAACGTCTATCCAACATTTTTGAAAAAGTTACTGAACAGTTTTTGAAATAACAGAAAACAACCTCTGATCCATGTAAGACACAGACTCCGCATGTGACAGATGTTGTTCGAAAAAGGATTAGATTGTGACAGGGTTTAGCCAGCGAGTTATAAATAGAGCTACCGCTGCAGTAGACAATTTAGTTATCAAATTTAGCATTTTAGGGGACCTTTGGTGCCCTTAGAATAATTCAGTCAAATACAGATTTATTGTGTATAGTGGCACTACCATATGAAATACCTATGCAAAATTTGAGAAAAAGTTAATGAACTGTTTTATATATATATATATATATATATATATATATATATATATATATATATATATATATATATATATAGATACATGTATATATATATATATATATATATATATATATATATATATATATATATATACATATTATATATATATATATATATATATATATATATATATATATGACTTACATAGCTTATATTTTATTTGGTTGGGTTTCCATAATTTATATTTTAGTAACTTATTTATGCTACTCTTGAACTGTCAAATGTTCTCTGTTATTCCATTTTAATAGGCTTCAGTTCAAAATAATTTGATGTATTATTGTTAGCGTGGCGCATAACAACTGGAAACATGGCGTGTTACAATTGTTTAAGAAATAGACAGCCATGAAGTGAGTATACAGTAAAGACTGACCGGCGACGATGAAGATGATGGGCGTGGCATAGATGAGGATCTTCTCGCAGACGTCATCTTTCTCGTCACAGAAGACGCACTTGCAGATGATCCACAGCAGGAGCAGAACGATGAAGACCAGACCGACGAGCTGCAGAACGAGGCCGATGATGGCGACGATACGACACGCCACCAGCCATTCTACAATGACAGACGGCACGTTACAGACAGCAAGGTGTACAGCAGAGAGATAGAAAGAGAGGGGGTAGAGAGAGAGGGGGGAGAGAGAGAGGGGGAGAGAGGGAGAGACGGAGAGAGGGAGAGACGGAGAGACGGAGAGAGGGAGGGAGGGAGGGAGGGAGGGAGGGATTGAGGGATTGAGGGAGGGAGGGAGAGGAGCGAGAGAGAGAGGGAGAGAGGGAGAGAAGGAGAGAGGGGGAGAGGGAGAGAAAGAGAGAGGGAGGGAGGCAGGGAGGGAGGGAGGGAGGGAGAGAGAGAGGGAGGGAGGGAGGGGAGAGGGAGGGAGGGGTGGATGGAGGGAGGGAGGGAAAGGAGCGAAAGGGCGAGAGACAGAGAGGAAGGGAGGGAGGGAGGGAGGGAGGGAGGGAGGGAGGGAGGGAGGGAGGGAGGGAGGGAGGGAGGGAGGGAGGGAGGGGAAGGGGAAGGGGAGAGAGAGGGAGAGAGAGTGGGAGGGAGGGAGGGAGGGAGGGAGGGAGAGAGAGGGAGGGGGTGGGAGAGAGATAGAGAGTGAGTGGGATGGAGGGAGGAAGGAGGGATGGAGGGAGAGGGTGAAGGAGAGGAAGAGGGAGTGTGAGACACAAAGAGGAGGAGGGAGATGGAACGGGAAGCAGAGTGGGATGCACGGAGGAGAGAGATGTGTGTATGTGCGTGCGTGGGTGTGGGTGTGCGTGCTGTGTGCGTTAGTGCGTGTGTCTGCGAGCGTGCATGCATGCCATAGAGTCGTATATAATAACAGAAGCAACATGTGGAGGAACAGCTACATAAACCGATCAAAATAATTTATTAGTGTGTAGTAAGTTTGGACATCACACTCTGGCGTCTATGTTGCGTTGTCACGTTTATGAATTAACATATTGTTTTCATTCAACAGATTTTGCAATGGTATCCCATATTTGGTATGTGTCTTCTACCCTACTTGCGGCCACACTGTTCAGTATGAACTAAGGAGGCTAACGTGTACATTACAACATTTATTGTTTAACCAATATAATCATGGTTAACTTATATAATAAGTTCTATATTCCATAGCACGATTTCTTGTGCATTATCTCCCGATGGCCTGGTTACCGTTAATCCGCCACAAGAATACGATGGCAAAAGCACCAATGATAATCTGACACGACCAACGACTTACGTATGTCTAGATTGGTCCAGTGAGTAGTGACCCGTCATATCTGCTCGATTAGGGGAAATTCACCGGCTACAGAAATCACGCAAAGCTAAACAAACCACTGCTGCAGCATTCCAGACCGCGCGAGCTCAGACAAACAGTTGCACGTTTTGTCGCTCTCGTGGTCGTTAGGATGAGCTCTGTCGACACGCGTGTGTCAAGAAACACTCAAATCATTAATCGAGGTGTGTATATTACGATACATTTGAAATGAACCACAGTCTTATATATAGTCGATTTTCGCTTCACGGTCACCTAATACAGCCACCTCGCAATTAAGGTCACCCTCGGATAGCCTCAAATTGTTTCCATAACAGTGAAGCGTAACATTAGTCGCGGTAATATGGTCACCTCGCTATTCAGGTCAATTTTGTTCAGTGCTGGAGGTGACCGTAACAGTGAGGTTCCACTGTATTTCGGCGGGTAGTCGCCGGTGTAATACAACTTAGCCGCCAGGATATCTCCACAGGGGAAAGACACTTTATGGTAAATCCCCCATCCTGGCTATATCCGCCTCCAGTGTTACCGTGCCGAGTTACTGCAGGATTAGTCAACACGGTGTGTTGCGAAGGGATCTGCGTGTTTTGCTGTTGAGGCGGCTGACCCTGCTTAACCCATGAGTCTAAATGTACGGACTTTTTTCAGTTGTTTAGAATATTAACAATACATGTGTTATTATATGAATAATTAAAACCGCATTTAACTATACATTTCTTCTTATTTCTTACTCTTATTTCTGAGGGGAGGGGAACATAATATCTTCCGGGACGCGGGGAAGATACCCTTAGGGATACATTCATCCTGGGGAATATACTCCCGGGAAGACATACTGCTACACCGGTGTTAATACAGAATCCTAACCATGATAAATAGGCCTAAGTTTAAGGATTATGTGACCCCCCCCCCCCGCCCCCAACATTATGAGTAGCCCGGAGACAGAAGAGCCACCACACGTACAAATCGTAACAACCGCGAGGTAGTGAGTAGGCCGACGTAGCCCCGGGTCACGGCGGTACTGGCTCGGCGTAGGCGGGCCAGGAATCATAGCACAACTATGCTGCCACACACCTACGCGAAAACACGTATCGCAGACGATAGCCCTTGTTTGTATTATGTTCGCCTGTCGTTCGGATAGCAGAATAACAAATATACCACTACTATAAGATTTGTCTTTGAACACTAATTCTATGGATCACTGTGAATCTGTCAAACTGTTTTAGTAACTGCGACACAGCCACCATGTTGAATAAGTGTCATCAAATCCCCTTTCCCATGTGCTTTGTTGCAGACCAAACAGCAAACCGAACGTATTATTTTGTGGCAGCGATAATATGAATGCAAAAATCAATGAATACGCCTATTATATTAAACTAATTATTAATTGACAGTGATACGTAATGGAAATACAATTTCATGAGCACATTTCCTTGTTTACTATGTCCATATCCTCGCAGGCCAGGGATGGTAGTTTACTAGACTACCACGGGTATTGATCCCGCACCAGACAGGCCTACGGACGTTCACTGAATCGATCTACTTCGTCCCACTTGGTGTTCTCGTCTACTGATTTCAGGAATTATCCCTTCAAAGAAACACCCGTTAATACCCGTTTATCCAACAAAGAGCAATAATAACAGGTAATTAGTACACAAATATCACAATCTAAAAGGTCGTCCGATGATTGGCTAATGGATAAACACACGTTTCAATAAATTAAGTCAGCATCGCTCCGTGACTTGCGAGGACGTCTGTAATGGAAATTTGATCTTTAAAAATCGAGCAGTACGTGTGTGGGTGTGTCGACTGGCTGCAGCGTACACAGCACGTTGTTTATGGGAACTTCACTGTTAACTGTGTTCCTTTAGATCGTGTCTATGCCTTGAAATGTGTGTCGGGAGAGCAGGATTAATACAACAACCAGAATCCCGAACAAGTCGTGCAACCTTAAGAATTGGGTCATCGTGTCATCAGTGTGCATTGTTGAAATGTGGTGCTCAACAGTAGTTCTACACTGCGTATTCAGTCAACCGTGCAATGACACCGAATTACCGCGAGTAGACGAGCCAACTTTTGTCAGGACGACCGTGGATGAATGACATACTGCTGGTTCTCGCATTCCAGGAACAGCCGTTATATCTATCGGCACGTATTAAACATTATATGTAACAAGATCCATTGTTTATGTGTCAGTCGTCTCGCGCGGTCGGAAAACTTGTGGAAGATGTTATTTGATATCTAGGGGTCTTCTTCCAGTTAGCTTTTGATATTGTGTTATTCAGATGTATATGTGGCTATAGTATTTTCGAGCTAGGGTGATGTGTGTGTGTTTGTGTGTGTGTGTGTGTGTGTGTGTGTGTGTGTGTGTGTGTGTGTGTGTGTGTGTGTGTGTGTGTGTGTGTGTGTGTGTGTGTGTGTGTGTGTGTGTGTGTGTGTGTGTGTGTGTGTGTGTGTGTGTGTGTGTGTATGTGTACGTGTGTGTGAGTGCGTGCGTGCTTGCTGCTTTACGTTTTGATACATATACAGTATATGGGTACAAATCAAGTGATATTAGAGTAATTCTACAAAATAAAACTCCGAAGTAATACGGTAACCGACCAAACGCTGATATTTCTATGATGGCCTAAATAAATATCAATATACGTGCATGTGTGTGCGCACACGCTAAACGCCACTAAACCAGACGATCCCCCCCCCTCTAGCAAAGGGCGTGAACTTATAGCAGTTGCCCTACTTCCCCAATAACGTTGCCCCGGACCCCCGACCCTGATAGTGATACTCACGGGGTACTAGCCAGGCACTGATCTTCTCATAAGTGTCGGACGAGAGCCCGTCACACCCATCATACACCTTGGGCGGGTCTTCGTGCGGGTGTATGTAGTCGTCGAAGCAGGCGTTGAACAGGCCGATGTTAAGAAAGTTCACCTGCGTATCGGAGCTCGAACGAAGCCAGTAGTTGGTAAAGAGCGCGATAATGTGGCAGAGTATCGACGCGAGGACAAACACGATAACGACACACAACAGTATCGTGTGAACCAGCTTCATGGTGGCGGTGGCGACGGCGGATCTAAGTCGGCTCACTGGCGTTAACTCGGGCGCTTGCCGGTGTTGCGGTCGGCCATGTTGAAAGCGCTACCAAAGAAGTGGAGAGACGCCGCGCCGAGTACTATATATGGCCGACTCGGAGTGAACTCGCCGAGGCTTGCGGGGTCGTCTCAAAAGCGGAAATTTAACTGGCGTCGTGCGAGTTGATCACGCCTGGGGGCATATCGGCGGCGGGAGGGGGGGCACATCGAATTGGGACACAGGGTGTAGTTTGTAGGCGTGACTTGCGGATTATCGGTCGTTTAGCAGGTAGTGGTGGGGGAACATACTCGGCAAAATCAACATAATTATTAAATTTTCAGTTGCGCATAAAGACGATCATAGGCAAAGATCTCGCCTACACAGTAGGACCTATACCGCGCTGTAGTAGCGGCGACAATCCACCTGGCTAAACATTCACTTTTTTGAGACTAGAGAAAGCTTGTCAAAATGCAAACAATGCCACAAACCTACCAATAAACGTGTGTGTGTGTGTGTGTGTGTGTGTGTGTGTGTGTGTGTGTGTGTGTGTGTGTGTGTGTGTGTGTGTGTGTTTGTGTGTGTGTGTGTATGTGTGTGTGCGTGCGTGTGTGCGTGCGTGAGTACGTGCGGGTGCAAGTGCGGGTGCGTGTGTGTTTGGGCAGGTGCGGCAGCGTGTGCGGGTGCATGTGCGATAGCGTGTGTGGGTGCGTGTGCAGGTGCGTGTGTAATATTAAAAATTGTACGATAATAATCACGTATAACTTACAATTATGACATTTTGAAGCTGAGAACGGTAACATCCGGTGCTCATCTAGCTCATCATCAGTTATTTGGAGCACATTTCTTCTGCTTATTTACGACAATAAAATAAAATTATACAGATCATATGAAACCCAAACTGCAAAATGATGCGTTGGTGCCCTCGCCTGTTTACTCAAAAGTCGAGGGCATTGTTTAAAAGGGCAGAAGAAGGTGATTAAATTAATGTTTGCGATATAACGCATATCACAATTTCATGAATGCAGCCGATACAGTCAAGATAAGAAGCTACTGCCTAATCACTGATTTCCCTGATTAAAATGTATTACCTTGGTAATTGGCACTGATCGCAAAATATGTTTGTCGTGTTTCGTTATAGGGGCCTTTACAATCAGACATTGAAATTCCACAAACATAGTAATTTTAGTATAAATTAGTATCTTTTTCGACACTTTTTAACCAATTCCTACGCGGTCGTTAAGTTTAAAAGGGCATATGAAAAGTTTGTTCTTGATAACTCGGAAAGTACTCAACCAATGATTTGGATTTGATTGATTGAAGAACCGTTTTTGTTATAATGTTATAATACAGCGTGCATTGAGAATGGTTTCAAGTCGTGACCACTCTCTCCAAACCGCCCTCCAGCAAACAATGATCCCAGATAGATGCAGGATATTTTATTGAATTTCTCGAAAGAGAACCTTGTGTTGTGGTCTGTTAATACATAAAAAGTATATAAAACATATAACATTGGAAGCTACAGTAAAATAAATATAACTCATATTCCCACACATTCCTCCTCCTCATCCGTGCAGTGATAATGGCTGTGTGTCAGGGAAGATACACAAGTTTTACATTTCATAACCTAAGACAGTTATAATAAAATAAATATCATTTTTTTTAAACCGTGTCACCACAGTCAGTATCTGTCAGTCATGACGTAAATACTGCACAATATTCTAAAATTATAAACCCACTAAAATCATAAAGTGGCTCAGTTTGAAATAGCTTTTAGTTTTTTTTAATAATCTTGATTGACATTGGAACAAAACTTCTCAATGTTTTATCTTTGGAGTGAAAGCTCTAAGTCACCTGCCTGAAGGCAGTGTAACATAGTACTTTGACGTGATGTGACACAAGTCACTCATGATTTGCAAACACGTTCTCATACCTCTCGTCTCATACAGCTGACTCGGTCCAGTCTGTCTCACTCCCACAACCTTACTTCCCCTGTTAACAATACTGTTCAACCTGCCTCTAGTCTTCACACTCAAAGTGCCAAACCAACAGGCAAAATAAGTTGTCAAAACAGTTTTAATATAGCTGCGATGTAACATCTGCAGGGTCTCAAGAATCACACCAAAGGATCTCAGTCTGAACGTGCAGAGCATTCTCTGAAGACATTTTCTTTACAAAGCAATTGGTGTTGGATTCAAAAGTGAGTCCAAAAAGTTGCCTATATATTTATACTCATTCACTCTCTCCACAGTCACACCCTCAATAACAAGCCCACTCACACACCCCCTCCTTCTAACGTCTACTAAGTCCATCTCCCTGGTCTTGTCCACATTCAAGTCTAAGTAGCTGTCCTTTAACCATCTTGTTACTTCAGTGACCTGCTGCCCAAAATGACTGTCTGAATTTAGAGGACTTATACAGACTGCACATGGAGCTACTGCTATTGAAATCTTCAGTGTATGCATTAAAAAACATAGGTGACAAAACTGTCCCCTAAGGGCACCGGTGGATGTTGTTTTCACCTGAGACAAAATATTTTGATACCTGACAACCTGAGATCTGTTGACAAGGAAGTCAACCAACCACACAATCAATTTAGGGCTAATATTGAGGCTAATCAGCTTTTCTGCTAGCACATGAGGCTGTATAGTGTTCAATGCCGACGAATAATCTATAAACATGATTCTGACAACAGCGTTGTTTAGATGGGTGTGTGTATCATGAGGAAGTGAGAGAACGGCATCTTCTAGATTGGCAGTTAATTTCGTTACACGCCAATAGTGTTCTTCTTCCTTGTTCCCGGCACAGGGGTGGGGTCAAGTATGGTATTATTGAACTACTCGTCCTGTGCATTCTCTCCATGGCTTCCTGTCGGCAGTCTCCTCTCTCTCTCCATCTTTCATCCTACCCGCTCGTCTCATGTCCCTCCTCACACAGTCCTCCCATCTCAGTTGTTGCCTTCCCCTTCTCCCGCGTCCTTGGTGTTGTTCCGCCTCTGATCTCTTTGCAAGTTGGTAATCACTCTAATTCATCACAACGCGAAGTTGTCACTGAATTCACTGCTATCTTTAGTCTCGCTTAACCGATTCTCGCATGTCCGAGTAACATAGCCAAGAAAGAGAGTCCGGTGATAGATGACATAACACGTGACTGTTACGTTTGGAGGCACAGGCGGACCAAGGGGAACTGGGGGCACTTAGGCCTTTGACATTTGGTCACGCTATTCCTGCGCTAGTTGAGCGTGCCCCCTACACTTTTTGAATGTGCCCCCGTAGACGTTCTGAAATTATGAACGTTGCCGTAAAAAATGTCCAAAAGTACCCCCGTAGTCTTCTGAACCGACAGCGGGACGTCGGAGTGGCGACAGCGGAGTGGATGTGAAGCTCCTGCTGAATATCTTCAACAGCATGGCCCCCGCGTCTTCCGATGTCAATATCCAACAGCGAAGCTACAGCTCACCCTACCCTATAAGAACTTGGT
This sequence comes from Escarpia spicata, assembly GCA_963995525.1. NCBI lineage: Eukaryota > Metazoa > Annelida > Polychaeta > Sabellida > Siboglinidae > Escarpia > Escarpia spicata. The sequence goes on from OZ023208.1 coordinate 26,566,945, forward strand.
TCGGTCGCCAAGCTCGCCATGTATTGAGTTTTTGCGAGTCTCAAGGGGGTTTTGGGTCCCGCTAAACTACCCTATCTGGATCCACCCCTGGTGGCACCACGTCAGTTATGCGATTGAGTCTGTCTTTTACCTGTAAACTTAAACAGTATTTAATGTGATGTATATTAGTTTTAGATAATGATTGTTTGTGTAGTTTTACAGAAAATTAAATGCACAGAAAAGCAGTGTTCGGAAAAGCTTACTAATAGACCTGTCATGCTGTTATGTGAGCTTGCGACATAAACGTTATCGTTTCCAATTCCCCTTTATTTTGTGTGTAGCTAGTGTTGTCAATATATTCGGTGTTAAGAGTTGGTTCACACACTAGTATAAACTGGGAAAAACGCTCTTGTATAATGTCAATTTCATTTCATAGGTACTAATTCATGGTACAAGGTATACAGGAGCGATAAAAGGTGGCGCCACATGGCGGAGTCTGGGTAATTAAGGCTAGGCTCTCTTGTTTGCAACAAACGGTGGCGCCGCACATCGGAGCGTGGATAATCGAGCCTAACAATAAAGCTGCTTCCCAGGTCAGCTTGTTTGCCAATCACGAATAAATAATTACGAACTCATAGGCGGGTCCAGGGGGTTGGGGGAACGTGCTCCCTAGACCTTATGAATTGTAACGAAGTATGTGTACTTCGTTACATGCCACCACTGGTAAGCAGTATAGATGTGTAAACTGTTTCTCAGAACTGCTGAATTAAAATAAAAGTCCCAAGTTATTTGTTCAGATTCCTGGCAAACATGGCAATTTTCCGGGACTGTCCGTCCTGTTGGAGAGTGCACGATGGACCCACGTCGTTTCTAGTCTCAATTATCCAGACTCCGTTATGTAGCGCCACCGTCTATACCACACAAGAGGGACTATATACTGAGACGTCTTTGGTCTTCCCATTGAGACTGGTTACCCTGAATCAGGGTCAACAATGAAATTGACTCCCATCAAATTATGGTAAACCTGTTTTCGGATTACATAGAGCATTCAAACCATTTTAAAACTACATCGTACCATAGGCGTAAGCAAGCCCGTAGCTTGACGTTGGGGGGAGGCGATTTTACACCCCCCCCCCCCTCCACTGCTGTCCTTCAGACCTCAAACTGCTCCCCCATTGAGTCAGCAAAACATAAAACTGCCACCCACCCTCCAACCAGACCTCCAAATAAACCTCTTTTTATCTGTATTGCATGAGCCAGACAAGATTTGATTCTTAAATTTAGGAACTAATTCCCACTATGATGTTCAGTTACACCAATATCTGAGGTGTTCGAAAATGGGTGACAGCATTTCAGAAGAGTATCTTATTACCTTTATGGACGCCATCTGCAAACATTTTCAAGCGGAAGTCAAGCTATTCAATACTACAGCCAAATCTAGTGATTGGATCTTGAAGTTGTATTAACAAAAGTTGTTCATAATAAAATTCCGACTACGGCAGTATTAATATAATCGTTCTATTATCATTATTGGCAAAAATAAAGTTTCGACAATATTTTTGACTTCAGTTTGTGGAATGTCTTAAAACGTAAATGATATATGTCTTGCTTTGTTATGACATTTTAGGCAATTGTCTATATTTCTATCATTTTAGATGGCTTCTGTACTGCTTCTGTGTGTTGTTGGCACATCAAAATAAAAACGTACCCCCATCAGGTGTATGTAAACTGCATGGAACACTACCATTTACCTCTTACAGCAAAACGGCTTGGCAGATTTGTAAGAAATGTCGTGTTAATACGTAAACGTATATGTATTATGCATCTGTGATGTCAGAAACAGAACAAATAAATTACTGTGCATACGATTTATTAACCTAATAACTCCTCCAGAAGCCGTGCCAACCATTAGCCTATAAATGGTATTTTTACACTTCTGCCTACGAATATATACAGTCAATAAAATATGTAAATCAAGTGATATGATCGGCAATTGGCATTGCTATGCACATAATCTGTTTCCAAAAGTGTGGCTCTAAACCATAGCCCAACAATACCTTTAAAAGAGACGCCACAGTAATACATTTTAACCGCCCTTTGCAGGTGCTTAGTCCAGCTGTTATACTAGGTAACTAGGCGGAACTTCTGGTTACCTAAAATATTTTCCAAGAAATCTGGCATGTAAAACATATAGAGAATGCCTCGAATTAATCTGAGGCAGACGTGATAATGGCATTTCGAACTGACAAACTAATGATGTTACTGTTCCGCCATATCTACATACATTTTTTCGGGTCTTACGCCATGCTAATGACGGCGGTTCTGTTCGCGTTAACAAATTGGCGTGGTAAATAACCCAGGGTGTTATCACTGTTGAATGTCATACTCCACTACGTCAGATGCAGCTTCACACGCCGGTGTCCGTTTGCTTCTACGTGCACAATAATGCTGCAGTGAATTAACAGCCTTTGTCCCTCCAGCAATTGTATCTCCGTGTTGACCATTTCTTCTGTTATTTTGGTCCAATGCGATTTGGCCGAATGGGTTGCCTCGTCTGATTTATACGGAAAAGTAACCTAATAGGAAATATTAATACAACATTAGGCATTCTATTCAAGCTGTGTCATCAGTGTATAATGCACATGTCGGTTCCGTGCGTAGTTCACCTTGCCCAAAGCGAGACACCAGAGAGTCTCTTTTTGGATGCATGCCAAGTAAAGATTCGAGTTGTCCTCCCTCGCAGAACATCCAGGCAGGCCACGAACAAGTCCAGTATCTATCATGAAACACCGATCATTGCATCAACAAAATACAGGTGTTCATATGAATACTCTGCAGTATGTGAAGGTTATTGTTATACTTGGGACAATCGTCAGGATGATCCAACTCTACCCATGCCTGGAGTCCTTTCCATGCGAGTCACATCAAATCTTCAAATGGAAATTGCCCACCATGAGAACAATTCTCAATTAATTGTCGGGATGCTTCAACGCTATTGTAGTGGCCTTTGCGAACAGAGCACAACTGTGCAAAGTTTTCAAGCTGAAGGAGGAAATTATGTCCAAGGCGTTGCGTAATATTCCTTAGACAGTGGACAGTTGCATGTTGATTCATATTGGGCAAGTAGCCCACAACGTTTTCTAACTCAACATATTCTCATGTGACACTGATGCAACATCCATAAGCTGGTGTTCTGATCAGACGGTTCCAGCAAACGAGTTAACACCCACACGTAGTTACTCCGTTGTGCTGATCTGGTTTGACTGTAGGTGGGCCTTCTCTTTTCCCAACGCTGTATGCTGGAAGCTATTTCCGAGATAGCTGGATTGATTGTTTCTTGTCTGTTTTAGCAACAGTAAAAGTTGTCTGATGCGGTATTCACGTCAACAACTTTGGGTGGAGATGTGACGGTCTTCCTCCAGTCAGCGAGTCCCGCTGTATTGATGTTGTCGAACGCCAACACTGTTGGGACAGTGTGAAGTATATTTGGAAGGAAGTGGAACGTAATTACTGTCAATATTTTATAGTTTACCAATGCACAGTCACTGTGCCAAACCAGAGCACCCATGCCCGAGACGCTTCAGGATTTTGATTATGTCAATCTTACCTGTGAAAGTGTTGATAATTCACAGATGTAACACGTATTTAGATGTTTTCACTTTCACAGCACCCACAGTAATAATAACATCCTGGGTTATTGGCCATGCCAACCCGCGAGCAGAACCGCTCTCATTTGCACTGAGAAAGACCCGAAAAAGTATATAGAGATGGCGGAACAGTAACATAATTAGTTTGTCAGTTGAAATCGAAATACTACTGCCTCAAAATAATTCGAGGCATTTTTTTGTATTATACATATAAGATTTCTTGGAATATGTTTTAGTTAACTAGAAGTTACGCCTAGTTACCTAGCGTAACAGCTGGGCGGTTAAAATTTACTAAAATGCTTGTAACCTGACGGGATGCCTTAGTAGTTTACAGTCGTAATAGCAATATTTACCAAATGTTAGAGAACACAATGCTCTTTACATAAAACCATAACGCACTCGCAGATAGGCACGTACTCGTTGCTTGTTCAAAATGAAGAAGGTCGGAGATAATGTGAAGTTCACGTCCTTCGAGAGACCCTAGTCGTGATAGTGTGGAATTGTCAAATAATGTTCTTATTGCTATGCTATTCGCATGAGGGTAGATGTTAGCATATTGTGCCAGCGTCTACTTCATGATGCCAAGGTCATTACGCAGTGACTATTTTCCCAAATTATTTTCCGCGTTCGCATAATTCGTATGATTGTTATAAAGTATGCGCACATTACGTTTTACGTTCCGCACAACTGATTTATCCCATAAAAAGATAGAAAATTTAGATATATTTGGTATTTTTAAAAAATATGGGTCTCACGTCCTATTTTAGGGTCGTAGATTAATCCTTGAAAGTTTGGCGCTCGATGTTCAAGCCGTCTAAGAAGAAAACGTTAGCCTACCCGCAGGACAGAAAACATATAATACGACAGAAATATAGATAAGTGCCTAAAGTTTCTTAGAAAAGTAAAACATGTGTCATTTGTGTTTTTAAAACATTACAAAAACTGGTGTAAAAAGTATTGTCGAAAAAATGTTTTTGTTTTTGCGTTTTCCTTAACATTTGACGCTATATTTTTGCCGAACTTAACATTTGACGCTATATTTTTGCCGAAAATGATAATATAAACATTATATTAGTATTTCCGTAGTCGGAATTTTATTATGAACAACGTTTAGATCTAGCTGTAGGACATCATTTTTGAATAGCTTGACTTCCGCTTGAAAATGGCTGCCGTGTTTAAAGAAAGGTAAAAAAGGTAATAAGCTACGCTTCTGAAATGTCACCCATTTTTGGACATATCAGATATTTGTGTAATTGAAAATCATAGTGGGAATTAGTCCCTCAATTTGAGAATCAACTTCATTATTTGCAGGCTTGCCCGTGGACTACTGGTCACGCGGCACTTGTTTGCGCATACGGAACTCTTTTGCCTCACCGTGTGCGGGGACACGAACGCATCCTTTGCACCCCACCATCCTGTGTCCGCTCTCTCCAAACCGCCCTCCAGCAAACAGTGATCCCAGATAGATACAAGATACTTTATTGAATTTCTCGAGAACCTTGTCATGTGGTCTGGTAAGGGCATAGTTAGAATATATTGTTTTGTTATTTTAACATGTGTTTGTCTAATGTGATTTCGGGAGTCTGCTTTGGTGGTTGCGTTCCTGTTCGCCTTGTGGCGCCACCGTTTGGGCTACAACTGCTAAACGTTTTGCGCGAAGACTGTTCATACGCGAATATCCACAAATCAGCTGTACATAGCCAGCTGTTCATTTACACGGTTGAGCTAGTTTGAGAAACGTGCTATGTACGAACTTTCCCAAAGTTCGAAATAACAGCAGAATCGTTGATAGGTCGACGCTTTAAATAATATGCCAACCCGCTCCACAAATACAGTATTGAATGTCTTACCACGGGTGAATTTAAAATACGTGCTGTTGGTCAATATATTAGAAGTTTTGGCCACGTTTATACATTTGTGCTAGGAAAAATGGTTAGACCAAAACCGATATAACGAAGAATAATGAACGACGAACTGGGGGCTGCTGGGCTGATAGAGAGATCGTGTGCGAAGAGGATAAGTAAGTAGGTAATGCTAAAGTCAGCAGTAGATACATGTAATAATCACAACGAAATTTTTCTGACAACAATTTCACACTTTCTTGATGCTGGACGTGTGTCGGTGGTATCCAAACCGTCGTATCTAACCAAACCGTCGGCTGCGTTCCTATCGAACCAGCAATAATTTCTTTTATCAGCGAAAATAAGAACATAAAAAAATGTATTTCGTTATACACTGTATATATATTATATATATATATATATATATATATACAAGGTAAGAGAAGTTTACTGCCATGTGTTAATGCTATAAAATACAATAAAAGCATAGAGATGTGTTGCGGTGTCGGACTTGTACCCACACAGTCATACACTTATACAGCCAATAAATTAAATAATACTGTAAGCATAAATATGAGCATAAATCAGTTAGGCAATACATATTAACATATATAAATACATGTTTACATATGTATGTATATATATATATATATATATATACATACATACATACATACATACATACATACATACATTGTATGTATGTATGAACAATATATTTATTTAATTGTTTATTTATTTGTGCGCGTGAAGCAACACAAAACGGACGGAACGTTTTCGCCCGCAATCTGTCAATCATGATTAACCACTCACGTCGATTAATGAGGATGGTTTTAAATAAACCTTTCACCGGTCAATCGCAGACAGGGAAACTTTTTCAAAATAGCACCCACTGACCCTAAACTTGCCAGCAAACTCGCGATCAAAAAACAATCGCCACCACCCCATTAACGTATCATCGGCGGCCCGGCCTTGACTCTGGTAATCGCCGAAGCAAACGAGCAAAATAGCACCTATTTTTGCAGATAAGAATCGATTTGCGAAGCAGCAGAACGCTAATCGTTACCCCTATTTCACCAATAACCAGTATCGATGTCACGTGATCTCGCGTGAAATTGGAACGCACCGGGGTGAATGCATTTCGATACGTTTCATAATAATTATGGCGATATCGCGTTGCCTACTCGGGTCTAACGTTTCGGTTTCCTGTGCGGCCTTGCAGCCAGAAAACGGTGGGTTGCCGCCAGTGTGTCTGTTGTCTCGAAATTAATACACTGCAGCTATTGTTATAATGATCATTATTATTAAAATGCGATTCGGCGTCAGCGGGACTGTTCCCGCAGACTTCAGCCCTTCTGGGAAGATACTGCCTAAATATAACTTTATAATAACAAATCAAACAGCGGCAATTTTACAAAATCTCGGAACAGTTAATAAAAATACCCCTTTATCTGCTTCATCAAATTGGCAAGATACAATACAACTTTGAGTTGGTATTGTATCCATTTTCAACTAATGCATTTCGTTTGGTGTTTATTTTCGGCCAATTCGTTTAACTTTGGTATTTGTTGTGTTTGTCATTTAATACATGTATTTGCTTCTTTTTATTTTGTAATTCTTGACAATGTTTTATTTGGCTCAGTGAAGCGGCACGAACAATGTTGGACCAGACGCTCTATCGATTAAAGTGTATTGTTATTATTGTTATTATTATTATTGTAATTATTATTATTATTCTATTCAATATTGGAGTTCCTAGCCTCCACTGCCTTTCAAGTACGCCGAAGAACGGAGGATCACAGGCAAGAATACGGCAGCAGCCCCCCCCTCCCCCCATCACGATGGAGACGATTGTAATCGAATCATTTGGTTTTGTTGAGTCACTGAGCTCGGAATTTTCGATAATTTTGGCGCTAGATAAGTCATTGAATTATCTATATATTAAAACGCTTACCCTGAAGCCTTGTAAATGCCTCTCCTCCGAGACGTCGAGGACCACTCACGTCTTCCTATGTTCAGTCGCTTTCTTGGACCATTCTCCTCTGGTCACCAACTTGGCGATGCATTTCAGAAAACACAACGATAGCTACTTAGATTTATTTTCCTACTTGTTTTCGTATGTTAGGCTTTACTATATGGCCTTTTTCTTACCTTAGAGAATCACGTGGTGAACCATTCTTCTCCAAAACGGCGGCATTGCGTGAACGGGATTTAAAAGATCAAATTTCTGTAATAGTAATAATTGCTGCACTTTGTATGTTTCCCGTGGGTTGGATACGTTGGTTATTACTTATTATTATTAAGAAAGTAAAATCACCCACTATAGGTGCATGTGTCCCATGCGGTTTTATTGCCCGATTTCAAAATCATTGTCTACACTGTCTATAGAACACCAATTTCCATCACGGTTTCCTCGTTCCGCTTCGGGTCAACCACTGACAGTTATATAGATGCACATGCATTTTTATTTTAGAAACAAGTGGACTCTGTCATAACACATAGTATAACTCACGAGATACCTCGACTACACAAATTGTACTTCATAAATACTTATGTTAACCCACAAGCTTAAATTTATTATGTATAATTTAAAATATTGTATTACAATGTTACGAATAATGATGCCCGTGTTGCTGCATAACAGCGTTATTGTTGCCAAAAGCAAGCATTTAATGTATATGTGCACACCGTTGTTATATTTTCAAAATAACGTTGATAGCCCGCGACAATAAAATAGGTCTATTTTACCAACCACTATGATACGATAAAAACAAAAACGGAAACGGAATTGTCCCGGAGATATGATCTACGCTGCGCCTATCTAAATGTCGATTGACACGAAACTGTTATAATTAGTCGTTCGGGATGATGACAATAATGTTGCTGAGCAGCCATTAGTCAATTATCAGGTTTCACGCTCGAACGAGCAGGAATGTGACGTCGCTGATACTCAGACAGTAACAGACAGTTGTCCCGGTTGAACGTTTCCTGATCAGTAAGCGGGTTGGTGTTTAGTATAGTATTACAAAGGGTCACTCGTCACGAGATAAGACCAGTATGCTTTCAGGCTGTGTTCCGTAATTGGGGTTATAATTACTGCAAGATTCACCCACTAGCATTATTAGAAAAAAATTGGGAGAAATATAATTTTTTATAGAAAGTCCAGTCCTTTTAAAAACCAGTAACACAAAGACAATTAATTCGAGTAGTTGTTTCTTAACGGTGTCTCGATTCGGTTTTTTATTTAGCAAAAAAGGATATATATATATATATATAATATCGTATCCACAACGACATGCTAGTTGTTTATCGCAAGTGTTTTTATAGTTTTTTGTAAAGCCATCCGACAAACTGTTAACTTATTTAATTCTGGACCCATAATTTATTATTGAAAATATTATTTATTAGACTGATTAAAGATATTATTTCAACTATTCACACGTTAGACATTTGGACATCAAAGAACTGGATTCCTGTTGGACTAAACCAATTGAGTGAGGAACCGTTTCTAATTCTGCAGTCGCTTTCCGCTTCAATGGTGTTAAGTTATATGTGCATATACCACCCTGCATTTCCAGGATGCATGCCACAAGCGGTGTTTAAAGTAACCATCCTCAACCTAAACCGAGATCGTTTGATCTCCAACTAATCACACAAACTTGTCTCTCCCTCTAGTAGTGATAATATACCTGCAATTTGTATACGCTCGCACGCACTCGCTCCCTTGCCTGTCACTCTCTCTCTCTCTCTCTCTCTCTCTCTCTCTCTCTCTCTCTCTCTCTCTCTCTCTCTCTCTCTCTCTCTCTCTCTCTCTCTCTCTCTCTCTCTCTCTCTCTCTCTCTCTCTCTCTCTCTCTCTCTCTCTCTCTCTCTCTCTCTCTCTCTCTCTCTCTCTCTCTCTCTCTCTCTCTCTCTCTCTCTCTCTCTCTCTCTCTCTCTCTCTCTCTCTCTCTCTCTCTCTCTCTCTCTCCCTCCCTCCCACTCTCCCTCCCTCCCACCCTCCCTCCCTCCCTCCCACCCTCCCTCCCTCCCTCCCTCCCTCCCTTCCTCCCTCCCTCCCTCCCTCCCTCCCTCCCTCCCCCTCTCTGTCTCTCTCTATCTCTCTCTCACGCACATACACACTTTATGATCAAAATTTATGTTCTTTCAAACATTACACTAACCACTTCGAAACAAACACATTGTATACAAGAGTATCATTTAATATTGCACTACTTTCAATGAAGTACATGTTAGTTGCATGCGTGGTGCCTATAGCAAATATGGCGAATTGACAGTCACTATAATATAACACTTCATATATACAATACTAAGTTAACGTCAGTTGTAAATTATCACGCCTTATCTTAGAGGTAAAAGCCATTTCCCATCCAGTGAGAACTTAATAATATATTCACATTAAATATCACCATGCGATCGCCGATTGAAGTCTATTATATACATATCGCATCTTATTGCTAAATGTCCTCGAGCGATCTTAATAAAATTGTAATAAAACATAGCTTATACTTAAACGCGTTACTCGTGTCAACGTTTGGACAATACCACACTGTTGTTTTGTAATAAAGTCCAGTGCAAACTGTCCAGTAGACGGACAATACAATTGCATATATTCACAAATAGGTTGCTAACGCGTGCGCATACGTCAACAACAGGAACCCGTTTTTGTGTGCAACAAAGTACACAAGGCATAACTCAATGTTCTGGTAGCGCTGTTTTCCAGTTATACTGCCCTACTGCGCTACCCACGAAGATGACTTGACCGCTGAAGTCGACCTCTGTTCTGGCTATCAGACAATCTCGACAATTATTTATGTAAACAATCGTCGCTTCCAGCTTTCTTTTTTTCAAATGTCATGTAAATGCAAGCAATTTCATTCCTTTTGGAACCTGCCTCAGCTGTCTTCCGTATCTGGTCCAATATCCCTTGTGAAATGTTGTAGGTGTGGCAAAAACGTTACCTCCCTGCTATACATGGACCATAAGCGTTACCTCCCTGCTATACACGGACCATAAACGTTACCTCCCTGTCATACACGGACCATAAACGTTACCTCTCTGTCATACACGGACCATAAGCGTGATGTCACATGTAGCCTTGGTTGGCGAAATGCGAGGAGGAGAAATATTCGTTCTGGAAGCCATGGTAGAGCTGCGAACTCCCGCAGCCTCCAACAACGTTGGGGAGGGACATGGCTGCCGAGGGAATCGGCGTGGGCGTGGTCGTCATCCCATTGCTGTTAATGGGAGCAACGAGGATCGGCGTCGGGGAAGTTCCCGAGTACCCGGCAAGTCCGTCCCCACCGAGCCCCTGTTCTCCGCATCCCATCAGCGTCAACTTATCACTGCCGTAGTTCGTCGCCCGGTAGTGATACGGCGCGAATCCGGACGTGCTCATGTGCGGCTGGAACACGTTCTGTCCGTACGAGAGCGACTGGTCCGAAGTCGGCGGTCGTTTCAGCGGTTCTGCCTCGCGCAGATGTGTGTAGCCTTTCTCCCACGCTATACCCGCACATCCCGTCTCCATAGCCGGCGACACGGTCTCTCCCTCTTTCGGAACATCACACAGATCCATGACAATCTTCTGCAGGCGACGTTGTTCATCAGTCACACCGATGTCCATCAGCTGGTCACTATCCGGCAATGCCTCGCTATCCGCACTGACCGCAGTCCGTTTCGCTTTGACCACCGTCGTAGTCGCTTTCCGCCGTGGACTCCGCGACGCCGACTTGGCCGAGGGAGACGCCGGCGCAGAACCTCGCTCCTTCAGTAGCGATTTCTTCCACTTGTCGCTGCCCTCCTTGAAGCGATACCGTCGCCGCAGGAGACTTCCATTGTCGAACATGTCTTCAAACTGCGGGTCGATTGACCACGGACACCCCTTGTCGCCAGGCCGGCGGGCCTGCTTCACGAAGCAGTCGTTGAGCGTGAGGTTGTGGCGGATGGAGCCGTGCCACTTCTTGTCCCGGCAGTAGTAGGGGAAACGCGTCTCGATGTATTCAATGATCTCCCGCAGCGTACAGCGACTCTCCGGCGAGTTGGCGATCGCCATGCAAATCATCGCGATGTAGCTGCGGACAGACAATGCACGATAGCCTTCAGTGATGAGGATTTGGAAAAGGTAATCATAATATTAAATAATAATAACAAACGTTTGACACAAAATTCCGCTGGAACCGAAAATGTATGAATTTATTGACTGATTGATTGATCGATCGATCGATTTATTTATTAATCGAGCGATCGAGCGATTTATTACGTATATTAGTTGATTGACTGATTGACTGACTGTCTGACCGATCGATCGATCGAGCGATTTATTGATTATTTCGGATCAACAATGTTGTACAGTTGTGTGCCATGGATGAAGACGTGCAGATATTCGTATAATACGGTTACATGACAATGAACACATTACAAAATGTAACATTTCCAATAACCATTGGCGTGTGCTTGCAGGTGAAAAGTTAAAATGGGATGATAATGTAAATGGAATAAAATTTAATATTAAATATCAATTAAAATCCTAGCAGTACCTATCGAACTGTGAGCGTTGTACCTTTTGTTTCAATTATGATGGACCGATCGATAGATTGATTGACTGACTGATTGATAGATTGATTGATTTATTCATTGAATAGTTGAGTGATTAAATGATTGGTTGGTTTGTTTGATTAATTGATTGTGTGTGTGTGTGTGTGTGTGTGTGTGTGTGTGTGTGTGTGTGTGTGTGTGTGTGTGTGTGTGTGTGTGTGTGTGTGTGTGTGTGTGTGTGTGTGTGTGTGTGTGTGTGTGTGTGTGTGTGTGTGTGTGTGTGCTGACATATGGCAAATGTTTTCTTTTGAATATACATTTAGGCTTGGTCGGCCTAAATTGATTAATCCTTCCTTCCTAAACCTAAACAAAATATAAACGTTTCAACGTGAACACAGCGCAAATGGTTGCTTCTCTTCGTTGATTAATAAAACATCTTCTGATCACCAGTGTCTCACCTGTATGGCGGCTTGCCACTCTCTAGCGGTCGCTTGCGGACACGCTTGCTACTGCCGGTGATGAAGGCGGCGACGGCGGCGGAGGAGGAGGAGACCGTGGCGGCGTCGTCGTCTGACTTGACACCCGGCTCGTGGTCCGACTCACGCCTCGTGTCGGCCACTGGAGCTACGCCGAGAACACCGTCTGTCGTCTGTGGACAGAAGGAACACATTGTAAAGGTGGTGTGTGTGCGTCGAATGATTGAAGCGTGTTAACAAAATGATCAAGAATTAAATGTATTGTTTGCTTGCTGGAGTATCAAACGTCTATTATGTGTGTTGATTACATTAACAGTGTCCGTATAGTTCTCAATCACCATAGCGTAGTGCTTACGTGCGTGCGTGCTTGCATGATTGCTTCTATGCGTAAGTACATACATACATGCATGCATACATGGGTAATGGTCGGAATGCACCTCTGCCTGAATGCACCAGTCGCAATGCACCAACTGCCTAGTCGCAATGCTCCAATCGCGTGGTCGCAATGCCCCAAACGCCTGGTCGCAATGCCCCAACCGCCTGGTCGCAATGCTCCAATGGTTTGGCGCAATGCACCTCTTATGGTATCTATATATTATAAAACATTATGGTTTCTCTGTTTGTTTGTTGGTTTGTTAGTTTTTCTACGGGCAACGCCGGGCAAGTCAGCTAGTATAATAACTTCTTTAAGTATCGCCCACGCGACTTTGCGTATATTACTATATATGTATGTATGTATATATATATATATATACATATATAGTAATATGGTTGATATCATAAATGTATTATATATATATATATATAATACATTTACGATATCAACCATAACATAATAAAGGTATATTATATGTAGTCCCTCCCCGTATTCAACCCGCTGTCCAAACCAACATAAATTATATTTCTTTGATGTCAAAAGCTTTATTTCAATGTACGTTGTACAATCTTTTTGGTACAATGCCGTTATTCAAACAAACCGACATGCTCAATAAAACAATGCCAGAGTAGCTAGCCAATTAGTGTGGGCACACATCCAAAACAACCAACGTAAAAGATCTGCTCAACGCATGAGCAGGATGCCTATTAGGTTATTACTACATGACTTCTACACATTAAAGGACAATATGTAATCGATATTTAATGATAGGTTATGTAATACAATCATACACGTGTATGTGAAGACAAAACATAGTTTACTTTTAAGGATGTACAGAAAGTCAACGAAACATGTTATTTCTATATTAATTATGCATTTAATATTTAAAGTTTTAATATACAATTGTATTATCTATATATATGCAAAGGTTTGGCAATTTTACAATCAGTTGGGCATTACGACCAAAAGTGGTGCATTGCGACCAGACCGTTGGAGCATTGTGACTACGCCGTTGGAGCATTCCGACTACGCGGTTGGAGCATTACGACTAGGTTTTGTGCATTCAGGTAGTGGTGCATTCAGGCAGTGGGGAATTCCGACTATAATTCGCATACATACATACATACATGCATACATGCACGCATACACGCATGCACGCATGCACGCACACACGCAAGCACGCAAGCACACACTTATACACACTCACACGCCGTGTCTGGTTTGTTTTCATGCATTTGGATAAGTGACTTTGAAGAGTAATGTAACGCAAACAAACATTACTCCGTCATTTCATATTGTGACGTCACTTCACAAACCAATACATGTGTAATACGCGGACACTAACTCTTAAACCTAAATGTAGCGGGTAAGACAGCATCACAGAAATATATTTATTTTATGTCAAGGTGTAACATGATTTAAAAAAAATAGCCATCCACAACTACAGAGGGCAAGTAGACAAGGAAGGCTTATATACTTATCAATTTTGTTTTTACATAATATTCGCGTTGCTAACACACAATCAGCAACTAATTTTATCGCTCATTTATAGTTTTTTGTAAGAAAGAATACTTCCAATATACACGATTCATGCACTGGAATTAAGTAAAGTTATTTAATGTCCTCTTGTTCTTCTTTTTTGTTAAGTGGGAAATCTACCGGAGTGTATAAGTATTTTTACAACCGTTCAATACCGTCAACAGTTATATTGATCTATTTTTAATTTCCATGTCTCTGTGTTATTAAATGTTCATTCAGATATTCCGAAATAGTCGAACAGAAGAGAACGTAGATTCATCTTGCTGTTAGAGAAAGGACCTGCACTGCAATTTTAAAAAACGGGGCGATCCCTCTGTATGCAACATCCGCTGGTGTTTATTCGGTTTTTGCTCGTCCGTGATTTACCGGTCGATAGACAAAGACAACAGATCTGATACACATAGTTCGTTGCCATATAGGCCTAACAAGTCATTTAGGTACGTTGCGCATGTTGTTTATTTGTCACCCCCCAAATTACACCGATAATAGATAAGTGGCTACTTCTTTGGAACTAGCAAGTTCATAACTACAGACTCTTAAAAGTATAAAGCACATGCGAGCAATTCGATGAATTCAAGCGGAAGGACAATATTACCAACAATCTCCTCGAGAAAATCGTCTAATAGATGAAACATTTGTCACCGTGTTAACTGAAGACATCAGATGATAAACGTATAGTTGTTTGTTTTATCTATGCATGTACAGCAAATACAAACAACAGTGGAGCAATGAACAACATGATAGTTATGGACAGTATAGACCTTATTTGATGTTAGCAGTCTAGTTCAGCACCACTAGTTACTCATGACGAGCATGACACGTATGTTGTCGTCATTGCTAAGATATCAAGCGCGACAAGTCTACCTTCTACCTTAGATACTATCTAACATAAAGTTCTCATTTGCAACCAAACCATACTTTGGTCAGTGTATGCCTACAGCGTTTCTAATTTTCTATAATAAAAGTATATATGTGTTCACGGTTGCACTAACATTGTTGTCAACTTTGGGGTAGCGTTGTGGTAACTGGGTGGTCTGTATCTGGATAATTACTCGGCAAAGTCCTACTTGGATATTGCGCTGAGGGTTATTTCATTTCATAGTTAGTGAGTCCACTATACAGGTTACACATTCACCCCCTGAGTGGGATCATTTACTTCCCATGGCATAACAGACAGAAGGCATCGACGGCTTATAGTATCTCTTCCGAAAGGCACCAGCAACGCGGGGTGAACGAAATTGCCCAGGTTTCGAAACGGCGGTCGGTACCAGGATTCGAACCCCGGTTCCTTCAATTGGTCTGACACTCTAAGATGGCTCCTCAATAGTGACTACCACTGTCTTAGAGAGAAGTCTCCTGACCCTTTTTGTTGTTATTTACCATACATCACACTATGTGTATCATAAGGTTATATATTTGTGTTATTTTTATTTGTTTGACGTGGATGTATTGTATGTATTATTTGAAATGTTTGGGTCAAATAAAACAAATTCTTCTTCTAATTGCTCAAACACCGGTAATTATAAAAACAGCCGATTAACGGGTCCTGGTCGAGCAATCGACATTGGTGAATCACGACTGATGCGTGTACATTAGTGAATGAATAGTGATGTCAAGTACTGCGACCACTTACGTTTGAATAGTGCTGGGCCAATCCTCCTCTTTCTGTTGTCTTCTCCTCTCCGCTTGTAACGGGGACAACGACGCTACCCCCGCAGTACACGGGAGAAGGGGCGACCTGGAAGCCCCCGTAGAGGGACGGGGGGACGGTCTGCTCCCGCGAGTAGAAGGCCGGAGGAGGCACGGCAGGCGAGTACATCTGAGTCGAGGACGGAGTCCCACCCCCGGCCGATAACAATCCGTAGTGTCGATGGTGCCACGAACTCGCTAAGTTCTGCATCGCGACGATCCGACTACTATATGATGACAATAAATTCGCAACAAAACAAGGTACTATCAATCAATCGGTTGAGTACACGACAGAACAGTCATAGCTGCAAGTGTAGAATAAACGTCGGACAAGCTCAGTGAAGTTCCAACAACTGGACGGGATGATCCTAGTGTCGCAGGGTCGCACCAGACATGACTTCCTCTCCGTCACAGCAGCCAGTCACTGCCGCTAATTGCAATCCGCGGGTGACGGTCGCCAAAATTGCTCGCCGAAACACACCAAGCACCTGCTCGGCTGGGGACAAGCTGGGCCTCTGGGTCACCAGCCAATTGGATTGTACCATTTATTTCTCGTGTATGGTAGGTTGCCAAGAAATGCGAACAATACATGCCATATATGGAACATTTGTATTGACGTAATAACTTATATATGTCGGAAACAGTCTGACGATATCTATGTGGCTTATTCAAACGTTGAAAATATATGTTTCTGTAAATTGGATTATATATAACAATGACACTCCTATGATAGTTAATGGTAGTGTCCAGTCAACTGAATGCTACGGCAAACAATGCATTCTTTCCGCATCGCTGATAATTTGTTATAGGGGAAAGTTTCGGCAATATATAAATGCTCTACTGTACGGACCCTGCATGAAATGATCGGTTGCAATGCAGTTTTGGCATTCATAATTACCAACTTCGCACGTGTTTTCTTAGGTTTGCAACAACTCTACACCCGTGTATTGGATAAATGGGATAAATTAACCACTTGCGGTAAATTAACGTTTTGCCTGTATTTATTTTCTGTCAATAGTAAGGAGTTTATTTTCGGCCAATCGCAAGGGTACAAACGGAGATTATACATCATAATATGATTACGTATTGAAGTGAGTATTTAGCACATTTTTGTGGCGTATTTGTGGACATTGCGCCTTATCACCATTGGTTCGAAGTTATAATACCAATTCTTCAGGGGTTTTTTAAGATTATCTTTTTAGAGAACGTTTTGCAACAAGAAAGAGAACAGAAAGTCAGTAGCGCGATTTCAGTTGGGTGGGTGATGTCTTTCAGAGATGACGCTGAAGCCTGGTTCCAAGACTCCAGGGTCGGCACAGATACCACTTCTCGGGACCAACTGTTCCATTTGGCGATGGGTCCGGTACGGCGTAGATGTAGCACGGCCACTTATACTGTTTTTTGTAACATTTAGACCGTTGTATTGTCAACTTTGACTTTTCACGATTACACCTTTTTTGATTATGTACTGTATAAAATGTCTAGTTCTAAGAACGAACCAATGAAAGCCGTGGATTAAAACCATGACTTCTATCAATTTGTTTTTCATCGGTGACTATATGTAACCAGTATACTGCACGAATATTATATTGAGGAGATGTTGTCGCAAGATGTAGTCGGTTTCATGTTGTCAATCCGGATATGGTAGGCCTGCTGCAATGCATCCATTGACTGTCACTATCCTCACATTATTTTCAGAAGGAAAATACTTGTTCTAACATTTCTCGTGTTTAAAATGTTACTTTGGGAATACATAATAGCAATAATAATCAAAGTTAAAACTTATATATCTCCCTAATGCACTTAACAGAAAATGCCCAATGTTGCTAACACACATTAAACCATCGGGTATAATGTTAATCAAACAATATAATATTAATTAAAAACACATAATCGTAGGTGTACGTACGTTGCTTCAATTACAGTTTTAAATCAGCCACGTTTGAAATCTGCTCACCGACTCACCGACTCTCCTATATTGTGTCATTCATTCTTCGAAGTCGCTGATCGTGAGTCCGCAGACAATTGCGAGGGCACCGATGAAGCCATAATGCCCCAAATCCCCCGGTCCGCCATTAACACTGCCCTGACTAATTACCCTTCTGAGACGCAACAAAAGGGAGTGCGACTTAGTTCCCCGGAGCAATTCTTTGTGTCAAACGCCAGTATTTGCTCGCGGCCATTATCTTAAATGTTGAATCAACTCGCCCACCTGTGATGAAATACTTACCGGTGATCGTTTAATGCCGATGCTCAACCGGTGTATTGCGTTTAATTAGACTCCATCTGGTTCGTTCACGTATTCCCATTCGGAATAACGTGCCGCTTTATTGGGAACACGGCGGTGACAATACAGCGAAAAGTAACCGAGTAAATGCTAATTAAGTATGCGTTGTTAATGCCAAATAAATTCACCTCATAAGTCATGGAAAATGCCAGTCTTGGTAAACAAATAAACTTACATAAAACAGCGAGTTGTCATGTAGGTGTGATATTGGAAGCATACGCTTCTATACTTACGTTGAAATGAAAAAGAATCAAGTGGAAAAGAACATGTTAACGACTTCTACTCAATTGTGTATTCTTTGCATTATCTCGTTGTAAGAAGATATACTGCTGCTAGGCAGTGTTATGTTGTCGACGAACCGCTGATGCCCTTGTCTTAAACTGTCGGCTCTCGATATGTTTCTAGTCTTGTCTTATAATAACATTCAGGTCCGACTTGTCTGGTGGTTGGACGTTTTCACACTTCCAACTGCACCCACTTCTCGGTCAAACTGCACCCCATTTGACGCCCCACTGCACCCCCTTGATGCTTACGAAAACCATCCAACTGCACCCATTGACGCTCACCAAATACTTCCTCTGTACACCGCTTGACAGAAAAAGCACCTCCAACTGCAATATCTTTCAGTGCTCACCTCCACCGACCACATGCAATACACGCTTGACAGAAAAAGCACCTCCAACTGCAATATCTTTCAGTGCTCACCTCCACCGACCACATGCAATACATTATTAATTAAAATTACTAATATTTTATGTTGCCTCAAATGTTTTTGTTCAGCGGTGGAAGTGCGATAGCAACCCCCCTCAGCCAACGGGCTTGACATTATTTATTTGTTATGGCGATGGGAACGTTTAGACTGGGAATGTTTATACTCTACAGTTGATTTATAAATCGCTGATCGGTTGGTATAGCTTCAAATGTCGTCTAAAGACACATTTCTTTTGTGTTTCATATTAGTGTCATTCTAGATGAACACTGCCCTCTACTAATTTTAATTATTTATCGTATTCGTATAATGATTATTCATTATTCCTCACGTAAACTATTTTACATCAATTGTTTTACTAAATTACATATTATTATTAATCATACACACACACACACACATATATATATATATATTTATTTATTTATTAGTATTATTTTTATATAGTTATTGTGCGAGATTGATTATTATTAATATTATTTAATTTTGATGAATAACTGCTATTCATTTACTTCTTTATTTAGATATTCAATATGTATGTATTTATTTATTTTATTCTTTACCACTAATATTTATTTTAAATTAATATAGATATGCATATTTATTGCAATTCTACCACTTTTATGTATTTTAATATGTTGTGAAGCGCCACGAACAATAATGGATGTGGCGCTATACCAAATAAAATATATTATTATTATTATTATATGTTGTAGATATAATGATATTTTATCATGAGATATAAAACACGCCACTTAATTTTTTTTAAACTACGAAGAAATAAATCCATCAAAGTTCGACCGGATCTAAGGTTTCAAATATGTGCACTGATGTTTGTGAACTACAAAAAGTCCACATGTTTTAGAAAGATTTCCTTCGCTATTATCACTGCGTTAGTTTCGTCAGCCCCGGAAGCTCAGCGGGGAACCGTTATCCTTGTTTTGATCCATTCAACACCCGAACAAGATAAACCTGCAAAAGAACCGGAAACGCGGGAAATAATGGCGGCGATCTTTCGCCGCCACTCTGTCCTCGGCGGTGTCATTTGAAACAATAGCCGACACAACCTTGATTTCTAGACGAGCCGAATGAAAACCGATCAGCATTGCTCACTGGCTTTTAGGTGCAATCGTGCAGCACGACAACGGAGTACGATGTACGAACAGATAAGGAAGCTGCTCACGTCGGCAATCATCAAATTAGCTCGGAACCAGCTGTATGTAGGATCTCGTTGCATTTTGAGTGGGTGATTGATCAGAATGAAGTCAATGGAAGCCTAATTGTGATGCGATATCTGCAGCAATTATTGTTTCCTATATAACAGTGCTACTATCATAGACATGTTATGTCTATACTATATTAGGGTTTTTAGTAACTTACTATAATGATAACCTTGTAATAAAATTACGTACAATTTGTGTGTTGGTTTCCAATGTGTAAAACATATATCCGTCTTTACAAATAAATATAACTTCATTTATGAATTTCTTTGCTGTTTTTGGTGAACTTTTATTCTAATTTATCCGAGTACTCTTCGCCTTAATTCAGCAATGCAAGGCGTGTTGTTCTGTTCGGGTATCATTATATTTTAATAATCATGTTTACTTTATGTACTCTTTATTCTGTTTGTGTAAATATTATAATAATAAAAACATCATTAATACATATGTTCTTCATTCACCCCTTTTAGTGCATCAATGCATCTTCTTATGCAATATATATATATATACATACATATATATGTGTGTGTGTTTGTGTTTGTGCGTGTGCGTGCGTGCGTGCGTGCGTGCGTGCGTGTGTGTGTGTGTGTGTGTGTGTGTGTGTGTGTGTGTGTATACTTATCGACTAATAGCAGCAACAATAACACCAAGTGATCAGGTCAAGTGGAATTTCATGAGTTGTTGAAAATTGTTGTCGGACAAGACAATTACAAAAACTTTTTGAAAGTGGTGATAACTCCAAAGATAATTACTTAATTGAAAAAAAAATTGATTAACCGAAATACGACTGGTATAATCTTACGTAGGTTGTTTATTACAGTCAGTTAAAGCTATATTGTTAACCTGTATTGTAAATCAGTCTTTACAATTCTGCTTGATAGTACTTTATATTCGACTGCAGTTTTTGTTAAGCCAAATGAGCATACCCTACATGGACCCTCACTATTAAGATCCCCTTGGGGGATGTGACCTTAATGGCGAAGTGACCGAAACAGCGGGTTTCATTTCCTATACTTTTCTGTTATGACAATAATTTTGGACTGTCCTGGGGTGGCCTTAATTGTGAGGTGGCTGTATTGAATCACTGGCTGTATTACCGAGGGCTACCCCAAAGTGAGTATCGATTGTACGACCAACTGTTCGTGCTGCACAGGCCATGTCGGCGCTTAAATACGCATCCTATTGAGAAGCACAGCAGGGCGCGTATCCTGAGATTGTATCTAGATAGTATCTAGATATGCTTCAAAACCGTCAGCTGTCTTTGAAAGAAACACCCTCAGATAAACGACAGTGTCGGTTTTAGTTGGTTAGATTCAATCAGTGAATCTCTTTCGTATTTCAAGTCGTTCTTCATATAGAGCGACGGCTTCATTTTGCACGGAAAACCGAGAGTTGACTACGCCATACAACTCAGATTTCAAGCAAACGCGGTTTGTTGTGTTGTTCTAACAAGCCTTAGATGTCAATTAAATGTGTATCCGCAATTATATTCGTTTATTAGATATTGACAGGTTGATCAAATGGTCTGAAAAATGGCAGATGTTCAATTTTGGGAAATGTAAATGCGTCCACACAGAACATTGGAACGAATGTGTAGAATATACAATGGGGGGGGGGGGGGGTACAGTGCTAGATACTACTGTAAAATATAAGAATTTAGGGTTAACAATTAGTGCTCATATGAAGGTTTCAGAGCAGTGCGGAAATGTAGCTTCAAAGGGAAATCAAATCCTTGGATTAATTAGGTGAAATATAGCGTATAAGGAAAAATAACTAATAATACCGCTGTACAAAACAATAGTGAGGCCTCATTTAGAATATTGTAAACAAGCGTGGAGTCCATATCGCAAGAAGGACATAGATATGGTAGAAAGAGTACAGAGGAGAGCGACTAAAATGACACCAAAACTTAGGGATCTTAGTTATGAAAAACGCCTAAAAGAATGTGGTTTGACAACACTAGAGACCAGGAGATTGGGAGCAGATCAGATAGAAGTTTTTTTTAATATTGAATGATTATGACAATTTTGATAGAAATATGTTTTACTCAGTTAAGAAAGATATAAGGACTATGGGGATGTGAAGTTATATTAGTAAAGAAGCAGCGAGGATTATATATAACAAAATTCTCATTTTCACAAAGGACTGTACATGATTGGAACAGGTTATTTGCTGATTGTGTTGGTGCTGCTAGCGGCGTGAATATGTTTTAAAATAAAATTGGGTTGGACTCTCGATAAGCCAAATGGCTTCCTTGTTCACCTGCCATCTAGAGTTAATCTCTGGGTGGCAATCTTGCTAAATCTTGTTAAATCTTGTTACAAGCCTCATTTAAAATTCATTTTGTGAAAAAGCACACGTACTACTACTATACACTATACACTACAAATTATTAACTAATTTAATGTTTGCCAAAATATAATTCAATTGGATTATTCACCTGAATGCGGGATACAATTGTGTATTTTCTGTGCTGATATTGTCGATGTTTCTTGCTCTCTTGAAAACCACGTGGCTGACAAGTTTAGTAGTTTGAAAGCTAATTGTCGACACGGCGACCGACTTTAATAAATTACCATGCAGATGTAACAAACTAAGTTGATTCTTTCGAACAATCAAACAAAGGATGACACTTTTACGTTAAACTGAGTGCGAGTATTACTTGAACTATTAGCATATTGTATTGTTACTTGAGCTATTAACACATTACATATTAAGTTTGGACACCAAAGAACTAGATCAGTGATGAGTACAACTAATCGAGAAAACAGCTTTAAACCAAAAACAAACAGCTTTTTAAATGGTTACGCAACATGCTGTCCTTTTAAAGCCACTTGTACGATTTACAAGTGAATGCACAGGAAAATAACACATTTCCGCACACCGTGAGTTAATCCGGTTGTCAGTGTTTCAATGAAACTGGACGGAAAATAACAACACAATTCGGCAAATGGATGCTAAACATGTACGTAAACATCGAAACGAAACTGCACTCCCATTGAAGCTCACCAAAGCCCTCCAATTGCACCAACTGTAATCTCTTTCGCGAAATATTGTAACTAAACATATATCCAGCCCCCAACCAAAATATTGAGGGCTCAGCCGCCAAAGCCCTCCCCCTTCCTCCTCCCGGTTCCGATGACGTCGATATATATATATATATATATATATTAATGTAGTGGTCGCTACATTATCCTATCCCACTCCGAACACGTTGACGGTAGTTATTGTTCATAGTTTAATATCAGAATACATATTGGATTATCAATATCTTGTTCTCGCACTGAAACAAATATAAAGCGGCTACCTGCAAGACGGATCAAAGTCGTACTTCCGAAGGCTTTAATGTCATTTACGTATTCAGCCGATGCTAATGCTGGCGTTTAATCAGTTTTCATTTGACAAAAGAGTCAAAGTGCGTTAAAGTGGTCACAAAGAGACACAGCACCAACGACCAGTATTGTGGTGAATTTAGGATCTTGTACAAAAGACGAGGGGGTCATTGATTTCCCATGCTATATGATATAGTGGTGCAGATACTAACGAGTAATAATGAAACAGGTTACACATAGGATCCTTGAAGGAACGAGTTGTCAAGTGGATCCAACTCCCCAAATACGCCACAGATTATTTGACTTTTTTAGTATTGTTTTTGTAATTGTTTCTGTCCAGGAACAACACGGTAAAGCGGTAATGCCTCAACCGACGCCGTGTCCAGGCCAACGCTTGTGCAAACACGACAGTCGCCGGTATTATCTAGCTACTGCTGACGCAGAGCTCTGGATGCAAAGCGACTTACAACTATACTCGACAACACGACGTAATCGCTGTAATTGTTGAATCACGTACGATATGTATCGATATAAATCGCTGCCAGATTGAATCAACCCGCAAAAAGGTTAGCCCCTTGTGTCAACAGTTGTTTTTAACCAGTGACCGAGTTACGAAACGGACGACAGCTACGGGGTTGTAAACACGAATGTAGGAAGCAACGCCACAGAAAAAGGACACGAAAAAGTCACATGAAAAAAGTCACAGAAAATAAAGTCACAACTTTAAATTTAGAGTTCTTTGTATTTACAATACGAGTGGAAATATTAAATAATAATATTTGATTTAATAATAAAAATTAACTTAAATATAACAACAAATTCAGTGCATAAGTTTGATAAAAAGTCACTGATTAATAATACTATATCAGAGTTTCTTCGGAAAATTCGTTATAATCATGCATCTTACATTGTTGTTGTTCAATTAACATTAAGAATATGCAAGATAGGGGCATTTTGTTAAGAATATTCACCTTAATCATCAAGCTTTATTTTTTGAATTATCGGTGAATAATTATTACAAAACTTTATACAAAGTGTTTGAATAAAATTACGTCGCCACTTTTTATTTCCTGTGACTTACGTTCCTATAGCAAAAGCTGTGACTTTATTTCCGTTCCGTTTTTCCTGTGGCTTTATTTCCTTCCACCGAAAACACTACCCCTCGAAAAGACTATACGGTTATGTGTTCAGCGTACATTCCGTAGTGTTTTGAAAGTACGTTCAAAACACTACCACAGTGTTTTAGCGGGGTACTGTTTTAAGTATCCAAAAACATCAAATTGCATCCAAAAGTGCACCCCTTCCGTCAGTATTTGGGAGTTAATCTTATCTCCAGCCCCAGTTACCAAAACGAATCACGGACAGTTGCTCACCGGACAATTGCTCACCAAAGAAATAGGAAAGGGGACATTTGCTCATCCTTAAGAAAATTTAACACCTTTATAAAGCCAATGAGCTAATTGCAATCGAGTCTTAGCTCGAGCTAATTCTCACTATATAAACACAGACTAGGTATATCTACAGCTATTCGGCCAAGAGGGTTATTTAAGTGAAGCCTTGCATTGACTAGGCAGTGGAGATATAACAACCACTGTCTAACTGACCTTCTTGTGTATTGCCTGTCGTTGGCATTGTTTATAAGTTATATACGAGCATTGTGTTTGCGATTGCCGATCTTATAAAGCAAACTACAAATCTACATTCAGATTTCAGATAATATCAATGCATACACATGTTTGATTTAATTAATGCTTGTAGATGTTGCAATTAGAACACATTATAAATAAAAACACGGCGCTTGCATTTTTGTCACGAAACTGACAGACTGAGGCTGAGCAACTGTCCGCTTCTTCATAAGGGTGAGCAACTGTCCGCATGTTTATTTCCCTGGTGAGCCACTGTCCGAGCACCCACCAAAACATGCACACCCCTTCTTCCCTAAATGTTGGGGGCTACTGTTACATTTGTCATTCTTAAACAAGACATGACTTTGCAACTAATTTATGTATATACCATGTATACACAATAAATACAAATTACACATATATGTATGCATATATAGTTGATCACGTGATAATCATAATTATGTTACATCAGTAGGGTGGCTCCCATGATAGCGGCATATAATGGTCTTAATGGGAGCCTCCCTGATCTTACAATGAATATTATATAGTAGTTTATGTGTTTATGATGGTCAAAAAATATGTCTGTCTGTCTGTCTGTCTGTCTGTCTGTCTGTCTGTCTGTCTGTCTATCTGTCTGTCTGTCTGTCTGCCTGCCTGCGTGCCTGCCTGTCTGTCTGTCTGTCTGTCTGCCTGCCTGCGTGCCTGCCTGTCTGTCTGTCTGTCTGTCTGTCTGTCTGTCTGTCTGTCTGTCTGTCTGTCTGTTTATTTGTACACTAATTCTTAATACGTATTGGAATGTATACCAATGTGTACACGAGTACATATTATGTCCTTGTCCTTGTATCGTGTATGCATATTGATACATTGAGTTATTATTAATTATAAAACAAGTCATATGCTATTCTGATTTGTGTCATGTAAATGTTATTGTTGTTTATATTTATGGGGTGGCTCCTGTGCTAGCGATATTATATATCTTAGTGGGAGTCTCCCGACCATATCTATTACTTACGTTATTCGTTGTATATGTATCGTATTTATAGGTCAAATAAATTTATTCTGAGTTCTGAGTTCTGAGTTCTGTCTGCCTGCCCGCCCGCCCGCCCGCCCGCCCGCCCGCCCGCCCGCCCGCCCGCCCGCCCGCCCGCCCGCCCGCCCGCCCGCCCGCCCGCCCGCCCGCCCGCCCGCCCGCCCGTGCCGTCGTGCATAAAGAGAAATGACCAGACATAGAGGAGAATGGAGACTGAAGAGACAGAGGGTGAGAAAAATGAGGAAGGCGAGAGAGGAACGGAGAGGTGGGGGGGGGGGGGGGTGGAAGAGGGGAGGGGTTGGAGACAGGGTGTAGATGGTGGGAGAGCGAGATATAGAGGGTTGGGGGTATTTTTAGAATGTTTAGTGAGAGTAAGTTTACACACTACAAATACATATGTAGTCATACGATTCGGGCATATCAATGTGAAAAATGACTCATATTACCAAACCTTCCCCTGCTATACAGAACAACCAAACACAACACATTGTAGCACCCGGTAATCCGACCTGTCACACACACGAAGACCCTGGTCGAACAAGATGGTATCGCCCAAACAAACAACCTACGCATTTGCTCGTTAACACACATCGCATGGTATGGTAAAGAAAAATCCATTCATATATTTTTGTATAAAGCACACACAAGGTTTGGAAAGTCTCTGCTTAGGATAATTGTTGCGGTAAACAATGTTTCAAGAATAACTTGCCTGCCTGAAAGCCGTCATTTTAATCGAAAGCCTTTATAAAACGTCACAAGTTACATTATAATGAAGAGAAGAAAGTAACTGGGAAAAAAACGGACACAATATTTTGATAAAAAGTAACATGATAAACAATAAAAAAAAATTACTTAGTTAATTATTACTATTATAAAATATTTTTGTTTTAAATATTATGTTTTTGAGATGTATATTATATATAATACTAGCTGAGATACCCGGCGCTGCCCGGGGAAAAGGCAGCCATATGCACCAGACACCCCAAACCCATCCCAAATGTTTCCAGCCTACCCGCATTAATAATTAATGGTAACTGGTCACTGGCCTAGTTGTTAAGATAAATTATAGTCAGAGGGCTTAATCATAAAAAATTTCAGATCGTTTTACAAGCACCATTTTGGACACGCACTAGAGATGGCCGTGACATCTCATTTTTTCGCGGGAGTCAAGCTGGGATCCTGCTGTGGCGGCCATATTTCACAAATCCAAGATGGCTTCCATCCAGAGTAAGTCTGTGCAATAAATTGAAAACAAAAAGTAGTAGAACCATAAATGATACTACTTGTTAGGGGTTTTCGAGTATGGACAATCCATATAAATATTTTGAGACAAAACGTACTATATCAGATATTCACCGTTCTGGTGTTATTTTCATTTAAAAATGTTTTACGTGGACAATAGATGAACCTGGAATGAGCTCTGGATACAGGTCTCTTCAATCAAGGTCAAGGTTAAATTTGCCCATGAATGCGTAAAACCCCATGTATTTGTTGATGATTTAATTGATCTTACAGCGTGAGCAAAGGTTTATATATTTATTATAGTGTTGGGGAATGGCGAGGTCATTATAATCAAGGTCAAGAATTATGATCATTTATTATAGAAACTTTTCATTATACCCAACTGGGAATGTAACCCATTCTAAAAAGCATGAACGATACCATTATTCTATAAATAGCAATTACATGTCAGTTGGATACACAAAATTCAAATTCGATGAATGTACCTAACAAGTACAGCGCTATTTTACTTATTCACTCTACTGGTATAATCAGCCAATTTCATCCATCATCCGACTATCTATCTACCCATTACTAGTAGTTAAATTGTTCACATTGTTACGTTCCTTGAACTACTGCGTTCACTAGAGCAGAGCAAAGAAGGCAGCCAGGGTGAGCCTGGTCAACCCTCACCTTACGCCACGAATACCTTACACTTGGCCAAGCGGGCTGGTAGCGTAAGAGCTCAATGAACACGTCACGAAACGACACGATACGTTTGTACGCGGCGTAAGCCTCATGGTAGAAGCTCAGACTTTAATCCGAGATCGGTCAGATCGCAATCGTACAACTGCATGTGGCCAGGCCCTGTATGCTATGAGCATGTCTAAATTATGGTACATTAATACATGCATAATTATAACAAAGGAAATTATCTGTTCAGTGATACAGTCTGTATCTGACGTACTGAATACAAAACACACATAGGACAGTGTTATAGTAGAACATAACGTGATGACTTATAAACAGAATATTGTTAATGTCAAACTGAAATGTTCAATGCTTAATGTTCATGTGACCACGACGCCGCGTGGCGATCGATCACTAAGCATTACACACATCGTTGTCATCATTGTTTAGGTAGCCACCCTCAGACTTGCACAGTGCTGTGCAACGAAGACTTGCATTTGCAATTCCCCTTGCACGCTTTCGTGCAGCCGCAGTTTAGAAGCACAAGCTTTACTTGCGTCGGCGAGAGTGGTCCAGAAAGGGAGCCATTGCTTGCTGCGCTCATCCTGTTCCCATCACCATTGATCAAAGACAGGGATTGCCTGGTGGCAAGCAGTTGACTGCTTCCAGATGAAACTGGCTTGGAGCAAGGACCTCTTGATATGCTCCGAGAGACCGTCC
>OZ023208.1:26596058-26698558 GCA_963995525.1 Escarpia spicata
GCCGCAGTTTTTAGGGGGAAGGGCACCAAGCTTTACTTGCGTCGGCGAGAGTGGTCCAGAAAGGGAGCCATTGCTTGCTGCGCTCATCCTGTTCCCATCACCATTGATCAAAGACAGGGATTGCCTGGTGGCAAGCAGTTGACTGCTTCCAGATGAAACTGGCTTGGAGCAAGGACCTCTTGATATGCTCCGAGAGACCGTCCTGGGTCGGTGGCATATTGTCGAGTGAACGACTGCCATTGGAAAAGAGATGATGTCTAGCATTGTTGACTATTGCAGAACCACACGTCCTACTGTACATCAGCACAACGAATCGCGCGATTCGTTGCATGTGAACAGATTCCAGAGTGAAGGACACAGATTCACACACGGCACATCAATAGCTCAAGTTCGATCACTAGCGACGCCAATATTTGAACATGTGAACATCAGCGGATGGCTTTTTGCTCCACATCTCGAACGAGAGAGAGAGAGAGAGAGAGAGAGAGAGAGAGAGAGAGAGAGAGAGAGAGAGAGAGAGAGAGGAGAGAGAGAGAGAGAGAGAGAGAGAGAGAGGAGAGAGAGAGAGAGAGAGAGAGAGAGAGAGAGAGAGAGAGAGAGAGAGAGAGAGAGAGAGAGAGAGAGAGAGAGAGAGAGAGAGAGAGAGAGAGAGAGAGAGAGAGAGAGAGAGAGAGAGAGAGAGAGAGAGAGAGAGAGAGAGAGAGAGAGAGAGAGAGAGAGAGAGAGAGAGAGAGAGAGAGAGAGAGAGAGAGAGAGAGAGAGAGGAGAGAGAGAGAGAGAGAGAGAGAGAGAGAGAGAGAGAGAGAGAGAGAGAGAGAGAGAGAGAGAGAGAGAGAGAGAGAGAGAGAGAGAGAAGAGAGAGAGAGAGAGAGAGAGAGAGACGAGTGAAAACTTTATAGCGCATGCGCTTGATGTGATGGTCATTGAGAGCAGACTGAGGGCGACCATAGGAGAGGACGTTCGCCTAATTGAGAGCAGTGTCCCAGCCAGACCTCGTAGCATCTTGCCCATCATCAGCTGGCAATTATCCTCGATATGTAAGGCTCCCAGCTGCATGATGAACTTATCGACGCCCAGGATGTCGGGAAATTGCCACTGCAATTGTTTGCATATGGCGTAGAGAGGCTGATCCGCGCCAAGGACAGGGGTCTGACCGGGGTTGATGAACTCGGTGTTTTCCTTCGCTATATCCATCGTATGCTTCATCATAGACGGAGAGCCGGCCTTTCAGGAAATAAGAGGAGGATACCGATTTCTGCCCAAGGCTTGATCGACGCATCATTCACGATCTGCGAGTTGATACCCACCCATGTGACCACATCATCCTTCTCCAGCTGGCCCTTTTCCAACACTCCCGGAACATGCGATACCCATGCGTCATATTTTACTTTAGCACCGGAGACTAGACTATGTGTTGGCCGAACCTTTTGGTCATATGAGACAGAGTGATGGGAATTCTGTGAGGCGCTTGAGTCTGGTGTCTCCTTGTAGTTTGATACCATGGTAAAGCGAAAATGGAGTTTCACGCTCCTTACTCTGACGGATTACGGTGTTGTCTGACGAAGATGCGTACTTGATTGTGTTGTATATCAGCAGTTGGGAAAGAGTGCACGCGATCTTTACCCTAATACCCAGTGCCGCATCGCATCGAACCCGACTAGAGTTATCGATATTGCGAATAGCACCCTGAAGAACAACATTGAAGAAACTCATTTCTGTTTCTTCTACTGGCGAACTGAGACAATGGGGCAAGAAGGAACCATTGAATGGCTCTTGTTTTTTGAAGATTCGCTTTCTGACCGCCATAGTGCCCCAGATCAATAAGAGAGCTTCATTTTGGTCGATCTGCGAGGAATTATAGATGTGTGCTAGCACGACGCCCGCCCTATTCCTGCGTCTTTACAAAACGTCATTGTCTTTGTAGACAATTTCATGGGAGTGCTTCTTGGCCGTTTTGTTTCTTATTTCAATCATTTTCAGCTGCCAACATTATCCCACCTCAACATTATCTGCATCAGCCATTTTTGTGACCTTATGTAGCAACGTGATTGGCCAGATTAGGACTTAAGTACATTTTCATTTGGTACCCGGGAGGTACGAACATTTTACTCGTTATAATGACATAGATGAGAAAAATAACTATAACAGAACTTAGAGACATCTGCCATGACCAATGAATATATGACTGGACGCAGGATAAGCTTACTGCAAGTTCGTATGCCTAAGTCTAAAGACGACAGTGACTAGGGTACATTTTCCACTAGGAGCATCAATTGTCAAAACATATATTACATTTATTTATTACATACTATTTTTGGATAACATTCTTGCGACATAACGCTGTATACAGTGATCCTATGCTCACAATTTTTTTATTTGAGCCAAAAAAGTCTTGAATGTGATTTTATCATGTGACCTCGACCTGGATTCGGCCGAATAACAGCAGATATGGGTTCCCCATACACGAAACCCCCCCAAAAGTGGTCTAATTTATGGTTCTACTACTTTTGGTTCTCAAGTTATTACACAGCCTATCTCTGGACGGCGGCCATATTGTCTAATATGGCCGCCACAGCGGGAGCTCAGCTTGGCTCCCGCGAAAAAATTTAATGTCATGGCCATATCTAATCCAAAAATGGTGCTTATAGAAAGATGTGAACAATTGAGGCGTTTTTTAGGCTAAGTCAGCTGACTATTACTACGCCGGCTAATTCCGAGTAGAGGAACTGACTGGCTCCCTTTGAGATTAGAGTGTTTTCAAAATTAATTTCAAAACACTCTACAGTATTTTAAAATTGGGTAGTATTTTGAAATTCCTACACAGGGCCGTGAAGCCCCGGACGCCAGCTTGACGGGCGAGTGTGCAACTTAATCACACTCAAGTGCTTCTGTTTCGCCAGTCCGCAATTACACCCGAGCAGATTGTCGAGACGATAGCATCGCTAATTCGTCGACAATTCGCTGTTTTTTGGTGTGTCGGTGCCATCCGTGCCCGGGGCCAACATCGGGTCTGCGCCGGTCAAGAGATAACGAACACTCGCTACAAAATGGGCTGCTTAATTTCACCCGGAAGCCGGGAGCCGGTGACAGGCCCGCAGCTATAGGGTCGCGGCGGACGCGTGGCTCGTGCGCAGTGTGTACGGCTGCTCGCGACACCAGGGTTACCCACAGTCAACCGGAGGGTCAGACGGACAGACGACACACACACACACACACACACACACACACACACACACACACACACACACACACACACACACACACACACACACACACACACACACACACACACACACACACACACACACACACACAGATATATATATATATATATATAACATATATTTATATATATATGTGTGTACATATACATACATACATGCATATACACACACCACAAAACACACACACACACACACACACACACACACACACACACACACACACACACACACACACACACACACACACACACACACACACACACACACACACACACACACACACACACACACACAAAGGCGCCGGAACCGGGGGGGTTGGGCGCTCAGCCCTCCAATATTTTTTATGGGGCTGGATATCGGATTAGCCCCCAATATTTAGGGAAGGCGTACGTTTTTAGGTGCAGTGTTTTTGGCGAGCCAGAAGGCGGTTTTGTCGAGCCTCAATGGGGGTGCAAATCAAGGTTTTTGGAGAGCCTGAATGTGGGTTTTTGGCAAGCCTCAAGAGGGGTGTAATTGGAAGTCTCTGCTGAGCTTCAAAAATTGTGAACGGAATCGCGATAAATATTCAACAGCACCCCTTCCACGTCTTCTAACGTCATGATCCGACAGCGGAGAGTGGTGCTGAAGCTGCGACTCAGCCAACCCAATATTGATTTCGTACCGGCGCCTATGATATATATGTATGTTTAACTCTGGATTGTTATTGATTGATAAAAATGATAACATTCGGGTTAATAAACGTACGTGAACTCCGACGACGAGCAGAAAAGTGCAGGGAGCTGAGCAAGAATGACATTTTTAAAGATGTGAACTTACGTACTGAGAGAGAATGAAAACAGATATTTAAGAAATTGAAATGTTGTTAATATAATACTATAAAGCAAAATGCGTGGTACTACTAGCAAAATATATAATGTGCGGCAGTACCAGCAAAACACATTATACTTTCTTTCTGCAAAACGTGTTTCTCATTTAAATAGGCAAATTTGTTCCTAGCAAAATCTGCTTTTGACAGTTGTCCACTGTTGCCTCTTATTTTCTTACCGATTTCTTATCCGGACTTTAGGCGCCAGATTAAATGTCATGATGTGAAAAAGGGGTCATAGTTATTTTGAAGGTTCTTCTTCTTTTCTCTTTACCATAACAAGTGGTCGTTGGGGCACCACTGACGACTTCCTGGCAGCTCCTGTTATCTCGTTCGATTCCCTGCCGTCCTCTGGGAGTTGCCGAAGGTCAAGCAAGCCCACTCTTTGTTGTTATCTCCCCTCCAATTCCCCTGCCTGCCTCCCTTTCTTCCTCCCTGTACAGTGCCTTGCAGGGTATTTATGCAATGCTGCTTGATCTTGTAACATGACCATATCACTTCAGCATCCGTTTCTTGGTTATCGTCAGAAGATCTTCAAAGGGTCGTTTTCTTCGTTGGTGATAAGGTCTTTGTATGGGAAGCTCACGATTTTGCAGTAACATTTCATCTCCATGGCCTGGATTCTTCTTTGCAGGTCTGCTGTAATGGTCCACAAGCGTAAAAGAAGATTGACGTTGCAACTGACACAAAGGAGTGCACCAGTCTGATGTTGGAGCCGAGGGAGATGTTGTCGTTGAACGGACGTTCTAAATGGATTTTAGTCTTGTCAGCTATCTGTGTAACCCAAGGTTATGATTAGGTTAAAGGCACTTTTGATAATATTTACATCAGATGTTTACATGCATAATTGTATACTAGGAATGGTCGCACGAGACCAGCTCCTCTGCGAAAATACTCGCGAGTGTGCAACAGTGGCGCCACACGGTGGGCCTGAGTCCAGTCAAAGTAGTCTTTGAGGCAGGTGGAGAAGACAGTGGCGCCGTCTGGTTGACGCCTCCCACAGTTTATAATATACGTTTATATATAATAATTATGTATATCCTGCAACACGATGTTTTATTGAAAACAATTAGTGGGTCATCTATTTGGGAAATAGTAAACGAAACTTCAAACAGTAACACAATACAGGTATTCTATAAGCTTTATTGAAAAGGCTTCATCACACTGTTTACAGTCACACATCCCAGCATTCTGGCTGGGAATTCCAACAAGGCAATGTTTATTTTTGACCGACGACTGGGCAAACATATGTAATGCCATGTCCAAGAGAATGCATTCACTTGCATAACAATAACACACATTATTGTTCCTGTCGCCGAGCTGCAGTAATTCCTACAATATTTTGTCTTAATAAAACATTTGCTGACAAAAACACCACATGAAGAACTGGTTGTTTCAAACAAACAGAAGGATCTAGAGCATTTGACAAATTCATATGCTACCAGTCAACAAATCCATTTGCAGGTCAGCAGTGGTCATATGACTGAACAACAGTTGTCACACATGACTGATTAACAACGTGAAGCTACAATCACGGTACAGTACACAGGTGTATCTGGAAAATTTGGAATCACCCATTTCAATAGGTTCATACTCCAAAATGGCTGCAGCATATGTGATTCTCAATATGCTGCCATAGCAACCATCAACTTACATTTATATACATTATGCCATAAATATTATTAATCACTAAATGATACATGCATATAACATTTAAATTTCAAATAATAGACTCAAATATTTTATAGCATTATTTTTCATAAAAGTAATGTCGGTTTTGCTCAAATGTGCTTGGAAATGTATGACTGTTAAAAGCAGGAATAACATAAAGGGGCTTGCATTTATGATATGTACTGCTCATTAATGTCAAACAAACACAAATTAGAGAACCAAGAATAGACACTTGTGACCTTAATACACACCAACTGATCTGGGCAACGACAGTTTGAAACATCAAGATATCTTGAGTTAACCAACTTTTCCCTACACTGACATTTATATATACACCGTTCTCAAACAACAACATCATTAAACATCATTACTATAAATTTATGGATTAAATAAATAATATATAGTTTATACACCTAATTAATAAACCAGTCATGACAGTATTAATTTCTACAGCATGAGTTCAGAAATACAAATGGTTGGCAGACAGAATAGTTCACTAAAAAACCACCCATTGATCAAATGGAACAATTATGCCCGCACTTATACATTTTTTTTGTATTGCCCTATATTAAAGCACTACAAAAAATAAAACACAGCTGGATGGGACCAGCCCATTCCATAAATCCTCCAATAGTTACTACAGTTTTCCAAAACCCAGGAAGTATATATTTAAACTGGAACGACAAAGAGATATTTTCCCACCAGTGTCTTCAAGTGTGGTATCTGAAGACAGCAATACCGGATGTTTTGTATCAAAATAAAAATCAGACAATTCATAATAATTTCTCATACCAAACCAGAGGCATACCAGCATATAGAAGATCGCAAATGAACCACATCCAAGTCTGCTGTTTCATGAGATTTCCACACAGCACTCTGGCGAAAGATATTGGAGTCATGGAACATTTTTCTAAGCAAGAACATTTGTGATTAACAATGTCCTAGCGAACATTTTCTTAGTAAGAAAAAACTTACTTTTATTCATGCATTGGAAGATTGTGCATCATTGTTTTTTGCATGTCATTACCTGGGGACTGTAGTAGTATTTTTAGAACATATGGAACAAAGCCAGATTACTGAACGCAGTAGCAAAGTCATGTTTTATTGTTATGTAACTAATAATTATCAGTATTAGTGATGTCCAATAATATTGGAAACAAGCATATTCAAAAGTATGTTTTCCTTCCTCTGACTGAAATTGCACCCGTAGAATTGTGATCACCATAACTGTCTTATGGTGATGTCACAGATTGTATATTAAATATATCTACGCTGTATGCTACATTTTTAATGACATCTGAAATGTGTCAAACGTGAAGGTCACCTTTACCAGCTGTGCTTTCTTTTCCCAATCTATTGTCTTTTTATGTTACAAACATCGCATATTCAACATGTACATTGATTCAAATGCAAATGCAAGTGTTGTTGGTCTTGACATTCAAATGCAAATGCAAGTGTTGTTGGTCTTGACATTCAAATG
Source organism: Escarpia spicata (assembly GCA_963995525.1). NCBI lineage: Eukaryota > Metazoa > Annelida > Polychaeta > Sabellida > Siboglinidae > Escarpia > Escarpia spicata. The sequence goes on from OZ023208.1 coordinate 26,603,299, forward strand.
CAAATGTAAGTGTTTTTTATTCAAATGCAAATGTATTTGATCCTGAAAACCAAATGCAAATGCGACATTTTCAAATGCAAATGCATTTGCATTTGAACCCAAGCCTGGTACATACACACAATATTTGTAGTGACCAATAAGTATAATTCACTGTAGCTTACACCTATCGCCTAGTTCCAATAAATACACATCAGAACTGATATAATTATTTAAAAAGAATATGTCATGGTGTCGACATGACCAGCACACTGATGAAAATATTCATCAGTCAGGGAGAATACCTTTGATTCAAATTGTTTTCTTATCATAACCATTAAGTTAACTTATTTCCATATGTCAACTACCATTAAAAATCATCGGTAGCCTTCTTCAGGAACAAAATTATGGGATATCAACAAAGTGAATTATGGGATGTCAGCAAAGAAAGAACTGGTATCCCATAATTCACTTCCTGAAGAAGTTAACTTCGCAGTTGTGATAAGAAAATTTGAATAAAAATGATAACATATTTTCAAATTAACAAGAAACATCAAGTTTCCCCACTTGTTCCATTAAAACAAAAATAACCATTAGTTAAAAAAAAATCCATAGCTTTGTTCAAAATTCATCAACAAACATTAGAAGCAAAACATAATTATTTACAACTCAATTACAAACAACAACAAGTTTCCACTGTTTGTGCAATACATCTGGACGGATAAACCATAAGCATTCTAAAATTAAGCATGGTTCATCTGTTGTAATGTTACACCGTTATTCAGCTTATTTGGTTGCATAAAACAACAAAAACAATTCAACAGTAACAGCTGCCTAGTTTCTATGTAACATGATTTCATTGTACAACAAGCCTGCCTGTCTGTATTTACACCATTTTGTAACCTTCCTTTAAATGCAAAAAAGAATGGCTGAGGTTTGTGCATCTTAACAAAGCAATTCTCAAGTGTTTTATACTTAGGATGGATTGTGAAGAACACATAGCTAGTAATTAATCTGTACTGGTAGTAATAATAATCTGGCAGCAATGCATATATATTGTAATAGTTATATAGTTATAATCGAGCTCATACTTGAAGCAAAACATACAAATACATTGGTTATGAGTAAATATCGACATACACTCTGTAGAGAGAACCAAAATATTGGAACATAAATTGGAATATGCCTGTTATTATTATTATTATTATTACAACACAATAAGATAGCACGTTATATCATGTAGTGTAATCACATTATCTTAAAATTTGTGTTTGAGCAAACCACAATTGGTCTACTATCTGACAGTAATGTCAGATGTACCTTTGAGTTACATTAAATGAAAGGGCAGTTAAAATATATAAAATACCATAAATCCATCCAGTATGCATTAAATGCAGCAGTCATCTTATATGACACCCGAAACAAAATATATGAATTTTAAAGAATACCAGTTTTACAAAAATAAAACAATTTGTTTAAGAATGTCACAGGATTCTAGAGGAATTTGAATTATATGCTAATAATGTGTCCAATGCAGTTCCATTGTGACGAGTTCCTATCTGATTTCATCCTAGAAATATACTGGCTAGTAAGCAGGCACAACGGTTCTGCTGAGGAAATTCAAACAAGATACGTTCAGACAAAATCAGAATCAAACAATAAATCATTCAACCGTGAGACAATGGGCCAGGTTCACAGTTTAGTATTTTCTTGGTGAACATTTCAGAATACTAAATAACAGGCTGTGTTGAAATAGTATAATTTCTGCATTTCATGGTATTGTTTGGCCATGTTTTTAAAAGGAATTTTAGGGAGGGCAAAAAATATATAGGGTATGTCAAGATTTCATTGTCTGATTTTTACGTTTTGCTAATTAAAAAACGTTTTGTTATTAAAATACAGGTATGCTTTTCACCATATTACAGCTAATATTTAAAATATAATTCATTATTTAAAAATATATAAACATCATTACAATTTACTTCCAATTGTGGACCAGATGTGACATTTAAAATATTCTTATACGAGATGCAAATAAATATATTTCGCAAAGCACCATTTATTGAAACGCTTAATGTGCGAGATAATATTCTGTTTGAACAAAAAACACCCATGTTATAAAGACCACATATCAAAGTCCGTGGTTGGCCCTCATGGTTACGGTCTACCAGTTGGGCAAAACTGTTTCAGTGAGTAACAATATAAGAAACTGATATGTCTAACGAGACATAACAAGAATAAATTAAATTTAGGTGCACGGTTATGTAAAAACACCACCTTGCTTTATCAATTAACACAATCCTATGTATTAACTAGGAATGCTTCTGCGGATAATGGTGAAAACCATGCCTTCGACTACAGCATAGATAATTTGATCGGGACATTAATGAAAAACAGGAGAGCATAAAACTCAGACTTGGTCTTATGATTATATCAACTACATTCCATGACGACGCAAGTCAATGCCACGACTCATAGTCTTGCTGTTATAATCTGCAACGAATTACGAGTTTAATAGTGTGCTTTCTAACATATCAGAGATCACAAGTGAAATGCAGTTTTAAGGTTTGAATTTGGTTGATGAAATGTTTTACTATTTTGTTTAATATACATTAATATATATATATATATATTATATATATATATATATTTATACTAGAGTCTGACTTGTGTTGTTATATTGTTTATGCATTGTTTTGTTTTAATAATATTTGAAAAACACCCTTTTAACACAATCTGGACTTGTCAGCCATTTTTTTATCAATCATTTTCTCAATTTCATATACTTTTCATCAAAAAATAAAACTGTAATACCAGAAAATATATTGTGAAGAAATTTGGTACATGTGATGCCCTATATGGCGTCCTCAAAATAATGAGGGATTTCCAAAAAAATTATTATTTTCTTAAATATTAACGTTGTTAGACAGTATTGGTGAAAGGTGTTGGAAAGTAAATTGAAATACAAAGATTTTTTTTTTCTCAAAACCCCCATTATTTTATTTATAAAATAATCATCATGCTCCACTTAAAGTTTGATAGGCATAGCCAAAATATTCATAGACAAGTATGAATTTGAAATTGCCTCTTACTTTTTCAACAACTGTCAATAATTCCATTACCATGGCAACCAAGTTTATATTTGTTCGTGTAATCTCACCACATATACCACAGTTTGATTGTTGCGTTCATGAGATTTCTAAGAAACATATACAGCCATGTGTGACAGGCAAACATAATCTATAGCAAGCATCACAAGTCGACCACCCTCATTTGTGAAAAAACAACCAATACTCTAACCTTAAATAAGACATGTCTCATGATTACTCCAACTACATTCCATGATGGCATCAGTCAATGCCACAACTGGTTGTTAAAAATCACAGAAGTGTTGTGCTTTTTACACATCACTTCAACATCAGAGATCACGAGTGAAGTGTACCATTAAATAAGACATGCAACAAAGTTTTCAAGAGAGCATCTGTGCTCAATGTCACGTATTCACGTGACCCTCATTCCTCCGTAATTCACTGTGTTGAACTGGGCAAAGTTCTGGTGCTGGTCACCAAAATATGCCGTGCCACCGTTCAAACGCTCCTCTACATACGAGTTCTGGAGCAGAAGCGATGTAGTCCTCTCAGGCATTGTGTGTGGCATGTAGCCATTGTTCATTCCACCAACAAATTCTCTGTTGAGATTTGTTTCACTGCGTACATATGGTAGGATCGCTTCTCTCTTCTTCGCCATGTTCTGGTCATACTTGGCCTGTGAGCAGAAGAGATTGAAGCTTCTGAATATATTTTATGTTTAAGGGGTGCGTGATACGGGACTAAATCTCCCATCTCCTACCAGTTTGGGGGCTAACCTCCCATTTAGCTCTTAAATTTGAAGTCCATGAAGCTCGTTCTCTGGTGACAATTAATCTATATACAGGCATTGTTAGTAGTTGTAAATCTATCTACTTGGATCATTGGCTTCCAATCTACCAATTGTAGACAAAAGTTAGTTATTTAGAGTTATTTAGTTAGTACGTTACGTATTTGCTTTTCCACCTATCGGATAAATATGAAAATTGTACATTGGTTGACAACTCTCACGATAGCACTACTATTAATGAATTAAAAATCAAAACAGTGCAGAGGTGATAACTGATGGCCTTGTAATTGTCCATTTTGTAAGTCAATTAGTCTTACAGGAAGTTGTCAAACCGGCCCTTAGCCAGAGATCCGTTGTCCCGTTATTGGAACAAGTTTTTAGGAAATTGCAACAGTTTTTTCTTTTTCAAATAGCGAGTCTTTTGTTCTTTAGATAATGGGACTTTTATTTTTCAGATACCATAGTCTTGTGTTGGACCATAAGGTGGTATGTTCCCAATAACAAGGTCAAAACAGTGTTTGCGTTGTCATAAAACAAGCCCTGAACTAAGTGTGAAAGCGAGTGCAGGAGTTTGAAATTTGTGTATTTTGTGAGCTTGAAGGGGATGCAGTTGGAGGTTTTCGGAGAGCCTCAGCCCCCTGAATGTTCACCACATTCCAACGCCTGTGAACAATGCACGTGTAACGAGGTGTTTCAAGAGCATAATGGGTAAATAAAAAATGAGAATGTGTAAATCTGAAAATTTCACAATCCTGGCTAAGGATCTGTTGTCAAAGATCCTGTCATGTGAAGTGTGGTGGATAATAGCTTACCTTGTTGTAAAGCAGCACGCCAAAGATGGCCATGCCCATTCCAATGATGTTCACTGGTGACACGGGATTGCGGAACGTCAGCAGTGAGAATGAGATGATAGCTATTCGCTTCGTTGCGTTGGCAACCGCATAACTAAGCGGCGATACAAGAGCGATGATGGTGAACGCCACCAGATTTTGTGCGAAGCTGCAGAAGCCATCAATGATGAGTAGCGCCACCAGGCGTTGTGAATGTGAACTGTGTAGCTGAGAACAGACAGAGAATTAGCATTAAGTCAGATATTGGTTTGTTTCCGCTCTACCCAAAGTATCCTGGGTAAAAATGCGTTCATTGACAAAGCGCGAAATTCAATTTAACCAAACAATAACAAGAACTGTGTTGACTCTGGCAAAAGTGAGTTTGATGTTGCACGGGCAACAAATAAATACCTTACACAAATCACAATGCAACAACAACATTTTGCTATACATTCCTGTACGTTTTGGTAAAAACTCTTCCCACAATTCCATGTTTGCACATGGGCAGTTGCGACAATTGGCGATCTCCAGACAGGTCAATGGCGAGCAGAAATAGTCAGAGGAAAGACACAATGGAATGACACACCATCTTGCATAGTCACCAGAGGTTGTAATATTTATGGTAAACAATTTTCTAATGTAAAAATAATGTTTTATTATATACTGTGCAATCAGAAAGCAGTCTGTTTAGGAAAATGTGAGATACTGTGACTGTACTGGGCAACATTTCAGGGCACCATCTGCCACTATCTAGTGAACAAAATGTTCAAAACCTGTATAATTATTATATTATTTATAATAATAATATCTATGATCAAAGATCTAAGAAGAACTACATAATATAAAATACGATCATGTTTACGTGGCTTCCTAAGCTACAACACCCATGCACGCAAGCACACTCAGTCGCAAATACAAGTTAAAATAAAATATAAGTAAACTATTTGGTAGGCCATTGTCATTTCATCAAACAAATAATAATGTAAAATATTTTGTTTATCATTAAATGCACATAAATACATTCAAACACACACATGATCACATGCACACATACTTCAACATCTTAATATTGCAAGCGAGCTGTGCAGTTGGATGTGAAATGACTTACTTACATCACCAGGCTGGTTCTTCATTAACCCAACATTAACAGAAACTAGTCTAGGATGTTGATGGACCTGAGGTGACTCTGCATACTAGAGCCTGCCCCTCACACATCACACAACCAAGACTTTTTTAAAACACTGTATTCATTCTATGAAGCATACAGCATGCCTAACAAAATTTGTGATGCAAAAGTACGTCAAATACAACCGTACAGGGTTCCTGGATACAGCCATCTGTGTAAACTTGACTGGCAAGCGTTTATGTGCAAAAACGGGGTGTACACTAATTAGGGCATGTACGCTTAATAGAACAATTACGGTATCGGCCATGATTGATTACTTACTAAGCTGCTGTCTTCCCATATGTGCGGGAAATCTAAGATGAACCAGACGGGCGTGAGGACAACCAGGGCAATAAAGGCAAGGACGAATAGTAGCCGGATGTGGTTCATTCCTGTCTCCTTCAAACACTGAAACATATAACACACAATTCACACTGGTCGGTTGAGATAATTCATGAAACTGTTATACATGAATAAAAGCAAAAAACGATGCCATCTATACTGCATAATGATACAGACTCACTATTAAGGTCATCTTACCTTGAGTGACCTTAATTGCAGGGTGGCTATATTACTGTGGTGACCGCAAAGCACGGTTTGATTGTACCAAGTTAAACACACGAGGACAGACAATGGTTTACTTATTTCCAATTTGGTCCTAAAAATAAAATAACTAAGTAATAATTTGATAAGAAGGTATGACAACATAAAAAGTTGATTACTTTATTGTCATTAAAATATAAAAATATCTTAAAAGTTTAGACGAAATTATTATCCTACATACCATATTCATGTTATTAAGCATACATGCCCTAATTGGCGTACACCCCCTTTTTAGCAGCATCTGACACCGTGACAGTGATCTCAATGCCAACCTTGACTGTTGAATCCATCATTGTGTTTTTATTTCTACCAATATCACACTAGATTCAAAGCCTGGTGATGAAACAACATCTAAAGGTCCACTTAAATTATCAGATTTGTAATGTGTTCTAGTATCCTCTTGGTCATGTGTTATATTCATATATCGCTTGTCAGTCAAGTTTGTGATGATGTACTCAGGAACCAGGGAACCAACGAAAATGGGTGCACACCCGTATGCTTATTGGAACACAAAATTTGACATATTTCATGTCTCACATATTTGCTAAGCATACTGTACGCTTAATAGAACGAATACGGTATGATGAAATATATCAATATTAAGTTAAGAAACTAGATTAGCATCATTCTGAATTAATTGTAACACTACCTGTGTAGCTAAGAAATTAAGTGGATTATTGACAAAAGTTACAAAGGTACAATTTGAAGTGCAGAGTGCACTGAAGTCAGAATGCAGCTATAACATCTAAGCTCCCCTGCAAAAAGCCTGCAATACTCTGGATTGTTATGTTAATCTATCCGACACAAATTATTTGTGGTACAAAATTTGCTGATCTATTAACTGAGGCTTTTCTGAATAATTATACATGACAATTTATGGTAAGTTCATGCTAAATCAATTCATGCTCCAGTGGTGCCATCGGCTGAGTGAGTGTCTGACCACAACACTGGATGAACCGAACCAATGCAACCTGAACGTGCTAAATTAGATGGGAAATGACAAACCAGGGTCGTCCTCCTCACTCCACCCTGGTATCCTTGATCCAATGTTAGCAATGCTGTCACAGAATGTGCATTTTCATTGTTAACTAATTTTCATCCACCCATGGAGCAACAATCTAAAGACAGCAGTTATCACCAGTTCATTATTTTCTACTTAAACTCGTTCTCGTGACCATTTAATTTCTGCTGTCGCCAATTATGCCATTGTAGGTTGCAGCCAGTAAGTTTGGTGGCGCCACCCGGGGAATGGTTGACCACTCAATTTGTCGACTGAAAAAGTTACTACCGGGTAATTCTCAGTAACTATTTTGGTCTTTTCTTACTTGCCACGCCAGGTCAAATCAGTGATCAATGGTCCATGAAAGCGTGCAACAGAGGTGAGTGGACCTTGGTACCTTAGGGGATGCACTTACAATTTTCCGGATTTGTAAAATTATGGCAATAACCGTGGGATATTGTGTGTTTTCTGGGAGCTGATGCCACTTACCTTTTTTGAGAATATGTTCAGAAGCGCAAAACACATTGTTGCAGAGAGTGCACTCAATAACCCGGTGATGTTAAATGAGAGTTCGGTCAACGTTGCTATGACAACGCCACCGACAATGGGGGACAGTGACATGTATACCTGGAGAAACAGCAGAACAATCACATCAATGAATAAAATATCATCAGAGTACATGTACTATTTATTTACTGGATTGTACTGGGTGATATGAAAATAACAATACTATAAATGGCATGCATGAAATGCCTTTATATTAACCTTGAAATAATAAGCATAATAAAAAATCCCACATTGCAATTATAATAAGACCGAATCATACACTCGACTAAGGAAGGAATAAATCCAATTCTTCATTAATTATTATACACGTTAGAATTTTGCTGTGACAAGAGGATGACATTAACTGTCAAATAAACTCCACATGGAACATTACACAAATTGTCCATTTAGGCATACATCTAAAGGCTGTATCTTGTGAAATGATGAATGTGCGACTTACTTTCTTTGTTTGTGATTCTTTTAATATAACTCGTGATAGAATGATGACAAAAAGCGGCATTGTCGCTTTCACTGCAAACACAACATGAATGCATGTTTACTCATGTGCACACATAGCAGAGTTGCAATAACATACAGGACATGCTTTCACTGCAAACACAACATGCATGCATGTTTACTCATGTGCTCACACAGCAGAGTTGCAATAACATACAGGATGTGCTTTCACTGCAAACACAACATGCATGCATGTTTACTCATGTGCACACACAGCAGAGTTGCAATAACATACAGGATGTGCTTTCACTGCAAACACAACATGCATGCATGTTTACTCATGTGCACACACAGCAGAGTTGCAATAACATACAAGATGTGCTTTCACTGCAAACACAACATGCATGCATGTTTACTCATGTGCACACACAGCAGAGTTGCAATAACATACAAGATGTGCTTTCACTGCAAACACAACATGCATGCATGTTTACTCATGTGCACACACAGCAGAGTTGCAATAACATACAGGATGTGCTTTCACTGCAAACACAACATGCATGCATGTTTACTCATGTGCACACACAGCAGAGTTGCAATAACATACAAGATGTGCTTTCACTGCAAACACAACATGCATGCATGTTTACTCATGAGCACACACAGCAGAGTTGCAATAACATACAGGATGTGCTTTCACTGCGATGATTTAATATAACCGCTTTATATCCAACAAAAACAAACTACCACAAAGACCAACATCTCTACAAGTTTAACACAATTTTTAAAAACATTCAAGTCGTCATTACTTTCTGCTTGTACATGTAAACTTTCAAAAGCACCACTGTAACAATATATATAAATTAATTATGACTGTCACTTCGTACTATATCTTATAACCTGTTTTGTGGTTATAACATGTTTTAGTTTGAGAAGGGCACAGGGCCTTATAAGTTCCATGACTTTAGCGATGTCCATTCAGCAGCAGCAGGCAACACACCAGACTGGGAGTTTGTATTGTGTTGAACATTGTGGTCGAATCAACTTTCATTCATTCATCTCAGGACTATATTGTCACATGTGCAAGTATTCTGACCTGGTTTCAAGGACAGTTTTTCAGTTATGATACACCACTGTGTATCATCTGTGTATCAACTGTGTATGTGTGTGTGCGTGCGTGCATGATTGTGTGCGTGCGTGCATGCTTGCGTGCGTGCGTGCGTGCGTGCGTGCGTGTATGTTCCTGCAGTGTCAGGATAAACTCATACAAACACTAAATTGATGGTATACAGAGAAATTCATTTTCAAATAACAATCAATTTTTAACGGATGCTTTAGCCAGTGTTAAGTAACTGTTAGTATTTGCTACTTTACTGGTCAGTAATCAGCCTACATAAGTAGTAATCAGTAATAAACATTGTATGCCAGTAAGTGAAGTTATCTGCCTATGATTTCCAGATACTGTGGCTAGATCGAATCACCCATCACTATGAGTGGAGTACCCATGGATAGGACAAAGAACCTATGACCATGATAAAGTAGTGACAGAATCCCATGAAGTACCTATATTAATATGATGATGGGCTCACGCATATGAAGAACCAATGTCTATGATGAAGTACCCATATTAATATATTGATGGGCCCATATATATGAAGTACCAATGTCTATGATGAAGTACTCATGTCTATGGTGAAGTACCCATATTAACATGATGATTGGCCCATGTATATGAAGTACCAATGTCTATGATAAAGTACTCATGTCTATGAAGTACCCATGTATAGGATGAAAGACCTATGTTTAGGAAAAGTACCACTGGCTAAGACAAAGTACCTGTGACTAAAACAAAGTACCCACATCTAGGACAAATTATCCATGTCAATGAGGAAGTTGGCCACTATACCTAAAAATGATGTATTAGTGGCTATAATTTAACAAGATTTAACAAGATTGCCATCCAGAAAATTAACTCTAGATGGCAGGTGGACGAGGAAACCTTTTGGTTTATTGAGAGTCCAGTACTCTTTTATCTACGTGTATCCCGCCCTTTTAAGGAATGTGTCGATTTTTATATTAACGCTACTAGCACCAACACAATCAGGAGATAATCTGTTCCATTCCTTTACAGTCCTTTGTGAGAATGAGAACTTTCTTACATCTAATCTACACTGCTCCTTTACTAATGTAACTTCATGTCCTCTGGTCCTTCTATCTTTCTTAACTGAGAAAAAAATATTTCTATCAATATTTTCATAACCATTCAATATTTTAAACACTTTTATCTGATCTCCTCTCAATCTCCTGGTCTCTAGTGTTGTCAAACCACATTCTTTTAGGCGTATTTCGTAACTAAGATCCCTCAGTTTAGGCATCATTTTAGTTGCTCTATTCTGTACTCTTTCTAGCATATCTATGTCCTTCCTGAGATATGGCCTCCACGCTTGAATACAATATTCTAAATGAGCCTTAACTATTGTTTTGTACAGCGGTATTATTAGGTCTTTTTCTTTATACGTTATATTTCTCCTAATTAATCCAAGGATTTGATTTCACTTTGAAGTTGCAATTCTGCACTGCTCTGAAAGCTTCATATCAGCACTAATGGTTAACCCTAAGTCCTTTTCTTTTACAGTAGTACTTAGTACAGTATCCCCCATTATATATTGTACATCTTCGTTCCCATGACCTGTGATGAGGCATTTATATTTCCTAAAATTGAACAACATTTGCCATTTTTCAGATCATTTTATCAACCTGTCAAGATCATCTTGTAAATGCTGTCTATCTCCATCACGTTTAATCCTTCTAAACAATTTTGTATCATCCGCACATTTCAACACACCTTGATTGTTATATCATTGTCCAAATCATTGATATATATTAAGAATATTATAGGTCCTAGTACTGATCCCTGTGGTACTCAAAACTGATTTCCAGTTTGAAGCCTCCCCATCAACTACTACCTGTTGTCTTCTGTCAATTAGCCATTTTTCTATCCAGTTAATTAAACCATTTCCTATGCCATGGGCCTTTAGTTTAAGCAGTAATCTTGGATGTGGCACTTTGTCGAAAGCTTTCTGAAAATCTAGGTAGATGATATCTACTGGTGATCCCTCGTCTACCCACTTAGTGATATCTTCCACAAAAAAAACATACTTGTTGAGCATGACCTTGCTTTTAGTAACACATGTTGCGATGGGTTTTACAAGTTATGTTTAACAAGAAAATCCACCATGTGATCTTTAATTAGTCTTTCTAATAATTTGCAAATCACTGACGTTAAACTCACTGGTCTGTAGTTCTCTGACTTGTTTCTGGAACCTTTTTTAAATAACGGTATACTGTTTGCTTCTTTCCATTCTAAAGGAACCATTCCCTCTTCTAATGACAAGTTGAAAACTGTTGCAAGTGGTATGCTAATTTGTTCTATAATTTCCAATAGTAGTTTGGGCGGAATCCCATCCACTCCAGGTGATTTATTATCCTTCATAGCCCTAATTTTCTTTTTCCATTTCCGGAGTTACAATTAACTGTCCTAAATAATAGTCTGATTCTGCCCCCTTGAACTTAGCCTCTGGTACTGGCAGTGGTCTAATATCTTCCCTGGTAAACACTGAACTAAAATACTCATTCAGGTCTTCTGCCATTAAGAATCCCTGATATTATATTTCCAGCACTATCTTCTAGAGGACCGACCTTATCCTGAACTTTCTGTTTGCTCCAAACATATGCATAACAACTCTTGCTGTCTTGTTTTATATTACTAGCTAATTTCTGTTTGTAGCTTCTCTTCGAATTACAGTTGTAGCTTGATTTAGTGCTTCTTTATCAATGTTGTAGTCTTAGTCATTTCCTGTACGTCTATGACTTCCACATCATTTGTTTGTACTTAATTTTTCCAATGGCTTCTTTCGATAAGTATTTCTTTCTGGACCGTTTCCCTTGGTTTTTTTTATGAAGTACCAAAAGCTACAGAGCAGTACAAATGGCTACAACGAAGTACCCATCTTTACAAATCAGACCACTACGAAATACCTCTACGGCTCTGATGAAATAACCATAGCCATGACAAAATACACACAAGGACTGGATGCATTTTGGTAGTACAATGTACAAAGGCAACCTGCGAAACAAGGCCTGTCCGATTGTCCCTGACGAGTAGTTTCAGTGAACGGACGTCCATGTTTAAAGGAGCAGTCCCAACGGAATAGCTCTGATTATGTGAATTAATTTACGCTGTGTATATGCTAGTTGGGTGTTGTGATGGAATAAAACAAACTAAGACTATAAGGTAGCATGTTATCACATGCAGCTAAATATTCCGTACGACCGTCGATTTGGAAACTTGCTGAACGCGGTAAATGTAAATGGCGGCTGTTTACGTCCGGTTAGCATTGGATAGGTGTAGTGCTGCCGATCATGAGTGATAAGCGACATGGACAAACATACATACGCGGGTTACAGACATCGCTACGTGCTGTCCCATCGTGATCGTAGTTGCGTTATTCCTGCATCGGGTGATATTTTAGCAAGTTACCAAACGCCAGCAATGTTACAGATCGTTCGGTCGGCTTCGGGAAAGAAAATGAAAAGTATAGGCCAAATGATGCAACTTAGTGACTAGTCCGACAATGTCGGTCCTTCGTTGCCGTTAGGCTTCTAATTTTGCTGACATCGCCTTGTCCACTACAGCCGTTTGCTGCCCCTGATTAAACTAGTCGTTTATTCTGATGACTGCAATTGGATCTATGAAATAACATGTATTTGTTTCTATGAATGACACATTTAAAATAAGAAACGGCTTGTTTTACACCTATAAGACTATGCGCAAACATCCATAAGCGAGCTGCAAACGAAAGGACAATACAGGTTATATCTAATATACCGGCGTTAACAACAAAACCTGTTCACACGACTCTCTTTATTGACATTCACTTGTCAGGCAGGTGCTCGAGCTTATCCTCATAGCACGCGTGATTTGCGACACCTCTAACTGATGACAGCAGCTGTCAAAGTTAACTTTGCATCGTAGGTATGATGTGATTGTGTCTGGGTGTAGGTTGCTGCGAGAGTCTGTGTATTTTTCTCAGCATTGAGAATGTCCGTTCCGAGTCAGCGCTGCTGTGGAGCAGGCTGAGTAGTGCAGTGAAAACGGTTACGAGGGTGGGAAAGCGCATTTCCCCGGCCCATTGCTGTATGCATTGCCATCACGTCCTCCCAGATGTGATCAAGTCGCCGCTGATGGCCGTCCACTGCGGTGACGACAGCATCGTCTTCTAGAAGCTGGAGGTCTTCAAATTAACCCTCTTCAGTCGTTTTCATCCTCTTACACTTGAATCGCTTAGCGATCTCACTATCTGAGAACATTTGGCAGGCCAGGTCAGTAAAATGGTCCGCCAAAAGTGCGGGCAGGTTGTGCTCGACCACAAAAAACGAAAACAAGACCTCCGCTTTTGTGGTCGAGTCGGCGGAGTTCGTAGACTTGGGCTTGAAAAAGCCGGTTACTTGCGAACGCTTCAATTATCGCTCGTGCGTCTTGTATTTAATGTGCTCGTGCACATCGTACACGCCGGAGGCGGCCATTTTAATATCTCGACAACAGACAGTACACCATGCATCGTTGCTCCCTAACTTGCTTCCACTGATGATGCCTTTAATTTTTAAACAGGCCATTCCAACTGGAGTCGCCATTTGCCGCGCATGCTCAAAAGGAAACTGCAGTGCAATCTGGGATATATTCTTCTCAACTCGCCAGACTTCGATTAGCGCACTGTAGTCCGCTAAAATAATCGGGACAAATGGTCGTTTCTCGATTCAGGAAGGATCGTTCTGTTAGACGATATCGAGTCATGTAAAATAATAATAAAACAGTTAAATACATGAAAATGCGTGCTAGCCGTAAGGAATTTGCCCGTAAGACCATCAAATCTGAGAAAATCCGTAAGACTTACGGGTGATCCGTAAGAGTTGGTCTGTAATGTATGTGTGTAATGGAACATACATTACCGCTTTAATCTAAACATACTGCTTTTTATTATTTACCCTGAATTGTATTCACTGAAGTGTTGTCAATCACAAACTGGTAGGTATAATGTAAAATACACAAAAAGACGTGGCTTTTCCAGCGACAATGTTTAAGCTCGCACACATTGCATTCTGATTTATCCTTAAAAGTTAAATATATTTCAAATATTGTTTTAAAAATAGGGTTTACATTCTGTACACTCATTAAAACTTTTATAAAATTATAAAAACTTCCATGATATCCTAATCAATACAAGTGTATCCTGATCAAAATGCTGTGTATCCTGTTAGGTTGGCTCGTGACCAGGTTTTCTTACATCCTTCTGTGTAATTGACCAGTCCACTTAAAGTAGAACACAAAGGATAGTCCCTCTTTGTGTGGGCAACATAGTCACACCTCACCAATGTTGACTAGCCTTTGACAGAGTGAGTAGTTGAACTCAATCTGTCACAAAAGCTTAATTGATGGCAGTCAAGACACTTGAGAAGTTGAGTTTTTATTGTTTGCAATAAAGACAAAGAACATCAATAAAATATTCCATGACAAGTTTTTTCAGAAACACTCGTTTGACGTATGCACACAATACATGCTCCTGCCACCTGCTCGGCCACGTGCGAGCAGTCGTGGCCAGCCATGTATGAGCTTCCATTCCGAATGCAGTAGATAATATGTAGATAATGTTTATTTCCTGCAACACGCCTTGATTTTTTTATGACTATGTGTTCTACATCCTTCTGGTATAAAATAAATAGTTAGACTAAATAGTTAAATAATATTCTTAAATCAGTCAATATTGTGTCCTGAACTCCTAAAAAAAATTAAAAGCACAGCGTAAGAAAAATGCAATGTTGAACTGTTTGTGATGCTGAAAGCCATGACCAAGCATTCATTCGATATTTATAAAAACTATTTAACTATCAATAGAGAACTACCAACAATGGACCTTTGTTCACAACGTTACTTGTTATTACAGTTATCTTCTTCTTCTGTTATGACCACCTTCATTAGGTTGAAGATTTTGTCATTTTGGAGGATAATTTTTGGCATCAGGAAAGAGAAAAAATGTAGTGGTGCGATTTAGTGAGGTTAGGGGATGTAGAAAGGGGCAGAGGAGGGAAGGGAGGGGATGGGAGTTTATAAGATTCAGAGGTGGTGCTGGAGCCTGGACTCAAAAGAATCCAGGGTGGTCGCAGATACCACTTCTTGGGGCAGGCTGGTCCACTCAGCTATTGCGCGCGGGAAAAATGACATCTTCCTGTACTGTGCACGGTGGTAGGGAAGGTCACACCCGATGTCGTGGGTTTTCCTTGTTTTTGTTTTACGAGGACCGGATAGTGTGGGCAGGTACAGCGAGTTGACTGTGATGGCTCCTGTTTTTGTATTTATATAGGGTATTGAGGCGTGCTTTCTTTCTACGGACTTGGAGGGTTCGCCAGTTTAATGCGTTTAACATAGACTACTGAGGTAGTGTAGCGGTGTCTGTTGGTGACCCACATACACATGTATTTCACAGCTTTCACTGTCTGAACTATGATCATATTTTCTGTACGGCACCAGCATTAAACAGCTATGTAGTATGTACATTTGTACAGGTTTCTGGGATTTTTACAATGAGCCTTCAACATAGATCTACATAGTTCATTAGTGCTCATTGGTTTCCCGTAACAGCTTCATTGTAAAATAAAAGGGGTTGCGTGATAAAAAAAAAACCACCAATCTCCCATCTGTTTTGAGGGTCAACAAATAAAAACTAAACATTCCACCTTTTTTAGACCAGTCTCCCATCAATGTATCTAGAACCAATTTCCCACCACTATACTCCCACCTTACACTTCCTGTTACCCACTTCGCCATACATGTCAATGTCAACTAAGTCAGGCACGACAGACAGCAATGAAGACTTTTCTACCAAATGTTAATTATCTTGTGTACAACATATTTTTTTTATATTTTCACGAATATTTCTTAAAATATTGCTGGTTACAGACACTACAGACTGGAGTAAAAACGAAGAAAGTTACAAAGTTCTATGTTTGAACATGTTTACACCAATCAGCAATCATATCAGACAGTCTTTGGTGTCTTGGGTACAAGCACTCAGACTTTTCTGATAATATCAAATGTTGATATATAACTTGAGACTGTGGAGAGATATTGAATGGTTGGTGCTAACAGCCAAAAGTGGGAGAATGATAGAGGATTGCGACAGACGACTCAATGAGAGAGAGCGAAACAGATTAATTGATGTTCTAGTTCTTTCCAGCACTCGGCAACGTTCTATTGACTGACTACCGTAAATGTCCGTGTATAGTACGCACCCTAAATTGTGATAGCATTTCTATATCACCATGCATAATACGAACCCCGACTTTTGACATCAATCCCCGATTTCCCCGCTTCTAATATTTTGCTTGAACCCATGAATCCATCTCAGAATCGTAAACATGTCACCTACGCAAGTCACGGCATTGCTGCCGACTTGTCGCTCGCTAGTGACTGGTGTGTAAGCACTATGTAACTTGTGTTGTAGCTTGACAATTGCGCAACTGATTAAATCAGCGCTTGCTAGAACCTACATTGTGTCATTCTGATTTCACTTTTAAATTAACACCAAGTTCTATTCTGAAATGTTACATGCAAACCTGCTCTACATTCGTCTTTATTTACGTTCCCAACGTTTGCATGCGCTACATTCGTCTTTATTTTCGTTCACAACATTTGCATTCCCAACTTGAAACATGGAGTCACGTGTTGTCACTCGACCCGTTCATAATCATAGCGGGACGCTTCCCGGGCAGCGCTTCCTGGTCTCGTACGCTTCCCGCTCATTGGTATTATTCGCGATGTCAGACATCCGGGCTCTCGTCTTTGTCATTTCTCGCTGCTAGTTTAGGGCTAGAGAGGCGGTTACGGGAGTGCGATTCTTGCCTTTCGTCTGCGTCGCTGGCTGCGGTGGTTTACGTGACTGTGACATCACGCCGACTTTGATCATATTACTATTGTGATTACATAGAATGTTATGGTCTTATAAGGTTTCATTCAACTAGTCAGCCTTTCAGTACATTATCGCCAAACCGACCTTTCTATGCTGGCACTGACGGTGGTCACTGCCAGGATGCTTGTCGTCCTCAGTGGTTCTTTTACGATCTCCGAATTACCAGGGATACACAGTCCCCAATGTTGAGCGCCAGGTTTTTACAACAACATATCATGCCTGCTCGGTCCGGGTTTCGAACTCAGAGCGCTGGCATGCCAAACAGATGTGCAGCTCTGCACTACCACCACACCGCAAAGGGCCACAAAGGAATAACTTGATACTGACATGTTACATTCACGATTCGGGTATTATACTGTTCTTTCTAAGTTAAGGTTGTGTGTTGACTATGAGGTTAATTTTGAGTCTGCTAGTTTGGAGAATGCCATAGCTCTGCGACTGTGTGCTGGGGAGGGCCCCTGTAGTGTGGTCGTGTGGAGTGTGGTTTGTTTTCAAACAACAAATTTACACTTACCTGTATGCGCGTATGACACAGGGACCTTCCATATGCTGATATGTGCAGACACAGACGCTAATACTTTGCCCATTGCCAATGGCAGCAACGTTTTCACCCAATACTTTATCGGTATCGAGCGGTCTAACTTCGGAATGTTGCAAACTTTCAATATTGGCAACGAATAAACTGTTATTGAGATAAGCTGTACCAATGACACGGTCATCGGGTACGGGAAATCACTTAAAATGATCTTCCCTACTATGTTATTAACGAAACTTACTACGCACCATAGTATACACAAACTAACAATGTTTAATCCTAATGGGTACGTGGCTGTATCCCCCGCCATGTTTCTGTGTTTACGTGGGACACCGACTTTCTGCACTGAAGTATGATTGGGCTTACGCAGGGCTTTCATCTAGAGACCAGTCCACCCGTCATTTGGACGGGGGATGTTAACTATTGCCGGACGATAATTTGAGAGGACGGTGTATAGCCCGTCTTTTTATGATAAGGCCCCGTCCTGTCAGTTGATATGACGTGTTGTGGGACGGGTGTCAGCACTGGAATATATCGTGTTTTGTATCACGCAGAAACAAACCCTTCCCGTACTTAGCATTATTTGAGCATTTCCCGGACACACGGCGTTCAATAACACCATCACACAATTCACGCGTACCATCTGCAGGTGTGGCGCAAGCTGTCGAATCGCTGACGTATCATTTTGCACGCAGGACCCTACCAATCAAATATAATCTATGCTCTTTTTACGCATGCGTATAGGACAGCGAATCACTTTGAAGATCGTAGTTTGTGAATGAACCCTTTCGGCGGCTCTACGTGTGGTTTCATTTGCTGCTTGAGGGGTCAATGCTTCAACAATTCATAAATGCTTCAACAACCAGTTCGTAAACAACGTGATTGGTTAATTCATTTGGGGTGTCACACATTAATAATAATGTGCCAGAATATCCATAACAAGGCTGCGTTAACGACGCACGCGGTTACCAATAAACAATTCCTATTATCGTTCACTCTGATGCATCCACAATGCCGCCACCGAAGGTGAAGGTTCGTAAAGCAAACACGATAGCTCAGTTTTTTAGAACGGCAACACCAGCACCGACGACAGTGACTGTCAGCAGTGCTACCACGGTTACAGTAACAGCCGATGTACATCGTGCCGGTGAAGTCATTACCGTTGTTAGCCAGCCAGGCGAGCATGTTAGCCCTATAGTCCGGCAGTCAAACACCCTTTTGAAGGTGGACCATGCATTAGGGTCCGCACGATGTTTTCTTACATTTTTGTGACCTCCTAACCTTCTAGGTCAATAACCCGACAGGTGCCACTCAGGAATCCTTGAGCGTTTTTGCATAAACTCATTAATATGCAAATTAGTCATCGCCTTTAAATATGTACTACTTTTCTGAATATATTGAATTGTAAACATCCAAACAATCAAAATGATGTGTCCAAACGCATGTTTTCAGGATATCTGGGTATGATTACGTCAGTGAACAAATCATAGTATGCATATTTGTCGCATGAATATGCAAATGAGCTCTGATCAATATAACTTCATGATATTAGTTTATATCTAGGCGAGCGATATGCACTACTTAATGGACAGACTTAAATGCCCCCCTCCCTATATAAAAACCCAAATTGTATACCCTAGATATCCCCATCACAACGAGGCCTATCGTAGAACTAGCGTGACTCCAAGGGCAAACAAGGTCACCGTAAAATGATAACATTTCGAAATTGTCCGCTCCGCAAACGTTATAAATACAATGGTTGCATATCTACTTTTATTAAGAATAAAATAACCATGTCATATATTTTTTTGGAAAGTGTGTTGTCTCCCGGTCAAAACAGGATACGATATGGAGCTGTTACACTGTATAGTAAGTGTGGAGCTAAGGTCAAACAAGGTCACCATGAACTGATAAATATCTTAACTTTTGCAATACCGCGACTGTTATTAGGTTACAATAACTCTGTATCGACTTCATTTCTATGGACATGTTACATACATCGCGAAAGAACAATTTCTTCCCATCAAAATGATATATCACTTGGAGGTTTCAGTTGATGGAGTTTGTGTGGAGCGGCGACCAAACAGTGTCACCGTCAAGCGATAAATGTTTGAAATTGCACAATCCCACAAACGTTATACTGTATCAATGGTGGCTTATAGCCTATCTACGTTACCTACTTACTCATGACCATGTGATATACATTTTGAAAGCCTACTGTCTTCCTTTAAATAAAGGATACCACGGGGAGCTATTAAGTGGTGCAGTAAGTGTGGAGTGAAGGTCAAGCAAGGTCATCACCAAGTGATGAATGTTCAAAACTGCGGCATTCCGCAAACGTTGCATAATTACAATGTTTGCATAATTATCTACTTTGTCTACCTACACTTGGCCATGTTATACACCTATGCGTATTGTATCCCCGTCAAAAAATGATTGGCATGAAATTGTAAAGTGGTGGTCTAACTGTGGAGTGAAGGTTGAACAAGGTCACCATCAAAAGTTACATGCATTTTTGAAATTATACCATTCCGCAGATTGTAGGTGATGTTATTCTTCGAAGGCATTTTTGCATCACCCGTGGGATGAGAAAATAGATGGTGGTGGATGCCACCCTCAATTTTGAATTTGAATGTCATTTTGTGGGTCACAAACGCAATCTTGTGTCAACATATTTGTATTAATTAACTGATATGTCCTTGTGCCCATGACCGCCTCTTCGCGTCCTATGTCCACCCCCAGCCATCTGGAGTGGGCATCTGCTGATGAACCAGTTGACTGGTCAACCAAATAAAAGCGTGTTACGCTCTGCGCTCTGAATACTGCTAAAGAGCATCCGGGGTTATTGGAATATCTTAGTGATATTACTCCTTTGACAGAATGTCTTTTTCATTGCCTTGATAACGGCCACCACGCACGCTGCAACTCTATTTACAGAGGGCAATGGTGATGAGTTCCAGGAGTTGAAGTGTCGCGAATCCAGATCCAAATGGATGTATGAATGTTGTGGTTCCTTCGTGGTATGAAGTTTGGGTTTCCCATGCTATTGGCAACTGGTAATGACGTGACAGATATTTTCCCAGAGCTTGATGGATGCCGTTGCCATTATGATGAATAACGTTATTGTCTGTCCAAAAGCCTATCCAAATGTATGCAGCTGGATATAAACTTGACAAACTCCTAACTTCTAACGATCGGAAACACATTGCGAATCATGCATGGCCTTGATCCTTATTCCACAAAGCATCCTGCACAAGGCTCAACAGTTGCGTGTCAGGTTCTTCAATGTCTTACTGGATGTAGCATGTCATAGTTGCACCTAGTGACGACGGCTGAGGTGTCTGAAGTGTCAAATACTTCCTTTCAACCTAGATAGTGGAGCTTTGCAACCTTAACGGAGAGAAATGCAAATAGCTAGTGTATGTTGGTAACATCACGATGAAAGTATTTCCAGTTCATTGGCACATTGCTGTCCAATGTTACTTTCCTCAGAATCCCGTTACCACGCTTCTCTCTTGTGGATTATTTGATCCTGCTGGTGAGGTACGTGTCCCGGTCGACGCCAGTATTGCTGGAGTGATTTAAGTGCTTCGTGATGTGCGGAACGAAAATGTCTGCATACTCATCAAACATGGTGATGTTGGTTGATGCATCTTTTGACGGCGATGCTGGTTGATGCATCTTTTGACAATGACCTTCAACCTTCACTTTCAACCTTCACTTAGACCACCACTTTACAATTATATGCCTTGCCACATTTTGACGGGGATACAGTACACATATAGTTGTATAACATGGATAAGTGTAGGTAGACAAAGTAGATATGCAAACATTGTAATTGCACAACGTCTGCGGAATAGCGCAGTTTTGAACATTCATCATTTGGTGGTGTCTTTGCTTGGCCTTCACTCCGCACTTACTGCTCCCCATGGCATCCCGTATTTACGTGCATATAGTAGGATTTCAACAGGTATATGACGTGGCTATGAGTAGATAGGTTACGTGTATAAGCCACCATTGGTTTTGTATAACGTTTACGGGATGGTGTACTTTCGAACATATATTAGTTGACGGTGATACTGTTTGGTCGTCGCTCCACACCAACTCCATCAATTAACACCTCCAAGTTATATCACATTTTGACGAGAAGAAATTATTCTTTCACGGTGTGTAAAATGTGTCCATAGAAACGAAGCAGATACAGAGTTATTGTAACTTTATGAAGCGTGCCATATTGCAGAAGTTCGTATTTTCATAATTTCACGGTGACTTTGTTTTACCTTAGCTCCACACTTACTATTTCGAGTAACAGCTCCATACTGTATCTCGTTGTGACGGGGAGACAATAAGCTTTCCAAAAATATATGACATACACATTTGTTTTTAAAATAAAGTATATGTGCAATCACTGTAATTTTAATATGGAAGAGCACAATTTCGACAATTTATCATTTGACGGTGACCTTGTTTGTCCTTGGTGTCACGCTTACTGCATCACTTGACAGTTCTAAGACAGACCTCGTTGTGATGGTGATATCTTGGGCTTTCAACTGATATACCAAGTTGGCGTTTTGCACGTACGGGGAGGGGGGCATTTAAGTCGGTGCGTTAGGCAGTACCTACCGCTTGCCTATTGAGGAGATACACACGAAAAGCGTGAGGTTATATTGGTCAGAGCTAATTTGCATATTCATGTGACAAATTTGCATACCATGATTTGTTCGCTGACGTAATAATAACAAGAGACTATGAAAACATTCGCTTGGACACCTTATTTTGATTGTTTTGGATGTTTACTATTCTATATATTCAAGAAAACAATATATATTTTGATGGCGATGACTAATTTGCATATTAATGGGTTTATACAAAAACGCTCAAGGGTGCCCGGGTGGCATCCGTCGGATTATTGACCTAGAGGTGTAGGTCATGAAAATAAAATAAAACATCGTGCGGGCCCTAATGCACGCTTCACTGGCTAACGCCCGGACTACTACGGCTACGCCTAGCCACAGGCCGGCTAGACATAGTCTTTTTCAGCCGAGAGTTCTTCTGGTGGCTGGCCACGGGAATGGCCCCTGTGACGGAGTGAAAAGGAAGGCTGACAACCTGGTGAAGGCTGGAAGAGTAATCACCACAAGCCAAAAGTTCTGCCACGCAATTCGTGCTAGTGACACGACCATGACCCTCCTGGAGGTATCCCCCGACGTCATCCATGACTGAAAGGATGAGATCAAAACATGGAATGTTCCAGCAGTCCGTGGCATAATGTCTGCCCATGCAGTTGTGGTCCTGGGCCCAGTTGTAAAGATCCGCAGTACTTCCAGTCTTCCTGCTTCAAGGATTGCTGCTACATGAAGGGCGGAGTGTTCCATCCAACATGTTCTGGTTGGGGGAGGTGGATGACATATAGGTGGTTGTGGAAAGGGTAGAGAGGCAGGTGGTGGAGGAGAGGGGTGACAGACATGTCGTGGTGGAAAGGGTCGAGAGACAGGTGGTGGAAGAGAGGGGTGACAGACATGTGGTGGTGGAAAGGGTCGAGAGACAGGTGGTGGAGGAGAGGGGTGATATACGTGGTGGAGGAAAGGGTCAAGAGACAGGTGGTGAGGGAGAGGGACGACAGAGAGGTGGTTCAAGAGAAGGATGAGAGAGGGGTGGTGCTTTTGGAACATTCAGTTCAAATTTCTCATTAATTGTTCTTAAAATTACCTTTCAACAAATTACAAAAGTGGTCGGTTAGACTTTAAATAAATAACGTTATGAAAACATTGTATTCATGTTCTATTGTTCAGTATATTAATAAGAATGATTGAGAAGCACATATATGGAACACTCACAGGAATAGTTTTACTCTCGGGTTTGTACGTAAACAAAGTTTAAATAAAAAGTGGTTAAATAATAAAAAATACTGTATTCTTCTGAAACCGTACATATGCATGAAACCATATGCCTCCGAAAGTTTCTTAGTCCACACCTCAAAAGTTTTGCAAAGTATATGAAGTAACATCAGCGCTTGGCAACTGTAACTTTTGTACAATAAATTAAAATACTTACATCATGACCTTTTGACAGTTAATGCACAATACACCAGACCTGGGGCCGAACTACTCAGTACTCGTGTACTCAAGTACATTTTTGAAATATTTGTACTCGTACTCATAAAACTTGTGGGTCATGTACTCGCACTCATACTCATTGTACTCAGATTTTACGAGTACATCTGAGTACTTTCTCAATATGTACGGGGAAAAATATATATAGTTGGTTATAAAATGAAACTTTCCTGAAATATTTAAATGTTCAACTAATTTATAAATACTTTGTTATTTCTGAATAATAATAATAATAATGACAAACTTCTATAGCGCCTAAATCCCCAGGAATCTAAGCTCAGAGGCGCAACATACAAAAATCATTGGGCAAAATCATTAACAGGGACAAGCAAGAGTCGTCATTAGAGTAAGGGACTGCCGAAGGTTAGGGTGGGAATGCAATTTAAAATAAATTAATCTTTAGTTTTTTACAGAAAGTATTTATAGTTTCAGATGATTTTAAAGCGATAGGGAGTTGATTCCAGATTGCGGATGCAGCTACAGAAAAAGCATGTTTGCCGATAGTAAGCTTGGTTTTCGGAATAAAAAGTCATTGTGAAACAAGTGATAATACCACCTTACTATCCCTACACATAGTACAACCTCATTCTCTGATAACCATGACTATGATACCCAAACATGGCAATAGACAGCATTTTGTCCCAGTCAGAAACACCCTGTTAAGCAAACAATAATTGTAGGCTATCAGTTCAGGCCATAAACCTGTTTGTTTAATTAAGCCACCAGGGTGTCAAAAAAGAGCCAATTAACAGTTAACCCACTGGTTCAACAGGAAATGCCTTTGATGTAGTTTGGAGACCATGCCACTTGACAGTGGCTGACAGTGCTAATTGCTAATACAAGAACTGCCAGTCTTCCTCTGTAGAAGTAAGTTGGCTGAAGTCAGACTGCCTCCTACACTAGTATAATCCCATGCCAGCAGTCTGGCTAAAAAGTCCAAAGGGGATGCTGAGCCTGTTATGTGGACATGTGCTAACCCTCTCAACAACTAGTAGTCTACGATCAGAAAATATAATTGCAAACTTATAATATCTGCAGATTGTTGATTGTAGAGGTGAAAGAATACCTCAGTCAGCCTTGTACAGATCGTCACAGTGACTCACTCCAGTTCTGAGTTTTCCAACTCTGGCTCAGTTGGTCCCTCACCATCTCAGTATTCTAGCGTCATCAGTCCCAGTTGAAAGGGTATTTAGAATAGCCAAGAAAGTATTCTGCCCTGCACGGTGCAGCCTGAAAGACTCAACCTGTGAACAACTCGTGTTCTTTCGGGCAATGGCAAATAGATGATAAGATCATACGAAGCCACTGAAATGAATGCCAATGAAGTGAATTTCATTGTTGATGAAATACTCAAATAGAGTTTTTTGTTTTCCTCATAAAAAATTGATCAACTGCCATTACATATTCACTTGTGCTAAGTTATATAAATTAGATTAATTAATCATTTTAAAATACGTTATTATTTATATTTAAAAAATGTACTCGTACTTTTATTCGTACTCATGAGAATGTACTCGTACTTGTACTCGTACTCAGCTTTAAGCAATGTACTCGTACTCATCCATCATCAAAGTACATGAAACCGTACGCCTCCGGCCTTTTCTTAATTAGAATAATATTCATAAAAATCTGAAGAAACATTTGTGAAAGATATCGATATTGTAACTCCTTATCACTTATTTGTCTCATGTTATGTAATTAAATTTGTTTTCTTACATCCATCTGAGTAACTGACTGGTCCACTAAAAGTAGGGCACAAAGGATAGTCCCTCATTGTGTGGGTGACATAGTCACACCTCACCAATGTTGACTAGCCTTTGACAGAGTGACTAGTTGACCTCTATGCTTAATCTGTCACAAAAGCTTAATTGATGGCAGTCAAGACACTTGACAAGTTGAGTTTTTATTGTTTGCAATAAAGACAAAGAACATCAATAACATTTTCCATGACAAGTTTTTTCAGAAACACTCGTTTGAAGTATGCACACAATACATGCTCCTGTCACCTACTTGGCCATGTGCTAGCAGTCGTGGCCAGCCATGTATGAGCTTCCATTCCCAATGCACCGTTTTAAGCGTAAGAAAAATCCAAAGTTCAACTGTTTTTGATGCTGAAAGCCATGACCAAGCATTCAGTTACAATATTTATAAAACTATTTCACTGAATGATGATAATTATGTCACTATCCATAATAGAGAACTACCAACAATGGACCTTTGTTCACAATGTTGTCTGTTATACATTTGTGTTTCACAGCTTTCACTGTCTGTACAGTGATTACATTTTCTGTACGGCACAGCAACAGTATTAAACTGCTATGTAGTATGTATATATTATATAGGTTTGTGTGACTTTTACAAAGAGCCTTCTACATAGATCTATATATTTCATCAGTGTTCAGTGGTTTCCTGTAATAGCTTCATTGTAGAATAAAAGGGGTTGGGTGATAACAAACACCCATCTCCCACCTGTTTTGAGGGTCAACAAATAAAAATAAAAAATTCAATTTTTTTTAGACCAACCTCCCATCTATGTATCTAGAACCAATTTTCCACCAATATACTCCCACCTTACACTTCCTGTTAACCCCCTCCCAATACCTGCAATGTCAACTAAGTCCAGCACGGCAGACAGCAATGAAGACTTTTCTACCAAATGTTAATTATTTTGTGTACAACATATTTTTATATTTTAAAGAATATCTCTTAAAATATTGCTGGTTACAGACACTACAGACTGGAGTTAAACAAAGAAACACTTACAAAGTTCTATGTCTGAACATGTTTACACCAATCAGCAATCATATCAGACAGTCTTTGATGTCTTGGGTACAAGCACTCAGACTTTTCTGATAATATTAAATGTTGATATATAACTTGAGACTGTGGAGAGATCTTGAATGGTTGGTGCTAACAGCCAAAAGTGGGAGAATGATAGAGGATTGCGTCAGAAGACTCAATGAGAGAGCAAAACAAATTAATTGATGTTCTAGTTCTTTCCAGCACTCGGCAACGTTCTTTTGATTGACTAGTTGATATTATTGTGGTTAGAATATTATGGTCTTATAACATCTCATTCAACTACTCATCCTTTTTTAGAACATTATCACCAAACCGACCTTTCTATGCTGGCACCGAGGGTGGTCACTGCCAGAGTGCTTGTCATCCTCAGTGGTTCTTTTATGTCCCAATTTGAGACAGAAGCGACATTATCGAGACCTCCGAGTCACGAGGGATACACAGTCCCCAATGTTGAGAGCCAGGTTTTTACAACAACATATCATGCTTGATATGTTCCGAACTCAGAGCGCTGGCATGCCAGGCAGATGTGCTGTCAACTGCACTACCACCACACCGCAAAAGGCCACAAAGGAAGAACTTGATACTGACATATTACATTCACGACTCGGGTATTATATTGCTCTTTCTAAGTTAAGGTTGTGTGTTAACTATGAGGCTAGTTTGGAGTTTGTTAGTTCGGAGAATGACATTGCTCTGCGACTGTGTGCTGGGGGAGGGTCCCTGCTGTAGTGTAGTGTGGTCGTGTGGTTTGTTCTCGAACATAAAATATACACTTACCTGTATGCGCGTATGACACAGGGACCTTCCATATGCTGATATGTGCAGACACAGACGCTAATACTTTGCCCATTGCCAATGGCAGCAACGTTTTCACCCAATATTTGATCGGTATCGAGCGGTCTAACTTCGGAATGTTCCAAACTTTCAATATTGGCAACGAATAAATTGTTATTGAGATAAGCTGTACCAGTGACACGGTCATCGGGTACGGGAAATCACTTAAAATGATCTTCCCTACTATGTTATTAACGGAACTTACTACGTACCAAAATGTACACAAACTAACAATTTTTAATCCTAATTGGTACGTGGCTGTATCCCCCGCCATGTTTCCGTGTTTACGTGGGACACCGGCTTGGAAATTCTGCACTGAAGTATGATTGGGCTTACGTGAACATTATGTTTGGACACCTGGCATTGTTATGGAAAATTGCTATAACTATGTGCTGCATGAATTTATGCTATGACCAAATGTACTTCCGGAATAATTTTACGACTCGGAAATTAGCAAACATGTTCGGTGTGCTGAAGTAGTTTTATCATTAACTGCGATCCTTATTTATAATGGCTGCGCCCATACGGCCGCTCTTTGAATCGGCTTGCGAAGTTTCCATTCATTTTAATGTAGCCGATCAAACTTAGGAGCTCACTTCTAGTAATTGACATAGGATGATAATTATTCGTGGTTATACCTTATTGATAAAATGAGACTACGAAAAGTGCACGTGCTGGCAGCTGTTGTCATTGCTGTCCTGATATTTTTGCTTGTCCAGCTGCGTCTAGCTACGATAGCCAGGGATATCCACGGTGGTACTGGTGGTGACACGGTAGGTGTACGATGAAATGCAAACAATGGCTGCGTTGAACACTGATAGCTTGAGTGCAACTTCTTGGTATATTTTGCATGTACACGTCCCTATCTGAAGTTGCTATGTTCTGAACAACCCATGGCCATGGTCATGGAGTAAAGCTAATAGTAAATAGAGAGTGTCTGCAAGCATACCGATCTCGATTCCCTTCCCTAACGCGCTGCGCGATCGGTGTCGATTGTTGGAGATACATAACTGTCAGGAGTTTTTGCATCACGGCGTTTCACGCGCCAACGTATCATACATTTATGCCCTTTTCAGCTGGATATGTGGTCTTAAACACAAGCTCAAATGGACAGACCGTAATGCATCTAAATCATTTTTTGGAATTTTGTACAAAAGCTCATCACAGTGAAGATAGGATGCACGGTTTTTAACGCAGGCGCCTTTTACGAGATTTGGATTTGCCTGTCTATATTCGTAAGTACTTCACCCAAGACAACTTTTCTAACAGTTTATTTGAACAAATTTAACGGAATATGTGTTAGAGATTTAGCACATAGATATCTTACGGAAGAATGTTATCAGTTTTTGTGTAAAAACAACAACAAAACGATTGCACGCACAATTTTTGCCCCCACTGTTATGTATTCCATGCTGAGACAGGTCTTTAAAAAATATTTTTTTCTTATGCATTAAACACCACAGCAATTAAAATGAGGTGGCTAATCAGTCAAAAACAGGTGTATGTACAATGCTGTCATATTGTTTACTTTGATTCATCCATAATTTGAACGTAAACTGGATAGGGATTGCACTCACCAATCACCCCTGCCGGTTACGTATTTACCTATTCAATTGACACTGAAATACATCAGCCACACTATACAACATAATTACAAACTCACGATCCCATAATCCAAGACTGATACATACCTCCACTCATTTTCCCCTCAGCCGCACCAGATACCACCTCACTGGTAGCTTTCAAGCAGCAGCTGGGAGGCTGGGCAGCAAACTAATCCCATAGTCCATGCCACATAATATTTAAGGACAGTGAAGTGTTTTTAACCAAATTTTTATTCACCATTTACATGGTTTTTAATTATATTTCCAATAGGCCGGTATCGCGTCACGCGTGCGCACTAAAAAAATAACAAACCTGTGGGACATTACCCGGAAGTCGGGACTACCACATTAAACACAAAAAGCGATGATGTAGTATGCACAGCGCGTTAGGGATAGGGAAGGGAATTGAGATCAGTATGCTTGCAGACACTCTCTATTGATTACTCTGTTGTAAAATGGACGGTCTAGTTGACAATCGTGCCAATAATATAAACATGTAGTTTTCATAAAAATCTGAAGAAACATTTGTGAAAGATATCAATACTGTAACTCCTTATCACTTATTTGTCTCATGTTATACAAATAAATTGTCAGAAAAGTTGGTTGTCGTGAAATACTTACAGTTTCCGAACAAAGACAGTGCCACGCGAAATGTTTGGTAACAGTATAATATATACTGTTCTAGCAGTCATACCCAATGAAAAAGATATGTTGACGTACATTACGTAATTGCCTTTGGAAATCACGCTAAAGCATGTACACAGAGATCAGCAGCTAGATCTCGCGAGATTCAAAGTGACAGATTTTGGTGTGGGTCGAACAACGATCCAGTAACTAATACTTGTAGCATGTGTCATGTGCACAAAGTAATGCAGTTGTTTACAACACAACCACAGCCTTGGAACCTTGTGTATCATTGTCTGTTATAAAGAATACAGATGTACCCACCTACACTCTGTCTTAAACGATCACTAGCAAATATTAATTAAATTCACCAGAGGGAAAATGGCACTTATCAAAACATCCACCTTTTCTTTTTGTGAATGTCATGTTTCAAAACCTCCACTGAACGGAGATGCTAAAAATCTTTAAAATGTGACCTGTAGATTTTTACATGGACATTGAATATATATATATATATAATTATATATATATATATAAAGGTAAAGGTAAGTTCTTATATAGCGCAGTATCCAGTCCTCAGGACTGCTCAAAGCACTTTACACTTATATATATATATATATGTCAACCATGTTATATTTGAGCTGACCTTGCAACAAATACAAAATGCAACATTTTCAAAACAATGATTTTTTGAGTAGATTTGCTGATGTGATGATATAATTTATGAATTACGCGGTACTTAGCAAAATAGACAAGCAAATCCAAAGACAGAGAGCTGTTGAAATTCTTGCTATAGATCTGTAGAACTTTCAGTCACTGGCATATATAGATTTGTTTTTATTTCAGCAGCGTGTGACATCAAGACATCTGTCGGGTCAGAAAATATATGTAAGTATTGCATGAACTTGTGCTGGGTCATTAAGACTTCTTGATATTACAAATATCTCAGTACAACGGACCCTGCTGTTCATACTTGGGATTCTGGAACTGAGAAATTTGATTACATTTTTACAAAACTGATCCAATTTTTTTTAATGGTGTGTTTTCATACAGCACAATAAGGAAATGATTCATCCTCAGGGGACCTCAGCCACTATATCTGATTCTACTAAACAGCCGGTGCATTTAATCAATATGCCGACTATCAATCTGCTTTGTGATTAGCCTGCCTGTCCCCCACAGTCCTGTGAGTAGTGCATGTTTAGTCATTGTTTTGTTAGTAAACAATGTTTCTGACTTATTAGACACAATATTTTGGGCAGTGTACCATCAATGTCTTTATTCTACTATTAAAAATATTATATTAAATATTGAGTCTCGACTTGAAGCTACTTTTAACCATTTACAACTCTTAGTCGTATTCTGTTGCCAGGGCAACATCCGCCAGTTTACAGAGGTGATGAATCAGAACAGCATCCTCGTGTTCCTTATTGACCCTGATGTCCTTCGTCATCTCACCACCAACATTACACTGTTGCCATGGCGATGTAGATCAGCATGTCCAGTGACACTGGTCACAGCTTTCGGTGTCCTTGGTCAGCTGTGGAAACCAAAGGTATGGACAAGAGTGATTTGTTGTTGTAGTATGTGATTGGAAACATTTTGAACATTGTTTAAATATGTGTTTAAAATTTCAGAGAAAGGGATAGACCATAAAAATACTCAATATTATTCAAATTCACTTGGCACCAAAGTACATAGGAAACCATACTTTATTAGCAAACTTCTCCAATTTCTTATTGACCATACCAACTCACCTGCCAATGGCTATTCCTGATGGTACTAAAGACTATGACTAAGATAATTTGACCAAGTCTAAGACCTTGTCATATATTCAGACATGTACTGAACATTTAGAACTAGAATCTTGAAATGGGAATGTGATCAAATATGCCACAGAAGTTGCGTTTTGTAATCATATTTGGAGAAAATAAGAAATACAAATATATCATTGTCTATTTCCTGCATACAAAACATGTCATCAACTCAGCTGGGTGCCACATTGATGTTTCAGGGCTCACATTTAGCCAAGCTTCATGCCACTGGCTTCCACATAGGCTACTTCACAGAGGACGATCCAAGGTTACTGTCTGTAAACAACACATCTAACCTTCCATCGATTCCCACTCACTACGTCTTTGAGAGGGATGGACATGTGATTCACTTGGTGGTGTTTTACGAGAGAGGCCATGGCAGCTATTTGTGGCAGGGCAAGATTGGAGAGAAACAAGAGATGCTTGGCGATAAAGAGGTCACTGTCAACCCCTCTGAGTTAGCCTTTGGACAACAAGCAGGAGCTTATGACAGGTAAGTCTACAAGGGAATATTAAAGCTGTGAAGATACACTGAGAGTGCAGGGGCAGAAATATAAAACTCAAAAAAACTGCCTTGATCTCGAGAAAAGGTATTTCCAACTCACTCGCTCACTGGCAGCTGTCTGTGCCACCTTGTTCTATGTTATGTCAGTTTCCTCTGGACCACTCATCATTTGTTACAACTTCTGAGTCCTTATGCATACCAGCAAGACCTAGTGGCTGGTAACTGATAGTCACATTTCAAAGTTTAAATACCTATATCAACATTTCCAGTGAAACAAATGTTATTACCACTATGGTTGTCATTTATGTCAACATTATAAAACAGAATGTGGGTGTCTGTTATATGTGTATGTATGTCAAAGTATATCTCTATCAGTTTGACATGTGTGGGACTGGACTTTTCTAAGTGGGGGGGGGGCCAATGGGATAGGATCTTAGGTGCCAACGTTGTCTGTGACTGATTGCATGATCAACCAATGGCAGGTGAGCATGTGCTAATTTGCAGGTTGGCAATATACAGCAACATTGTAGCTATCCATGGGCATCGTATAATCTTTCATCTAGAGGCGGCCTTAATCAGAAAATATTAATAGGTGTCTTTACTTGACATGCACCACAGGGGTAGCTCTACTAGTTCTTAATTAATGCATTAAATTAACACCAGTAGTAATTGTGCATGTCGTTTGTGAAGTAATGTCTTTGTTAGTTAATGTCTAACTATTGTATTTTCAGAATTGCTACTGTTAAACTTACTATCAATGGACTGCGACTTCGTATCCCGAGAAACCCGCAACGAACACTCCAACAGATTGCCCAGTCACGCTTCATTGAATGTGACTACGTACGCGCACGGTCGTTCTACACAAAGCACGGACTCCCTCCAGACCAGGATGCAGATGCTTTCCGGAAAAGTGCGACAAAGCTGTTATCTCATGCCAAGCACGTGCTTGACAATTTAGGCGTAAGGTTCTGGTTGAGTAGCGGAACTTGTCTAGGTAAGTATGCAGGAAAGGCAACTTAACTTACTTACCCTACCTATCCTCAGGCCTCGTGGTCCATAAGCACTGTTTGAAATATATGCTGACCTGGTGATCACTCCTACCTACTTTGCCATCGGATCAGTAACTTCGTTTTACAGCAGCACACATCAGCTTATTGTCAAAACCAAATGGTGGAAGACACTGTATAAAAAAAATTACAACATAATTGTTATGCTTAGTATTGCCCTATTTATGTTATCGCAAAACACAGCGCACATGATGTGCCCATGTTATTGTGATTGTTATAGCCAAAAATGCATCTGAAACTAACATATGGCGATTTATTCATTTTGGTAAATCAAAAGGCGGCATCATCACTGGCAATATTGTTTTGCAGGCTGTTTGTGCTTGCGCGTTGTGCCATATTCTTAAGGTGTAACTTGGTAAAACGCGGACCAGTAATTTTGCTGCTAGACCACTAACTTTTTGAAGTTGCTGGTCCAGCTGACCAGTATCTTTTTGAGGCAAAGGTTGAGAACACTGTCCATAAGGCTACATCTCCAGTTTGTCCTGTGTGTGGTCCCTTGTTTGGTTTTAGACCATGTCTTCCACCTCAATTCTTGTCTCTCTTTTCCTGCTGTTGCTCATCAGGTTGTCTTAACATAAATAAGGAGCACGGAACCACAACGGTTGCAGAATGTATATTATAGTTAAAAGACTGCACTTTGTTATTAAAATTAAACAGTAGAGAATAGAAGAAAAGCATTGTACGTGTACACGTAAACTATAGTGTGTTTTCTGCATTTTTTACTATAAATTAAATTTAAATCACAAGTGTGAGATTGCACTTAATATGCAATATATATATGTGCAAAATGATGGTGCGTATCTTCAAGTTGTATTTGTCAGCAAGCAGTAGTATGTATTATATGCCTCCACTGTTCCATAAGATTATTTTTGTTATTTTAGGGTACCATTACCAAAATTCCAGTGCAAAATCCTCTGTACATTTTCAGTTGACAAATGTACATAGAACTTGGTATGCACTTGCATATTGTAATCTTAATTTTGTCAAGAGTTGTGGCGCTGAAACACCAATGACTATGTCAGAATGAGGTTCAGTAGCACAGTGATGGAGTTTCCAACCCTCTGAGATCATGGTTCCGACCCTCAAATTGACTGTGTGATGGTTTTGTAGGGTGGTTTCGTCAGTGTGCCATCATCCCCTACAGCAAGGACGTCGACATAGGGGTCTGGATAAAGGATTATGACATGCGCCTCATCCCAGCAATGCAGACAGAAGGCATTCCAATCAGACAACAGTTTGGGAAGGTGGATTTTTCTTGCATTTTGCCCCCAAAATACCAGGGGACAGTTTCACTAACATTCACATGAGCTCATAAGTAAGATTTTGCTCTTGAAACTCTATTTCACTTCTTACCAGTGATCTCATGTGATGTGGCAGTGGCGTTTTTTTATATTTTGAAAAAAAAAGGTAAGTTCTTATATAGCGCAGTATCCAGTCCTCAGGACTGCTCAAAGTGCTTTACACTTTACTCCTTGGCAGACCTGTTCAATCGAGCACCATCTCGACTTCTCTGGGAAGCATCCAGCCACACTGCAATTAATGCGCGAAGATTATTCGTACACAAATATCCACCACTGTCTATAGCCAGGTACTCATTCATACAGCTGAGTGAACTGGAGCAACGTATAGCGAATGAACTTGCCCAAGGTTCAACACCGCTGCACAGGATTCGAACCCGGGTTCTCTCGGTTGAGAGTCTGAAGCTGTAACCACTGCACCATGGCGCTACACAAAAATTTAATTTACAAACAGATTCCGTTTAATGATGGATTTGCCTTACGAGCGTATAATCTTTGTGAAACTGTGCCCTGATCTCAAGTCACAGGACAAGAAATATTGACCCACTAAGTCACATGCAGACAATTATATCATACATGTGCTATTTAGACAGATATTTCTAATTATTTTAATGCTTCACATGGATATTAACATTCCTTTCGTAACTGATTAAATACATTGTACATGACTTTTGTTGATGTTCAGATTTTTTGAGTGAGACTAATTTCTTATAAAGTGTGCAGTCAGTTTAACAAAATAGTATGTAGTATTCTTATAATCATCAGATCAATTACTTTCATTGTTAGATGGAGTTTCTAGCAAACATCGGAGTGGCCTTATGTTATGCCAGACTATGCCTGCCAGTTTTTGCTGAATTGTGACTGGATCTGGTACTAAATAATAAAATAGTGTCTCTGGTGATTTTATTAAAATTAAAACATGCAAACAAGCTGGCATGTTGTTGTGGATGTTAAATAGGTCAAGTATATCTTGAAATGTTTATAATATGAGCTATGCGAAAACTTTGAATTAAAAAAGAACCTTTAACTTTACCTTGACACTGTCATGAACACAACGTAAATTTATTTATCTGCTAAACTGATTTCTATCAGTAAATACATTTTACTGATAGAAATCAGTTTAACGTACTTTAACTGTGCAATCTCTTATCATGTTTCATAATTGTGGTGAATATTGCAGGTGTCTGACAGTTTTGAGCTCTCCTTTCAAGGAGGTGATACAAAGCTGGACGTTTTCTTCTTCTACGAGGAGGAGAGCTACATGTGGAATGGTGGAACACAGGCTCGAACTGGCAAGAAGTTCAAGTGAGTAGAACTGTTAAAATGCTCTTGTTTGATCAAGCATTGTAAAGGTATAGTAAGTTCTTATACAGCCCTGTATCCTCAGGACTGCTCAAAGCGCTTTACAGTTTTCTATTGTCCAGTTATAACATTACTGCTGTATGTTCAATCTTCTGTTGGAAAATCCCTCTTTCTAAAATGGTGCAGTACCACTTTTGAATGGTTTCGGATAAGAAAACTAGCAATTATTGATTTGAGTAGTATTGTGAAATGTTTTACAAACCATTCGCCATGTGGCGCCACTGGCGCGCACTTGCCATCTCGCGTTTCTAAAAATGACAGATGCAGACAAAACATCAGAAACTTGTTGAACAAGTTACGAAAAAATGTGCTTTCAGTATTCGTAAAAGAATCTCTTTCTTGGAAATTGTACCTTTCACCTAAATGTGTGTGCGGTAGTTCTAAAAATTGATGTTTCATAATTGTGCATTTACCACTTACAAAAAGACCTCTTTCTAAAATACTATTTCTTCCTTAAATAACATGTGTCAAACGTAGATGGTAACATCCCAGCGTATGTCGATTTTTGGCAGTTTCACATACATTGAAACAAAAATAGGTTACATTTGATTTGTTTACTTTTTCAAATGTGTTGGCAACCAACACAATTAATATGAAACATCAAGCAATTTATATGAAATCGCAATTTTTGTAAACACATCTGTGTTTAAATACGGGGATAAAAGATGTCATCAATAAACATGTCGTTTGCTTCCTATTCAAGTCGTCATTAGTTTGTATTTTGTGAGAACATCAGTAATAATAATTCTTTTTTAATTACATTAGTGACTAAATATTCTAGTTATACATTCTTTAAATAAATGTTTTCTCTTCCAGATACCTGTTTCCAAAGTTCCACGTATGCTGGACAGAGTTCCTCTCAATGAAAGTGCGTGTTCCTTGTGAAACGCAAGCCTACATCGAGGCCAACTACGGAACAAACTGGTTTGAGCCAGTTACGACCTGGGACTGGAAAAAGAGCCCCCCAAATGTTCGAGAAAATGGGCAATGGTCAAAAGATGAATGGACAAATGTGATAAGACAGTATTAAGTACATAAGCAGTAATTATTTCCCTAGTACATTAAATCATGAAGAAGATGGGAGCAGGACATCAGCGACTGGTTGGAAGACGACATCGTGAGAGCAGGGAGACAAACAGCAAACAGCAGACGTGGGATCATCCGGGCAGCTATGTCTCGCAGAGATATGTTGAACTGAAGAAGAAGAACATTAAATATTGTCTAGATGTGTTACAAATGTTGTGCAGTCCTATGTGTGCATTTCTTATGCGTTATTGAAAACCAGTATATTTTGTATACTTTTATATATATATGCGGTTCTTGTGTTGCATAGCATTAGGACAATGTTGTATTGATGTATTGCAGTACTTTTCTGACAGTGTAATATCCAGTATGTCTTAGAAGAATTGCGATACCTATACAATACACGCAAAAATATATTCTGAAGTTGTACCATGTTGAAAGTTGAAGTTACATCACACTAACAACAACACGTGTTTAGAAAACTTGTGAATAAATTGTTTTTAAAATGTATAGTTATGTATCATTATATGTGTGGATCATGCCACAAATAACGCAATTCTGATCGTATATTGACTTTGAGTATTGTTACGGTCTTACATAGCACACGCCTGCACATCGTCATTGCAACGTGACTGTCTATACAATGTTGTAGACATATATGTTGTTAGCAACACCATGACATTTCTGTCTTTTGGGGGTGATCATCCTATGTAGACTGTGTGATGTATACGTAGCACACGCGCATGCACACACGCATGCACACGCACACACTTTCAGCTGCACCTTCTGTGAAACGACGAATTAAACTTCTCTTGAGCGGAACTATATTTCCTCAAATGGGGGTTTGTTTATGGCAAATTAGAAGTATTTTTAGTGCCTCAAGATAGTGTTTTTAGTAATCCTCAGTCACTTTCCAGATGCCCCAAGTTCTGACGCCTTATGCATGCACTTATTCTTGTACTTAATATATATGTTTAGTAGTGATTGTACGTACATTCTATTCTTGTACACAGCAACCTGTTCAATGCTGTATTTAACCTGGGGTAATTACCCCATCATGGGTAATTCAGGCTATTCCTTTTTATGCTGGTTCCACCACTTTGTGTTAGCCATATGTACATATAGCTAACATATTGTTGAGCTTGGGTGGTGTATCGCAGGTAGCGGGGGTGTAGCACTGGTTTAGGCCTATTTGGCAGGGGCGGTTCCAGATAGGGTAGTCTGGAGGGTCCGAAAACCTCCAATTGCACCCGTTGAGGTTTCATATTCGATGGTCTGAGCCGAAACTTCAGCACGACTCCGCTATCGCGCTGTCGGATCATGGCATCGGAAGAATAATGTTAAATTGTTTCGCCGCGCCTCCGTAACTTCGGTTTATCCGCTTGAAAATAACATTCCAAAGGTGTAGGGGGCACGCCAATCTAGCGCAGGCATAGCGCAGCCAAATTCAAAATGTCTATTGAGCACGCCAATCTAGCGCAGGCATAGCCCAGCCAAATTCCAAAGGTCTAGGGGTCACGTCAATCTAGCGCAGGCATAGCGCAGCTAAATTCCAAAGGTCTAGGGGCCACCCAATCTAGAGCAGGCATAGCGCAGCCAAATTCAAAAGGTCTAGGGGGCATGTGCCCCCTGAACCCGACTATGATTGGTTAGTCTATATCGCGTTTATGAAGCTTACGCAGATTAGAAGGCCCACTAATCGGTACTCCTATAGCTATGCGGGCATATAGAAATGGAATTTCTTTAGGAACTTTAATTTAATTACTCGACAGAACTAAATACATCTTGTGGCGTTTTCTTGAGCATAAAAATATTGCCTGGAGACTCACTAAGGCTTACAGTATATCTCGTTAATTTTATGTTAATTACTTTACGTCGGCATTGTGAGGAGGTTCTTTTAAATGAGTCAAGTGATCGTTTGCTAACCTGTATAGAGGGTCTGTGATCTCCAACGCAGGGACAAGTATATATTACACACAGACACACACGCGCACACGCACACACACACACGCACACACGCACGCACGCACACACACACCTTCTCCCGATAGACCTACTACGTTAACCTCAAAGAGTTGAGGACTACAACGTAGGCGCAGCGCAAATTAATAAAATATAACATATTGGCGACATTAAAACAAATAAATAAAATGTAAATTAATTGTAATGGTTGTGCAATTTGCGGTCCGCGAGGAGAGCCATGTATGTTTAGACGGCTGCACCACCTCGGTGAGAAGATTGTTCCAGTGTACACTAGTTTTGGGTAAAATTACATTCTGTGTGATTATGTTCTGGAACAAGGTTGTATCAAACATAAGGGGTGTGTGCGTTGTTCAAGTATAACAAATTCAAGTTCTTCTAACATGTCCGTAATACTGGAAGTATATGATAACGACCCAGGACCCAGTTTGCCATTCGTCTAAGTATACTTTCAATCTTATATATCATGTTACTTTTTGTATATTGGTCTTAGACTGAAGAATTTATTATAATATTATTTATTATATTATTATTTATTTTATTATGATTTATTTTATTATTATTTATTTTATTATTATTTATTATATTATTATAATATTAAACTTGTTCTCTAACTAGTCAATGGTATACATGTTTCTTGATGTCGTGATAGTTTATTCGTAGACTTTATTTAACAAATCCAAGTATACGAGACGGATTAGCTTTCGATGTGATATCAAAACGACGTGTGTATTCTACCATACGTCACTGCAGATGAGAAGTCCTAAATATTGTACGTTTTTCACCACCTCAAACTGTTGAACTTTCAGAGTGCAATGAGTTTTAATGTGATTTTTAGTTCTTCTAAATGTGATGTTGACACTTTCAATGATGTTTTTAATATTGTAATGTATTGTACGTATCAACCAACACAGCGTCAATTTGGAATCCATGTTCAGAATTTAGGTGAGGTTCCTGCATACATTCGACAAATTGTGTTTCACAAGATTTACGTGAATTGTATCCATGTTGATTTTTTATTGTTAAGAAAGTTACTAAACATTAGGTGTTTCATTTTATTACTGGCTATTATGTATTTTAATAGTTTACAAACAATGCAAGTGAGAGCATTGGATCTGTAATTTGCGGCAAAATGTCTTTGTCCTTTCTTAAATATGGTGACAACATTGGCATTTTTCCGATCGTCTGTTATTTTTCTTGTACATAGAGATGTATTAAATATATGAGTAAAAATTTGATCTAGGTTATGATGTAGTTCTTTCAAAATAAATGGTTTGCTTTGGTCATGACCTACTGCTTTATGAGTGTAATATCACAGGAGCGGAGGGCAGCATAAAGGGCGGGGGGATATCTTAGCGACTTTAATAGTTTTTGTTCGCTTATGAATACCCTGTGCACTCATAAACGCAGCGTTTAAAATGTGTTTTAAAGGTAGGCCATATGTTATCACACGGAAATATGAACGGAGCTCGGTAGACCAGTCATGAATCTTCCTCGAAGAATTTGATATAGATTTCCCGCCCCCGACATTACGTCATCATCCAACGTGTACAGCGTGCGTCCCGGAGAGAATGACGTCACAAACATAAACTTGCGCGATCTTCCTGAACATGAAAACATCGTTCGGGGATCCGCCAACAACATCTACAAACCTCTCTCGGTATAAAACAAGACCGTAAACATGGGCGACGAAGAAGAAGCCCCAGCAATGGAAGAAGAGGTGGCGGAAGAAGAGGCAGGAGAGGCAGGCGAAGTAACAGAAGTAAAAAGGGCAAGCGTCGC
This sequence comes from Escarpia spicata, assembly GCA_963995525.1. NCBI lineage: Eukaryota > Metazoa > Annelida > Polychaeta > Sabellida > Siboglinidae > Escarpia > Escarpia spicata. Next base: position 26,644,117 of record OZ023208.1, read on the forward strand.
CCCATCTACCGGTAGTAGGAAATCAGGTAACGTTTGTTGCACGTCTACTTTGACGCGCTACCGCTGACGGCAGATTTTAAATTCGACGCTTACACACATTCAATTAACTTCGTTTTTGCGAATGTAAATAGCATTCAAATAGGCTGAAATAGAATTGAAAAAGTAATTGTTAAAGATATGCCCATTCTGACACGACCTAACTGTGTAAATTTCGATAAGAAAACGAGGAAAACTGTAAACATATACCACCTTTATGGCTATGCTAGCCCTAGCAAGGTTGTTTATAGTTAAATGACACACAACTCTTAATTAAAAAGGTATTATGTGTAGTATCGACGACTATGAACTTGTATTTTGTTGTGCAATAGGTATTTAAATTATATTGTTACAAGTTGGTTTCTATCGTAGCCATACGTTCATTCTACAAAATCATAACCGCTACAATTATACTGTTTTTAAAAGCCGTATTTTTCTACTTTGTTACGATATACCTGAATGTATCGCGCGCAAGTGTTCGCCGCAAGCTCCGTGTACTACAAACACATGGGTTCACCCGCAGTTGGAGGAGCAGGCGCAGCAGAGGGAGCAGGAGGAGGCGGAGAAACCACCAATTCCATCATCCGTATCGAAGACGTCATCAACCTACAAATACTGACGGCCGTCATCGCCGGAGAAATCATCCACTTCTGCTGGTACTCCGATGTCTTTCCGTGGGGCTCGTGGCATACTCGCTCCTTCAAGAGCGCCCTCATCCCTGATCTCGTAATTGCCATCATTCTCAGTCTAATCACCAGGTGGGTGTGTCTGTGTGTGCCCCGACGTCGCTGTTGTTCGGGTCTCTCTGTATGATCTACACGGAGAGGTGAACCTAGATGTTGACCAGACGGCTTCTGCCATCATATCACAAGTTGGCCACTATCTAGCTTTACAAGCTTTCCTTTACATTGTACCCACCCGTCCCACTGGTGTTTGGTATAGGATTTGTGATTTTGAGCGATAAAAATGGGTTCCAAAACCATAGCCAGTACCCATCTGATTAACTGGTGTTCATCTAATTTGGTGTGCGACGACTGCCACAGTTGGGTAGATTTTGCCTTATCCGGCTGTACGAAGTCATGGACAGAAACCAAGGAAGAGGGATTCACCTTTCAGTGCGTGGGGTGTTGGAAGGTGAAATGTCTGGAGAAAGAGGTAGCTAGATTGGTAGATATTGTGAAGGGGATGGAGATGAGAATCAGCAAGGAGACAGACGGAATGGAGAGAGACGACAGGGATAAAGTTGGGAATACTGTGAAACTGAAGGAGCAGAGTAGTGGCAACAAGACCGAGGAAAGGAGACTGAGAGGAGGGAAGGTGATCGGAGGGGAAGAAAGTGGAGGATCGACGGCAGGAAATGTGACAGGTGTGAAGGTGGCAGGAGAGAAAGTGACCGTAGAGAAAGAGGTAGGAGAGAAAAAGAGACGGGAGAGGAGAGAAGGAAATGCAATGGGAGGAAAGATGACGGGAAGAAAGGAAGTGAGAGTACATGTGACAGAAGAGAAGTCGGGAGGGACGATGACAGGAAGAAAGGTGACAAGAGAAACAGCGTCAGGAAAGAATGGAACGGACGAGATTGTGACGGGAGAGCAGAAGACAGGGGAACAAGATTACAACCAGACAGATGCAAACCGTAGAAAGAGCTACACTGAGGCAGTGATTGAGGGGGCAATGAGGAAAGAGAGGGTGTTTATGGGCGATTCGATTATGAGAAAGACAGATAAGACTCTAAGCGAGGGGGAGGAATTTTGCCAGTAATGGGAGGAAGGGGGCCGACATATAGAAACTGCAAGAGGATGGCGATCAACGCACTAGTTGAGCAGATGTGTAAAGAAGAGGGGGTGGGATTCGTAGATTTATGGGGATACTTTGTTGGGAGGGAAGATATGTACATGAGAGATGGCCTACATCTAAGTGGAAAGGGGGCAGCAGTTTTCTCAGAGAACTTGCTGCAATCTGTTGACAGTGGGACAGGCTGCATCTATTTAAAATAGATTCGCAGGGGGGATTCACAGAGAAGCCTGAAACTGGAGGCATAGATAAAGACAGCAGAAATAAATCGGCAAAGAACAGTCTGGAAAACTGTTCTGAATCAGGATATAAATGCATTTGTTTAAATGCAAGGAGCATAGTAAACAAAAGAAGTGAACTAAACATTATGGTAGAAGATATTGACCCTCACATAATAGGTATAACCGAATCGTGGGCCACCACTGATATATCAGATGCCGAATTGGGACTAACAGGATATGTAATGTTTAGGAAAGATAGAATAGGAAGAAAGGGAGGTGGAGTTATTTTATATATTAAAGAATCTATCCAGGCTTATGAAATAAAATTAGAAAGAGAAGCAGATTGCGAAGAAGCTGTTTGGTGTAACATAGTTACAGGAAACTCAACGTTAACAGTTGGGTTAGTTTATCGAAGTCCAAACATAAGCATAGAAGAGAATGAAAAAATACAAAACGCTATAAGGGAAGTAAGCAAACGGAACTGTATTATTATGGGGGACTTTAACCATGGGCATATACAATGGAAATCTCTACAGAGTATGGGGAGTGAGGACCACAAGTTTTTAGTTTTAGTACAAGATAGTTTCCTTTCTCAACATGTGCTAGAACCAACCAGGGGAGAGAATGTGTTAGACTTAGTTTTGTCCTCACAGAAAGAACTAGTTGACAATGTCAAGATATGTGAGCCACTGGGGAGTAGTGATCACAACCAGATACATTTTACCATCAAAGTAAAATCAGAAAGGAATGGTAAAAAGCAGTATAGGAGAAATTTCCACAAAGGAAGGTATAAGGACATGAGGAAATATTTAGCAAAGATAGACTGGAATAACACGCTGAAGAATAAGACAGCAACCGAATGCTGGAATATCTTAAATAGTGAAATTAAGTGCATAGTCGATAAATTTGTACCTGTCAAAAAACAAGGGAAACGGTCTAAAAAGAAACACTTATCGAAAGAAGCCATTAGAAAAATTAAGTATAAACAAATGATGTGGAAGTCATATAGATGTACTGGAAATGATGAAGACTACAACATTTATAAAGAAGCACTTAATCAAGCTACAGCTGAAATTAGAAATTCAAAGAGAAGCTATGAAAAAAAATTAGCTAGTAATATAAAACATGACAGTAAGAGTTTTTATGCGTATATTCGAAGCAAACAGAAAGTTCATGATAAGGTCGGTCCTCTAGAAGATAGTGCTGGAAATACAATATCAGAGGGATTCTTAATGGCAGAAGACCTGAATGAGTATTTTAGTTCAGTGTTTACCAGGGAAGATATTAGTTCACTGCCAGTACCAGAGGCTAAGTTCAAGGGTGCAGATTCATACTATTTAGGACACTTAGTTGTAACCTCGGAAATGGTAGCTAAGAAAATAAGGGCTATGAAGGATAATAAATCACCTGGAGTGGACGGGATTCCGCCCAAACTACTATTGGAAATTGTAGAACAAATTAGCGCACCGCTTGCAACAGTTTTCAATTTGTCATTAGAAGAGGGAGTGGTTCCTTTAGAATGGAAAGAGGCAAACATTATACCGTTATTTAAAAAAGGTTCGAGAAACAAGTCAGAGAACTATAGACCAGTGAGTTTAACATCAGTGATTTGCAAATTATTAGAAAGACTAATTAAAGATCACATGGTGGATTTTCTTGTTAAACATAACTTGATAAACCCATCTCAACATGGGTTTTTAAAAGCGAGGTCATGCTTAACAAATATGTTATGTTTTTTGGAAGACATCACTAGGTGGGTAGATGAGGGATCACCAGTAGATATCATCTATTTAGATTTTCAAAAAGCTTTCGACAAAGTACCACATCAAAGATTACTCCTTAAGCTAAAGGCCCATGGCATAGGAAATGGTATAATAAACTGGATAGAAAAATGGCTGAATGACAGAAGACAACGTGTAGTAGTTGATGGGGAGGCTTCAAACTGGAAATCGGTATTGAGTGGGGTACCACAGGGATCAGTACTAGGACCTATATTATTCTTAATATATATCAACGATTTGGACGATGATATAACAAGCAAGGTGTTAAAATTTGCGGATGATACAAAAGTGTTTAGAAGGATTAAAAGTGATGGAGACAGACAGCATTTACAAGATGATCTTGATAGGTTGATCAAATGGTCTGAAAAGTGGCAAATGCTGTTCAATTTTGGGAAATGTAAATGCCTCCACACAGGTCATGGGAATGAAGAGGTAAAATATAAAATGGGGGGGTACTGTTCTAAGTACTACTGTAAAAGAAAAGGACTTAGGGTTAACCATTAGTGCTGATATGAAGGTTTCAGAGCAGTGCGGAATTGCAGCGTCAAAGGGAAATCAAATCCTTGGATTAATTAGGCGAAATATAGCGTATAAGAAAAAAGAATTCATAGTACCGCTGTACAAAACAATAGTGAGGCCTCATTTAGAATATTGTATACAAGCATGGAGGCCATATCGCAAGAAGGACATAGATATGCTAGAAAGAGTACAGAGGAGAGCGACTAAAATGATACCAAATCTTAGGGATCTTAGTTACGAAATACGCCTAAAAGAATGTGGTTTAACAACACTAGAGACCAGGAGATTGAGAGGAGATCACATAGAAGTGTTTAAAATATTGAATGGTTATGAAAATATTGATAGAAACATTTTGTTCTCAGTTAAGAAAGATAGAAGGACCAGAGGACATGAAGCTACATTAGTAAAGGAGCAGTGTAGATTAGATATAAGAAAGTTCTCATTCTCACAAAGGACTCTAAATGAATGGAACAGATTATCTCCTGATTGTGTTGGTGCTAGTAGCGTGAATATGTTTAAAAATAAAATCGACACACACCTTAAAAAGGCGGGATACATGTAGATAAAAAGTATTGGACTCTCGATAAGCCAAAAGGCTTCCTTGTCCAACTGCCATCCAGAGTAATTTTCTGGTTGGCAATCTTGTTAAATCTTGTTAAAACTTACGTGACCCGGTTGTCAATACATTGCTCTTCGGTTCTATTATCCACTGTGGCGTCTGTGTATGCATATATGTTTCACGACAGACAGCGCTACTATGTCGGTGTATTTTCCCCGCGATACGTGCTGCCGACCAGCCCTCCATTCACCCAGACGTAATGCCAGAATTTACTTACCACATCAGTTCTCCCTGATTTGTGTTACATGCGTTACGTCATACTATTAGTCCCCGCAAAACAATCTCCAGAAATGCATCGTTTTGTATTGGCATTTATGCATTTCCAAAACGTCTACTGAGTTTTGTAAAACATGTTATAACAAAACTATACAAATCCGACAGATTCCTTACCATTCAGCAGTAAATAATATTCTATGGAACACCACCCGAAAAAATTATATACAGTAATTTATAGATGTTATAGGATTCCATAGATGCTCTTGGTAAGAGGTGACGAATCCTCATCGCTAAACTTGCTGTTACTGTTGCTGCAGCGCCTACGTGCCGGTGACGGACCATCTGGCCTCGGCCAACATGAGCCTTGCCTTGAGCGTTCTCTACATGGCTCTGGAGGGCACTCACACCGTGTGGTACCCTCGCAACCTCGCCGTGTTCGCGCTGCATGGCCTGCACAAGTTCTTGCTGCTCTTCGCCATGTCGACGGCGATGATGTACGTGCGCACCGTCGCTGAGTCGGACGAGTTCCCGGAGGTGAACTGCTTTGGCGGCGGCGGCGACGAGGCGGCGGCAGCCGAGGGGGTCGAGGGCGAGACCGAGGTGGAGCCAACTGTGGGCGAGGAACCGGTAGAGGGGGCAGAGGAAGGCGGGGAAGCGCCAGCCGAGGAAGGAGAAGAGGGCGAGGGAGGCGAAGGTGGAGAGGCGGCCCCTGAGGAGGAGTCGCCGGAGGAGGAGTAGAAACAAAACGTGAGTGTAGGAACTCGCTGGCGTGTTCTTTAAAGCGACCATGACGTTCGTCAGTTTTAAAATGGGGCTATCTGAACTTAGTTTTTCATTTATTAACTAATATAATGTTCTTAAGACTATACTAAGTATGTCGAAGATATACAGCCCGCCAAATTATGTTTAGTAAGCTCATAACAACGGTCGCAGTTTGGAAGACACGACCCCTGAGCATGTTCAAATAGTAAACAAAACATCCAGTTTCAAAACAAGCTTTATTGGAAATACGGCCAAGTCGGGCTGAGTTAATTGCAATACCCTTTGTTATTCAACGATGTCCCATTTTCCCACGTTCAACACCGCAGGCTTCGGGTTTCAAATCACTACGCCCGCTCCGGGTAGAGGAACTGAGTGGCTTTCTTTAATATACTGTTCTTAATATTGTGAAATCAATATCACGAATGCACATTGCCCGGCAAATGACGTTTAATAAGCGCGAAATAGTGAATGTCGGAACCACGAAACGTTCAAATTGTTTACGGAACATTCAAATAGTAGGCCTAAACAACCGCGATAGTCAGTATATGGCTTATTAATCCGGCAGCCAAAGGGCTTTTTTTACATAACCCCTTTTTGCCTGATATAGTTTCTTTCTTTGTTTATTATTTATTTCTAGCATGGATATAATTATATCCAGGGGGTGTGAAGATCTGACCTTGGGCATTTTGAAAAAAATGAAAAAATTCTAAATGGCCACCGAAATCAACTTATTATGATCTCTTTTGTAACCAGACAAGATACACACATGATTAAAATGTTGTTTTATATGTTTCTAGACATGAAGAATTCGATTCCACCATAATTTATATGAAAACATGTAAAGAAAACAAAATGGCGGTCATAAGTATGCTACACGTTGTTGCCGATGATGCAAAACAGACTATAATTATTTAATGTTCCGCGAACAAACAAACATAAGAACATGACAAAATTTATTTTCCATGTGTTATCATGTGAGGAGAATTTCATAGGATCATCATTTCGTTAAATTCTTACCTTTCTAAGCACCAGTCCTCTTCATCTTCATCATGTAGAACTTACTTGCCGCTCTCATGCATTTTGGCAGGTCTATCCAATCTGGCATGCGCAAAATAGCGTGCGTGCCAAGTCAGAGCTGTTGCAGCTACACTTGTTCGTGCTACGTGGCATTTCACGTCGACACGAGCACTTGATCAGCTTTAGCAACCCAGGTGGGGGCTAACGAGGTGTCTGGGGGGACAGTAGTTGGACTGAGCGCAGTAGTCCCCTCCTCCTGCGACCAATCATAAGATGTAGGGTTAGTACAGGTGGGTTTGGGTCCAAAGCATGAAGCCAAATTGCTACTTGCAGATGGGCTCTGGCTACATTTTCTTCGAACGCTTCACTTGTGGGTGGTAATGAACACAGCTTTGGTGCAGAAGCCTTGCTTCTGCTTACTTTAGAAAACCACATTTGTTGGAATGCTTCCGTCATCGAATGACATATTTGCTGCTCATAGCAGGCCAACATGAAGTGTATGGCTTGGTCCACTACTTCCGAAAAAGGTGGTTTCTCTGTGTTTCCCAGTAAGTTGAGAGAACGTTGGCCTTGTCTCAGAACTTTCAGAGCTGCAACATTGCCAACGCCAAAGTATGACGCCACAGTATCACAACCTGTCAGTCTGTGAGCAGCTAATAGACCTGGGACGATGGAGCTGTGCTCTTCTGCAACGGCGTTGATATCTAGGACACTTCGTCCTTCCGTGAGCAGCCAGTAGACCTGGGACGATGGAGCTGTGCTCTTCTGCAACTGCGTTGATATCTTGGACACTTCGTCCTTGAATTGGCGAAACCATCAGAACTTTGCAGGATATACTGCCCTGGTGAGAGAAGTACAACAAGAGAACAAACACGTCGGTGTCATCTGCAACGACCAGGACGGTACCATCCTCTACACGTGAAACTTGTTGCACAATCAGTGCTTCCCTCCTCCTGCGTTGTAGCCATGTCTTGACGTTTGTTTATACAACCATTTGCGATTTCTACAGGAACCGGGTCTCTGCCAATGACGACTAGTTTATGGTTTTGAAAGTCAGCCTTGTGCGAAACCAAATCCTCGATGATGGAGCAATCAGTTGATCTTTGTTCGTGGCGACGGTTAGGACGACTTTTTGTGGTCGCAGGCGAACTGTGCAACGTGATGTGTTGACCCTGCTTGCTCCTTTGTCCCGGCAGCGTCGGGTTGCTTCCCGAGTACTGCCCGCAATCTATCTGTCGAACACCAGATAGACGTCACTTTTCGCTAAGTGACAGCGTAGGTAACTGCAGAACCGGACAAGGTAGTCGTACACAGTGCCAGATGTTGGCCAAGACATTACCCAGAGAACAGCGCACCCAGCACGGAACTTTGCCTGCACATCTTGTTCAACCAGCCGTCTTGACACATCCACCTTGAGCGCATTCTTGAGATTGGATTTCGTTTTGGAATCCCTCATATTTCCATTTTCATCGAACGTAGACGAAAGGGTAGGTGATAGTTCAAGGCCCACTGGCGTGCGCTAGACTGCAAGCCCATGGATCTTGCATAAATGGTTTCCGTGTCAAACACTTTAGCATCTCCAATTTTAATGTGTTTCCTGGATAACGTCATGGTGGTCACAATGTTTGGTATTGAATCATGAAATCCACCAGGCCAACTGCGTTCAAAAGACTCCCTCTGTGTTTTTCCCAGCAATTCCGCCTTGTCGACATTGACCGAGGAGTGATTCAAACCTTGCCCAGTGACAATGTTCATAAGTACATGTGGATGTTGCTCTAGGTCAAGTGGATCTATACACAGCTCCAATTTATCGTGTATAGCTGCTTTCCCGTCTTGACCGTCTCCCTTGGTTCTTGCGGCCGTTTCTTCTTTATGTGAAGTTTGGACAGATGGTCGTTCGTTATATCTCATCTCGTTCAAGTCATCGATGATGCCATGGCAGGTATGCAAGCTGTAAATCCATGTTTTGAGAGTTTCCGGTTTCAGAGTTATTCCAGTGATCCCACTCTGTCCATGACCATACCTCATGAAGGTAGTTTCAATGGCCATGTCACTCCAAATGCCATTGAACAGACCAGCGTTGTGGTGCATCGTGTGCTGTCCTTTGATGAATTGCGCACGTATGCCATCGGGTAAGCCTTCGTATATAGTAGAGGGTGAACTCAAAATACACCGTTTGTCGCAATTTCGCAACCGTTTTCATTGCGTTCTTTGTGTTTAACAGATTAAATTATGGTACTGTGGAATTTCTTATGTCTGAAAACATGTAAAAAGACGTTTTAATTGTGTGTGTACGTTACCTGGTTGAAAAATTTGACAATTTACATACAGCTGTAGTAGGCAACCATTTTTAGGCCGCCATTTTCTTTTCTTAAAATGTTTTCATATCAGTTATGGTGGAATCGAATTCCTCATGTCTGGAAACATATAAAACAACATTTTAATCATGTGTGTATCTTGTCTGGTTGCAAAGATATGGTAACAGGTTGATTTTGGCGGCCATTTAGGATTTTTTCATTTTTTTAAATACCCAAGGGTGAGATCTCCACACCCCCTGGATATCATTATATACATTCTAGAGATGAATAATCAACAAATAAAAAACTACATCAGACAAAAAGGGGTTACCCCCTTGGCTGCTGAACTATATTGCGCCAGTTCCCGGAATTGCTCTTTGAAGTTGGCTTGTTTCCACAAACGAGACCGCAAGTGGAACGTAGTACCATCTTAGACATGTTAATAATTATACTTAGTCCTAATGCGTTGTCGGTAGCAATGGTTGTTCATGCTATTACCATCCCTGGCTTCAGAGGGTGGTACCTCGTAATTGAACAGCCACGTTGCCTTAATACGTATGAGTAGCATATGCGACTATTACGCGGTAACCAGTGCAACCGCCGGTGGCGTCGCCAAGTAGAGCGGAGCTGTATTAGAAGCAAGGCTGCTGACTGTTGCAACGGCAAAGCCTGCTCCGACAGACGTGTTGAACAACTGTGTATAAACGACAGATCTTGGAGATGCCGTTTATTAGTTTTTTTCCCGGCATCTACCCACCATCACGTCAGGTGATTGTCACGGAACTAATTCGTTCTGCGGATGTGTATGTTTGTATGTAGTACGGTGTTCCTTTGTAACCCTGGTAAAATGATAACAAACAGATCCGTTGCAGGAGAACCAGGTGCCCCTATTTCAATTGGCTTCACTGTGTTGCTGACAACAAACAATGTTAGCCAATAGGCACTGTCTTGGGATACATCTTACATGTTTCCCCAACAAGCAGTTGCTGCACACTTCCTCTGTCTAGTTAAACATCTTTCTAATTAACCATCTCCTACCAAACACGCGTATAGTTTATCGTGGGTCTGTGTTTAACATGACTATTTCTCGCAGAAGGTCCCACACCTCAATACTCACCTGTACTGTTTTTTATGATGCACTTTTGGGGTAATGCCCGTTGTTTGAAAGTCACTAAGAAGGACACTCTGTATCAACGATTCTTAACCGATCCTAAAGTGGCCATTTTGAGTGGGTCCAGTGACTGGTCGAATTTTCCTTTATTGTCCTGCATGCTCGATGGTCTCCCAGGTGCTAGGTGTCTAAGGGATCGTCTCAGAACGTCAATGACCGATAACAAACGAAATTAAATCTGACCTGAGCCCCCGATCCCATTCCTTAGACGGACGTCTGTGGACATTGGTATGACCATATACGTATATTAACTGTAGTGTAAACTATCGATGTCAGACGCCATACGAAACTGCCTCTGATCCACCCCCTTCCCCAAACCGAAAGTAATTTCGTCTGAAATCGGACGTCGACATTCTGAGATGATCCCTAATGATACGTTGAAGTATTGATGCATCGCGATAGTCGATATGACGATAGTGAATTATCGATAGCAATCGGAAAGTATCGCTGATAGTAGGCACTTCACATTAGATTGTCGATTGTAATGGTAGTTTGCAACTAATCATCAGGTCAGCAATGTTTGTAGGCTTTTTTTCAACTTCATTTTGTAATTTTACGTATCTACATACCTAGCACCAAGAACCATTGACCGTAGCTACGTCATTCGGGAATTCACCATTTTGGGAATCAACTGCCTATAAGACGACACCATGGTAGCATCCTTAGATTATGGTTTGGGACTGCTTTTCTTTTGGATTCGCAACGCCATCGTGACACACATATATCGTAATACTACCGCAATACTAGAACTATCCACAAAAGCCCCCCCACCCCTACCAGATGGATACGAGACGAATAATTTCTGACAACTGTTGCGTGCATGCACGGTATTTCAAATTGACCTGACATGTGGCATAAAGTATTCGTCTCGCATGCATTTGGTATAGGCAAGTCATATTCTGTTTGATTCCACCGAACTTGCACTGGGCGAAATCGGTGCCGTTTTCAAGTGAAACCATATAAAAGCTTTCAAATAACTCTGTCACAGACATATGTAGCTTTAATCACATTTCAAATAGGCCAGAACCCTTAGCGTTGCATGAACGAGATAAAGTATGCCTGTTTCAGTTTCGCTTTCGTAAAAAAACGAATGCACTATTTATATTGTGAAAACATTTCGGGCTTATTTTTCGCATTTACGCGACAGGAACATCGTCCCCCTGGCGAATGGAACACGGAGCACATTATGACGTCATGCGCAATTTGTGGCATTGACGTCGCCCGCCCTAGTGGCCAGCAGGAAAGTAAATTCAATATGTCACTTGGCGTGGCGCACTAAAACAACAAAAACAAGTAACTGAAGTACATTTAAAAAGGTACGCCGTCAAATCAGTTTATCATAGTTCATCAGTTTATCATTTAGGTGTCGTTTTTTACTGTAAGTTCACGGGTTGTATTTTGGTATTTGGTGGACCACCGTTTGTGTTCACATAATGATAAGGCCTGGTAACTTGTAAGGTCTGGTCGCCGTGTTGTGGCAAAGCGGTCCGGAGGCTGCTTAGACAGGGGCCGGCAAACTTTTTGAATGGAAGGCCAAATAAGTGACTTGGGCCACACAATTATTTCTTAATATTGGTTATCGCCAACCCAATCTACGTGGCATTCTAGCTTTTAAGCGTCGAACCTGAACTTACACATTTTGGAATTGTTATTATAAAACATCGATGGGTAATTGTGAACAAAGGTCCGCGTTGTCGTCATGCAAATGACATTTTGACCAAGTGCCCCATGTCCATGTGAGCTGGGCGTGTCGGATCAGTTCCGTCGGCAAGTGCGTTTGTTTGCAAGATACACTTCACTGAATGTCACTTCGAGTGCCACAGAGCCACGTTACCTTCTGGTGAACTTCATCTACACAGCTCCCGACGCGTTGTCTCAAATTCATAGTTGAGTCAATAAAGCATTATCTTATCTTATCTTATTGTCAACTATAACGGGCTGTAAAATAAGAGTAAATACGAAAATAAAACGGTCTGTAAACCCCTGTCTCAGCAGCTCAATGAATTCTTCGTAAGTGTCGTGCCTTTCTGGTTCGTTTTCAGGAGTGTTGAGAAATGCAACAGTCGTGTCTCCCACAATCGTAATTGATTTTCAAAGCGGAAACGAACTGGAAGAGACGAACTAGAAGAGTTCTTTGGTTAGACGTTCTCGACCATTAAGCTAAAAATTAAGCAGATTGATATACGCTACGATGTCGACAAGAAACGAAAACTCGCAGATGCACCTGGGGGTCTGCGATGTCTGAAAACGTCTGCTCCACGAACAAGCTAATTCCATGTCTCAACTTGTGCACGCAACTCAGCCAAAACGCTTCGCAGTAGTGTAGGAGATCTTGATTTTAGCGCATTCGTCTCTGCCAGAAGGCGCTTCAACTGCCGGAGGTTTAGGTCACGAGCGCGAACGCAATTCACGGTCTTCACGACGGCGTTTAGTACCTTTTGTATTTTCATTGATTTGCTATACAGACGTTCTTGTGGATATGTGGTGCAGCTGAATAGGTTCGCAGAGGCACCTGCATCGCGTTGAACCTCTCCCATCAGTACAAGAATTCCTTTTTTCTTCCTCCTACGGAAGATGCACCTTACAAACGTATGTATTGTCATCCCACTGGCCGCAGCATTCTCGCGGGCCATGGGTTGCCGACCCCTGGCTTAGTATATTAGTAACCATGGCATGTTGACCTATCGAAATTATACTGATAAGTTGCGAGGTGAACTAATCACATTACGTGCTTCTACTTTTTGGCCCTTCGTGTGTGGGTCAGTCACGAGCATGGTTGGACGCGTACTGACAGGGATTTTCTGGAATTGTTGTTTGATGTTGGGCGCGCGTCTTTGTCCCGGAATCAAAGATAGCAAGTGGGAGGAATTAGTATACTTATCTAACCATATGACTGATAGTTTATGTGTTATATAATTTTCATATATGATATTTGCGCCACAATGGCGGGGGTTTACCCTTAGTACTGGGTAAACGGCCCACGGTGATGACAATTCTGTAGTGTGATAGCAAACCAGTGAATTCCTCAAGAAAGTTCGTTATCGCATAGGGTGGGTATTCACAAAAAACAAGTCTTTAATGAAGGGCATTGTTTGGTTTTTCGTATAAGTGCATTGCTTTGGTTTATACCTTGTTTTTGTTTGGTGAGCTATCTTACCCCATTCTACCCATACAATAGTTGTATTTCGTTCCACTTCACCTGCACTTGTCCCTTGACTGGGGCTGCCTTTTAGCGCATCACATCAGTGGAGGATGTTTTCTCCATAATGCTTATCCACCGTGTTCGGTCCCTTGTCGCCTCCAGGCTCTCTACAAAACCCAGTCCAGTCTACTCTGTGATAGTGCCTCTCCAGCTCTTCTTTTTGGCTTCCACTTCGGCGTTCTCCATTCACGGTGCCTTGTATGTTTGTCTTGGAGAGGCCGACAGATTGTCCGAAAATAAGATATACTTCTTTGTTAGTTATCATCTAGACTATGTATCGGATGCGCAATATGTATTACTAGTAACGCATTTCCAACGCCTGGGTTTGTACTGTAATTTAAATGGGGAGCTGTTAAGAACACCCATGACCTTCTTTATGAAAAAACACCCACACGATAGTGGTTTATATGTTTTTTGTAATAATTGAAAGAGTATGAATATTGATATAAATATTTCTTCAGACATAAATTAAACTATATAACTATGTAAACTAAAGCCTTTCTTTTTCATGTGGGATTTTAGCTGTGGGTGGCAAGTTTGTTAAATCGTGTTAATGCCAACATGTCTGCCATCTACGCAGATATGTAATGAAACGAAACGCCACCTATCGATTCTGAGCCGCATCAGCCTCAGCCAAGCTCCACCTGGCGAGGATAAGAGGATGAGCGACGACCTTCTCCACGTCGACACGTACATCACAAACTGCCACAAATCACCGAAGACGCCGACACGATGGCGACTCCGAATCACGGCAACCCGTCGTCCTACCGACTTCTGTCGGTGAATGTCATCGCAGCAACGGTTGTGAGTCAGGTCGTGAACGTCATCTTCGAGAGTCTCTCGGCGTGGCCCGTGCCCTGCTGCCGACAACAGTGGCTGTTGACGACGCTGCCAGCCAACGTCGGCCTCGTGTGCATGCTGGAGGAGATCACCGCGTAAGTGCCTGTGTCTGCTGCTGACTCGAGGGTGCATCGATGGGTGCGAGGTGGGTGGAGCGATGGTAGGAATTGAGGTGAAAGGAGGTGAAAGGAGGAAGGGAATAGGGAAGAAATGGAGAAGAACACTGAAAGAGAGAGTGGGATGGGAGATACGAGAGAGAGAGAGAGAGAGGAGAGAGAGAGAGAGAGAGAGAGAGAGAGAGAGAGAGAGAGAGAGAGAGAGAGAGAGAGAGAGAGAGAGAGAGAGAGAGAGAGAGAGAGAGAGAGAGAGAGAGAGAGAGAGAGAGAGAGAGAGAGAGAGAGAGAGAGAGAGAGAGAGAGAGAGAGAGAGAGAGAGAGAGAGAGAGAGAGAGAGAGAGAGAGAGAGAGAGAGAGAGAGAGAGAGAGAGAGAGAGAGAGAGAGAGACAGAGAGAGAGAGAGAGAGAGAGAGAGAGAGAGAGAGAGAGAGAGAGAGAGAGAGAGAGAGAGAGAGAGAGAGGGGAGAATGTAGAGAGAGGGGGAGACGAAGGCAGACACAGAGGAGAGGTAGGCAGGCAGGGAGACGAAGGCAGACACAGAGGAGAGGTAGGCAGGCAGAGAGGAAGGGAGGGAGGCAGGGGAGGGAGAGAGGGAGAGCTTGGATGGAGGGAAGGAGAGAGGGATGGAGTGAGAGAGGGAGAGAGGGAGAGAGGGAGTGAGGGAGAGAGGGAGAGAGGGGAGAGGGAGAGAGGGGAGAGAGGGATGGAGGGAGGTTTTATGTTATTAATTAATTTATTATTATCACAATTTGTTATTATTATTATTATTATTAACATCATTTTATTACTATTATCGTCATTATCATTATTTATACACAATTGCTATTGTTCCAGGTCCATCATGGCGGTGGAGACCTTCGCCGACTCAGCCGCCGTCGCCATCTGTCTGTCAGTCATCTGTGTGCTCCTGACCCTCATGAAGGACCAGATGTCGATCAGCTCTAAGATTCTCTTGTACCACGGCCTCTACGTCTTCGTCCTCTCCTGGACGGTGCTCGCGACCATGATGTGGCTAGAGGTACGTGCACAGTCGTCTCCACTTTAGCACAATGAAGTAGTGTAATCTTGATGGTGCAGCCCATCAATGGATTGATGCAAAAAGTGCAATTTTTATACCTGCCAACACTCCCGGAATTTCCGGGAGTCTCCTTGATTTTTTGTGTATCTCCCAATCTCTCGGAATAGGCAAATCTCACAGACGTTCGCTAAAGATCTCCAAAATGTTTAATAGCACCCCCTCCCGTTTTCCGATATCAACTTCCGTCTTCCGATGTCAATATCCGAGACAGCGCGACGAGACAGCGCTACCCGGGAAGCGTGCTGAACCGCTGATGAATCTTCCGGAATTCAAAAGGTATACAATATTGATTGTGCAGCCGATCAATGGATTGTCAAATCAGCTAAATAATACTTACAAATTAAACATTTATTTTTAATATGTTACTTTGTTTTTACCGTACACGTGTCTTGAGAATGACCCGTGTCAGTAGAACTATTTGTGGGCGCCTGCTGGGAGTATAACTAATGTTAACATAATATCATTCATATTACTATTATCTTACTCATAATAAACACAACGAATACCTGGTCCATATCATGAACAGGGAACCACAGTCTATTGATGTAGGCCCTTATTCATTATTCGCACTTATTGAATGGGGGTGAATATCCTTTGTGGAAGTTCTTGACATATATATATATCATCAACAGTTTGAGATACTATATTTTTAAGTATTAAAGAACTAAACAAATACGTCAGTGCTGCTCGTGTTATGCATGAATATATAGATGCTAGTGTGTGTGTGTGTGTGTGTGTGTGTGTGTGTGTGTGTGTGTGTGTGTGTGTGTGTGTGTGTGTGTGTGTGTGTGTGTGTGTGTGTGTGTGTGTGTGTGTGTGTGTGTGTGTGTGTGTGTGTGTGTGTGTGTGTGTGTGTGTGTGTGTGTGTGTGTGTGTGTGTGTGTGTGTGTGTGTGTGTGTGTGTGTGTATATATATATATATACGTATATATATATATATATGTGTGTGTGTATATATACACACACACACACACACACACACACACACACACACACACACACACACACACACACACACACACACACACACACACACACACACACACACACACACACACACACACACATATATATATATATATAGACACATGTATGCATGAATATATAGATGCTAGTGTATATATATATATATAAATATATATATATACATATATATATATATATGTATACAATTGGGATTACATTAAATAACGGCTGAATATATATATATATATACATATATATATATACATATATATATATATACATGTATATATATATATATATGTATATATATATATATATGTATATATATATATATATGTATATATATATATATGTATATATATATATAGACACATGTATGCATGAATATATAGATGCTAGTGTATATATATATATATATAAATATATATATATACATATATATATATATATGTATACATATATATATATACATATATATATATATACATATATATATATATATATACATGTATATATATATATATATATACATGTATACATATATATATATATATATATATACATATATATATATATAAATATATATATATATATATATGTATACATATATATATATATATACATATATATATACATATATATATATATATGTACATATAATATATACATATATATATATATACATGTATATATATATATATATGTATATATATATATATATGTATATATATATATGTATATATATATATATATTCAGCCGTTATTTAATGTAATCCCAATTGAACTGGCGCTACTGGGTGTGTTTCTTTCATAGAGTTCGCCGAGTGTCAAGCAATCTATCGAGAATGTGCGGAGCCAGTTGCAATCGACTACCAAGAGGGTGTTCGCTTCCCGGCAAAACCGGCAACCCGTACATCGCGCTCGCTCCCATATCTTGACGACCCAACCGCATCGCATGTGCTGTTCCCGGCACAAGTGATGACGCAACAAACACAATTGGTGACGTCAGCCCGTGACGTCAGTGTTATTGCGCCCCACGGGTTTGGAGGTCCGTTAGCGAGGTCGGTGCCAGCATTGCTGCCGTCTTTCCGTCGTTGAAGACGCCCCCCACCGCTGACACCATTGTCTGTTTTTATTCGACTGCTGCCAAATAAAGGGTAAGTGCAACACACAGGATTGCTTTGCATGATTTACAATTCGTTAAACGAGTAGTGAAAGAATTTATATAAGTTGCATTGTTTATGTGTAGGTTTATGTTACGATTTCAATTGCTTATCTATATACGTATGCTGTTTTAAGAATAGTGCGTGGATGACAAATCACCTTATCAACATGTTGTCGTGGCGATGTGTTAATATTGTGAGTGTTATTGCATTTAACCAAGTTCTGCTTTCTTGGTTTGTTTCAACATTGGTTCATATCACCTCTCAAGAAACTTATTTTTGATTTTTGAATATCTCGTCTGCATCGCAGTCTTTATCAGCGGAATGGCTTGCATTGCATTCAAGTTCTGCAATATGCACTTATGTCATAAACAAAATAACACCCTGCTGTCATTACTGACACACCCAGCAAATAAAAGGTCAAGAGAGGTGGAATATATGACATACCATGTCCATGTTGTGAACTTGACTAGACAGCGAGAATGAAAGAACATCTCTACTGTAGCCAGTCTTTATCGGCAATCGGTGAACGCAAACAGAACACAGACCGCCAGTGTTCTACGAACGACGAGAAGGTATTCGACCATGACGATACCGGGTACATGAAGCTATCGCGTACATGAGAAAAGCAAGGAAGTAATGAACATCCACCGAACGAAAACTATCATGAGTCAAGATGTCTGACAGAGCTGCCACCAATCCTGCAGTTTGTGTCACGTGGCGCTGGACATGTGACATTCCCGTTAGTGACGAGGCAAATCATTCCGCTGATGAATAGGCCTATTGTGTATCGCAGACAAAATAGTCCAAAACCAAAAACAAGTTTGTTATTAATCTGTATAACGTTTATTGAGAGTTACCAGTGATTAGTATACTGGTGGAAGCACTAATCGTGCGTTCAATCGTTTTTGTTTGCCATTTTAAATAAAGCTTATCAAATTCTTCCGTAAGATATATAATTTGGAAAAATCTTTAACACATATTCCTTACAATTTCTACAAACAAACTGTTAACAAAAAATTAGTTTGGAGTGAAGTTACGAAAATAAACAGGCGAAATCAAAATGTCGCTTGTGTCAACGTCCTATCTGCGCTGTGTAGGCCTAAATCGCTCGCATGTCACGTGAGTCAGTGCAAGACCGGGCCGTGTATTAAAATAGGCAAAGAGCGTTAGAACAAGAGAATTCAGTGACACAAATTTTGACCTGGCACGAATTTTTCGGTCGTGAGTATATTATCACCACCGACTGTTATTTCAGCCGCTATGGACATCCACCTGCGCGTCACGGTGGCGATGCTGGCGGCAACGTTCGCTGGCCAGATCACCACCTACCTGTGTCTGCTCGTGTTTCCGTCCCTGTGGGACAAGTTCGACAGCAAACCGCCAGAGAACGTGTGCGACGCCAACAGCATCATCATCATGCGCGTGGGCAACCAGAGCGGCCAGACAAGCGGCGGGGACGGAGGCTGCGGGCCCGCCGACGAGGGCGGCGGCGGAAATGGCGGAGGGCGGTGTGCGGCGCAAGGCAACGACGCCGCGACGGTTCCTGCGCGGCGGGCGTCCGTCTGCACGTGCTTCGGCTTGGTCAACTGCGCGGAGGAGGAGGCAAAGGCAGGACGGTGTCCGAAGTGCAACCGAGAACGCCGGCCTCCGAACAAACGGCGCGGCCCTCAGCCTACGACGACGCGGCCGGCCCAATCCGTGCCGGCATCGCTGGCCCGTGGGACGCAGGTCAAGAACAACGCCGTCGAGACATATCAGGTGTGACGAGATGCTCGGGATTTTTTCGTTAGAGCCTAGCGTTTCTTGACAATTGCAGTCCTCCTCTCTGTTTCTGTCATCAGGAGTGAGGTTGACCTCAGTAGTGGTCTTCGACTGTTGTTTCTTTTCCTTCTTCCCCCATTGATCCCGATGTCGTCTCCACTATCGTCTCCGCCACCCGTCTCCACCACCCGTCTCAACCACCCGTCTCAACCACTCTTCTCCACCACCCGTCTCCACCATCCGTCTCCACCACTCGTCTCCACCACTCGTCTTCACCACCCGTCTCCACCACCCGTCTCCACCATTCGTCTCCTCCACCCGTCTCCTCCACCCGTCTCCACCACCCGTCTCCACCACTCGTCTCCATTGTCCGCCTGTTTCAACCACCCGTCTCCACCACCCGTCTCTACCACTCCTCTCCACTACCTGTCTCCATCACCCGTTTCCACCACCCGTCTCCAACGCCCATCTCCGCCACTCGTCTCCACTATCCGTCTCCACCGCCCGTCTCCACCGTTTGTCTCCACTACTCGCCTCCACCACCCGTCTCCACTACTCATCTCCACCACCTGCCTCCACTACCTGTCTCCACCACCCGTCTCCACTACCTGTCTCCACCACCCGTCTCCTCTACCCGTCTCCACCATCCGTCTCTACGCCCCCTATCCCTCGTTCTCGTCCATGTAGCCAGGGATGTAGCTATAGCTTTGCTAGTGCTCATCGGTTGTATTTGTTTTCCTTTTCCACCTGCCATTGCTCCCACGCTGCCGTCTCCACCACCCGTCTCCATCTCCCGTCTCCATTCGCCTATCGCTCGCTCTCACCCCACTTCACCCGTTTACAACTTAAACACACGTTCATTCGACCTCGCCGTCGACAGGTATTCACGGCGCCGGCGCCCGCCCGCTACAACACGAGTCGTCACTGGAACACCATCGCCTCCTTCGTCCTCAACGCCGGCATTGTCGTCGCCCTGCAGTGCGTCAAACGGTGAGTAGAAGCGACGACTCTCCGCCGGCGTCAGTACCCGCCTGTCTCGGTAAGGTGGGTCGTGGCCGCTGTTTCACAACATGACGCGCCTCTCAGCTTATGTTTCCGAGGATCTACGCACGATATACGTGTTCTCATTGTTTCCGCTGATGGTGTTGTCTACATATTAATTTTCCAACTGTAGATATAACTTTGTAACCTCGGCGACTGGACCGAGGTGTCTCATCGCAGGCGCCGAGGTCCACTCGCCTTTTTCTTGTTCATTCGCTTCATTGGACCAGTGGCCTCTCAGCGTTGTTTACAGTTACTTGCGTGTTTTCGAGATGCGGTGCCTTTCTGATGTATTGGAGTGGTGGACCTCTCTTCTCCAGACGGCAGCATATAATGGTGATAACTGATGCCCTTTGTTGCATCTACGTGGGTGGGTGTAAGCTAGTTATTATTATTATAACTATTATTATTATTATTATTGCTCCTTTGCGGTGTTGGCGGCCACATCGTGTTGTCTTTGCCGCCGTCCCAGAGAAGTCGAGATTGTTTCCGATCGAACAGATCTACCAGGTAGTGAAGTGTAAGCTCTCTGGGCAGCCCGCACTTTATAAGAAAGTACCTTTATTTTCTCTTCTACGTCGGCAGGTCGTCGATGAATCTCAACACAATGTGGTCGGCCGTGTTCGTAAGCGCCACGCTGGCGCTACTGTATACGCTCCTCGCCTCCAACAACCGGGAGTGGCGCACCAAGCAGTTCACGAACGCCTGCATCGTCACCATCCACAAGTTCATCGTCCTCCTGTCGATGTCGTCGGTGCTCGCATTCAGCAACGTCATCGACCCACTGTTCTGAAGAGGCGAGCGGGCGATAATACAGCGCATAACTTGCGGCGGCAGCAGCGGTCTCGGCACAGCACGGGAGCGCCGGCCGGTCGAAAGGTTGAACAGGCCAACGGATGGCGCGGGATGCATCCGCGGTGCAGCAAACGCGCACTACGGTTGGTCCACGCGTGTCACGTGACGGGAAGCGGGTCGTGCGCAGCCGGTGGTAGATGTGTTAGCTGTTGCCGCTGCACGTGGCGGCGGAGAGCAGCTTCCAGTCACTTCACTCTCGCTCGGTCCGCTACCCTCCCACCGCCGTCCGCTCGGCCGACCTCCTATGAACGACCCGTTACCGCCGGTCATGGTACCATCAACACCACAGCAACGGACACTTGTCAAACATTTGTGGCGCTCAAAAATAAGTGTTAATAACCTAATCCTAATAAGCCGTTTAGTATTTAGTAACCTAATGCTGCTTTCTTTCATCCGTTTGATCTCGCCTTTACGTCTGAGACCTGTCATCGAACCACCACGTTACGACAATAAAGCAATACGCTCAAATGTTTGTTGTTTCATTACTTCATATCCCAGCGGACTCGAGAGGTGATATTTGCTTAAAGATGGACGCAAAATTAACAACGCATCTTAAATATCCCCATTAGTTATACTGTTGGTTTTGTTTTAAGCAAATAAACATAAACACAAAATAATAATAAGGTAACTTCTATTGTGCCTAAATCCTTGGAAACCTAGCTCAGAGGAGCATCAACACAAAAGGAGATTACGTCTGGAAACTCTATATGGACGCAGTGGGCTCGAATCCGTGGAATCTCTTGGTGTGCAGTTTTGCTGCATCTGCCGTGGGTGGTGACGCCTTTTGTAGTGTACCTTTGCAGAAAAATACAACTCTTTCCTTAACCCATGTAGTTATGTTGGGAGACTGTCTATCATTTACACGAATGTTTCACAGCCTGATGCTGTAGTTCTGTTGGGAGACTGTCTATCATGTACACGAATGTTTCACAGCCTGATGCTGTAGTTCTGTTGGGAGACTGTCTATCATGTACACGAATGTTTCCACAGCCTGATGCTGTAGTTATGTTGGTAGACTGTCTATCATGTACACGAATGTTTCCATAGCCTGATGCTGTAGTTATGTTCGGAGACTGTCTATCATGTACAAGAATGTTTCACAGCCTGATGCTGTAGTTCTGTTGGGAGACTGTCTATCATGTACACGAATGTTTCCACAGCCTGATGCTGTAGTTATGTTGGGAGACTGTCTATCATATACATGAATGTTTCCACAGCTTGATCCTGTAGTTCTGTTGGGAGACTGTCTATCATGTACACGAATGTTTCACAGCCTGATGCTGTAGTTATGTTGGGAGACTGTCTATCATGTACATGAATGTTTCCACAGCCTGATACTGTAGTTATGTTGGGAGACTGTCTATCATGTACACGAATGTTTCACAGCCTGATGCTGTAGTTCTATTGGGAGACTGTCTATCATGTACACGAATGTTTCCACAGCCTGATGCTGTAGTTATGTTGGGAGACTGTCTATCATGTACACGAATGTTTCACAGCCTGATGCTGTAGTTCTGTTGGGAGACTGTCTATCATATACATGAATGTTTCCACAGCCTGATGCTGTAGTTATGTTGGGAGACTGTCTATCATGTACACGAATGTTTCCACAGCCTGATGCTGTAGTTATGTTGGGAGACTGTCTATCATGTACACGAATGTTTCCACAGCCTGATGCTGTAGTTATGTTGGGAGACTGTCTATCATGTACACGAATGTTTCCACAGCCTGATGCTGTAGTTATGTTGGGAGACTGTCTATCATGTACACGAATGTTTCCACAGCCTGATGCTGTAGTTATGTTGGGAGACTGTCTATCATGTACACGAATGTTTCCACAGCCTGATGCTGTAGTTACGTTGGGAGACTGTCTATCATGTACATGAATGTTTCACAGTCTGATGCTGTAGTTATGTTGGGAGACTGTCTATCATATACATGAATGTTTCACAGCCTGATGCTGTAGTTCTGTAGGGAGACTCTATCATGTACACGAATGTTTCCACAGCCTGATGCTGTAGTTCTGTTTCGAGACTATCTATCATTTTCAAGAATGTTTCCACAGCCTGATACTGTAGTTATGTTGGGAGACTGTCTATCATATACATGAATGTTTCACAGCCTGATGCTGGAGTTCTGTAGGGAGACACTATCATGTACACGAATGTTTCCACAGCCTGATGATGTAGTTCTGTTTCGAGACTATCTATCATTTTCAAGAATGTTTCCACAGCCTGATGCTGTAGTTATGTTGGGAGACTGTCTATCATGTACACGAATGTTTCACAGCCTGATGATGTAGTTCTATTGGGAGACTGTCTATCATGTACACGAATGTTTCCACAACCTGATGCTGTAGTTATGCTGGGAGACTGTCTATCATGTACACGAATGTTTCCACAGCCTGATGCTGTAGTTCTGTTGGGAGACTGTCTATCATGTACACGAATGTTTCACAGCCTGGTGCTGTAATTCCGTTGGGAGACTGTCTATCATGTACACGAATGTTTCCACAGCCTGATGCTGTAGTTATGTTGGGAGACTGTCTATCATGTACACGAATGTTTCCATAGCCTGCTGCTGTAGTTCTGTTTCGAGACTGTCTATCATGTACACGAATGTTTCCACAGCCTGATGCTGTAGTTCTGTTGGGAGATTCTATCATGTACACGAATATTTCCACAGCCTGATGCTGTAGTTCTGTTTCGAGACTGTCTATCATTTACACGAATGTTTCACAGCCTGATGCTGTAGTTCTGTTGGGAGACTGTCTATCATATACATGAATGTTTCCACAGCCTGATGCTGTAGTTATGTTGGGAGACTGTCTATCATGTACATGAATGTTTCCACAGCCTGATGCTGTAGTTATGTTGGGAGACTGTCTATCATGTACACGAATGTTTCCACAGCCTGATGCTGTAGTTATGTTGGGAGACTGTCTATCATGTACACGAATGTTTCCACAGCCTGATGCTGTAGTTATGTTGGGAGACTGTCTATCATGTACACGAATGTTTCCACAGCCTGATGCTGTAGTTACGTTGGGAGACTGTCTATCATGTACATGAATGTTTCACAGTCTGATGCTGTAGTTATGTTGGGAGACTGTCTATCATATACATGAATGTTTCACAGCCTGATGCTGTAGTTCTGTAGGGAGACTCTATCATGTACACGAATGTTTCCACAGCCTGATGCTGTAGTTCTGTTTCGAGACTATCTATCATTTTCAAGAATGTTTCCACAGCCTGATACTGTAGTTATGTTGGGAGACTGTCTATCATATACATGAATGTTTCACAGCCTGATGCTGTAGTTCTGTAGGGAGACACTATCATGTACACGAATGTTTCCACAGCCTGATGATGTAGTTCTGTTTCGAGACTATCTATCATTTTCAAGAATAATTCCACAGCCTGATACTGTAGTTATGTTGGGAGACTGTCTATCATGTACATGAATGTTTCACAGCCTGATACTGTAGTTATGTTGGGAGACTGTCTATCATGTACATGAATGTTTCACAGCCTGATGCTGTAGTTCTGTTGGGAGACTGTCTATCATGTACACGAATGTTTCACAGCCTGATGCTGTAGTTCTGTTGGGAGACTGTCTATCATGTACACGAATGTTTCACAGCCTGATGCTGTAGTTCTGTTGGGAGACTGTCTATCATGTACATGAATGTTTCCACAGCCTGATACTGTAGTTATGTTGGGAGACTGTCTATCATGTACACGAATGTTTCACAGCCTGATGCTGTAGTTCTGTTGGGAGACTGTCTATCATGTACATGAATGTTTCCACAGCCTGATGCTGTAGTTATGTTGGGAGACTGTCTATCATGTACACGAACGTTTCTAAAGCCTGATGCTGTAGTTATGTTGGGAGACTGTCTATCATGTACACGAATGTTTCTCAGCCTGATGCTGTAGTTCTGTTGGGAGACTGTCTATCATGTACACGAATGTTTCACAGCCTGAAGCTATAGTTCTGTTGGGAGACTGTCTATCATGTTACCAAATGTTTCCACAACCTGATGCTGTAGTTATGCTGCGAGACTGTTTATCATGTACACGAATGTTTCCACAGCCTGATGCTGTAGTTCTGTTGGGAGACAGTCTATCATGTACACGAATGTTTCACAGCCTGATGCTGTAGTTATGTTGGGAGACTGTCTATCATGTACACGAATGTTTCACAGCCTGATGCTGTAGTTATGTTGGGAGACTGTCTAACATGTACACGAATGTTTCACAGCCTGATGCTGTAGTTCTGTTGGGAGACTGTCTATCATGTACACAAATGTTTCCACAACCTGATGCTGTAGTTATGCTGCGAGACTGTTTATCATGTACACGAATGTTTCCACAGCCTGATGCTGTAGTTCTGTTGGGAGACTGTCTATCATGTACACGAATGTTTCACAGCCTGATGCTGTAGTTCTGTTGGGAGACTGTCTATCATGTACATGAATGTTTCCACAGCCTGATGCTGTAGTTCTGTTGGGAGACTGTCTATCATGTACATGAATGTTTCCATAGCCCGATGCTGTAGTTCTGTTGGGAGACTGTCTATCATGTACACGAATGTTTCACAGCCTGATGCTGTAGTTCTGTTGGGAGACTGTCTATCATGTACATGAATGTTTCCGCAGCCTGATGCTGTAGTTCTGTTTGGAGACTGTCTATCATGTACACGAATGTTTCCACAGCCTGATGCTGTAGTTCTGTTGGGAGACTGTCTATCATGTACACGAATGTTTCCACAGCCTGATGCTGTAGTTCTGTTGGGAGACTGTCTATCATGTCCACGAATGTTTCCACAGCCTGATGCTGTAGTTCTGTTGGGAGACTGTCTATCATGTACACGAATGTTTCCACAGCCTGATGCTGTAGTTCTGTTGGGAGACTGTCTATCATGTACACGAATGTTTCCACAGCCTGATGCTGTAGTTCTGCTGGGAGACTGTCTATCATGTACATGAATGTTTCCACAGCCTGATGCTGTAGTTCTGTTGGGAGACTGTCTATCATGTACACGAATGTTTCACAGCCTGATGCTGTAGTTATGTTGGGAGACTGTCTATCATGTACACGAATATTTCCACAGCCTGATGCTGTAGTTCTGTTGGGAGACTGTCTATCATGTACAGGAATGTTTCCACAGCCTGATGCTGTAGTTCTGTTGGGAGACTGTCTATCATGTACATGAATGTTTCCATAGCCTGATGCTGTAGTTCTGTTGGGAGACTGTCTATCATGTACATGAATGTTTCTACAGACTGATGCTGTAGTTCTGTTGGGAGACTGTCTATCGTGTACACGAATGTTTCCATAGCCTGATGCTGTATTTATGTTGGGAGACTGTCTATCATGTACACGAATGTTTCCACAGCCTGACGCTGTAGTTATGTTGGGAGACTGTCTATCATGTACACGAATGTTTCACAGCCTGATGCTGTAGTTCTATTGGGAGACTGTCTATCATGTACATGAATGTTTCCACAGACTGATGCTGTAGTTCTGTTGGGAGACTGTCTATCATGTACACGAATGTTTCCACAGCCTGATGCTGTAGTTATGTTGGGAGACTGTCTATCATGTACACGAATGTTTCACAGCCTGATGCTGTAGTTCTATTGGGAGACTGTCTATCATGTACATGAATGTTTCCACAGACTGCTGCTGTAGTTCTGTTGGGAGACTGTCTATCGTGTACACGAATGTTTCCATAGCCTGATGCTGTAGTTCTGTTGGGAGACTGTCTATCATGTACACGAATGTTTCACAGCCTGATGCTGTAGTTATGTTGGGAGACTGTCTAACATGTACACGAATGTTTCACAGCCTGATGCTGTAGTTCTGTTGGGAGACTGTCTATCATGTACACAAATGTTTCCACAACCTGATGCTGTAGTTATGCTGCGAGACTGTTTATCATGTACACGAATGTTTCCACAGCCTGATGCTGTAGTTCTGTTGGGAGACTGTCTATCATGTACACGAATGTTTCACAGCCTGATGCTGTAGTTCTGTTGGGAGACTGTCTATCATGTACATGAATGTTTCCACAGCCTGATGCTGTAGTTCTGTTGGGAGACTGTCTATCATGTACATGAATGTTTCCATAGCCTGATGCTGTAGTTCTGTTGGGAGACTGTCTATCATGTACACGAATGTTTCACAGCCTGATGCTGTAGTTCTGTTGGGAGACTGTCTATCATGTACATGAATGTTTCCGCAGCCTGATGCTGTAGTTCTGTTGGGAGACTGTCTATCATGTACACGAATGTTTCCACAGCCTGATGCTGTAGTTCTGTTGGGAGACTGTCTATCATGTACACGAATGTTTCCACAGCCTGATGCTGTAGTTCTGTTGGGAGACTGTCTATCATGTCCACGAATGTTTCCACAGCCTGATGCTGTAGTTCTGTTGGGAGACTGTCTATCATGTACACGAATGTTTCCACAGCCTGATGCTGTAGTTCTGTTGGGAGACTGTCTATCATGTACACGAATGTTTCCACAGCCTGATGCTGTAGTTCTGCTGGGAGACTGTCTATCATGTACAGGAATGTTTCCACAGCCTGATGCTGTAGTTCTGTTGGGAGACTGTCTATCATGTACACGAATGTTTCCACAGCCTGATGCTGTAATTCTGTTGGGAGACTGTCTATCATGTACATGAATGTTTCCACAGCCTGATGCTGTAGTTCTGTTGGGAGACTGTCTATCATGTACACGAATGTTTCACAGCCTGATGCTGTAGTTATGTTGGGAGACTGTCTATCATGTACACGAATATTTCCACAGCCTGATGCTGTAGTTCTGTTGGGAGACTGTCTATCATGTACAGGAATGTTTCCACAGCCTGATGCTGTAGTTCTGTTGGGAGACTGTCTATCATGTACATGAATGTTTCCATAGCCTGATGCTGTAGTTCTGTTGGGAGACTGTCTATCATGTACATGAATGTTTCTACAGACTGATGCTGTAGTTCTGTTGGGAGACTGTCTATCGTGTACACGAATGTTTCCATAGCCTGATGCTGTATTTATGTTGGGAGACTGTCTATCATGTACACGAATGTTTCCACAGCCTGACGCTGTAGTTATGTTGGGAGACTGTCTATCATGTACACGAATGTTTCACAGCCTGATGCTGTAGTTCTATTGGGAGACTGTCTATCATGTACATGAATGTTTCCACAGACTGATGCTGTAGTTCTGTTGGGAGACTGTCTATCATGTACACGAATGTTTCCACAGCCTGATGCTGTAGTTATGTTGGGAGACTGTCTATCATGTACACGAATGTTTCACAGCCTGATGCTGTAGTTCTATTGGGAGACTGTCTATCATGTACATGAATGTTTCCACAGACTGCTGCTGTAGTTCTGTTGGGAGACTGTCTATCGTGTACACGAATGTTTCCATAGCCTGATGCTGTAGTTCTGTTGGGAGACTGTCTATCATGTACACGAATGTTTCCACAGCCTGATGCTGTAGTTATGTTGGGAGACTGTCTATCATGTACACGAATGTTTCACAGCCTGATGCTGTAGTTCTATTGGGAGACTGTCTATCATGTACACGAATGTTTCCACAACCTGATGCTGTAGTTATGCTGGGAGACTGTCTATCATGTACACGAATGTTTCCACAGCCTGATGCTGTAGTTCTGTTGGGAGACTGTCTATCATGTACACGAATGTTTCACAGCCTGATGCTGTAGTTCTGTTGGGAGACTGTCTATCATGTACACGAATGTTACCACAGCCTGATGCTGTAATTCTGTTGGGAGACTGTCTATCATGTACACGAATGTTTCCACAGCCTGATGCTGTAGTTATGTTGGGAGACTGTCTATCATGTACACGAATGTTTCACAGCCTGATGATGTAGTTCTATTGGGAGACTGTCTATCATGTACACGAATGTTTCCACAACCTGATGCTGTAGTTATGCTGGGAGACTGTCTATCATGTACACGAATGTTTCCACAGCCTGATGCTGTAGTTCTGTTCGGAGACTGTCTATCATGTACACGAATGTTTCACAGCCTGGTGCTGTAATTCCGTTTGGAGACTGTCTATCATGTACACGAATGTTTCCACAGCCTGATGCTGTAGTTATGTTGGGAGACTGTCTATCATGTACACGAATGTTTCCATAGCCTGATGCTGTAGTTCTGTTTCGAGACTGTCTATCATGTACACGAATGTTTCCACAGCCTGATGCTGTAGTTCTGTTGGGAGATTCTATCATGTACACGAATGTTTCACAGCCTGATGCTGTAGTTCTGTTGGGAGACTGTCTATCATGTACACGAATGTTTCCACAGCCCGATGCTGTAGTTCTGTTGGGAGACTGTCTATCATGTACACGAATGTTTCCACAGCCTGATGCTGTAGTTCTATTGTGAGACTGTCTATCATGTACACGAATGTTTCCACAGCCTGATGCTGTAGTTCTGTTGGGAGAATGTCTATTATGTACACGAATGTTTCCACAGCCTGATGCTGTAGTTATGTTGGGAGACTGTCTATCATGTACACGAATGTTTCCACAGCCTGATACTGTAGTTATGTTGGGAGACTGTCTATCATGTACATGAATGTTTCACAGCCTGATACTGTAGTTATGTTGGGAGACTGTCTATCATGTACATGAATGTTTCACAGCATGATGCTGTAGTTCTGTTGGGAGACTGTCTATCATGTACACGAATGTTTCACAGCCTGATGCTGTAGTTCTGTTGGGAGACTGTCTATCATGTACACGAATGTTTCACAGCCTGATGCTGTAGTTCTGTTGGGAGACTGTCTATCATGTACATGAATGTTTCCACAGCCTGATACTGTAGTTATGTTGGGAGACTGTCTATCATGTACACGAATGTTTCACAGCCTGATGCTGTAGTTCTGTGGGGAGACTGTCTATCATGTACATGAATGTTTCCACAGCCTGATGCTGTAGTTATGTTGGGAGACTGTCTATCATGTACACGAATGTTTCACAGCCTGATGCTGTAGTTCTGTTGGGAGACTGTCTATCATGTACACAAATGTTTCCACAACCTGATGCTGTAGTTATGCTGCGAGACTGTTTATCGTGTACACGAATGTTTCCACAGCCTGATGATGTAGTTCTGTTGGGAGACTGTCTATCATGTACACGAATGTATCACAGCCTGATGCTGTAGTTATGTTGGGAGACTGTCTATCATGTACACGAATGTTTCACAGCCTGATGCTGTAGTTATGTTGGGAGACTGTCTATCATGTACACGAATGTTTCACAGCCTGATGCTGTAGTTCTGTTGGGAGACTGTCTATCATGTACACGAATGTTTCCATAGCCTGATGCTGTAGTTCTGTTTCGAGACTGTCTATCATGTACACGATTGTTTAAACAGCCTGATGCTGTAGTTCTGTTGGGAGACTCTATCATGTACACGAATATTTCCACAGCCTGATGCTGTAGTTCTGTTTCGAGACTGTCTATCATGTACACGAATGTTTCCACAGCCTGATGCTGTAGTTATGTTGGGAGACTCTCTATCATGTACACGAATGTTTCACAGCCTGATGCTGTAGTTCTGTTGGGAGACTGTCTATCATGTACACGAATGTTTCCACAGCCCGATGCTGTAGTTCTGTTGGGAGACTGTCTATCATGTACACGAATGTTTCCACATCCTGATGCTGTAGTTCTATTGTGAGACTGTCTATCATGTACACGAATGTTTCCACAGCCTGATGCTGTAGTTCTGTTGGGAGAATGTCTATTATATACACGAATGTTTCCACAGCCTGATGCTGTAGTTATGTTGGGAGACTGTCTATCATGTACACGAATGTTTCCACAGCCTGATACTGTAGTTATGTTGGGAGACTGTCTATCATGTACATGAATGTTTCACAGCCTGATGCTGTAGTTCTGTAGGGAGACTCTATCATGTACACGAATGTTTCCACAGCCTGATGCTGTAGTTCTGTTTCGAGACTATCTATCATTTTCAAGAATGTTTCCACAGCCTGATACTGTAGTTATGTTGGGAGACTGTCTATCATGTACATGAATGTTTCACAGCTTGATACTGTAGTTATGTTGGGAGACTGTCTATCATGTACATGAATGTTTCACAGCCTGATGCTGTAGTTCTGTAGGGAGACTCTATCATGTACACGAATGTTTCCACAGCCTGATGCTGTAGTTCTGTTTCGAGACTATCTATCATTTTCAAGAATGTTTCCACAGCCTGATACTGTAGTTATGTTGGGAGACTGTCTATCATGTACATGAATGTTTCACAGCTTGATACTGTAGTTATGTTGGGAGACTGTCTATCATGTACATGAATGTTTCACAGCCTGATGCTGTAGTTCTGTTGGGAGACTGTCTATCATGTACACGAATGTTTCACAGCCTGATGCTGTAGTTCTGTTGGGAGACTGTCTATCATGTACACGAATGTTTCACAGCCTGATGCTGTAGTTCTGTTGGGAGACTGTCTATCATGTACATGAATGTTTCCACAGCCTGATACTGTAGTTATGTTGGGAGACTGTCTATCATGTACACGAATGTTTCACAGCCTGATGCTGTAGTTCTGTTGGGAGACTGTCTATCATGTACATGAATGTTTCCACAGCCTGATGCTGTAGTTATGTTGGGAGACTGTCTATCATGTACACGAATGTTTCACAGCCTGATGCTGTAGTTCTGTTGGGAGACTGTCTATCATGTACACGAATGTTTCCACAGCCTGATGCTGTAGTTCTATTGGGAGACTGTCTATCATGTACACGAATGTTTCCCCAGCCTGATGCTGTAGTTCTGTTGGGAGAATGTATATTATGTACACGAATGTTTCCACAGCCTGATGCTGTAGTTATGTTGGGAGACTGTCTATCATGTACACGAATGTTTCCACAGCCTGATGCTGTAGTTATGTTGGAAGACTGTCTATCATGTACACGAATGTTTCCATAGCCTGATGCTGTAGTTCTGTTGGGAGACTGTCTATCATGTACACGAATGTTTCACAGCCTGATGCTGTAGTTATGTTGGGAGACTGTCTATCATGTACACGAATGTTTCCACAGCCTGATGCTGTAGTTCTGTCTCGAGACTGTCTATCATGTACACGAATGTTTCCACAGCCTGATGCTGTAGTTATGTTGGGAGACTGTCTATCATGTACACGAATGTTTCCACAGCCTGATGCTGTAATTCTGTCTCGAGACCGTCTATCATGTACACGAATGTTTCCACAGCCTGATGCTGTAGTTACGTTGGGAGACTGTTTATCATGTACACGAATGTTTCCACAGCCTGATGCTGTAGTTACGTTGGGAGACTGTCTATCATGTACACGAATGTTTCCACAGCCTGATGCTGTAGTTATGTTGGGAGACTGTCTATCATGTACATGAATGTTTCCACAGCCTGATGCTGTAGTTATGTTGGGAGACTGTCTATCATGTACACGAATGTTTCACAGCCTGATTCTGAAGTTCTGTTGGGAGACTGTCTATCTTGTACACGAATGCTTCCACAGCCTGATGCTGTAGTTATGTTGGGAGACTGTCCATCCTGTACATGAATGTTTCCGCAGCCTGATGCATTGCATCTAGTCAAAATGTGCAAGTAGGAGAGCAAGAATACCAGTATCTTGGACTACTGCCGCCACAGAGTCTGCTGCTGTATGGACACAATGCAAAACAACACGTGTGTCAGCCTCCTCGTGAATAGCTTGCAAAATAGTGGTGCTTATCCCTGTGTTCGATGCCTTGACATGTGTCGTTTCCCTAAAACCTTCAGACACAACCAATGTTTTGTTTGTTGGAAACCCAATAAATTCACCCAACAGAAACTTGAACAAGTCTGCCTTAGTGCCCCAAAGATAGAGAGAGAGAAAGTTCATGCATTTACTTGGTAGGAGAACATACTGGTTTTAATAACCCTACGTATTGGTCTAGGCCCGTTCGTGCGGTTCAGTCTGATGCCAGGATTAATAGATAACGCTTGGTACATGTCAAATGTAACTTCTGTCCTCTCGGATGATGCTCCCAGTTGATGAACTGCACCAACAAAGGTGTATGCAAATCCATCAAATGTTCCTTTCACGTAATTTGTCATTATTCTGTATAACTACTTTTAAATGTGACCAAGTCATTATTGCTGTGCATAATTGCAGCGGTGGCCTTTATGCGAACGATCTTTCAGTTTTAGTGCATATCTCCATATGCCATTTTACATCAGTGATGGGTACTCGAGTACTCGGGCACTTGTATACTGAAGTACAGCAAGTACTGTACTTGTACTTGTCATTTTGCTAAGTACTTGACCATCAAATTAATATGGATTTGGCAAGTTCTTTCCCAAGTACTTTTATGTTTTCGTTAAGTATCTGACTCTATCTGAAGGATTGAAAAAAAATCACTCTGCATTTATTCGTATTTTGCACAATGTTTCATAACACGAAACAAGTTGATGGTGCATGACTACATGTTGATTGGTTTATATGCATAAAGGGGAGGAGAAGCACAGGCACTTAGAGGCATGTCAGGTAAGATTTGAAGCCATGAGTAAATTACATGGTATAAACTAATAATAACTGATCTCTTGATCAGCTGTAGTGGCTTCAGATGTTCGGAAACCACCAGTTCACCTGTATTGTGGACTTTTGTGGTAGATATAATTGTATTGGCTTAAGATAATGACTGAATAATAGTCAATTGCAATCTGTTCAGAACCTCAGATATGTTGATGTTTAATACCTGATACTGCAGACAAGCAAACATATTGTCAGATATATCTACACGACTGCAGAGTACAAAACAAACCAGCAGCATTTGATCACTTTGTTGTTCCTACAACTGTACAAGACAACTACAAAGCCCAGTGTAAACAGTGCGATCTTTCCTCCTGCTCTGGGGCAACAACGAACTAGTTGAAGCACGTGAAGGTAATATTATGTTAAATTATTGCAAATATGTACTATTACATATGCATATGTTTTTGTTACGCCAATATGCATTATATTAAGTATATGTTCTATTATTGCCGAAATATGTCCAGAAGTACTCGTAGTTTAATGGTATTACAGGGTTGATACACATGGAGACAACTGTATCCTAAACCACCTTGGTGGCCTCACCATCCCAATCACCTCTGATTGTCCAGGCCTTGTCATCTATCATCTGCATGCTAAATAATTTCACACCACTGACAGACAGACATAATTGTTTATTGTTTCCAATAACGGAATAAAATTAGAATTAACATGCAGTGGAATATGTTGCAGAGGCTATGTACCTGAAGCTAACAAATCATGACTGGAAACGTCTGTAAACTCTCTTGGAATAGAACCATCAACGAAACACACAAAATAACTAATTCTATCTTTGTTGAAACTCGTCCGGCCTGCTAACGTCATTCGCCCTTTTTAAATGCAAAGATGAACCACAATGGTTTGACCCAAAACTTATTGAAACAGGATAACTATCACCTCACAAACAATGTTTCCCTGGTGAGTAAATGTTCTCGTGCATAAATGTGCTCATCTTAATGTTGACTTACTTTAACATTTATTTATTTATTATTTACCCTAACATGCTATGGCAGATTCCTATACATAGTCATTCACGGGTACTTTGGGTCATTCTTGTTACACTTCATAATATTCTTGTATATGAATAAGTGATAATTTATCTCTCTCTCTCTCTCTCTCTCTCTTCTCTCTCTCTCTCTCTCTCTCTCTCTCTCTCTCTCTCTCTCTCTCTCTCTCTCTCTCTCTCTTCCCTCTCTCTCTCTCTCTCTCTCTCTCTCTCTCTCTCTCTCTCTCTCTCTCTCTCTCTCTCTCTCTCTCTCTCTCTCTCTCTCTCTCTCTCTCTCTCTCTCTCTCTCTCTCTCTCTCTCTCTCTCTCTCTCTCTCTCTCTCTCTCTCTCTCTCTCTCTCTCTCTCTCTCTCTCTCTCTCTCTCTCTCTCTCTCTCACACATACACATACACACACACACACACACATACACGCGCGCGCACACACACACACATTATTGCATACACACACACACACACACACACACACACACACACACACACACACACACACACAACACACACGCATACAAACACACACACACACACACACACACACATACACACACACACACACACACACACACACACACACACACGCATATATATATATACTGTATATATAAATGAAATTTGGAATTACTACAAATGGCAAATCCTATTAACCACGTGTAACTGACTAATTGTACTGTGCAGCTGACCTGTTTAATTATGGAAACATGGGCTGAAAGGTAGGCTTGAGTAAATAAATGTTCTATTCAAATGGCAGAGGTTTCCCATCCGACACAAAAGGAATTACCAGGCAGGTGCTCTTAATTGTCATTGTGTAAAATAAATGTGTCCACTGAGAAAGACAATAAGATGAAGTGTGACTGATCTGAATTTGGCTTACTGTCTGTTGGCAGAAACTTAGCACTTGGCAGAAGAAAAAGGATGGCGTGTTTAGTTATTTCAGTGAAAAACAAACTTTAAGTGAGTTCCTAGAATGCACTCGTTTCAATGTACTAAGAGTTTACGAGTACTTATTCAATAATTATGATATTGTGAAAATTATATAATTTTTTATTTCAAATATATATGACACTTATTTCTAAAGGCATGGTAGCATATTATATTACCTGTGCATATGAATTAAAAAAAAAATTAAAGTGTTATGTTCCTGTGTGCATCTCCGCTTATTTATATAGGTTTTTTATTATGCCAATTGTCTTGCAGTAACCATTATATTAATTGCATTGAAGCCACAAGGGCTTTATTTCACGAGGCAGCATCTTTACATTCTTTTTTCAGTCAGAAATCTCAAGTTTATATCCATAGTTATACTTGTTACCAATCCAGGCCACAATCCTTGTGTTTGTTTAATTAAGCCAGGACGTTCAATAAGGCCATAGTGAAAGAATCGTTCATCAGTTAGCCATACAATGACCGTGTTAATCTCACAAGTAACAGTGCTAAGTATTGCTAGCTGGGTCTTCTTCTGAAGACGTTTAGTGACTTAAGTCAGACAGCCTGCCCCTGGTGCCAATTTGCAGTGTGGTTAAAGTACAAAGGGGATATTGAACCTTGGATATTAGCAGTTGGTAATCCACCCACAACATGCCTAATAGTGTTCATTGATTCATTGATTCATTCAGTTTTGACTAGCTACATATTTGTGGTGCAGTGATAACTTGCATGCTTTAATTTGAATATTAATGGTGATTATTTATTTCTAATTTCAGAGAAAGCATGCTCGTGTAGAATTGACAAAGCCGAAGGCATCACAACCAGATCCACAGCCAAACATGACCAGTTCCTTCGCCACACCAAAGACATTTGCGGCAACTGAATTAACAAGATTTAACAATATTTGACAAGATTGCCACCCAGAGAATTAACTCTAGATGGCAGGTGGACAATGAAGCCTTTTGGCTTATCGAGAGTCCAACCTTTTTTATCTGCGTGTAGCCCGCCCCTCTGAGGTATGTGTTGATTTTATTTTTAAACATATTCACGCTACTAGCACCCACACAATTAGCAGATAATCTGCTCCATTCATTTACAGTCCTTTGTGAAAATGATAATTTTCTTATATCTAATCGACACTGCTCCTTTACTAATGTAACTTCATGTCCTCTAGTCCTTTTATCTTTCGTAACCGAGAAACCATATTTCTATCAATATTTTCATAACCATGCAATATTTTAAACACTTCTATTTGATCTCCTCTCAATCTGCTGGTCTGTAGTGTTGTTAAACCATATCCTTTTAGGCGTATTTCGTAACTAAGATCCCTCATTTTGGTATAATTTTTATCGCTCTCTTCTGTACTCTTTCTAGCATATATATGTCCTTCTTGCGATATGGCTTCCACGCTTATATACAATATTCTAAACGAGGCCTAACTATTGTTTTGTACAGCGGTAGTATTAGTTATTTTTCCTTATACGCTATATTTTGCTTAATTAATCCAAGGATTTGATTTCCCCTTGAAGCTGCAATTCCGCACTGCTCTGAAACCTTCATAGCAGCACTAATGGTTAACCCTAAGTCCTTTTCTTTTACAGTAGTACTTAGTAGTACCCCGATTGTATATTGTACATCTTCGTTCCCATGTCCTGTGTGGAGGCATTTACATTTCCCAAAATTGAACAACATTTGCCACTTTTCAGACCATTTGATCAATCTGTTTGATCCACGCCAACGTCAAACAACAAACGACCTCATATATTTTGTCACTGGCGACCTCATGCCCTTTTCTCTAATAGAAAATGTGCACTTCAACAAGCTTATCTCAAACTTCGAGCTTCGCTTCCAGATGCCTAACAGGAAGCATTTGTTTACTGTTCTTCTCTACGATGCCTACAAGACTGTCTACAGTAACGTCAAAAGCCGCCTGGAAGCTGCTGAGAGTGTGTGGGTCAGAACTGATTTGTGGTTGTCGCCAAATGCGCAACTTCGTCGGTATGACCGGACATTGCGTCACTAATTGGAGCATGGATTCTTTCATGTTGGCGTGTGACCGATTCACCGGGCGTCACACCGGAGAACACATCACGCAGCAGTACTCCGAGGTTATGGAATCCTTCGGCATCGCATCGAAGATCTGTGTAATCGGTACAGATAATACCTCCAACATGAAGCGCGCATTTTCTCTTCCTGGATTCAGCAACAGTGTCCCCGATAGTGATGGAGATAACGACACCGACGATATTGAACATGTAGATATTGAAGTTCCTGAACTCCCACGACAATCATCGTGCTTTGAACACACACTTCAGTTAGTTGTGAAGGACGGTTTCAAGGTTGCCATACAAACCAAGAAGGTGCTCGCCAAGGCTTCAACAATAGTCAATCATGTGCGCAAATCTACAGTGGCCGCGGAACTACTAGAAGGCGAGAACAAGCTCCAAGCTGCCCATGCCACCAGAAATATAATTCTCGACTGAAGATGGTACGTTCCATACCCTCCACCCCTGTGGATAAGCTCGAGGCACTCGAGGCACTCGACGCTGCAAACTGCATCTTACACGACTTGGTGAATATCCTTACTCCCATCGAGGAAGCGACCGATTTCGTGCAGCGAGAGAAGACGGTGACAGCCAGTCTGGTAATCCCATGTATTATGGGGCTGTGTGTTCAACACGAAGAGGTAAACTCAACGTATCACGGTGCTCTGAAGAAATCCATGGACACTCGACTGAAGCATTCTGAACATTCTGAGCTGTTCGCTGTTGCATGATCGCTTGATCCACGTTTCAAGCTCCTTTGGGCCGATGATGAACAATCCGCTATCACCAAAACTGCAGTGATCCGCAAGATGAATGCACTGCGCCCTCAAGATACTGTCAGCAACACACGTGACATCAGTCCTCCCCCCAAACAAGAGGAATCGTCTGCTCAGTTTCATGGCTTCATCTCTTGCACCAGCTGTACATCAGGACAATTCATCTTCAAACGAACTTGCTGTATACGAAGAATTGACAATTGGCAGTTCGTGAAGAATTAACAATTGACAGTTCCCAAGATTGCCAGAGGAATCTGATCGCTTGGCTTTATGGAAGCTATACCGTGAACAGTTTCCAACTCTGACGCGACTTGTACCGTTCTATCTAACCATCCAGGTTATCTCTGCACCAGTCGAGTGACTCTTTAATGTCGCGGGCAAGGTTTTTCGTCCAGACAGGTGTAGGCTAACAAACATGAAGTTTGAACGCATCATGTTTGTTCGGTGCCACCAGAAATAACTGAACATCTAAAGAGTTGAGCAAAATGCAAATATTTTATGCCTTGACTTAAATAATGAATAAATGCATAATACTGATACTTTTGTGTTTTCATCGCTTTGACTTTCACCATTATGAAAAATAAATGTTGCGTTCATTGTACTTGACTGTACGTGACTAAACATTGTACTTGACTGTACGTGACTAAACATTGTACTTGACTGTACGTGACTAAACATTTCAGAGTAATTTGTATTTGTACTTGATTTTTTTTCATAAAGTACTGGTACTTCTACTTGCCAGTATTACGTCAATTAGAAGGGCGTGCATCTGTTTTTGTTTTGGAAGCAACACTGGCCTAGTTTTTTATTTTTTTATTTAGAGGGTCATGGAACCCTCCCACATTTTGTCAAAATGGGTTAGTTTTATTAAGTGATCAATATTATGCTAATTAGAAGGGTGTTGTTTTACATTCGGATGTTAAAGACTAAGCGAAATGATTTTTTTTAAATTCCTAATATGAATGAAATATTCTCTAGAAATAGCTTCCTGATATTCAACTAATTTTGTAACCCCCTCCGTCACCCTGATCAAAGCCCCTTTTGTCGCGCTTTTCTGCACAGTTTTTGCGACACCAGCGGTCGATGTGACGTCACCCCAGGTAACTCCGCCACGATTGAGCATGGCGCGCATCTATGCGGGTTGGTGTTTCACGCCGTACGTAAAATCGCAATCGCGGAATTTAATGTTATTTTATATCACCGAAAAGATAATAATCTTACCTATAATTTGTCGCTGGATGCACCCATGATTTTTTTTTACTTTTTTATACATGAGTTATTGCCGTTTGAACATTGCAAATACTCAAACTTGCAATGGATTTAATATGTTTTATATCACAGTAAAGATAATAATTGTATCTACAAATATGCCGCTGGAAAGATTTGTTTTTCGGTGATATAAATTAAATTCCGCGATTGCAATTTTAGGTACAGTCTGAAACAACAAGCTCAGCGGCATTGCATGTGGTGACGTCAACAACACGATGGGCTGGATGCTTTGTGACACGCAAATGATCACGTTTGAGCGGGCTTGGTGACATGGGTACACAATGAACAGGCTTCATATTTGTCACATTACTTGACAAGAGTATTAAGTTTAAGTATACGAAGCTTCAAATAAATTTAAAATTTCATTTCACTGTGTTTTTCCTAATTTAGGGGGTCAGGGATCCCTCCCACTGATTTTCAACATGGATTTTTGGATTCAGCACACCCAAATTATTCTAAAAAGGTTTGTCGGCATATTCCACTAATAAAATGCATACAGAAAGTTTCAAAGGGACTTATTGGGATTGTTGCTCCTATCATAATATATTATTTGCTATGATGATAACGTTGAGGTGATTTGAATACACAACTTGCTTGACGACGATGAGGTTAACGGTGATATGCAAGCCGTTGTTGTTCGGCGCATCGTATTATTAACTTTGTTGTTGTTATTAACAACTAAATATTCTGCTTTTGAAGAACACTCGCAATGTAATTGGCTGTTAAGACATTTTGTTATTTCATCGATGGACGAAGTTTCACGCTGATCACTGACCATGCACAAGCCACTCACGTTCGCTTTCTGCAGTGTCTCGGATAAGTGGTATCCGCCGCATCTTTCTTTCATAACAGAGTTTGCCTCCAACGTGCACAACGTCAAATCAAATCGTGACATCAATCGACACACGGCTCCGTACAAAATGTTCTGGAAAACAGGACAATCTTAAGATTAGATTTAAACACAGTATCCGACACTGCTATTGATGTGATATGCCGCAAGTTCAACAGCGTTGCAACTGCCACGCGAAATGACCGGCCGCCCCGGTGACTCCTTGCATGTGGGACACGTCGTGGCCGGTGCTTTGTCCAGAGTGTCGACGGAGGGCATTCCGCTAAAAACCATCGAGGTAATGGATGATGTGAGTGTGGATTACTGTGCTTTGTCCAGAGTGTCGACGGGGGAAATTCCGCTAAAAACCTTCTAGGTAATGAATGAAGCGAGGATAGGTTCCGCAGCAATGAACAAAGAGCAATTCCCACTCACATATACTGCGGGGCAAAGACTAGTCTCAGATCATAACTCTGTATTGCATTTGATTCATTGTACCTAGACTATTACTAAATGCTTGTTAGCTGATGTGTTCACCGGGACACTTTGCCCACTGGTGTCTGCTGCTTGGACTCGGACAATATTTGACCACGAATTAGCTCACGTCGGAGTAAGGGCGATGCTCTGCTTGATTTGTGATCATTCTGCTTGTTATGACATGGCGAAGAACATACGATACCTACTCTTCCAATGACCAATGACGCAGAAGCTTGATTCTGCTGATATTGCAGACGGTCTGCAAGCGCCCCAACTTCGACTCCTTTCCCTATCCCTGTGGATCGATGGGACCGGGTAGAGATTCGCGCTTGGGGCACTTGCAGATACTCTATTGACGAAGGTGGTGATGACACGTGTTAGACTAGATACATTACCTGCT
Organism: Escarpia spicata; assembly: GCA_963995525.1. Lineage (NCBI taxonomy): Eukaryota > Metazoa > Annelida > Polychaeta > Sabellida > Siboglinidae > Escarpia > Escarpia spicata. The sequence continues at coordinate 26,685,924 of OZ023208.1, forward strand.
TCAAGATTGAACTCTTTCTGGGCGAGATTGAACATTATTGGACAAACTTGTGTTCGCTTTTTTATGTTTTCATGCAATTTCTGTTCTGGGCAATGGCCTATTTAAGGTTTTGTTGCAGTGACACCCCCTTCCCTCGACGTACTTATTGACGGTGAATCTGGTGAGATACAAGACAGGGGAGTTGGTTAAACGAAGTATATGTGAATCGACATGGTTGCCGTGGTTGTCGTTGTTGTCGTTGTTATTGTGTGAAATAAGGAATATATATATATATATATTAAATATCGTGTTTAATAATAATAACGACTGACGACGCAAAAGAAAGGATTGTAAGCGGACAGAATAATTGTAATTAAACAAGTTCTCATTACTTACAAGCGAGCACGCTCATTTTCGTTTTTTATTTGTTATATTTGCTGCTGTACACATCGCGGACCGGCGTCGTGTGACTGTTTATTAGCTTCTAAAATAGTCATGCTTGGTCACGTTCTACTCGACCAAGACCGTACGATTGATTGACGCGGTGTTAAATTTGAAGCAGTTTATGAAGTTCTACTTCTGTTTTTTTTATAACTCTCAACGCTTGGCGACATCGATGCTGGTGGTTTGAAGCACTTCGATAGTCTGCCACGACGCCTAATCTGCCACGACGACTAGTCTGCCACGACGCCTAGTCTGCCACGACGCCTAGTCTGCCACGACGACTAGTCTGCCATGACGCCTAGTCTGCCATGACGACTAGTCTGCCACGACGACTAGTCTGCCACGACGACTAGTCTGCCACGACGCCTAGTCTTCCACGACGCCTAGTCTGCCAGGACGCCTAGTCTGCCACGACGCGTAGTCTGCCACGACGACTAGTCTGCCACGACGACTAGTCTGCCACGACGACTAGTCTGCTTATGCTTCAATCACGACTAGCTCGGACTAGCTTGCAATTTCCTCCTTATATACGTCATCTTGTTTGTCATCTTCGTTGTAATCATCTTCACCCATTTCGTCTTGTACGATTGCGTCCGCTAGCGACTTCGACTTGAACTTGACAAGCGAGAGGAGCATGAGGAAGACGAGGGGGAAGCGGTTGAGCGACTTGAGCACGCACTCTATACTCTGCCACTCGTGGTACGCCGCCGTGGACGAGTAGAAGAGACTGAGCCACGTACACGCCACTAGCGCGTCGGACACGGACGTGATAGACGGCAGCGTGCTACGGGGCGGAGAGAACGACGATTGGAGAAGAGGAGAGAAGATGATAGAAGACGAGAGAAGATGATATAAGTCGACAGAAGACAGAGGGGGAGAGGGAGCGAGAGAGCTAGTGATGTGTGTGTGTGTGTGTGTGTGTGTGTGTGTGTGTGTGTGTGTGTGTGTGTGTGTGTGTGTGTGTGTGTGTGTGTGTGCGCGCGCGCGCGTGCGTGCGTGCGTGCGTGCGTGTAGTACGTGTAGTACGTGTATGTGCGTGCGTGCGTGTGCGTGCGTGTGTGTTTGTACAAAACCAATCTACCTACTCCTATCCTACCATCATCAATGTTTTACAACTTCCAAGTGACATGTTTTCATCATCTGCTTGTGTGACAGCTGTCCAATTTTCGCCCACATCAATGACAATTTATATTTGTTTTTGCTTACGTTTGGATTGTAACAAAATATGGCACTGTGCGAAGAGTTGCGTTTCATGTCAGAGGATTTACACTACATACGCAACCAACGACACTTTAACAGAGAGACCACTTTCATTGATTCAAATGTTGCACTGCGCATACTCGACCATTTTGCGTTTCGTTTGTTCTGTGTTGTTTCGTCATTATATAATATCACTTGATACAGTAAAGTGTCATAAAATACCTGACAAGTGATTCGAGCAGTAGGGCCAATCCTGTGTTAATGAAGAGTGACATAGCGATATAAGATTCGTTCCAACGGCCTGACGATAACTGGCGGTTGTTCTGGAGCAGGAAGTAGAACTCGCCGACGATAGAGGCGAGGATGAAGGTCAACGAGATTGTTACCTCAATGAAACAGAAACGTTCACTCAATGACAATATTAACCGTGCGGAGTGATGTCAAGGGATGTCAGTTGTGTACCTTGTTCTGATGGAGGCACATTGCAGCGAGATTCCACAAGCAACGGAGGATGCGTACGAAGAGTGCTTGCCGGGGTCAAACATATATTAATTGTCAAAGCAAAAAACTTATATATTTTAGCGTAATTACAGCATTTTAATTGACAATACGGCAAAATAATCGCATCCCAAAGTGACTTGTGCTATACAAAAACAAGAACACAGGGCGACAAAGATAACTACCTCCCCCGTAACCCCGTCTAGGAAGCCCTCTCCGTGTTCATCCGTCGAAGTCGCCGCAAGTTTCTTGTCTCCGCAGTCGCCACGTCTCGACGATTTCGTGGATTTCATTGCAGATGTTTTCGGCGACTTGCTCTCGACATCACTTCAAACAAGTTGTTGTATATAAATAATTACACACGCATACACGCACACACACACGCAAGCACGCACGCATACACACACATAATATTATACATTTATATACCTCTATATCAAGTGAAGAATTTTGGTAAGATTGTAGAATCAAACATATTGACCTTGATATTTTAGTCAAATATATGGTATAAATGTATTTAAAACGCAACCGAAATGCGCACATGGATCAACTTATTTGGATTCTTGCACTTAGAATACGTTGTAAGCTGTGCCTAAACAAGCCAGCCATAAACAACAATCACGAATGTCCTTAATTTGTCCAGCATGTGGTTGCTCGTAATATTTTGTAGGACAGTCCAAAAATTGTGTTACCTATATAAGCTCTTTGGCTATTTGTTCAACCTAAAATGAGCTGTGAAAAAAGAACGTGCGTGCGAGTGGGCGCGCTCGTATGCAAATTCAAACAAATGACCAAGATGATTCATTATAAATCGTTTACCATTTGGATGATGTAATAATAAATTGAATATAGACAATTGTACAGGCCACCACAACACCGCTATGGCGTCTCTGGACACCTTGTGCTAAATGCTAGATTGAAAGAATACAAAAATGACCAACGTGATGTTGCGTGATCTTCCGTGCCGGGTGTGCCTAGTCCTCACGTTGGCTTGTCTTCTTTTCGTGTGTGCCGCTTTCCCCTTTGAGCTTCGCTTGACTGCGTTGTCTCGCGAGACTTCGCGGGATTTTGGCTCACTCTTCAAGTTGGCTAACGAGTCTGCCATGTTTCTCTGCGTGGTCTTTGCTTGGCTACTCACCGACGGACTTTTGCTGGTTAGCGCGACCCCCTTGCTCCCCGTTGATCCTCGCCTGTCCGACAGGCCTGCCTTGCTGGCTATCGAGGGGCGTTTGCTGGACTGTGACCGTGTCTTGCTGGAGAGCGAGCTGGTCGTGGCACCTCTTTCGCCAGCGCCAGCGCCACTGCCACCAGCATTAGCCCCCGACGAGTCCTCAGCGGCTGCGGCAGAGGCGGCGACGTAACTTGACGGCTGACTGGATTCAGCTTTGTCTGCGCTCTTTTCGACGATGTTCTCCAAGTCAGACCCTTTCTTATCGTCGTTGTCACCCTCTGTATCATCGCCATCCTGTTGGTCCTGTTGGTCCTGTTGGTCCTGTTGGTCCTGTTGGTCCTGTTGGTCCAGTTGGTCCTGTTGGTCCTGTTGGTCCTGTTCGTCCTGTTCGTCCTGTCCGTCCTGTTCGCCCTGTTCGCCCTGTTCGCCCTGTTCGCCCTTTTCGCCCTGTTTGTCCTGTTCGTCCTGATTGTCCGGTCCATCCTCGTGTAACTCTTCATTAGAACCTGAGCCTTCTTCTGTATCGTCGGTTTTTTGTGATCTCTCCATCGCACCGTTGGTTATCGTCGCATGCAAACGTCACCTGTAACACAGCTTGTTGTTCGTTTGCGTGTGTTTATTTTCTTAGACAAAAACGCTTTTTATTGAACTAGCATAAGCAACGATCACATAGCAGCAAACAACGGAAGCTCAGCAGTTATCATCGTAACATATTTGTGTTCTGAAATTTGTTTATTTCTGCTGTCGCGAATGACCACAGCGTAACGCAAAGCAGTGGCGCTCTCTGGATAGTAGTAAAACAGAAATGAATAACTAAAAATAACTACCTTTGTATTTACTACTTCGTCAAGTGATAGATCAGAGACCAGTGGTTTAAGGAAGAAGCAAAATAGCAAATTTACACAGGAAGAGGCGAGTGGACCATGTTTGTGCGGGCGTAATGACACGAGTTCGCAATCAACATACTTTACGTTACGTATGGGGAATCTCAAAATCTTTTATACCAAAGGCATAATATTTGATACCTTAACACTATAATGAAACACTCCAGGTTAGGCATGGTCATTCGGGCAGTCAGCAAATTCAGCTAGTGCGTCTCTGATATGATATACTCAATAACACGAAGGCCATGACCCCAAAATTAAAACGCTTTGTAGAGGTCCTTTGCCCCCTCACCCCTAGGCAACTGCTCAGTCTGCCCTGCTCTAAATCCCACACCTAGTATAAGAAGTTATATTAAGTATGTTGTATGTGGATATCAAAGAAGAACGACTTAGAGAAGGTTCAACACACCTTGTTTTGAGCTTTTTTGTGAGTCACGGAAGCCACCCGCTGATGGAACTAATGTACAGCTGCGTCGATACGTCTGCCCGTGTTGCGTTCTTTTGTGACGTCATTGGAAGGTGATTGGACGTAGAACGCCTGACCTCCAACACCCGTGACGATAATCCTGCCTACATTGTAACTGAGAGGGGCACCGTGCGACTCGTTGGGTGGTGCTTTATATATTGTAAATAAAACAGATCATATCCCAACCGTCCCGAGTTTGGCCTTTATTTTGTGGTCATAACTCAGGTCGGATATTCTAGAATCAGCCACATTTTCCTGAAACTGAATTTTGTACCTTCTCGATTGATGGTTCTGTTGACATCTATGTAAAATGTTGCCAGCTGCCACAACGTAACTGTTGATGTATGAAGTTATTAGATAGGTTATTACATAGATCATCAATATGCCTCATCAGCATTTCTCATGTTATATTGAGCAATATAGCCGAACAACGCATCGGGATCTACATATGCTGAGAAGCTTACACGTGTTCCGCACATTGCGGCTCTTTCTTGGCCATTACGCCCCAGGGTCAAACATGCTGACATAAATAATAGACATGACAAAACGAATAGAAACCAAGCACCATTTTAGCCGCACGCACTGACACACACACGCATACACTCGCATGTACACATGCGCACGCGAAGACACACGAAACATACACCATTTTATTCGCACACACGCACGACGCATGCACGCACGCACGCACACATGTATACTTACGCACTCGCATGCACGGATGCACGCATGCACACCTACACACACAACACATACCGACACACACACGCATGCACGCACTCATACACGTACTCACGCACACACTCGCAAGCATGCAGACACACACACAACACATACACACAACACATGTAGACACACGCACAAACACGCACGCATGCACACACACACACACACACACACACACCACAACGAAGCCAACTATTCATCTGTTCTTCCGTACGTAGTCACCTATATCATGTGCGACTGTCCAACTATATACCTTCTGTATGTGCTCGCTACGCTCCACTCACGGAACATGTTGTTTTCTTTGACGACCACAACTGACAGCTGTAAGCCTGTGCGAGAATGCTATCGTAAGTATGTATGTATATATTACAAGTATATATATTTAGAACACTTTATTATTGTGTGTCTCCATGTCTTTTAAACGCGTTGTGCTGAAGCCGTGGTTACGAATATTTTTGCAGCTCGTGTCGAGTGTTCGCTACAGCTGAGGATTGAATGCTTAATTAAGTACATTTGTGGGATCCTGTTGTTTGTCTTTTATGCGTGGTGCGCTTAACACTGCCACATATGGGACAGCGTTCAATGTCTGCCGACGGATCTCTATTCATGGTATGATGTTCATGATGACGGTGATGTACACAAGAAGATGACGACTTCTCTTCTCTTTTCACGGAATGAAGGTCATGAACGAGTCTCTGATTGAAAAGATGACGACCTCTGACTTCACGGAATGAGGTCCATGAACGAGTCTCCGTACGGGAAGATTACGACTTCTTTCCAAACGACCATGGATGTAAGCATACAGACGACGATGATGAACTTGTGGCAAACGTGCATGAAGATCTTTATGTAAGGCACGTTCCAGCTCTCCGTGCACTCGAGGAAGCCGTACAGTCCGACGACCCACAGGGACACCGTCAACACGTCCTTCCAGTTCGAGATCGGATGGGCGTTGTAACTGAAGAGACAAGGGTGAATGTTGGTTGTCGTTGTGGTGGTGGTGGTGGTGTTGATGATGGCGGTGGTGGTGGTGGTGTTGGTTGTGATGGTGATGGTGGTGGCGATGGTGGTGGCGGTGGTGGTGGTGGTGTGGTGGTGGTGGTGGTGGTGATGGTGGTGGTGGTGGTGGTGGTGGTGGTGGTGGTGGTGGTGGTGGTGGTGGTGATGGTGGTGGTGGTGGTGGTGGTGATAATGGCCGCGGTGTTGGTGGTGTTGGTGGTGATGGTGGTGGTAGTGGTGATGGTGATGGTGGTGGCGATGGTGGTGGTGATGGTGGTGGTGGTGATGATGGAGGTGGTGGTGGTGGTGGTGATGTGATGGTGGTGGCGATGGTGGTGGTGGTGTTGGTGTGGTGGTGGTGGTGGTGATGGTGGTGATGATGATGGAGGTGGTGGTGGTGGTGGTGGTGGTACATATTGAACCAACAAATTGACATATATTAACAAATTAATTGAGATTATACAATACCCTACTCATGAAATCAAAGCTAATGTACACGTGTGTGAGAAACATGGAAACTTTGAACATTAAATGACAAAGACACTCATGGGTAGCTTGAGAAGGATTCTCAAAATGTATACGGCCACATGATACATCATACAAATGTCTTTACTCAAAGAGATGATCAGCACAGACGTCATGATAAGAAGATGGTAATAGATTGGACATGGGCATAAGCTAATGTATGATCAGAGAGTGTCTCACTTGTCTATGCCTTGTAGGACGAAGGCTAGAGTCATGTTAACGACGAGCGAGGTCGCCGTGTACCCCCCGGTCTTACACGCCTCACTCGGCAACAACAGCTTGTCGTAGTTCCACGCCATGTTCAACAACTCGCCCACGATAACCGCCCTGAAGGAATAGTCATTTAGTAATTTGTCGTCTCCATGTTAAAAAGAGGCAGTATGTTAATAATAATAATAATAATAAGGTAACTTTTATTGCGCCCAAATCATCGGAAACCAAGCTCAGAGGCGCATCAATACAAAAGGGTTAGTCAATATCAGAATCGATAAGCCATATTAAAGTTGTCAACAGATGGATAGATACGCCAGGGAGCTAGTTCTTACTTTTATTCCATTTATTAATTAATAATAATAATAATAAGATAACTTCTATTGCGCCTAAATCCTTGGAAACCAAGCTCAGAGGCGCATCAAAACAAAAGGATTGGTCAATCTCAAAATCAATATGTAGTATTCCAGATGTCAACAGATGGGTGAAGGCGCTAGGAAGCTACGGTGGATAAGCAAGGTTGTAAAGATACGTTTTTAAACGACGGAATTTTGTAATATTTTCAACTGACTTAACACTAAGACGGAACATATTCCAAAGAGTTGGTGCAGTAACAAAAAAGCCCTAGTTCCAATGTTAGTGTTGACTCTAGGAACCAAAAGTAGGTCAGAACTAGATGATCGAAACTGGATAGGTTGTATTACAGGAGTAAGCAATGAATGCAAATAAAATGGTTGCTTACTGGACAGTGCCTGGTATGTAATGGTACAGATCTTAAATATTATACGATATCGTACAGGAAGCCAATGCAAAGACTTCAAAAATGGCACAGAGCGAGAAAAACGAGGAGATCTTGTAACTACTCTTGCTGGACAATTTTGGACACGCTGAAGTTTTGTGATATCCTTGCTAGCGATATTATAAAGGAGGGAATTGCAATAGTCAAGTTTGCTGCTAACAAGCGCTGTTGCAATAGTCTTAGCAACAGAAAATGACATATACCGGCGAATACAGCGAAGATCACGAATATGATAAAAACAGCAGCGACATGTTTGAGATATGTGTTGTCAGATTCCGCACCGAAGTTGCTGGCGTGATATACTGATTCAAAATACGCGTAGGGAGAAAAACCAACCAGTTTACTGCGCTGCATTTTAGTACCAATAATGATCGATTCTGTTTTATTTGCATTTAATTTCAACTTGTTGTCAGTCATCCAGTGGAAGATATCTTGAAGGCAACCACTAAGTTTGTTAAGGGAGCGATTTGTATCCGGGGTAGCTAACGAAATGTAGATCTGAGTATCATCAGCATAAAGATGATGATCCAAGTTATGTATTTGTATAACAGAGCTTAAAGAGTAAAAAGCAAAGGCAAAAGAACAGAACCCCGGGGAACACCAAATAAAGCCGGCAGTGCAGCTGAAAAAACAATATTTATAGTTTGGTATCTATCAGTTAGATATGAAGAAAACCAGCTTAGGGCTGTGCCAGATATGCCGTACCACTTTAATAAGCGTTCAATGAAAATGTTGTGATCAATCGTGTCAAAAGCGGCAGAGAGATCTAGTAAGGTAAGTGCAGTCACTTTACCATTATTATAGTTCAAGTTAATGTCATTATGACCCTTTAAGAGGGCAGTCTCTGTTGAATGAAACTGTCTATATGCCGATTGTGACACATTAGTTAAGACATTTGTGCTAATGTGAGACTTTAGACGACTTGCTACAACCTTTTCTAGTATTTTGGAAATAAATCTGAGGTTAGAAATAGGTCTATAACTGTTTAGGTCTTGTTTAGGCAGAGATGACTTCTTAAGAAGTGGTGTGACTGGGCGTATTTGAAATAATCAGGAAAACAGCCAGAGCAAAGTGATGCATTTATAATATTTATAATTATAGCCGTTATTTCACGTGTTGTTGTAGGTGTAAATGTGTCAGTTGGAGTGACATGTTTCACGCGGCGGTGTGATGCGATGTCTGGCAGCATGTAAGCCGAGGCGAATTTCAGCTACCTTGTTGAAATAGTCCAAAAATGAATTGCAATATATATAATATATATGATATAAGACGATCTAGACAAATAGTCAAACGGTCTGAAAAATAGCAGTTATTATTACATTTTGGGAAATGTAGATGCCTACACTTAGAACTCGGGGAAATAGACGAAAACAAAAATGTGGAAAATACGCATTCTACGTTATTCAATCAGTAGTTAATTTCCTTGTCAGCGGTTCGTTCCGTTTATATCGATAAATCGTCAAGTTATTTAGTATACGATTTATATATGCGTTTGTTCCTTCGTTTGTTCGTTCGTTCAATTAATAAATAAGTCAAGTCAACTGAGTCAAACATTCAGTCAGTTAATCAGACAGGTGGTCGTTCTGTCAGTTAAGAGTGATACCAGTGAGCCTATTGTTGAATGAATGTGTACATGTCAACTCCAATGGTGCCACGGATAATACATACATGTTAAGTTTCAGAAACGCCAATCGAGGAGATTTATACGTAAATCAGAGGGTCTCGAAAAATCGGGCATTTATACCTAAATCGGATTAAAATATAACAAAAAAGGATACTTTCCATATACATTAATAATCATGTTAAATAAAACGTTAAGTTTCAGAAATGCCAATGCATGAGATGCATACGTAAATTGGAGGGTCTTGTAATATCAGGACATTTTGTGTAATTTGGGGGTCTCAGGGTATTATGCAATTGTGTATAAATCTGAGTATTTCATGTTAAGAAAATTGTCACAGATCACCTTTATTTCCTAATGCATTGCACATGTGCTCTTAAATCAATGGCACATAACAGCATGTTAATATGTATTTAATGTGTTATATTAAATAAATTATATGTGGACATAAAATAATTAAATAAATTATATGTAAACTAAGGAACCTTGCATATAGGCAGTAAATGCATATTCTTTTATTACAAATATTGTATTACATAATTACAAACAGATACTATATCCACAAGCATAAGAAGCAGAACTTAGCATTGTATTTTCTTTTACCATGGCCTGGGTGACGGAGGCATGCGTGATGAATGTACTATTTGTGACCTTGGCTTTGGCCTTGCTGGTGGAGCATTTGATGTTATAAAATACATCTTTTCATTTATAATGTGTTCCAGTTCTAACAGTTACATGTATACATGGATTAAATAAAACGTGCAAATAGTGTAGATGGATCAATTGACATTATTTGAGTATAGATTGAAACGGATTACACTTCGTTCTACAAGATCGGCAAGCTGACGGCGGGCGATAATATGGAACTCGCGGACGCAAGCGCGGTTCACTGTGCTCGTCTAAAGGTTATATGCAATATCAACCACAGGCAAGACCCAAGAAGATTATAGTTAAACAGTTGTTGTTGTCTAGTCAACGGAAGACATGATTTAAACAATCCCTTTTCGCTTTGTTGTCAGAGCGGCCTTGGTCCAATGTCCTTATTCATGAGATTTAGCTCAGTGTCTGACTGATTGCAATTAACTCACTGACACTGGCCCTGGTATTGACCGGTATTGACCACTCCCTGTTGACCTAGAAAAACATACTTGAGTCAGCCGGAAATAAAAACCAATTAGGCCATGCGGAGTTCGGAAAATAAGATAGAAAAATTTGTTTTTGGTTTCACTGAAAATCCAGGAGATTGGTTATCCTTTCCAGGAGATCGGGAGATTTAATGGATTTCCAGGAGTCCCCCGACGAATGCAGGAGACTTGACATGTATGATAATATCAATCGGCTAATCTGGATAAGTTTTACATACGCAAACGTAGACACGTCGAATCTCAGTTTCATATCCATGATGACGTCACGAGTCGCTACACCCGGAAGAACAGTCGACGGTCACGTGTCACTGCACACACGCCTATCAAAAGAAACAGAATATACTAACATATTCCACCTACGGAGGAACATTTTGAACCATTATTCTCCGACAGCTGAACGACATATCGGGAATACGTGAATAAATAACTATAAATATCTACCTCTGTGTGGCCAAACGACATCCCCCGAATGAGAAGATCTCGAGGCACTGAGGAAGACATCGTCATTTGTGAAGGCGACAGGCGTTCCTGTCTAGAGTGATCGCGACGAATAAGAAAACTACCTTTGTGTTTTAATCCATCGCCAAAATGTTGCACCAGAGGCCAATGGTACACGGACGCCAATGGGCATAGAACGGACCGAGTCAACCTAGGAGGAGATGCAGTCATACTACCCGAAAGTTAGCCTATTAATAACATATATATATATATATATATAGTTCTTCCTCGTAGCTGCCTTTCTAAAAGAGAGATGCTGATTTTACGCATTGTCTCGGGTAAATGCGTAATAAATCAAAGGACATAGCGACTAAACGAGTGCACAATCACGCAGCTGCAGCAATACTTGCCTTGAACCGATAGCGATGCGAAATATACAAAATATGTCTGTACACGGACATGTACCTTGGTGTTATCGTGGGATGTTGCTTCTAGTCCGGTAGCGATGTTGACATTGCAGCTGGCAAGGCCGCGGCTGGGTGACGGCGGCAGGTTGCCGCTCGCACGTGTTGGGAACGCTTCTTTCGCGACAAGATGGGCGATTGTGACGTCATCATTACGTCCAGTTTACGTTATGAATAAAAATATGGCCGTGTAGAATATTGTTCTTATCTCAAGTTTTAACATCAAGAACGGTCAATAATCGTCCATGATTGAGCACTGAGACCGTCTCAAGATTTAGTTTTCTATAGTTTTTGTTTCCTAATTTATCTGTCGATTTTGATGCTGTTGTTGTAAAACCTACTGTTGGCGTTATTGCTTTTCACGGTTTGCCTAGTCTAGGCTAGCTCGTGTCTTGGGATTGTATGACATAACATATGACCATGTCCGGGTTTGGATTAAGGTTCTCATTCATCAACCCTCAGCACGTCAGATTGTCACAGTGAAACTGTAGAGTGTTACAGTAGTGTATTGAATAGCCCAATAGTAGATTTATTCATAATTATCAAGAGTTTACTTTGCTTTATGTACTCTTAATACCAACCATTAAGTCATTAAGGTCTTGCCACACTAAAACCGCTTTATCCGTATCCATTGCAAACGATTGCTCAACGTTGAGACACTGCAATAGTTCTAGCGTAACACGGGAATGCCACATCGGTAGTTTTAAGTGACAGCATGGCGGGGAATTCCAGGAAAATGTCATCGCCGGAAGCAGGCTCTTAGCCAGAGACCCGTCGTCCCGTTATTTGAACGTTTTTTTGGAAATCACAACGGGTTTCCCTTTTTAAATAACGGGTGTTTTGGTGTTTGTCTAACGGGATTGTTATTTTTCAGATACCGTGATCGACGATAACGTAGCTTACAGGATAGCTATTAACATCATTAAAAAATGTTTCATTTAAAACAATGTTTATGAATACCAGCAGCGTTTTGTTTGTAGAAGCGTGTAAATACAGCAAATAGATAGGGCCAATTCAAATTGTACAATCGTACCATGCACGCACTGGCACAATCACAACAATACCA
>OZ023208.1:26703558-26706298 GCA_963995525.1 Escarpia spicata
GTGTGTGTGTGTGTGTGTGTGTGTGTGTGTGTGTGTGTGTGTGTGTGTGTGTGTGTGTGCGTGCGCGCGCGTGTAGGTGTGTGTGCGTGTCCGCATGTGTGTGTGTGCGCTTCCTTGCTTTGCGTGTTTACGTGTGTAGTATTGCTATAGAGCCCCCGGTCATATCGTAAATCGTATGTTTATAAAGCTATTTCCTCAACTGGTTTAGCCCATCATGAATCCTCTTTTCTGATGTCCGAATATGTAATGTGTGATAGAGAAGCTGTTGTGGCCAACGTAATGCTATTTACTGTTTTGCAGACACGGTGGCGCGAGCAAATACACGATAGACCTGACTGGAGATGACGCCATGCACCCACCACGAGCGCCCCGTCCCCCCTCACCCCTCCACAAGGGATAACAACCACCTGGACGTCATCATCACGTGATGCCATCTCACCTAGCAAGGTTGGCTATTGTGAATTATACTTCTCTGTGTTATGTGCCGATCTTGCGAGTTGTTGTGTTCTCCATCCACGCCTTGATATTGTCTGATTTTGTCTGTCGTTGTGGTTCTTGCACTTTCTCCATCCCACTTGTCTCTAACAAATCATTATAATATTTATCGTTCAGGAATGGCACGTTTCTGCCCTCACGGTAGAAACCGTGCGGCATAAATACCTTTCTCCCTAGTTTCTGCCGTTAACTCCCAAAATAGTTATATATAATGTTATACTAACTTAGTTATTTTACTGTCGATATCAACATTCCTATTTTCTTCTTACATCATTACTGTGTCATCTTATGGTGCCAGCCGTAACAAGTTATTAAGCTACCTCGCAAACGTGAACAACTGAAGCAAGCTCTGACAGCTAGCCTGGTTAGTTGGATACAACGTATGTGGTCAGGTGTTTCAAAACCAGGATGGCCAGGTGGTAATTAGTTTTAATTACCTGCTAATTCTAAGCTGGTAATAAAACTGGGGACTGAGAGAACAGAGATAAGAGAAATACTGAACAAGGAAACGCAGCATCCCATTTGTTGTCAGGTAACAAGTCTTGTACACATTCCACATACGCACAACAAAATCAACACGAATAAATGCAAGTGGTGGGATTTTGCCCGTAAGGATTATGCCAGATTATGTGCACTGTAGATCAGTGGCTTGACTATATTACAAGAAATTAAGCACACATCTGACACAATACTGGTATTCACTGTATTTAAACCAGGGAATCACAATAGAAAAGGAAGCAGTGCAAGGCCGAGACAAAAATAAAGTTATTATACAAATTTATTTGTACTATAAATAAATAAAAATACTTATACAGCGCCCGATCAATTAAAATTGCTCTCGGGCGTTTTACATGCATACACACATATATAATAGTATTTTACCTAAAAAGAAATGCTAACTAAGAAATAAACATGTCAAAAATATAACAGTACCTTAAATATAGTTACAACAAATAATGTTAAAAAGAGAGATCATTAAAAAACTGTTAAATAAATACATATGCTAAGACATTCTTAAAAACTACTTTAAATTCATTAATTTATACAAGAAGAATAACCATAAATATGCTAAGAAACTAATAAAACAAAATATATTTATTTAAAGAATGCACATAAAATGTCCTCGTCGGTGAATTATAGAAACGCTTGTTTAAAAAGGTGAGTCTTCAAAAGTGTTTTAAACATTTGTAATGATGTTGCTGTCCTGAGAGTAGGAGGCAAATTGTTCCATAGAACCGCCGAGCAAACCGCGAAACGGTGATCACCATGAGTAACAGTTTGTGAGGCCGGTATGAACAAAAGGTGAGGCTGCGAGGTAGATCGTAGAGTTCTGTTGATGGGACGATAGCTAATTAACTCATTTACAGTGTATGTAGTCCGGCGCTAGACCACTGAAGGCACAAAACAGCAGCACTTTGTAGGTCGGTCTCAAATGTACGAGTACCCAGTGTAAACGCTGCAACACGGACGTGATGTGTTCGTATTTCCTCGTGCGAGTAATTAGGCGAGCGGCATAGTTCTGCACCCTTTGTAGACGTTGCATCACCGTTTGTAGGATACCATAAAGACATGTATTTCCATAATTTAGTATAATCTTGTATTCATGTGAATGTACTCGTAGTTTTACTCAGATTACATGTAGACAGGTACGGAAAGATACTGACAATATAAAAAAGTCACACTTTCTTATCTATGGCACCTATTACCTGGTTGTTGCCATTTTTGCCGGACAGAAGCAGTTTCTGCCCGGCAGAAATATTTTCTCCCCTATTTCTGCCCTAAACACGGCAGAAATACCTTTCTGCCCGCCATAAAACCAACCCTGTTATCGTTGGATGCCTTCTTATCTGATGATGACACCAACAGAATAATGTTTGTTTGTGCATTTTAGTGAGGACACTTTTTTAAATAAGACTATATAATTACTATTGTCATAGTGCGAAATGAAAATGTTATTATTACAAATCCAATCTGCACTTGTATTTATATATTAGTGAAATGTTAAGTTCTGCTTATATTCTTAGATATATTATATCCTACAATTCAGCTCCACTTCTTGAATGATTCTGCTTAGAGCAGGTTTCTTGTGTGTACTACAGCTTGCGGTAAATGAAGATCGGCATCCTACACATACCTTCCAAGAAGGCGCATAGACATCGACTCAAAATCGTTGTACCAAACAATAGCGTTGACAACGAATGACAATCGTCGTATCAAACAGATGTGTAGACATCGAATCACAATC
>OZ023208.1:26706498-26766498 GCA_963995525.1 Escarpia spicata
CCCTCGCGTCGCTGATTGGACAGTTCACGACAACGTGACCTCATTCCAACGCGTACAATCGGGCCCATGTTAAAAGATAGGAAAATATGGAAGAATGTATGCAAATTTGCCCAATTTCGCTGATATGGTGCTTAATATGTACTTAACTACTACTGTCGTATTCAACTTTAATATTTGGCGAAACGTTCAAATTAAAAACATTGCTTTGGATTTTTAAATGCAGTTTAGCGGACAGTATACTTTCAACATTGTTATTTTAGTACATGTTTATATACACACATATCATTATTATTATATCTATAATATTAAACTATCTAGGTATATATAATTAACATTATTAAAATGACGGCAGGAATTGCCAAGCTTTCAAATCTTGTCTCGGGCCTGCGACATTTTCAGGTTATAGGCCCGGTTGGCTCTTGATATTTTGAACCTATACACACACACACACACACACACACACACACACACACACACACACACACACACACACACACACACACACACACACACACACACACACACACACACACACATATATATATATATATATATATATATATATATATATATACATATATAAATATATATATGTCATTAATTATATAATATAATAATTAATTATTCATTTATTATATGTGTGTGTTATGTATGTATGTATCTATGTATGTATGTACGTATGTACGTATGTACGTATGTGAGTATGTGCATATGTGCGTATGTGCGTATGTGCGTGTGCGTGTGTGCGTGTGCGCGTGGCGCGTGGTGCGGCGTGTGCGCGGTGCGCGTGTGCGTCGTGTGCGCGTGTGCATGTGTGCATGTGGTATGTGTTTATACATGATCTCTCTCCCTCTCCTCCATACCTCTCTCTCTCTCTCTCCTCTCTCTCTCTCTCTCTCTCTCTCTCTCTCTCTCTCTCCTCTCTCTCTCTCTCTCTCTCTCTCTCTCTCTCTCTCTCTCTCTCTCTCTCTCTCTCTCTCTCTCTCTCTCTCCTCTCTCTCTCTCTCTCTCTCTCTCTCTCTCTCTCTCTCTCTCTCTCTCTCTCTCTCTCTCTCTCTCTCTCTCTCTCTCTCTCTCTCTCTCTCTCTCTCTCTCTCTCTCTCTCTCTCTCTCTCTCTCTCTCTCTCTCTCTCTCTCTCTCTCTCTCTCTCTCTCTCCCTCTCTCTCTCTCTCTCTCTCTCTCTCTCTCTCTCTCTCTCTCTCTCTCTCTCTCTCTCTCTCTCTCTCTCTCTCTCTCTCTCTCTCTCTCTCTCTCTCTCTCTCTCTCTCTCTCCCTCCCTTCCTCCCTCCCTCCCTCACTCCCTCCCTCCCTCTCTCTCTCTCTCTCTCTCTCTCTCTCTCTCCCTATCTCCTCTCCCCCCCCCCCCTCTCTCTCTCTCTCTCTCTCTCTCTCTTCTCCCTCTATCCAATTGCTCACACCATGTCTCATCCTCTCCTCCGCCGCTAAAGCGCGCTGCCCTCCATCGCCTCGTTGGCCGATTCTCTGGCCGCGTGCACGTGGCTGACGTTCCTCTACTCGGCCATGCGGCTGTACCACGAACGCCAGGGCGTCGACTGCGTGCTGAAGGCTGTCAGCCGCTTCCCGCTCATCTTCCTGATGCTTTTCGCTATGGTCACGCTCAAGTCGATGGGCACGGACATGAGTGTAGCTGCCCACGAAGAAGAAGCGGAAGAGGACGAGGGGGAGGAGGGGGAGGAGGGGGAGGAGGAGGAGGAGGAAGAGGAAGAGGAGACAATTGAAAGCAAGACAGAATCGGCCTTGACGGTGGCAAGTCAGGCGCCGTATCGTGCTCGTAGTGGAGCGGCGTCGTACCCATCAGCCCTACCGGGGTTGTAGCGATCAGCTGTAGCGGTCAGCCGTACTAGTCAGCCGGAAGGCCGCTATCTTGCCGACTTTCATCATGCAGACCGATCGGTCCACTCCACGAGGATAACTTTCTGGTCGCCGGTGTCGACGCTGTCATACGTTGACTATGTTACAATAACCGGAAATACAAAAGTCGACATAAACTGCTCCAACATTAACGCCGTGACCGTAGTCGATGACAACAGAACGAACATGTTATCTCAAATACCGCTGCGGTCTTTTACTCTTTCACGCCGATATATGCCGCCACCTTAATCAGTTATAGTCACTCAATGTGTCATATTGAACGGTTAAAACGTGACCAAGTAAACTATTCAACAAACACACGAGGCCAGTCTGCTACGTGTACAGCGTAAAATTAAACCAACAAAAACCGAACATTGGTGTGCTTGCTTGTAGATAGTAGGGGAAGACATTGTGCGAGTTTCTGTTTTGTAGTCACCCTTGAGCAGTCACCCCTAGCTTAATCAAAATTACTTTAGCCGTATTAGAGGGGTGGCCTCTCTACAACGGAAGACCTAGTCAAGTTCCTTACCTTCCACATCATACACATAATTTATTAATTTATATGAATGTATGGACGCATATGTCGAATATAAGCAATGCCTCTTTAACTGGTAAGTAGTATGTTGCATTGAAATCGTCGTACGTTGGATCGGATAGAAGAAAAAGCAATGACGTCAATTCCGGTGCACAACGGTAAATATCAAAAAGTTCTAGATTAAAGATCTAGGTCAAAGTTCTTAGTCAAAGTTCTGGTCAGGATGCAGTCTGCGTGTGTGTGTGTCTATGTGTCTGTGTGTGTATGTGTCTGAGTGCGTGTTTTGTGTGTGTGTGTGTGTGTGTGTGTGTGTGTGTGTGTGTGTGTGTGTATGTGTGTGTGTGTGTGTGTGTGTGTGTGTGTGTGTGTGTGTGTGTGTGTGTGTGTGTGTGTGTGTGTGTGTGTGTGTGTGTGTGTGTGTGTGTGTGTGTGTGTGTGTGTGTGTGTGTGTGTGTGTGTGTGTGTGTGTGTGTGTGTGTGTGTGTGTGTGCGGGTGCGTGAATACGCGTGGGCCTGCATGTGATTACAATAGTCCCCATGGTCAATGGCCACTCACCAACAGAGGTCAGGTTTTCATTGCATTAATTTTGATCATTAAAACAACCCCTCTAGAGCGGCCACCTGCGTAACGCGACCAGTGGCTGGCTTTGCAGATCACTTTTGCCTCCCTGCAACAGCTGGTGTCGAAACCACCCGTTATAAGCAACATGGTTTCCAATGGTGCTTGTCATACATACGGGCCAAGCGTTCTGGCTGTGCGCGGGCATACTAGATTTCTGCTACGTTAATTGTATATTGCGTTGAAATCGTCGTATGTTGGTTCGGATAGAAATAAAAGCAATGACGTCACTTCCGGTGCACAAAGGTCAAGATCAAAGTTCACTTGATGTGCAAACAATTCAAGGTCAAAGTTCTAGGCAAAAATTATATGTCAAAGGTCTAGGTCAAATTACTAGGTCAAAGTTCTAGGTCAAGGTGTAGTCCGCGCGTGTAGTTTCTACTCTGCAGTCCGTGCGTGTACTTTCTACTCTGAGGTCTTGCTTATTCGGCACGCCCACGTGACCTTTACTTTACATCGGAACCAAAGATCGTGGACGTAGCGATTCTGGAACCAAAGGTAAGCGCAGACGTTATTATCAAGGTCATAGGTCTTCTTATCGACAAAGTACGCTAGCGTACCCCCTTTTACATCGGGTGCAGATACTGCAAGAAGCAAATATGATTATCGACACTAACGGCCATTTGCAATGCGAACGCCACGGTTACGTGGTCTCTGACATCAATATACTGGTTTTAACGGTCGCTGCCGGTGAGGAGGCTCTACCGCCCAAGAAACCACCACCAACCTCCCTGGTCCTGTTACACTGCCCGCAGTGTAAGGTATATTTTACTAGAAAAAAACGGCCGTTGTGGGGGCCCGAAAAGGACAAGGGAGGAGGCCGAGCTGTATACGCTTGTGGTGAGTCATACTTTACATTGTTTTACTATATACTTTCACTTAAAGTGGCGTCCCCGTGTATTCCACTAAAAAGACGTCCGCATATTTTCCTCTAAAAGGCCGTCCACCGTGTCTTTACTTCCGCTAAAACGACGTCCCCGTGTCATTACTTCCTATATAGTCGGGTTTGTCTATTACTTGTGAACATCCGGGTTCACAATGTCCTGTCAAGTGTTTATTTCCAAAATTACCGCCCCCTACGTTGTCCTTCATATCAACATCCGGCAACGTCTTTACTTCCTTTACGGTCGCGTCCACGGATAATTTTCCATAATTTATCTTTATGTCCATACAACTTGTCACCTTACTACTTTACATTAATTTCAATTAAGTTCTTATCATCTTTTCCTACCTGTCGTTATACCACCGTACTGTAGCAACGGTGTATTGTTACCATATAGTCTTTAATGTTCTAAATATTATTGAAATATTCTTGCAGAACTACACTGAAGGCCCGTTACCACAAAAGCGGCAAAGAATGGTATCTGTGTCGACAGAGACGATTAATGACAGCAGAGCATCATCAACACCAACTTCCGCTTTTGCCGATGTCACAACTTCTACAGACGCGACCGATGTCACCATTTCCCGCACCTGACTATGTCACAACTTCTGCCGACACCTCCAATGTCACTATTTCCCCTCCTGCCGCTGGTCTGAACTTTACCACTGACTTTCCTGTGACTGAAATGAAGAACATGTTTGCACGTCACAAAGCATTTAGCGTCGTTGAACTCTCAAGACGGCAACGCTCCGGTTGTGGTATAGACTATCCTAGTCAATTTCACCACGACTGCCTCTTCCCCTATGACATTCTAATTTACATGCACTTTCACGAGGCTGTGGAGGATATTAATTCAACTACTGTTATGAAAGACTCTTTGAGTGTTTTGTTAGACGCACGTGTGACGCTATCCGACCTGACGTCAAATCAATTGTGTAATATCAAGACGTGGTTGCAAGACTGGGTTTCGGAACAGTGGCGGAACACTATGAAGGAAACGGTGCTGGCAGTAATGGAGGGTGACCTGTAAATAACTATGTCTTGCCATTTCCTGAGGCCATTGAAGACATTAATTTAACCGTGGTGATTAAAGACTGGTTGACTGTTTTACTAGAGGCAGGTTTTGAAGGTCCTCAACCAATTCATTTGCCCATCGCCAATCCGGTTCTTTTATGTCCAGATGTGTAATGTTTGAATAGTTTAACTAGTGTGCACAGTCGGTTTAATACAAAATGCGTACTTGTTTCTTTAATGGTCAAAACATGTGTTTGTCGTTACACCGGGTATAGCTGGCGAAAGCCAATTGCGCTATTGACTTCCTGCGCCATTTCGATCACGTGCTTTACGCGAAATCGACATCCCACGCATTCGAAAACAATAACAACACATACGTGCTTTGGTGTATCAAGATGAAGATTCCAAAGTGGTTGTACGAAGGTAAGTATTACACTATCGCAGTTAGCAACAAGAACGCGTAGCCGTGTATTAATTCAACGAGAATTACAACTTGCGAACGTCTACACTCGATTTGAGGCTGACACTGACAGTCTAACTCTAACTAAGTCTAAGGCTAAGCCAGTCACTATGTAGATATGTGGACAAAAATGTCAAGCTTGCCCAATGTCTAAACAAATAACACTGATGAAAAGAGGTTTAAAAAACATAAACAATGATACCAAAATCACTTAATTATGTTGAATATTAATGGAGTTATTGATTTTTTTGTTTCAGGAATCGGCCTTTGTTTTAGTCCTACTAAATACATACATTTGCATTACAGCTGTGTGACCGAAAATTTGACTTTTTCCTCAAAAAAGCATGTAACTTCCTTAATAATAAAGATATCTTCATAAAATTTGGAATGAAGATATAGGGTAATGAGTTCTTTCAAAAGATCTAATCAAAACTGCAATATAAGATACAAGTATTAATTAATTAGTGTTAATAATATTAATTACAGCCGTCCAGTCCACACCTGAAATTACAGAAACTATCCTAAAAATGAATCAGTAATATACAAAATGTAGTTGTTTTTACCTTTCAAAGCCAAATAACTGTTCTTGGTTAGTTGTTTTGAATGAACAGAGTATTTGATGACAACAATGAGCAGTGGGCTGTTCAGTGCTAGTATGGCTGGTACTTGGTTGGATTTCCTGAGAAATGTCAATGTGCAAGTCAAACTTCTGATTGCATATGGACGAAAATTTGATTAATTCATTTGAATCATTAATTTTTTTTAACTTGTTGTCTATAGTTTGTGATACAGTTCTCTTAATTGCATTATTTAAGGTATTTGAGCCTTGTTCAGCATAGATTGATGGAAATGTGCTCGCAATTGTCTCTCTGTCTTGGCTCTGCTACACTCCCCCGAGGTAATATACAAGTATAGTATGTGTCTATTACAAAGATCATCAACCTTTGGAAGAGTTGAGAAATTATCCAGAATATACTGCTTTTTCAATATCAACATGGGTACCACTACCAGGTGGCCCTCCACGGGACTTCTTCTTTGGAGGCATCTATACATCATGAAAAAGAAACAATATTTTTCAGAAATATATAAAAATTCAATAGATATGCAGGGCTAACAAGTTTGGCTTAAATGAAATTCCACCTGAAATGCAAAATAATTCCCTTTCATGAAAGTAAAAACACTTCCTCTGCATCACACCCTAAGAGCACATGGTGATTTGTTTGTAAACATTGAACCAGAGCCAACCAGATTGAGAGAAATTGGTCACATGACCTGAATGCGCGTTTTAGCGACGGAAAGAACTGGTCATAAATCCACAATCATCTGCTTTGTAGTAAATCATCTGGCAATTAAACACATCTTTCTAATGTCCTAAATCATAGCTACAGCTGCACAAAACATAACATATATGATTTATACAATATAAACATGTTTAAATCAGCAGAGATGGTGCAACCATTTTCATTTGCCATGACGCATCGACGCTGCTGCATCTCAAGATTCCGCAAGCTGACAAACCACTTCGCAACATAAGATCGTTTTAAAACTTCGTCAGTTATGAGATAAAAACCTATAGTTTATGTCTATATACCTTTCATTACCGCCTATAGAGTTTATCACAGTTTTATTTTGCGTTGAAATGGGGACTGGTTTTCGGAAAAGCGTCCAAGGCTAAATAATTGTCGGATTTAAACAAATCAAAAACGCGGCAGTCAATGAATATCCCGACTACGTCATATCCAGTGAATCACTCGGATTTTCCGTTCCAACAGCCAGTCACAGGGCGCTCGTTGTGGGGATGCCCTCAACGCCAGGCGAGACCCCGGAAGCACGAATTTGGAACAAAGATGGCGGACACTGATCGACAGATATCCACATACCTACACTATGGCAGTCATAGACATAGACTATGCTATGTCTATGACCATATCAGCCAGATATTCAGTCAGAGGCTGTGACAACGAGCATAATAGTTTATATGTATTGTATTTGGTTACCTAGGATCTTGTTAATAATTGCGACAATACATATAGAGAGTAGATGACGTGAGGGTGCAAAATGATAACTAACATTGTCATTGGTTTGGCGGCAGGCCCCTGGCCCTGTTGATCGTGCAAGTAACTTAATCAGGGAGCATCCGTAATTTCGTGCAACAGAACGTCACACACGGGAGTCTTATATTGGTGATCATAATTATTAAAACAGTGTATTGTAACTCACATTTTGATACTATTACTGCAGAATGTTGTTGATTTGCATTGTAGTTGCAAAATAATTAAGATTTATTTTTTATTATATACAACCATGATGGTGATGATGATTTTATTCAATTTAAAAATGTAAACGTGTAAATACGTAAAATATAAATACAGCTAGAATACACCACATATAAGGATTACACAAGATAATGCTTGCACTTGGTTCCATTGTGGTCCTTGGTGAATGGCTTTAGTCTACGTAATTGGTATCCTGTGATACCTTTCAACTGACATATGCCAGCTATTCTTGTTTATTTACCAATATGTATGTATTCTCACCACAGCAATATATGAATGCATAATACGTAACTTGAATTATGATGTCGCTAGAGGCCACACTGCAACCCAAGAATGAGAATGAGAGGAGGCAGAAGAGGAGCTAAGGCGGTCACCTTGGTCAGGCAGACACAGGGAGGATACATAGTCTCCGGGAGGCCCATATTTAATCAATCCAGTTCATTTAAAATTTATAACAATCAACCACGTATAAGCTATCAACAAATTTTAATGTGAACATTTAAATATATATTTGTTTTCACACACATTTTAATAATAACATCGTGGATATGGAAAACTAAGTTGACATCTGCACTTATGTTATACCCACAGTGTATCAATACAGACATATTAATACAATTTTTTAAAAAGTATTTAGCATATGGCGATGACTCAGAAATAAGTTTATAAAATAAATTATTCATTTTTGAGGAAGGTATACATACATAATTTTGTATTATGAACCTTTGAATACTTGGCGAGGAAAATACACTGTTATCATCACAATAACACCTCATTTTGTCATTTCCATCATTCACCTTGACCATTCAACCTCAGACAGAACCTTAAAATGTCAAACATGAATATGTGTAGTAGTTACACATGGCAGACACTGACATGAATTTGTATACTGAAAACAAAACAAAAAATATAAATGCACTTTACTGATGCTTACTGATTAGCACAATTCAAATCAGTCTAATATTGACTAAGATCAGGCATCACTGTAATGAAATTGAAAAAATTTACATTCATATAATGACAATGAACACCTTGTAAAGAAAATATAGTTTAAAATGTTCACCGTTTTGAAAAAGAGCATATTCTACTAATGTCTGCATGCTGTATCAACCCACCCCCTCCCTCCCCCAGAACAATCCCCAGTAAACACTGACTGTTCCTAAGATATCAACATGTATAGATGCAGCTGTAGTAGAACATTTCTTGCTGCCTTTTTCTTGTTAAATGCTGCAGGTCACACATGAAACATTATTTTATATTTACTGATTATGACAATGAACACTCCATAATTATTTACTACCAACACTACAATGATACCTGTTTTTGTTTACTGAATATATGCTTTTCTTTACAGGAGATTGGACTAGTGTGCTTAGTACCACTTGTTCTCCAAGTTAATATGGCATACTGGGCAGTTGTATTTGTCCAGAATCACAGACAAGATTCTACAGCCATGCAGCATGTTGCATATTAATGGTTGGTCATGTGAATTTCCACCGAGTGATCCCAATTGTGTCGTGTGTTGCATCCGTGACAGATTTCCCAGTGCCGATGGGGTGTACACTGGCTTCCTTCCAGGTCAGTCAGTTAGGCTGACTGACTAAAAACCAATGTAGAAGGCTGGTTGCTCGACACACGAATATGGTGACGCCTGACTAGCTCTGCAGTTGGTGATGGAACGGTGGGTGCCAGGGTCTGGTAGATATAGCATGAGTCTTCGGGCAACAACTCTTGACGCTGTGAGACAGGTTCAGTGTCGAGCATTCTTTGGTGAACTACATCGGTTTGGATATCACTGACAGCACTGTATGTGTTCGCTGTCTTCGATGGTACTGCGTACCAGCTTCCTGACATTTTGCTGTACATCCGCATCTACCTATACCGGAGACAAAGTGACAATTAGCATAGCTCTGACATGTTTTATATTTTATATGTGATGACACAGTTATCAAAAGTCAATAATACACGGTATTTGTTTTCAATTCAACTTTAACTTTTAGCAGTGTCCATGACAAAAATACATCAATTATCCAGCATTGTTACAGTGGTAGGGTTTCATTGTCTTTGTGTTGCTGATAGTCAGTGGCAGCCAGCTGAGTTCTTGCAACGTACACCAGGAACTTGTTATGTACAACACAAGTTTGTGATGAAGTAATGGTATTAAAAGCCTTTGTTCAACAACAATCTGTTGATACACTGACAGCAGCATTTTACTTGTTTAAATTATCTATGTATCATGAGGACTGTTATTATACTTTTCATGCCACGTTTTATTTTTCTAAATTATTTTTTATCATTGGTTTATATTTTCACAAATAATTTACATTACATTTTCACTTCGCATGATGATTATACACCTGTACACATTGTACTAATTATGTTATAAACAACACTTAAGCAAAGTTAGTTCTGATATGGTGTAGTATCCAATCCTCAGGATTGCTCAAAGCGCTTTACTCCCTGGCAGACCTGTTAAATCGAACACCACCTCGACTTATGTGGGAAGCATTCAGCCACACTGAAATTAATATGCGAAGACTATTCGTACAAAATATCCACTGATGTCTGTAGCTGGTACTCTTCATACAGCTGAGTAATCCTGAGCAATGTAATATGTAGTGATTGTACATGTAATTCTCAGTCATATGGCGATGACCCTGACTAGTCTAGTCACTATTATTTGCAAGTTGCAAACATACCAAGCATTGCATAAACTACAACATTTTCGAATTTTATATCATTGATGTTTTTTTTAACAAAGAATTATAAATTATGATTCTTTGTTAAAAAGAACAATTATGATTCATAATATAGTTATATTTATTTTTTGATATGTACATGTTACATTTGTTCAACTAAACATCTTCCTAAGTAATTTTTTCTCCTTGGTTTACATTTTATGGGCATGCGATATTAAAAATTGTTGTTAAATACACATAATTGTTTAGTCACAAATTGTTTAAGTTGTAAACATACAAGGCACGTATAAATTACAACTAGCATTTGACATCCCGTGTACAAGTGTAGTTTTTTTGTAGCAAAGAATCTTGATAAAAATATATGTTTGTCTTTTATATGTACCTGACATTTTTTCAACCTCTTCCTAATTTTTGTTTCTATTGTTATTTTGCATTTTATGTGCATGTGATATTAAAAATTATTACATTATATACATCAAGTGCTATGATTGTACCTGTAGTTGTATTGTGCTTTTCATTGTTTTGTAGTCAATCTCATCAAATAGTTTCAATAAAATGTTTTTACTTTACATTGTCTACTTTAATTCACATTCATTTCTAACAACAATATGCAATTTAATGAAGACACACATTACTGCAAAATCCTCTTGCAGACAAACAAAACCATCACATACAGGGGTTGATCCAGAAATTGAGTCTGGCAGGGCACGAAAACCTCCACTGGCAGCCGAACCAAATGGTGTAGTCTAAATTTTGTCGCTACCGCGCTGCCATAACTTCAGCCTCTCCACTGGAGTGGTGATATCGCAAGACGGCATAACTTCAGCTTATTATTATCACACAAACGGGCACATTTCAAACGGTCTGGGAGGACACCGTTGCATGGGCCCATTATAAAAGATCTGCAGACACGTCTAAGGTCAAGGGGGCATGTGCCCCCAGGCCCGCCAGGATCTGCCTATGACATACTTGTTTATTGCTTGTATTTATAATTTTCATAACAGGTTTCGTGACAGAGTAACTACATTTGACAACACTCGTTTACCTGAAGGTGAAGAGCTTTGACGCATACATCTGCATGTGGTGTTGACACACCTCGAGTTCTGAAAATATAGTATATGTATTAATAGTCAGCACTGATTGTTTCTAACAATAATTTTAATGTACTGGCAAAAGTTGCAATGCAATGAACGACCACCTGCCAAATGCAACTAATGCCAATGGTCAAAAGCTATCTATATATGTTATGGGCATTAATTTTCACGGTATTGAGGGGTGCTGAACATAACAAAAACTCACAGAAGGGGCAATCAAAAAAACCTACTGGAATATTATTTTCCTTGTAAATAATTACATGCCAAGACTACATAATAATTATAATTGAATTCAAATAAAATTTTGAAATGTCCAATAATAGTAATTTTTTTATTTAATTAGTTAAATTACTATTACATTACTGTTATTAATAAATTATGTACATATTGTTTTTGTTCAATCTATTACTATTGGTTCAATAATTATAATCGTTACGGATAATGTATAATGCATTTACACTATTATTATTATCCCAAGCCTACTATCATATACGACATAAACAAAATATAGTCGTACTCGTACTGTTACTAGTGTTAGCTGATATTAGTCTAGTAAACAGGACCCAGCTCGGCCCCCATTATCATTGGGTATGACTAAAAGGTAAACGATCAAATACATTTAGTACAAGCAACATTAACATATATATACTCATACGCCTAAATATACGTGATTGTTGCTGAATAATTCCTGTCTGGAAGAACCTTTGCGAACGCTGCATCTCATGTGTTGACGTTGTGACTGACCCCACCATGGTACAGGCAACGGCCTACGGCCACAGTCCACCGGCACTGTCGCCAACTCCTTCTGTTTACTTTGTTTCGTTCCAGTCTTTCCCAAATAGAAATACACCTTTCTGCGTTGGAACTGTAGGAGTCTCCCATCCCACAGCAACTGGTTTTTTTCATTTTGTTGCAAAATGTATACTATATTCTGTTGATTGCATATTTTCAGTTGTATTATATATTTCACATTTCAATATTACTGTATATGCCGATATGTGTGTATACATGTATGTATGTAATACGTGTATGTGTGTATATATTTATACATCATTTGTATTTTTGTAATGCTGTTGGGAAATTAAAATCATCCTTATCGTTATCCTTTGTCGGTCTAATTTAGTCCATGTTGCCGTGTCCGTGGCATATGTTCGTGGACGTCCACTCATTGCCTAAACTCGGAATTCCATAACATTAACAGCGCCAAAGGGTGGGGTCAATATCGCCCATAATTCGTGATCAAGAGAAAATAAGAACGCGATACCACGCAAAATTCAATGTCCATACTCGGGTGAAATTTAAACAAAAACCAGATTCGTTTTTTACCAAAAACGAATTAAAAGAGTTCGCAGTTTTTCTATTATTTTTTAAAAACGAACTAACACATATGCATAAACGAACGAGGATATCATTGGGGAGTATTGATGCCTCTGTTTTTGTGTGAAATTACTAACAAATGCGAGGAGCAAAACAATCGAATTGGTTGAGTACCGTTAAACTATCCGACATGACATCCGAACATTTGTGTAGTATCAAGCCTTGGTTGCAAGACTCTGTTTCGGAAGAGTGACGAAACACTAAAAAGGAAACGTTGCTGGCAGTAATGCAGCGTGACCTGTAAATAATTTGTGTCTTCTTTTGTACCTAATAAAACGTACAAACCTTATCTTGTGTCTTTTTTCTCCTAGTGTAAAATTCGTGCCAGTGTAGTGCATTTTAGCGTATGAACGCGTGAACGTCGTAAATTCTATAAAATTTTACAAATCTACCGCGCTGAAACACTAAAATTTTGGACGAGGAGGTGATATTTAGTCAACACACAGTAACATATAGATATTGCTAGCTTACATTCACCTCGCTGGTGGAACTTCTGTGTGTGTTTGCTTCGGTTCAACACTATAGATTTGTACAACTTTCTTACATTAATGAGTGAGTGTCATACATTTTTGCCAGGTAACTTCTAAGAATTTTAGCGTATGAACGCGTAAAAGTCTTAATTCTTGCAAGCCTAGTACATTACCGAGGTAACTTCGTTACAGTTTAGCCGACCAATACGGTAGACTTGTACAACATTCTTACATTAACGCGTGAGCGTCGTAATTTCGTACCAATATAGTGGATTTCTAGCGTGTGAACGCGTGAACATCGTAAATTCTATATATATATATATAAAATGTTCTAAATCTACCGTGCTGAAACGCCAAACTTGAGGAGGAGGAGGAGGAGGAGGAGGAGGGGATATACTTGCAATTTAGTCAACACACTGTAACCTATGTATATATTTTACTAGCCTATATTCATGTCGCTGATGGAACTTCTGCTGGTGATTTAACCCGCTAGCGAGAATTTTAGTGCGTAAAATTCTTCTCGTGGTTCATTGCGTTGTTTACACTTGAACAATAAACACCTACATCATGAACTTGTCTACTATTCTACTGGCTGCCAACAAGCCCACACCATCAACTCCCTTAGAACCGATGCAGTGCTCACCTTGCAAGGGGTATTTCACACGTCGGGACAACTAGAAAAGGCACATTGCCTTCAGTCGCTGCGGACTATCGACAAGCACCACGTCACTGAATCCACTTGTCCCGGCGCCCACTGTGACACCTTCGCCTCTGATCCCAGCGACAAGCTCAACGTTCCTTTCTTCATCTCGGGTGACCGTGGAGCATACAAAGAAAATGGCTGTGGTCGATCGATTCCCCCGGACTACATTCAACCGCAACGTCCTCCTAACCCTGTCAAAAGTGCCTTGCGACGACTAGACGAAAAAATGCGAGACATTAGAATGAAGCGAAATAGACGAGAGGGAAAAGGTTGTCTTGTATAACCACATGTTGAGCCGGTACAACGATCTTTCCGACAAGCGCACACACAAACCCCTGCGTGTGGCCATCGACATATTTCCCAGCAAAGACGAAAACAACGTAGAACCGCCTATTGAAAATAAAATTATCGAAACTTAAATTATCGACAGTGTGCCAAAAGCTATAAAGTAGAAAGCACGACAACTCCTCAATAAAATGAGAAGTGTCATAAGGTGGACCGATCATGGCGAGATGATGTACAAAAATGTGGCGGTTCCCGGAAGTAACATCCTAAACCTCGTGAATGACGTGCTGAGAAAGCGGAAGTCGTTTGAACCGGTGGGATGGAAAACCTTCGCTCGTGGTCTCTCCGATGGATTTATTGGGGAACGTTGATCGTCGGATTTACATGCACACAGCGTCGGTGGACAACGACATTTCAAAGGAAATCAGGATTCCGTTTGACAGGATTCCATCGTCGTCGTAGATGGCCTACGACGACGATGCAGACCGGCGCACGTCTCATTTGGTGACACCGTTGCAAAACATACGTTGGGAACCATATGAAGAATCTTACACTTTTCAAACAAATGTAGACTAACGTATTGTCAATATTATGATTACCTTGAATGAATGAACGTTTATTCAGAACATTGATAATAATATATATACAAGACAACCAAACAAGTTTAACTATAATACAAATGAGAATATACAATGTTTGAAGGGGGTAAATACGAAGTCATTGACTTTTGTGTAAATTTACCCCTGACATATATTTATATATAATTATATACCTGTATGTATACACACATATACAGCTGTACATACATATACACACATATATACATACATACGTACATTATTATTTTGAGACATCAATATTATATTATTCGAATTTGCTATTCGTTTAACCATCTAGCTACAATAATTGAAAACATGCAATGGAATATGTGCATGTTCAAAATTTAAAGTATGTGATAAGTTCACATCTTTACACATATTGTAGTTTCCTCAATGGCATGATTATATTTGTGTATGATTTTATTTAGATTTCCACAACCATATATTTCTAACATAAAAGGTTCTTGCATTTACGCTTAAATTCAATAATAGTATTAGTAGTTTTTAAATGATCACAGAGAATTCCATAATTGCACTCCCTTTACACAAAGAGACATTGATCGCTTGGTAGAACAGACTCTCTGTCGTTCTAGATCATGATTAGCTCGCATTGGGTATGCTATTTCCCGTCTAGTAAACAAACACTGAATATTTGATGGCAAACAGCTGTAGTAAGCTTTGTACATAAATAATGATGTTTTCAGTCCTATGATATCTGGAAATTTTAGAACATGTAATTGTTGGAAAAGTGAGTTTGTATGATACAACTATCTTGCACCAAATATAATGCGGATTACTCTTTTTTGTAATAAGAAAATACAGTTAGTATTTGTTGGGTACGTGTTTCCCCATATCTCTGCACAGTAATTTAAATACGGCAAAAAGAGAGAACTGTATAGAATACGTCTACTATTTATATCAAGTAGATGGCTGCCTCGATGCATTATAGCTGTACTTTTTGAACGCTTTGATTATACGTAATTTATATGAGCTTTCCAATTAAGTAGATCATCAATAAACACACCCAAAAACTTGGTGACACTTTGTAATGAACATAACACCGTCTGATGCTGCCACCTGTCGTATAGTTTATAGTGATTTAAACATGTTGGAACTCTCCTGTAGTTACGAGAATAAAGAAGTTAGTTCTGTCACCGAAGCCACGATGTACGTGTCACTATTTTATATTTGGCGACGAGAGATACGCGAAACAACCAAAAGACAAGTGTGTGAGTAGTGTCGTCTACCACAGAGCACAGAGACGTGTGTAAAATGCGCATATGAAGAAACGGTTAGTGTTAAGTCCGTTATGAACGTGTTGTTCAATTTTAATCCGTTGGCCGTGTTGTCAGCCACGAGAACCATACCACAGACAGTGCCGTGTGCAAAAATGAGCGGGAACCACGCATACTGAGAACATGTGACATTCGTATCAAGTCGGTTGTTTACTGTGTAAAACTAGTAAACAAGCCAGCAGTCGTGATTCAGTAGACAGTATCTGCATGGAGTAGATTTGTGCAGGATGCAGTCATGGCAACGTCATTAAATGTGCCGTGCATACAGCCTTTTGAAAGCGAACTTTCCGATAGTGACGCTGCGTTAGGTCCCAAATGGGATAAGTGGCTACTCAGATTCGAGAACTATCTGTCCGCCATCGCAGTAAATGACGAAGGACAGAAGAGAGCACTGTTGTTGCATGCAGTTGGCAGTACAATATTCGATATTTTTGTCAACCTGCCGAACAGAGGGACAACTTATGAACAGGCCAAAACAGCGCTAACAACATCTTCAAGCCGAAGGTTAATCGTGAGCATGAACGTGCCGTGTTTAGACGCATGCGTCAAGAGAGTGGCGAAAAAATTGACGCTTACCATACCCGTCTCCGCCAGGAAGCGGCCAGTTGCGAGTTCAACGACATTAACGGTGAAATTAAATCACACGTGATACAGACAACCACAGACTCAAAACTGCGTAAACAAGGACTGACAAACGATGCGTTGACGCTAGGCGACATAATCGAAGCGGGTCGAAATAACGAGCTAGCGCAAGCCCAAAGTTTGGACATTGAAAAATACTTGACAGGCATCCAACAAGATGCCAAGACAATCGGTCGCACGTTCGGACAGTCGAAACGTAGAAAATCACAACATGGTGTAACAAAATGTAGATACTGTGGGAAAGGTTTTCCGCATGTAGGAGGCAAGGAAACTTGCCCGGCATTTGGTAAACAGTGTTTTGTGTGTTATAGACGAAACCATTTTGCAAATGTTTGTCCTAAGAAAGGTCAGAAAAATACCACAAACAAACAGTTTGTGAGGAAATCAGTTCGTGCAGTTAGTGATGAGGTTGAGGATTACGTAGTTACAGTATGGACTGTAACTGATGAAAGCACGGCGAGTGATGGTTGTAAAAATAGTATAAATGTGTTTCCGCAAACCCTGAGGGTGATGTTTGTGAAAGTAGTATACATGGTGTTTACAATAGCACTTTTGTACCAAAACCGCCGAAGTTCAAATTCGAGTTTGAAAAGTGTTCAGTGATGATGACAGCTGATAGTGGTGCATCATGTAGTCTAATTGATGAGAGTACGTTTCAGAACAAATTCAAGAGTGTTCGTCTTGAAACATGTCATGACAAACTGAATGCATATGGTGGTACACGTATAGTAACCATTGGAAAGTTTCATAGTACTATTGTGTGTGGTAAGAAAACTGCTAGTGATGTTTTCTATGTAGTGAAAGGAAACTGTGGATGTTTGCTCAGTGTAAATGTGAGTCAAAAACTCGGACTCATTCAGGTTGCAGATCATGTGGTGCATAATGTCGGAAATACTGAGTGCCCAGAAGTGAAGAAATACCCGAAGGTATTTGAGGGTATTGGTAGGTTAAAGAACTTTGAGGTAAAGCTTCACATTAATGAAGCTATCCCCCTGTTGCTCAGCGCCACAGAAGAATCCCTTTTTATGAACGTCAAAAGGTTACAAAGGAACTGCTTGAGTTGAAAAGGAATGATGTGATCGAAAGGGTAGAGGGTCCAACTCCCTGGGTGTCCCCAATAGTGGTGGTACCGAAACACAAAAGGCCCGGTGAGGTTCGTATCTGTGTCGATATGCGACAGGCGAATAAAGCAATCATGAGAAAGCGACACCCGTCGCCTACTGTTGATGACATTGTTCAAAAACTGAACAATGCGCGTGTGTTCAGCAAGATTGATCTAAGATCAGGCTATCATCAGTTGATGCTTGCAGAGGAGTCTCGCTATATCACCACATTCTCCACTCATGATGGTTTGTGGCGATACAAACGCCTTAATTTTGGTATTTCGAGTGCAAGCGAAGTGTTTCAGAATGTTGTTGAAAATGTCATTGAAGGAATTGACGGTTCTTTCAATATGTCCGACGACGTATTTGTGTTCGGTAAGGGCAAAACCGACGAGGAAGCGTATGCCGAACATGACAAGAGTTTGGATCAGGTGCTGAAGAGGCTCGATGAGAATGGACTCACAGCAAATCTTGCCAAGTGTGAGTTTCGAAAGCCAAATATAGAATTCTACGGTATGATGTTCTCAAAGAACGGAATCGAACCAGATCCGAAGAAAGTAGAAGCACTCCTAGAAATGGAGCCACCTGTCGATGTGGGAGAAGTACAGAGTTTGTTGGGAATGACAAACTACCTCGCAAGGTTTATTCCCAATTACTCGACAGTAACAGCACCACTGCGGAAGCTCACATGCAAGAAACAAGAGTTCAAGTGGGAGCTTGAACAACAGTCCTCGTTTGAGATGCTGAAGGGTGTCCTTGGTACGTATCCAATCGTTGCCTACTTCGACATGAAGAAGGAGACAGAAATCATTGTAGATGCATCCCCTGTAGGGCTAGGTGCGATGTTAGTACAATACCAAGACAAGAAGCCCCAAGTAGTTGCATACGGGAGCAGAGCCCTAACACCAGTTGAGCAGCGGTACAAGAGTCAACTAGAAAGAGAAGCGCTGGCAGTTGTCTGGGCCTACGAATACTTTCATGTGTATGTCTACGGGGCGCCAGTGAAAGTGGTAACTGACCACAAACCGTTAATAACGTTGTATGGAAATCCCGGCGCCAAGCTGCCCCTGAGACTAGAAAGATGGGCTATGAGGCTGCTGCCATACCAGCCAGTTATCGAGTACCGTCAGGGTAAAGATAATCCGTCGGATTACTTATCTTGCCATCCGCAAGTGTCAGACAGAAGTTCTCGAGAAGAACTTGTGGCAGAAGAGTATGTGAACTTCGTCACAGAGGAAAGTATCCCAAAAGCAATGAGTAGTACAGAAGTCTTAGAAGCAACGTTGGCAGACCCAACTCTCAGTGCTGTGAAAGATCTTCTGTTAACTGGAAAATGGTACATGCTTGAAACAAACTATGGACAAGATCCAGGTGTGGACTTTGAAGCGATGCAATCGTACAGCAGAGTTGGAAATGAACTCACTGTAACACGAGATGGATTAGTGTTGAGAGGAACCCGTATTGCGGTTCCAGCGAGTCTACAGCACAGGGTAATCCATCTGGCCCACGAAGGGCATCAAGGGATAAACAAAACCAAGGCTCTCCTCAGAGAGAAAGTCTGGTTTCCCAGAATTGACGCTATGGTAGCTAAGCTACTTGATGAATGTGTAGCGTGCAAAGCGGCTTATGATCCAAAGCCAAGGGAACCATTGGTCATGTCTGATCTTCCGTCAAGGAAATGGTCTCATCTATCCGCAGATTTTTATGGACCAATACTTACAGGTGACTACCTCCTTGTTGTCATGGACGAGTACTCCAGATTCCCCGAAGTCGAAATGATAAAATCCCTGTCGGCTCAGACAGTTATTCCAGTCTTCGAGAAGATATTCTCGTCAAGAGGTACTCCCGACAACCTGAAAACAGACAATGGAACTCCGTTCCAAAGTGAAGTGTTTAAGAGGTTTGCTGTCAACCTAGGTTTTCTCCACCAAAGAGTAACACCATATTGGCCTGAGGCGAATGATGTAGCCGAGAGGTTCATGAGAACCATAGGCAAAGTCTGCAAATGTGCACAGATAGAAGGTAAACCCTGGAAACGAGAGTTGTACCGGTTTCTTAGAAACTACAGGGCAACCCCGCATACCTCAACATGATTACCACCAGCAACGGTTTTGAATGGTGTACCGTTGAAGATGAAGCTACTCCAGGTCCATGCTGAGGAAATGGATGAAACACTCCGTCAAAAGGATTGAGCGGCAAAGAACAAGATGAAGGAATATGCGGAAGCACGACGAAAGATAACCAAGTCTGACTTTGGTATCGGAGATAAAGTGTTGTTGAAGAATGTGACACAACAAGGGAAACTAGTGCCCAAATTCCAACATGAGCCTTTCGAGGTCGTAGACAGGAAAGGTACAATGGTAACAGCACAAAGAGGCCAGGAGGTCAAGGCGCGAAACACAAGTCATTTTCGCAGAGTCAGCACTGACATTGAGCCGTTGCAATACAGGCCAGTCGAACCTGACCAACTCCTACTGTAGTACCCCCAATAGTCCCAGTAAGTCATCCAGTGGGATCTCCGTACTCAACTGAGTCTTTCCCCTTCCATGCATGCTCCACCCAGTCGTCCACCTAGGGTTAAGAGTGTACCCAAACGGTTTGAAGGTTTTCGTGTAAACCTGCCTAGTTTCTGTAAACAGTGATGTAGTTTCAACACTGTACTGAGTATAGTTTCAACATATCAGGCGACATTTGTTTATTTGCAAAACATAATTGTATAAAGTTTGGGGAGATGTAATGAACATAACACCGTCTGATGCTGCCACCTGTCGTATAGTTTATAGTGATTTAAACATGTTGGAACTCTCCTGTAGTTACGAGAATAAAGAAGTTATTTTCTGTCACCGAAGCCACGATGTACGTGTCACTATTTTATACACTTACTCTTTCGATATTAACATTTCGTATTTTTATATTAATTTCTTTGTTTAGCATATGATTTCCAAATAACATATAATTGGTTTTAGATATGTTCAGAGTTAATTTATTTACTGCAAATCATGTATACATTTGATCCAGAACGTTACATACAGTTTCATTTAGTTTATTGATGTTACTATTTGCATAAAAGATATTAGTATCGTCTGCAAAGAGAATGTATTTTACTAGATTAGATATGTTACACATATCATTAACGTATAGAATGAATAGTTTGGGGCCGATGATCTGTGGGACACCACGTGAAATATTACGCACAGTAGAATTACATTTGTCAATGGACTCAAGTTGTTTTCTGTTTTCTAGATAACTATTCAACCAGTTAAATGCCCCACCACGGATACCCAAAAAATTCATTTTTTTACATAACAGTTTGTGATTGACAGTGTCAAATGCCTTTTTTAAATCGATAAAACCACCAATAGCATATTTTTTGGCATCCAATGATCTATTAGTGCGTGACATGTTGACATGTTTTGTTGAAATCCATATTGGCTTGGGTTTATTAGTTTGTGTTTGGTAATAAAGCTATCTAAACGAGAACTGAAAAATGTTTCTTATATTTTTGAGAATTGTGGTAATAGTGAAATAGGCCTATAATTAGTGCACATATACTTATCCCCAGACTTAAAGATTACAAATATAAGTGATAGGTTTTACAATGGAGTTAATAACTTCTTTGACCAAATGCATACTCATGTCTTCGCAATCTGTGGATGTTTTACTTTCCCAATTGTTCACAACTCGGATAACTTCATCTTCATTAACTGGAGTTAGAAATAAATTGTTATTATTTCTGTTTTCTAGGTAGTCATAAATAGAAACATTTGTTGGTGCCGTTAAATCCTTTGACAGCTCCGGACCGATATTAGTAAAATAATTGTTAAACATGTTCGCTACATCTTCCTTATTACTAATGGTTATATCATCATTAACACACTGATCTGGGTAGTGATTTCCTAAGCGACGTGTTCCCATTACAGTTTTAAGTACTTTCCAGGTGCCAGCAATGTCATTTTTCTTCTGTGCGAGTAAACTGCTATAATACTGTTACTGTTTGCATTGATGTTTTCTTCGCTAAGATGACGAATACACTTGTTACAATGTTCGTTCACATTACGTTTTACAGTACAATGGCACAAAGCAAACACAGGAAGATGATCACTGATATCATTTACTAATAGACCAGTCTCAATCTTGCACTCATGTTCAGAAGTAAAAATGTTGTCTATAAGGGTTGCAGAGGTAGTAGTAATTATGCTAGGTCTACTAATTAAAGGGTATAGAACAAGACTTTACATAAGATCTACAAATAGCTTGGTTCCACTGTGACTATCACATTTAAACAAGTCTATATTGAAATCACCACATGCATATATGGTTTTGGTGCAACGTATACGACTAAACAATTGTTTTTGCATAAAACAGGTTCTCGTGCGACATGCAATCCACAGGATAACTATGCAAAAGACGTCATGGCGGAACTATTTTGTCTATTATTTGTGATAAATATAAGAATCGACATATAAAATTAAATTGTGTTGAAACTATGGACGAATGTTTTACATTTTTGTAACGTCATAGCACTCCTCATTTCCCATTTCAGTGACCACAATTTTTTGGTTAATCTATCATTGTGGGTGGTGTTCGATTTCACAAAATAAATTTAAAAAAAACTAATATTCCCATAACATTTAAGGAAAATCACGTGATATGACTTCCATTCAAAGAGGCAGTCGTCTGTTACAGGCTTCATTTTCAGTAAAACAACAAGTTGGTGGATATGGCATTCGTATAATTTTCAATTTTTTTTAGGAAAACAAAAGGCAACGTTGTGGTGTTAAGCACCTAAAAGAGTTAGCACAAACTAACCATTTGCATCTACAATCACAATGTTCAGTTCAGTGGTTTACTTGGAATGAAGTCTTAAAGTGGAAGATTCTAACGAAATCTGCGATAACATGTAGACTGCCATTTTACTGACGACGCGTTCATTTGGCCGAAAGCAACCAATAAACGAGCAGCATTATTTTTGCCGTGTACGACGCACTGTCTTGTGTAGTTCGCGTAGTTGGGGTCAGTACACTGTTGGACTTCCTGCTTGATTACAAACGAAAAAAAGTGCAGTATATTTTTGAGAAATGATTTTTTACAATGTTCACTTGCTCTGACATAAGTGCATTTGAGTATTCAGATTTCTAGATGTGATTGTAGAAGCTGTTGCCAGTAAAATTGTGTTTTTTTAGCTGATTTTACTAAGCGGAAGGGTATCTGGCAGCAATTTGGCTAGTTGACACTTTAGCCGGATTACTGCCTGCATCGGTTTAACAACACTAGAGACCAGGAGATTGAGAGGAGATCAGATAGAAGTGTTTAAAATATTGAAGGGTTATGAAAATATTGATAGAAATATGTTTTTCTCAGTTAAGAAAGATAGAAGGACTAGAGGACATGATCTTGCATTAGCAAAGGAGCAGAGTAGATTGGATATAAGAAAGTTTTCATTTTCACAAAGGACTGTAAATGAATGGAACAGATTACCTGCTGATTGTGTGGGTGCTAGTAGCGTGAATTTGTTTTAAAATAAAATCGACACATACCTCAGACGGGCGGGATACACATAGATAAAAAAAGTCGGACTCTCGATAAGCCAAGGGCTTCCTTGTCCACCTGCTACCTAGAGTTAATTCTCTGGGTGGCAATCTAGTTAAATCCAGTTGTAAATATTGACGGGTGTCATACATACAGGCATTTTGCAAGAGCTAGAGATATTAGATTTTGACTAAACTCGACCAGCATGTCAATGAGATGATAATAACAGCAGGTGAGAAGTTTAAGAAACTTTATAGGTCACGTTTTCTTATAATCACACAAAACGTTAACATGGTCGCCAATGGGAAAACTGACAGTGTGCTGACCCCAATTAAAGTCTCTAGCAACGGAAACACGCTACACAGTGAGGCATCATGGACGACAGGTTTTATGAAAAATATGCAGACAAAATTAATGAAAATGTGTCTATTTCAACAAACAATCAGTGTATATTGTGGACAGGCTGCACAAAAGGCACAGGGGTGAAATACGGAGCAGTTAGCTGCAAGTTTAGATGTGGCAATAGACGTACGATCACGGCACACCGGTTAAGCTATATGCTGCCCCACAGGAGAACATTTATAAGAGC
This sequence comes from Escarpia spicata, assembly GCA_963995525.1. NCBI lineage: Eukaryota > Metazoa > Annelida > Polychaeta > Sabellida > Siboglinidae > Escarpia > Escarpia spicata. The sequence goes on from OZ023208.1 coordinate 26,730,544, forward strand.
GAATCTAGATGCTTCACATCTCTGCCACAATAGCCTCTGTGTGACAGCCACACATGTCAGCCTGGAACCACACGGTGTCAACAATGAAAGAATTTCTGGAGTGAAATCAGGCGAATGTCGTGGTCATGGCATTTACCCTGCATGCATGTTAGATTTAAAATTAAATCCATTAAAAAATGGTGAGCACTTACATTTTTTCGGGAGTTCGTGTACGATGAACTTTTCCTATGTGTGATCGTTACAACTGGTCACTGATATATGTCGACATTAGTCAGCCCCTGCTGTCACTGATGTAGCATTGCATCGTGTCGATTGATCATGGTACTCAAGATGTTCGTGGTGCTCGTAGTCTGATTGTGTTTGCATGAATGTCGGCAGGCAGATGGTGTCGTGTGTGTCGGATGGTCTAGGTCTTCACATTGTGTTTGCATGGATGATGGTCAGTTTGCAGCCCAAGTAGACGCTGCAGAAATACAGAATGTCGTAGTGTTATAATGTTGTGTATGCACATTGTGCTTATGTGTGTCTGTGTGTCTGTCTACTCTCTGCTTGCGTAAGAGTGATCGGCCGATTTCCGTGACCTTAACGAATATGGGTGATCAGTACGATTTCCCGGTGGCTGTCGGCGCCTCCTTCTCACTGGTGTAACTGCCGTAGCTGTCACTGCTACTGTTGTTACTGTATGACTTGCTGGTTTGGGATCAAGTTGACTCTTTCTGTAGATGTCATCTTAGCATCTCTGTCGTTTCGCCCTAATGTAGTCTCTCATCCTCTTTGACTTGGTGGCTCGTCTGTGTAGGCGCACCGATGGCCATCTGGCATATTGTCGTTGGTAAGCTACATCTTGCTGGATCCGTTTAACCGCGTGAGCAACTCTTCCACCCTTTGTAATGGGACACTGTACACTTTCCAATTTTCGTAGCATTGAATCTCCAGCACCGTAGTTTAGACGATCGATGACTGAACACACACGTCCCAGTGCATTTCGACTGAATTTAACGTTCTTAGGTACCGACGCGGAATAAGCTCTGTTTGCAGATTCATTTGGATTTGTTGTTAGTCTGCGTCGTGTCATTTGAAGTGCGGCTTTGCCAAGACGCATTTCAATCAGTCCTTGAAGTGTTGCTCGATCACTGTCTGTCATATTTAGTCGCGTGAGGCCGCAGGCCTTCAAATGCTGTGAGGTATTCCACCAATTCTTGCGTTAATCCGTTACTGTAATATCGTTCACGCGACTTGATTGCCGTTAACTTTTGCTATTCGGCTATCTTCTAAAGACTAAACTCTTTATGGTGCAATATAGTACATTCTGGTACTGTTTTAGCTTGCCTCCAACATATCTTGCATCTCAAGTGTCAACAGATTATAATTGGATACCAAGTAACTCGGTACTAACCTTCTTACGATCGATTTCTCGACGGCGGCGCGTTTGATCGAAAATATGCGTCGCTTCGACGGCTGAGGTCCGTGACTAAAATATCGTAGGCACTGCACCTGGCTTCAAACATCGACGTCGGCGACGTTTTGTCGGATCTTGTGTCATTAACTGACGATATAGATTTCCTTCGAAGCACGTTTCTTCAAAATGATCTGAACATAGTGCGTTGTATTTCGAAGGCTTCCAACCAGCCCGTCCACAGTTGTGAATCCACTATTTCACTTCTGGTTCATTATCCTTCGCTGTACTATTGTTACAACCGTATGTAGAGCAGTAAGGCACATTGCAAGTCACGTTTGTTTTCACTGTAAGCTCAACTTATACTAATATAACGAACCGCATCCCATGAACATGAACCAACTACGCGAACTACACAAGACAGTGTGTCGTACACGGCTAAAATAATGCTGCTCGTTTATTGGTTGTTTTCGGCCAAATGAACGCATCATCAGTAAGGTGGCAGTTTACATGTTATCGCAGATTTCGTTAGAATCTTCCACTTTAAGACAACATTCCGAGTAAACCATTGAACTGAAAATTGTGATTGTAGATGCAAATGGTTAGTTTGTGCTTTTTTAGGTGCTTAACACCACAACGTTGCCTTTTGTTTTCCTTTAAAGTATGAGGTACACCGCCATCTAACGGAAAACATATGTACATCAAGTGGCCATCTTTCTGATAACATACTTCCGGTATCTAGACTTCCGTATTTACAAACACTACTTGTGGCCACGCCATTCAGGCGGTTTAGGGAATTTCCTACAAGAAGTGTTGTGCCATTTAGTAGAATACGCACTATTAGGAAGCGGCCAGCTTTCAATTGATTTACTTCCGGATGCCGACATCCGTGTAGCATTTCTGTTATTTATATATTTTCACAATCTATTTCCTGGTCATTGTGTGTCGTCATTTGGTTAAAGTAGAAAGGCCAGGCAGGAGTTGCATAATTAGTTGTATATTAACGCAGGGGTTCAGGTGTGCCCACTAAAGCGTAGCAAGCGTGGTTATGATTAGCCCTTAATTAACTTGTGTGCCCACTGAAGCGTGATAAGCGTGGTTATAATTATCCTTTAATTAACTGGCGTCGTAATGGACGAGTACATTATTATAGGTATAGGGGTGTTTTCAATGTGCATAAATTAGGTATGGCTCATTGTCGCATTCTTGTTGATTTCATTGGTTAAATTCGGTCATGTGTTATGTCTTTTTGACTAGGTATAAAAAAACATGACAAATCAGATATATCATATATGGCAGAGATCGGGCACGTGTGAATTTTGAAGAAATAACGGGGCTGTAATGGTGTGGTGTCACCCCGGTACCGTGAAGGGTCTTGCAAAGATCGGAGTACGTGGATAAATGTAGAAGAGATACGGGGCTGATGCCTAGAGTTAGGCAGTGTGGAATTTAGAAGAGATACGGGACTGTATTGGCGAAAGTTGCCACCCTGATGCCTAGAGGTAGGCAGTGTGGGCGTCGTCTGCAGACTGAAGAGACGAGGTGAGACGTCGCAAAGAGAGACAGCCGGGTCAACGTGACCGGGCGAGCGCGTGACGGCGATCGGAGCGGCGGACAGCGAGAAGGACACTTCCGTCGAACGGTCATCGTATGACCTCATGTGATCTCGTAAAGAACTAGCCTAGTTGGGCTAACGGAGCGTGAGCGACGAACATTCGTACGACTAAGCGGTGAGACCGTGTATAGGGAAGTGACAATTCAATATTATATTTTGCTGTTAAATCCGACTAGTCTACTGTAAACTGACTATATATTATATGTGATGAATAGATTTCCTCACTGTATTCTAGGAATACTATAGATATCCGATGTATGTATGTAATTAAGAAATACGTTTCCCCTATACTGGGGATGGTGTAGAATTTTCCATGCTATTTATCTGAGTCCGAGGGGAGTAGATCTTGTAATGGGTTGACAAGTGAAATTATCTTGAGTGTGAATAATATTTAGTTTTTTGAACGGGCGGTTCTAATTTTGTTTAGGGTATCAAAGATTATCTGAGAGCCGGGGTAGGGTAGACTAGAGGGTAGACGTTGTTGTGTTTATTGGTATTATAAAAGAGTTTTTTGGTATTCATACATATGTAATACAATTATTCAAATTTATATTGTTCCTTGTCGCGTTGATCACGGTTGCCGCCTGCATTCACCATCGTTGATGTAATTAACATTGAACCCTACTAGACCTGAGCCATCTAGTTACGGAGACTTAGCCGATCTGTGCAATCCGTTAATATAAAAACTTTGCGCGGCCGTGAGAGATTGGCGACATCCGGCGCCACCCAACGGTCACCGATGTAACTAGTTAGAGTAACCTCATTTACCGTGTGTGTCGGATCTCTGTTCGTCGACACACTTCTGGAACCAAAGCAGATACCGTAGACTACTCGTCAATATATCTAGCGGTTACTATTCTGTGGGTAGATTATTTAAAAATAAACGCGTGTAAACGACGAGAGTAACTACGATTCTCTTAGTCCGCCGAATACCCAATTTCACAGCATATCAGTCTGTGCCGTGTACCTTTCTATCTATCGAGTTGCGGTCTTCGGCGCCGTGGTAGCGCAGGCACGTGGCACGTTTTTTGTTCATAGTTTGACCTATTTACCTAGTAAGAAGCGCCACCTAGTGCCAGTTCATATAAGTAACTTTTATTTATTTTTATTATAAAGCATTTATAGAGCGCCGTGTGTCCGGATAACAAATCTGCTCAAAGGCGCTGACAATCGTAGAGTATAAATAAATACATTAAATTACCTAAAACATATTAATAATAATAATAATATATTTTATTTAATATAGCGCCAGATCCAATTATAAATTGTTCGTGGCGCTTTACAACATGTAGAACCCAGATAGAGGTAATAATGATGGGTAAATAAACATGCATTTTCTAAAATAAATTCTTAAAAAATAAATATTAGTAAAATACAAATAAATACAGTAATTAAATAAATATACTAAAATAATTATCATAGCTACAGTTCTATGTAGAAATAAGACATTGTCAATTCATTTAACTGAACTAATGCACATGTAGGTATAAAATAAATATATAAATAAGTTAATTAATACATAAGAGATATAAAACAAATCAATGCAGAGGCTAAACTATGCCACATTGGACAAGAACGAGAGGTTTTTTTAAATGAGTCTTTAAGCGTGCCTTGAAAGTAGAGAGACAATCAGACGTGTTAATGTCATTAGGCAAAGTGTTCCACAAAGTCGCTGTGGCGCCAGCAAACGAACTGTCCCCAGCTTTGACATGAGTCCGCAGGACCGTTAATATGTTATTGTTGGTAGAGCGCAGGGCTCTTGTTGGTTTGTATGGGCATACAAGGTCGCATAAATATTTCGGGGCATCGCTTTATATATCGCTTAAAGTCGATTCTGTGTGCTACAGGCAACCAGTGAAGAATGCACAACAAAGGCATGGCGCTGTCACTCCGTGGGCGGCGTAGGATCAACCTAGCAGCAGAGTTGTGCATTCTCTGCAGTCGAGCGATGTTGTTGACAGAAGTGCCGTATAGAAGTGAATTGCAGTAATCAAGCCGTGATGTAATAATGGCGTTGACGACACGTTCCTTTGTCCTTTTCTTGGAAGAAACGTGAGAATTTATCACATCCTTCCTTCACTGAGCAGAATTCAGGAAGTTGCATTTTGTGTACGTCGAGTGATCTCAGAATGCGAAACATGTTCTTGTTATTAGCGTTCATGTTCTTGTTATAGTATTAAATAGAAATATTAAGTAGAAAGGTAAACGAATATGATTTAAAAGTAGCTTATAAAAACTATATAAAATGTCAGTTAGATAAACCTGAATAAAAATAAATATATATATTTACAAGTGTATATATTATACATAAATTAAATGAATTAGCCGTTTAAATACCTAAAATAAATAATGTGCTTAAATTAAATTAAAATAAAAGGCTATTATGGAAAAGTAACTATGGCCAAAACAGCTAAGGAAAATCACGTGACGTACTTTCATTCCAAAAGGCAGCGACCTGTTCGTCATTAATACAAAACTGTGCGCGGCCATGAGACGCCGATTACCCAACTTCACAGCGGTATCAGGTTTTGTTGAGTACCGTTCTATCTATGGAGTTGTAGTCTTCAGCGCCGAAGTTGCGCCGGCACGAAGCGTCCGCCGAGTTTCATATCATAGCTTGACCTATTGACCTACCTAGAAGCGCCACCTTGTTACTTGATGTGTCGGTTTAGGGTGACCAGTTCGCATACGTAACTGTAAAAAAGGGGATTATCGAAAAAATTACTATGGCCAAAACAGTTAAGGAAAATCACGTGACGTACCTTCATTCAAAAGGCAACGACCTATTCGTCGTTAATATATAACACTGTGCGAGGTCATTAGAGATAGGCGACATCCAGCGCTACCCAAAAGACACTATATTGGTGTCCGGTGAGTTTCATATCATAGTTTGACCTATTAACCTACCACGAAGCGCCAACTATTGAATTACCGTGTCAGTTGGGTGTACAACACCATCTAGCAGAAAACATATCACGTCATTTTCCTTAGTTGTTTTTGCCATAGTCATTTTTCGATAATAGCCTTTTGAAAGTTACTTGTGCAAACTGGTCGCATTGGCACGAATTTTATACTAGGAGAAAAAAGACACAAGATAAGGTTTCTACGTTTTATTAGGTACAAAAGAAAACAAAAATTATTTACAGGCCACACTCTATTACTGCCAGTACCGTTTCCTTCATAGTGTTTCATCACTGTTCCGAAACAGAGTCTTGCATCCAAGTCTTGATACTACACACATGTTCGGATGTCATGTCGGATAGTTTAAAACCTGCCTCTAGTAAAACAGTCAACCAGTCTTTAATCACCACGGTTAAATTACTGTCCTCACTGGCCTCATGAAAAGGGCAAGCGTTATTTACGCGTCTCCCTCCATTACTGCCAGCACCGTTTCCTTCATAATGTTCCGCCACTGTTCCGAAACACAGTCTTGTAACCACGTCTTGATATTAACAACTGATTGAACGTCAGGTCGGATAGCTTTACACCTGCGTCTAACAAAACACTCAAAGAGTCTTTCATAAGAGGAATTACATTATTGGCCTCCACAGCCTCGTCAAAAGGTATGTAAATTAGAATGTAATAGGGCAAGAAGCAATCGTTGTGAAATGGACTAGGATAGTCTATATCACAACCGGGATATTGTTGTATTCAAAGAGTAGTTCAAAGACGCTAAATGCTTTGTGACGTGCAAACATGTTCTTCATTTCAGTCACACGAAAGTCAGTGGTAAAGTTCAGACCAGCGCAGGAGGGGAAATAGTGACATTGAAGGTGTCGGCAGAAGTTGTGATATAGTCAGGAGCGGAAGTTGTGACATTGGTCGCGTCGGTAGACGTTGTGACATCGGCAAAAGCGGAAGTTGGTGTTGATGATGCTCTGCTGTCATTAATCGTCTCTGTCGACACAGAGACCATTCGTTGCCCTTTTGTGAAAGCGGGCCTTCAATGTAGTTCTGCAAGAATATTTCAATAATATTTAGAATATTGAAGATTATATGGTAACAATACACCGTTGCTACAGTACGGTGGCATAACGACAGGTAGGAAAAGATGATAAGAAATTCATTGAAAGAAGTAAGGTGTCAAGTTGTATGGACATAAAGATACATTTTGGACAATAATTATCCGTGGACGCGACCGTGTAGGAAGTAAAGACATTGCCGGATGTTGATATGAAGGACCACGTAGGGGGCGGTCATGTTGGAAGTAAACACGTGACAGAATATTGTGAACCCGGATGCTGACAAGTAATAGACAGGCCCGACTATACAGGAAGTAACGACACGGGGACGTCTTTTTAGCGGAAGTAAAGACACGGTGGACGGCCATTTACGGGAAATATGGGGACGTATTTTTAGCGAAAGTCATGTGGACGCCATTTTAGGTGAAAGTATATAGTAAAACAATATAAAGTATGATTCACCTCCAACATATACAGCTCGGCCTCCTCCATTGTCCTTTTCCGGGCCCCATAACGGCCGGGGGTCATGTGATGTTTCAAGTTGTTTCAAGTTGTTACACTGCGGGCAGGTGAACGGACCAGGGATGGCGGTGGTGGTCTCGTGGGCGGTAAGGCCGCCTTACCGGCAGAGACCGTTCAAACCACGATATAGATGTCAGAGGCCATGTAACCGTGTCGTTCGCATTGCAAATGGCCCCTGTTGTCGACAATCATTTGCTTTTGGCAGTATCTGCAACCGACATAAAAGGGGTTCGCTGGAGTTCTTTGTCGATAAGGAAACCTATGACCTTACCCTTGCTTTCCAGAGTCGCCACTTCCACGACCTCTGGTTCCGACGGCGGAGAAGGGCGGTTGGTCACAGGAATGATCGGCGCCGCGCATTTATGTAGACTAAAGGGCACATGAGCGTGTCGAATAAGCACGGACCTCAGAGTAGAAAGTACACGCACGGACTACATCTTGATCTACAACTTTGACCTAGAACTTTGACATAGAACTTTGACCTAGAATTTGGACCTTGCCCTTGACTTTTGGGCACCGGAAGTGAACTTTGAACTTGACGTTTGTGTACTGGAAGTGAACTTTGACCTTTGTGCACCGGAAGTTACGTCATTGTTTTTGCTTCTATCTAATCCAACGTACAACGATTTCAACGGGACATACTACTAACGTAGCAGAAATCTAGTATGGCTGCATATAGTCAGAACGCATGGCCTGCGTGTAGAACAAGCACCATCGGAAATCGTGTTGCCTATAATCATAGAGGCAAAAATGGTCTGAAAACCAGCCACTGGTCGCGTTACGCGGGTGGCCGTTCTAGAGAGGTTGTTTTAATGATGAAAAGTTAATGCAACACCTGGCCTCTGTTGGTGAGTGACCATTGTCCATAGGGACTATTGTAATCACATGCCGGCCCACGCGTATTCACGCACCCGCACCCGCATACACACACACACACACACACACACATACACACTCACACACTCACACACACACACACACACACACACACAAATACACACACACACACACAAACGTACATACACTCACACACACAAACACACAAAAACACAAACACACACACACACTCACACGCACACACAAACACCCACATACACACTCACACACACACACACACATACACACACACACAAATACACACACACATACACACACAAACGTACATACACTCACATAAACAAACACACAAACACACACACACACACACACACACACTCACACGCACACACAAACACCAAAATACACACACACACACATGCACACACGTATATATACACAAACACACACTCATACACACACAAACACACACACACACACACGCTTACACATACACACTCACACACAAACACACACACACAGACACACACACTCAAACTAACACACAAACACACGTATTCACGCACCCGCATATACACACAAAAACACAAACACACACGCACACTCACACGCACACACAAACACCCACATACACACACACACACACACATGCACACACGTATATATATACACACACACAGACACACAGACACACAGACTCACATGCACACGCGCGCGCCCGTACACACACACACACACACACACACACACACACAGAGACATGGCATGCACTAGTTTCAAATGATGTGAAGTGGCACAAATTTAACAGTAGTGTAAATATATGTCACAATAGTAAAACAAAATCAACAAAATTGGAAGAGGGTTACAATTCTATTTTAATGTGTTTAATGTATATACAGAAGTGTGGTGTTTAACACAGGTCTGTGTGATGCGCCAAGTGTTGTAGCGTAGTGTGTAGTATGTAGTTTGCGCTTCATACTCTCGCTTTCAGCTACAGCCGCCAGATATCTCCTCTGAATGAAAAGAGAGCCGAGTGCGTAAGTCTCCCCTGCTGGTGCATAGCCTCTCCATGGACAAGACTCTAGCACAACCTCCTCGTGGGCACCTTGGGGCCCCAGGCGAATGTGCTAGGGATTTCGAAGCAGGTTGGAACCCCAGAAGTGGGTGTGCTGGGCCCACCTAGGGTGGACACGTCCCGACATTCACTATTCCAACCCCAAACTATGGTTAAATCAAGCAGATCAAGCTCATTAGCCAAGGTAGGCAATTGATCTAGGGAAGGAAAACCCCGACCAAAACCCGGGCAGATGGAGCTCGTAAATCTTGACAGACAATCCACCTAGGAGAAGGAAACTACCAAAACGAAACCGCAGTGTATGTCAGCCATGGCAGCGCTGCAATGGTTATCAAGTCCCAAGCAAATGGAATGACAAGGGTACATATAGTCGATATAGCTACCGCGTCCGGGGCAGACCAAGATGCGAAGTCCGATTGCATTGGGTGTCTCAATGTGGGGACGAGGGGCGATGGGTGGGAAAGCACTGGAAGTGGCCAACACGACGGAAAGGAGGAGAATAAAAGTGTTGTGCGTGCAATAGAGCAAATGGAAGGAGACCGAGCGAGAACACTGGCAGGACGGTATAAGATGCTATATGCAGGAGGAGATGGAAAGAGTAATGGTGTAGGCATCATAGTACCCGAGGAGACGTGGTCAGAGTGGAGAGATGGCAAGGGAGGATCATTGTTGCGTGGCTTATGGTGAGGAAGCAGCTGGTGTACATTATATCAGTGTATTGACCTTGTTGGAGAGAATCCTGGATGGAAGGATACGAACAATAGTGGAAACAGAAACTGGAGAAGAACAACAGTGCTTCGGAAGGAAGAGGAAGTGGTACAGTTGATGGAATGTTTGCGCTGAAGCAGCTTTATAGACCAGGAGGAAGCTTATGACACGGTATCGAGAGAGATGGCAATGGCAACAATGAGATGGATGGGGGTCCCAGAGGCAGAGGTCAGGATGATGGAAGGGACATATGAAGAAACGATGGGCAAGTGGTGTGTGGACCTAGCATCTCAGAAGAATTCAAATGGGAGAAGAACGGTTGGCAAAGAAAGCAGATGCCCGGAGAGTGGAGGAGAAAAGAAGACGAGGGCGACCGAGATTGAGGTGGGAGAACAGCGTGAAAAGAGACCTGGAGAGATGGAAAGGGGAATGGAGAAAAAGCAAAAGACCGAGGAGAATGGAGAAGGGTGGTAGAGAAAGTACTGCAAGCGCAATTAGGAGGAAGATAGAGAAAGAAGAGGAAGGGAAAGAAAAGAAAATGTCCAAGCCAGCCTCACCACTGAAGACAGGGAACGATGAGGAGAACAACACACCACACTGAACACCTTTAGGACTACGGTTGAACCGATCCTCATGCACGGTTGTGAACCATGGACACTGAGACAAACACTCGAGAAAACACTTGTCGGTTGATAGTCATACACAAGATTATCTAGGTAAAATGTGTACGTCTAACAGGGCATGCGATGCGTCACGGTGAAATTGCTAACCGAGTTCTCCTTTGGAAATCCTCGGAGAAGAAGTCACCCGAACATGACCCTGAGAGCCGTTGAGTGTCCTAAAAACTAATTATTTTATAACAGTGAATGTCCGTTGTTAAACCACCACAATGTACTATCATGGAATAGTCATTTATGGGGGAAAGCGAAACTAAGATGCGACTTATATATAACCTGTAATAATTTCAGTCATGTTCGTAATGAATTGCCTATACAATGTAAGTTACACGTGTGCTAAAGTGGCTAAACTACAGAAATAAAATAGGTTAATATGTTAATTAATCTAGGCCTACTATAGACCTTTCCTACATGATAAAACATAATTAAGACTCTGACATCTACTAACTCATTATGTAGCTGCAATTCGAGAAACATCCCAAACTAAATTGAGCAATTCACGAAGTTAGGACTCGCAACTGTAAGATAAAAATGGTAAATATTTCAAAATAATATCATATTCACCCTCTAATTAGATACTCAGCCCCAATACTAAGATTTTGTTAGCCATGGTTAGTCTAAGGGCAATTTATCATTATTAATGATATAAACCCCTAGGTTAAGAAGTGCATGCACAACCATGATTGAAATGGTACTTTTAAGCATCACCCCGTCGTGGATTGAATCCAATCCAATTCAATGCAAAGGACGGTCCAGTTAAGGAGCAGTCTTGATGACTGGTCGCATCTCGCCTCTTGTAATTCCCCGCGTGGTCGCCAGATGGTTGTGCACGATGACGTCACAAACATGTAATGGCGTCGGCTTGGCCTGCCATGCTCGCTGCATGGCAGTGAGCACCCCTGGAAAGATGTTGCATTGGTAGGACCCATGCAAGGGCCTGTACGTACATAATTTATATATTGATTCGTTCACGATTTACACGCCTCAAACGAGGTCGACACAGTAGTAATACTGTCAGGCGTACGGAGCTAAGCGTTTCTGTATTAGTCACACTCACAGCGACATAAGCGATGATATTTGTAATTTGATCAAGGGTTCTGAGCCTAAATGGAGAAGGTCCTGTCTGATTAAACCTATATAGTACATAGGCTTAAGTATCGCATTAATTGGGGAACGTGGGTTGTTCCAGTTATTCATTCAGCAGTGGACATTGTAAGCCAACTAGAAGAACCGAACGCACCTATACAGGTTTCATTGATAGGATAGGCACAATATAACACGGTTAGTGCAAGTTTGTATTAATGGGAGGCAGTTTGTTCCTCAATCTGTAGTTAGCCAAGAAGTATGCTGTGTTGAACGTGTGAAAATTGAAAGGGTATTGCGGTTAACTCAGCCCGACTCGGCCGTATTGCCAATAAACCTTGTTTTGAAACTGGATGTTTTGTTTACTATATGAACATGCCTCGGGGTCGTACCTTCCAAATTGCGAATGTTGTTACTGGCTTAGTAAGCACAATTTGGTGGCAGTATACCTTCAACACTGTTATGCTAGTCTTAAGAACATTACATTAAATAATATTTAAAAACTTGGAACAGTCTGACTCCTGTTAAAGTTAAAGACGACAAGAACAGTGACAGATATGTGAGTCGCGATATCACATAACTTATGTCGGTTGCTGGGTACAATTTCGCATATTGGGACGTTGAATAATCTAATCTAAGGCCACCCCCAACAACGCCGTTCTTGTCTCAGCCAGCATGGACCTGCGCATCAGATTCAATCAGCAGCTGGTATCGTCGATCTTCATTGGCGAGGTGGTCACCCTGCTCTGGTTCTATGAGCCGCTGCGGCAGCGCCGTCTCTTCACCGTCGCCTGGGTAGCCATGTCCCTCGTCGCCACCTCCTTCGTCGGCCTTCTACTGCAGCTCATCACCGGGTAACTACATATGAATATTCTTTCATCATCATCATCATCCATTGGGCGGGCAGAATCATCTGGTTGATTATTCTGGCGCACTTTGGGGGTTGCGTGGAAGTAGGAAAATCGCTACAGAAAGAAAATATCTAGACAGTCGATAGGACAAATTCAGACCTATGGAGGATACCTACAATAAAATATATAATAAAAAACTAATCATTAAAAAATATATAAAACCATACCCCAACCTATTCTATCTAACTATGAGGCATCTAGGTTTGAGGCACCCTTGACTATATCTACATATTCATATTCTTTACAAAACACTGCAAATTGTTTGTGCTCAATATTTGTGTACACTGGCGTCGGAACGAAATTAATATTAACTGTACTGTTATGTTCAAGGTGTGTCTCAAAATTGTTTCTCGGAAAGCCACGCTTGTACGTGACGGCCACATATGCACGAGACAGCCATGTTTGACTAGACGTTTTGTAACAATCCAAATGTAGGCAACAATGCAAATAAGTCTAAAGTGTTACTGATGCGAGCCAAGCTTTGATGCTTTATCGACATGAACAGCCGCATTCAGAGAGGGACTGTGAACATGTCACGTGGAAGGTACTACACATTGATGGTGGCAGTAGGAATAAACAAAGCTGTTATGCATGATGACATTAATGTCGCCGAGTTAGTGAAGGTTTAGCGGTATCTACCCCCCCCCCCCTCTCTCTCTCTCTCTCTCTTCCGTAACAACGGAGGCAGATACAGAGATAGGGGAATATATATATATATATATAATATATATATATATGTATATATATATATATTATATACATATATATGGAGGCAGATACAGAGATAGGGGAATATATATATATATATATTCCCCTATCTCTGTATCTGCCTCCGTTGTTATGGAAGAGAGAGAGAATGGGGGTGGGTAGATAAATAAACTACCGCTTAACCTTTACTAACTCGGCGACATTAATGTCCTCATGCATAAAAGCTTGGTTTATTAATAATCAGATAACGTGTTCTTCGACTGAAATATATATATATTAATACTTTTAGTCATTCAATATCTTAAAAACTGATATCCTCTATATACAGAAATATATATATATATATATTTCTGTATATATAACGGAGGCAGATACAGAGATAGGGGAATATATATATATATCGGAAGAGAGAGAGATAGAAAAAAAGGTGGGTAGAATAGATATCCTCAATATACAGAAATATATATATATATATATATCTGTATATAGAGGATATAAGTTTTTAAGATATTGAATGGTGAATAGTTATGAAAGTATTAATATATGTATTTTTCATTTGAAGAACACGTTATAAGATTATTAATTAAAAGAAAGATTGACAAATATTTCAGAAGGGTTAGTTACATATAATGATATAAACAAAGCTGGACTCTCGATAAACCTACAGCTTCCTTCTCCATCTACCTTCTATGCGGGTGTTTGCTATTGGTGACAATGTTGTTAAATGTGGTTAAATGTTATTAAATGTTGACACATCTTGTTAAACCATTGCTAGATATATCCCGGAAGTGTAGTCATGCATTGGTGGACACTTCAAATGCTTACTTACACGCTGTGGTGCGGGTGTGCTGTTTAATGATCATCTGTCATCCACCCACCTAGACATATTGATTTGCTAATTGTTTTCAATAGTGCTATCGTATGACACCAATTAACCTTTTCATTAATTTACAAATTACTTTGTTACATTCACTGGTTTAATATGAACCACCCCCACTTTGCGTTGTATGATAACATTCTGTAAGTGGCATGCTAATTTCCTCTCTTATTCATTTTGGTCATCTTAATTGAATCCCATCCAGGCCAGATGGTGTGTTGTCCTTTGTTCTCTTTTTGCAACCACTTCTGGAGTGCAACGAACAACCCTACGTAATCTGATTTATCCCGCTATGCTGTTTGACATACCACTCCACCCCGTGGTTTAGTTTTATATTCCTGCTACGTGGAGCGCACTTGTCTAACCCATGGGTCCGCTCTAACAGCCAGGTGCGAACGATCACAACATGGAAGCAGGTGTTCACGACATCGCTCTGGCTCGGCTTGTTCTTCGCGCTCCTCGAGGCCTCGCAGATCCCCGGCATGTTCACGTCGAGGGCGGTGGCGCGCGCCTTCGTACACGGCCTTCACAAGTTCACTCTCGTTTTCGCAATGCTCGTCACCAACGTTCACATGCCTGCCGGAGAACTGCCCGAACTCGACGAGGCCGACGCCGAAAGCGAAGCTTCCAGCGACGTGGAATCGGAAGAAGGCAGCGCAACGACCGCAACGAGCAAGTCGTAGGGACGTCAATTCGACCGATGGTTCCATCTACACTTGTGTGTCGGTCGCAACCGATGTTATATTGCTGCGAAGACATCGGAGACGGTCTCCGTGGCGACTCCAATCGCCAATCGTCATCGGCCGGAAGTTCGTCGGCGGTCATCATGTGGCGCTTGGAGAACGCCGACTAGACAGAGTTTATCGACCCAAAACATGCGTTCGAGAAAGCGTATATGTATTATAACAGGTTAACGAACAGCCCACACTTTCTATGAAAAAAACTGTGACCTTATTTAATATGAAAGTTCTATATACACACATAATAGCAAAAATTATATACTTATGAAGAAGACCGTTAATTGGTTAATTAAATAAATTGCAAACAAATAAGAGTAAAATCAGCATAGATTCAATAGTACCTTAGCCGTCATTACTATATTAGAGAAGAGATCGTTTATTCTGTTAAACTCTACCCTTCGCGTTACTGAACTATCAGGTTATAAACTTTCCGTAGATTTTTCTAAAGCAACGATTTGGCCAATTAACAAATCTTTTGACATAGGTTTGTTTTGTTTAATTCCCCCCAAAATCTACCCGGAATCCGGAAAATATACATATCTCACATGTATTCACTTTTGTTCCCCCCCCCCCCCCCCTCCCGCCTCCATCAATTAAATGACCTCTTGTGCGGACGACAATTGTACTCCCTAAATTGAAACCCCGACGACAGTATCTTCTTCAAATTATTTCCTCTAACTGTTAGTTCTGTACAAATGTATATACGTTAGTATCGTTTAAATAAATCGTCAAGACCACCGACGAATTATACTTCCTGTACGCTGTATCTCGAATTATATTAAATTAAACTAAGGCAGACTGTTAAAAAAGTTCCGTTACGTGCTTTTCTGAAGTAGTAGTTTCATGTGGAACCACACCGAATGTTTTTCTCTGTTACCATAGTTTTTGTCAAAGATGTACTCAAAATGTAGTTGACGCGTATGTCTATGGGTTTCGTCAGCTTTTGCGGTGTAAATAGTATTGCCGCGAGAACTGTATAACATTTCAATCCGGTACACAGTTTAATACTATTTACACATTCGCGCTGAAAGTTTCATTGACCTGTAAATATTGTAGATAAATAAACAGATCTTTGGTGCATTCACACACGGACAATTTCTTCCTTCTCCTCCACCAATATCCCCAAGGGACGTTGCCCCTCGACCTTGTTTTTCTGAGCGTCCCAGTCTGCGCCCATGTTTACGACAGTTTCCGCACTTTTACGTACTCCTGACTGCTGCACTCGCGTCGTTACCACTGTTTGTTCGTCCGAGGCGAGACCGGAAGTAGATGCAAGCGTTGGGCTGCGCGGCTCTAATGACGCCGCTGCACTGTTGCTCACAACCGGCGTTTTGTAGTTGACATTTACACCGAATCGCAGCGGCGGCGACTCCCGGTAGGTGCGCTCCAGTCGCCGGATGTTGTCTATGTCCTTCATGTATCTGGTGACGGCGTTGTCCTGCTTGGTCTTCTTGATCAGCGACACGATCATCATGATGATGGACATGCCGTAGACGAGGATGATGACGATGATGTAGTAGAGTGCGCCTTCGTGGTCGTAGTCGGCGCCCGGAGGAGGGATGCTCGATCTGTTGCCCCCGTCTCGCAGAACGGTCGCCAGGAACGTCTGGTTGCCGAGGAGGCTCACCTGTGGTCGCGAGGAAGAACGTTTTGTTAGACAGTGTGTTAACAAAAATCGTTGCGATCTTTTAATTTCTGAACCGCCAAACTTCTCCTCACATATATGGTATACATGTATTCATAAGTGCGTGTGTGGGCGCACATAAATATCCACACCCACCTCGCTATAACCATATACTTATTTGTACACTACAGCTTAGTGAACTTAGCAACTGTAGCACGTACACAAGCAAGCACACGCACACATACACGCATACGCGCCCATACACAAACCACACGCATGCACAAGCACACAACGACATACACACACACACACACACACACACACACACACACACACACACACACACACACACACACACACACACACACACACACACACACACACACACACACACACACACACACACACACACACCACACCACACCACACCACACACATATATATATGTATATATATGTACATATATATATACATGTATATATGTACATATATATATATATATACATATATATACATATATATACGCACACATATGCATTCACACACACATACACACGCACATACACACACAAACGCGCGAGCGAGCGAACGAGCGAACTCGTTACGGGTGAGAAGATCATTTGATTGTCAGGCGGATGTCGAATACAATGTGTTTGGTCGTGCAGACAATCGATTTGCACGCCAATTTAGTAATTTTTCAATCAGTGGCGATGGTATGTATTCTGCGTTTCTGCACCGATACCTCCATTACACAGCACAAAAATAACAAACCCGCGAGCCTACGACGCTTTATGAACCAGACAAGTAGCTGCTTATCTAATGGCAATAACAATAACTCGAAAAACGTAGAGATGGAGAAAGACACAATTCACTAGGCCTACAACAATGTCTAGACAACCAAACGGAGAGTTAGTGCAGGAGAAATAACATAGACAGCTGAAGTAGAAGAAGCCATTTTCACAGTGCGCACGCTGAAAGCAACGCCATGTTGTAGCAGTTGTTGTTCACTGACTACCGTGTGTCTGTCCAAACCAGTCACTGGAATATCGCGAACCACACCACTTCTGTTTGTAACACAGCAATGTGTAAAATAAAAGGTAAATGTTAGTTCGTATATAATGCGGTGGCTAGTCATTAGGATTGCTCAAAACGCATTACAGTTCACTCCCTGGCAGACCTGTTGAATCGAGCACAAACGCGACTTGGCTGGGAAACATTCAGCCTCGCTTAATTACTGCACAAACATTTTTACGTACATAAATATCCACCACTCTATATAGCCAGATACCCATTCATACGGTTGTGTAAACTGAAGCAACGAGGGGTGAACTTGCCCAAGATTCTAAACGGCAACAAAAGGATTCGAAACCGGAATCTCTCGATTGACAGGTCGATGCTTTAACTACTACGCGCACGCGCACGCGCCCTACACAGAGCCAGATACGCGTTGCATTTTTTCCAGTCTTTTGGGGAGTATTAGCACAGTGATTAGACCGTCCATTTCTGTACCGAGAAGACCGGAGTTCGAATTATCATGCTCTGTTTAGAAGCTTAGATAACCTCGTTCTCCCCAACTTACACCAACTACAAAAAAGATGCACCAGCTATCGTTCAATGATGTGAATGAACACGACTATATTTGGCGGAGATAGATCGTAGAAATTGGCGGTGCAGAAAAGTTGATAAACAAGTGGAATTACTGATTGATAAGTATTATTCTTGCCTTAATATCATTCATAAAGTTGCAATAAACATATATTGAATAGCAGTTGTGCTTAAAGTTAGTTAGTTAAAGTATTTTAGAACACCTTAGTGTAGTGAGTGATAATAGGGTAACTCACTTAGGCGGCTTAGCCTTCGATAAGTTGTAAACAAGATTTAACAAACCTGATTATGTGGTAGAATATATAGGAGATAAAGTAACAACCATCAAACTACTTACATAAGATAATATCTGTGTAAGCCAGTACTTGCTAGATATTTTGATTAGGTAGCATTGTTATTAAAATTAAGCAAGGGCGATAGTCGGGCGGCGTAACCTAAATAAATAAAACAGCCTAACGTAACGTAATTGATTGTGTTTAAATTAGGTCACTACCGGTAATGTTAGCGTTCGTGTTAGGATAAATAGTCGGGTGTGTAATTGAAATTTGTAACCTAAAGTGTGCTGTAGTACACAGGAAACAGTCTTTATAAAGACTAAGTTAGTTAAGTTATTAAATACTGATCGGGATATGGCGCCTTGCAAGCGGCAAGTCAAGGCAAAGCGACACTTGGTGTGCGATCACTGCCACAGCTGGGTAGACTTTGCATTGTCCGGCTGTGGGAAGTCATGGGCAGAAACCATGGAGGAAGGATTCACCTTTCAGTGCATTGGGTGTTGGAAGGTGGAGTGTCTGCAGAAGGAGATAGTTAGGTTGACAGATATTGTGAAGAGAATGGAGATGGGAATTAGCAAGGAGGCAGGTCGAATGGAGAGAGACGACAGGGAGAGAGGCGAGAATACTGCAAGACTGAAGGAGAATAGCAGTGGCAAGAAAACTGAGGAAAGGAGATTGAGAGGAGGGAAGGTGATTAGAGGGGAAGAAATTGGAAAATCGACAACAGAAAACGTGACAAGCTTGAAGGAGACAGGGAAGAAAGTGACCGTAGACAAGGAGGGAGGGAAGATGGGAAGGGAGAGGAGAGAGGAAATTGAGATGGGACGAAAGAAGAAGGAACAAAAGGAAGTGAGAGCAAATGTGACAGAAGAGAAGTCGACAAAAGGGACGCTGACAGGAGGAAAGGTGACAAGAGAAAAAGCGACAGGAAAGATTGGATCGGAAGAGAATGTGACAGGAGAGAAGACGACAGGGGGGAAAGACAACAACCAGACAGATGCAAACCGAAGAAGGAGCTATTCTAAGGCAGTGATTGAGGGGGCAATGAGGAAAGAGAGGGTGTTTATGGGTGACTCCATTATGAGAAAGACGGACAAAACACTGAACGAGGGGAAGGACGTCGTTGTTTGTTTACCGGGGGCTAGGATTGAACATGTAACTGACAGGGTAGTGAAGGTATTGGGACATGGCAAGGGGGGTCTATACTGGTACACGTAGGAACAAATAATGCAGACAGGGAGGGAACAACTACGATAGTACAGAAGTATAGACAGTTAGTGAGGAAGCTAAAGAAGACGAGAGTTGAACAGGTTATTTTGTCAGGAATGTTGCCAGTAATGGGAGGAAGGGGGGCAACGTATAGAAACTGCAAGAGGATGGCGATCAACGCACTAGTTGAGCAGATGTGTGAAGAAGAGGGGGTGGGATTCACAGATTTATGGGGATACTTTGTTGGGAGGGAAGATATGTACATGAGAGATGGCCTCCATCTTAGTGGAAAGGGGGCAGCAGTTGTCTCAGAGAACCTGCTGCGATCTGTTGAAAGTGGGACAGGTTGTATCTATTTAAACTAGATTCGCAGGGGGGACTCACAGAAAAGCCTGAAAATGGAGGCATAGATAAAGACAGCACAAATAAATCAGCAAATAACAGTCTGGAAAACTCTTTTGAAGCTGGATATAAATGTGTTTGTTTAAATGCAAGGAGTATAGTAAACAAAAGAAATGAACTAAATATTATGGTAGAAGATATTGACCCTCATATAATAGGTATAACTGAATCCTGGACCACCACCGATATATCAGATGCTGAATTGGGACTGGCAGGATATGTAATGTTTAGAAAAGATAGAATAGGAAGAAAGGGAGGTGGAGTTATTTTATATATTAAAGAATCTATTCAGGCTTATGAAATAAAATTAGAAAGAGAAGCAGATTGCGAAGAAGCTGTTTGGTGTAACATAGTTACAGGAAACTCAACGTTAACAGTTGGGTTAGTTTATCGAAGTCCAAACATAAGCATAGAAGAGAATGAAAAAATACAAAACGCTATAAGGGAAGTAAGCAAACGAGACTGTTATTATGGGGGATTTTAACCACGGGCATATACAATGGAAATCTCTACAGAGTATGGGGAGTGAGGACCACAAGTTTTTAGTTTTAGTTCAAGATACATTCCTTTCTCAACATGTGCTAGAACCAACCAGGGGTGAGAATGTGTTAGACATAGTTTTGTCCTCACAGAATGAATTAGTTGACAATGTCAAGATATGTGAGCCACTGGGGAGTAGCGATCACAACCAGATACATTTTACCATCAAAGTAAAATCAGAAAGGAATAGTAAAAAGCAGTATAGGAGAAATTTCCACAAAGGAAGGTATAAGGACATGAGGAAATATTTAGCAAAGATAGACTGGAATAACACACTGAAAAATAAGACGGCAACAGAATGCTGGAATATATTAAAGAGTGGAATTAAGTGCATAGTCGATAAATTTGTACCCTTCAAAAAACAAGGAAAACGGTCCAAAAAGAAACACTTTTCGAAAGAAGCCATTAGAAAAATTAAGTACAAAGAAATTATGTGGAAGTCATATAGATGTACTGGAAATGATGAAGCTACAACAGTTATAAAGAAGCACTTAACCAAGCTACAGCTGAAATTAGAAATTCAAAGAGAAGCTATGAACAACAATTAGCTAGTAATATAAAACATGACAGCAAGAGTTTTTATGCGTACGTTCGAAGCAAACAGAAAGTTCAAGATAAAGTTGGTCCTCTAGAAGATAGTGCTGGAAATATAATATCAGAGGGATTCTTAATGGCAGAAGACCTGAATGAGTACTTTAGTTCAGTGTTTACCAGGGAAGATATTAATTCACTGCCAGTACCAGAGGCTAAGTTCAAGGGGGCAGATTCAGACTATTTAGGACAATTAATTGTAACCCCGGAAATGGTAGCTAAGAAAATAAGGGCTATGAAGGATAATAAATCACCTGGAGTGGATGGTATTCCACCCAAACTACTATTGGAAATTGTAGAACAAATTAGCATACCGCTTGCAACAGTTTTCAACTTGTCATTAGAAGAGGGAGTGGTTCCTTTAGAATGGAAAGAAGCAAACATTATACCGTTATTCAAAAAAGGTTCGAGAAACAAGTCAGAGAACTATAGACCAGTGAGTTTAACATCAATGATTTGTAAATTGTTAGAAAGACTAATTAAAGATCACATGGTGGATTTTCTTGTTAAACAAAACTTGATAAACCCATCTCAACATGGTTTTTTTAAAGCGAGGTCATGCTTAACAAATATGTTATGTTTTTTGGAAGACATCACTAAGTGGGTAGATATCGTATACTTAGATTTTCAAAAAGCTTTCGACAAAGTACCACATCAAAGATTACTGCTTAAACTAAAGGCCCATGGCATAGGAAATGGTATAATAAACTGGATAGAACAATGGCTGATTGGCAGAAGACAACGTGTAGTAGTTGATGGGGAGGCTTCAAACTGGAAATCGGTATTGAGTGGGGTACCACAGGGATCAGTATTAGGTCTTATATTATTCTTAATATATATCAACGATTTGGATGATGAAATAACAAGCAAGGTGTTGAAATTTGCGGATGATACAAAAGTGTTTAGAAGGATTAAAAGTGATGGAGATAGACAGCATTTACAAGATGATCTTGACAGGTTGATCAAATGGTCTGAAAAGTGGCAAATGCTGTTCAATTTTGGGAAATGTAAATGCCTCCACACAGGACAGGAAGTAGAATATACAATGGGGGGTACTGTACTAAGTACTACTCTAAAAGAAAAGGACTTAGGGTTAACCATTAGTGCTGATATGAAGGTTTCAGAGCAGTGCGGAATTGCAGCTTCAAAGGGAAATCAAATCCTTGGATTAATTAGGCGAAACATAACGTATAAGGAAAAAGAGCTAATAATACCGCTGTACAAAACAATAGTTAGGCCTCATTTAGAATATTGTATTCAAGCGTGGAGGCCATATCGCAGGAAGGACATAGATATGCTAGAAAGAGTGCAGAGGAGAGCAACTAAAATGATACCAAAACTTAGGGATCTTAGTTACGAAATACGCCTAAAAATGCGGTTTAACAACACTAGAGACCAGGAGATTGAGAGGAGATCAGATAGAAGTGTTTAAAATATTGAAGGGTTATGAAAATATTGATAGAAATATTTTTTTCTCAGTTAAGAAAGATAGAAGGACTAGAGGACATGAACTTGCATTAGCAAAGGAGCAGAGTAGATTGGATATAAGACAGTTTTCATTTTCACAAAGGACTGTAAATGAATGGAACAGATTACATGCTGATTGTATGGGTGCTAGTGGCGTGAATATGTTTAAAAATAAAATCGACACATACCTCAGACGGGCGGGATACACATAGATAAAAGGGTCGGACTCTCGATAAGCCAAATGGCTTCCTTGTCCACCTGCCACCTAGAGTTAATTCTCTGGGTGGCAATCTTGTTAAATCTTGTCTGAATCCATCAATGAGATGTAGTGTTTGGGTTGATGTTTGAATGAAGGGGAATATGAGGCGGTAAATTGTAAAACAATACAGGACTAAATATACATTACAAAGGACCAAATGTTACACCTTTAATTTTGTATAGCACGACAGCGCTTAAACGACGTCCAATAACAGTGGCTCATTGGGGGGATCATTGGAACATACCCGTTTTCACAATTTATTTAAAAATTCCCTTGAAGATCTGTTGCACGACTAAATGTCAGCGTGGATAACTAATGGCTGGATAAGCTTCGGTCCCTCTTCAGATATGCCAAATAAGTTATCGATATTCCGTACAAAGACAACACGCCAATGTTATCCCCGCAGAAAGCAATAATGAAAACAACATTGATAAATATATGATATGAATGAAAAATGATGGAGTCTTGATAAGTCAATGGTTTGTCTGTACACTTGCCAGTTTATCGCTTATGGTGATAATCTTGTTCAATAAAATCTTAATAGAAACGCTTTAAGAGTTTGAAGCAAGCGCGTCGTTCATGTATATACCTACCGGCTGTGTTAGTATGGAGAGTACAGACCCTAAAGCTAGGATTATATATGTATGGAAACGGCATGCGGATGCAAACAATGAATATATTGCCCAGCGCAAATTAATAGAAGTTGTTTCATAAGTACATAGGCAAATATGAATCGTATCCGCACATGAATCGGATAGAAAATTCCCAGATGTGACGTCACTACAGAGGTATTCCCCATTCCGAAAACCGCTCCGTACATGTGGAATCCTAGCTTACCTGTTTAGTCATATCGATCAAATAGGTAATCATGACTCTTACGCCATGCTCAATAATGGGGAGGTTTTATTAGCGACACCTTAGCGACAGCGTTCAACCCACTACAATATGTATCTGCATCTAAACAGAGTGTGTTAGTTATTACTTTTGCTCCTATCGCACCGTTAATGCTATTCCGTTCATAAATTGCTGAAGAATTGTAAATATTGGTTTCACAGAATGTTGTTCTCTGTGGCATATTAACTACTTTATGATGATAGTGTTTCGCCAAATAATCATTTTAAAATAGACACTTTAGAAAGACAAAGAGTAAAAATTTGAACAAAAGAATTACGAAACAAATATATACGTTAAATATTATAAGTAATCATAAGCACTACAAGTTAGTTAAGAGCAGATTGAGATCGGCAGGACCTACACAGAGAATTAACGTTGAAAAAAGACATTTGTGGTAGAAGGAGAAGACGAGGACCGGCAATAATATGAACATAAACACTGTCCGAATAACAACTGAACCTATTAACCCACGCGTGGTGAGTGCTCGATTTGTTTTGGCGCAGCGTCATCGGACTCTCAATCGAGAGAACCCGTGTTCGAATTCTATTAGGCCATGGGCCAGATATGCCCTTCGTGCACCCCCCCCCCCACAACTGTACCAATCCATGCTTTTTTGAAGCTTTGGGGGTCCCTTGAATATGATTTCAAGTGGTAACAGTGAAAAAGTTGGGTCTCACTACCCATTTCCAACCTATCTTGGATGGTACCCTGAAATATCGTATTTGTCGTCAATGTCGCGTGGTATTTAATCACCTACACCACAATTGTTATTGTATAGTCATATGTGTCTCAATATGTACTTAGAATGTGTCAAATTGAAGGATTCCATGTGCTGATCATCATAATTGCATTCAATAGATATTTACTATTAAGGCGTGTGCCCTAATTAGTATAGAATAACTATACCCTAATCTCATTCATGACCGCATAAATGACATCATTATTTTTGTAAAATATATCAATTTCCCTTGATCCCATGGCCTCTTTAAGATCAAAATAATAATGCATAACGCTCTGCAGCATCATATCTTTCATTTGATACCAGAATTGTCTTTCTGTCATTACAAATGGATTAGATGTGATGCTTCAAAGATAACCGTAGTGTTGCGGATCAGGAGGCGTAACGCAAAGATAACCTTGGATATGGATGGCATACATGTCAAAACTGTCTAGATTATGTATGTGAGTTTTCAGGTATACAGTTACTC
Organism: Escarpia spicata; assembly: GCA_963995525.1. Taxonomy (NCBI): domain Eukaryota; kingdom Metazoa; phylum Annelida; class Polychaeta; order Sabellida; family Siboglinidae; genus Escarpia; species Escarpia spicata. Next base: position 26,755,729 of record OZ023208.1, read on the forward strand.
CATATTAATTTCAGATGCATAAAACAAAGCACTACATATTTCATATAATGTACATGTATATTAGCTTAATGTGGTATCCAAAACTCGTGAATTAAGATGTGACAAATGTCAACAGCACAGACAAATCGAAAGCCAGTATCTCAAAATATGATAATTCAGTTTAGAGTGAATTACGTATGTATGACGTTCATTTAGATGCTAGCCATTGATAAAACAAAATGTAGTTAGATGCCAGAAAGTTATTTACATCTTAATTGTATGCAATGACATACAATACGTAGGTTGATATACGGACACTTGCCAAACATTGATAACTACTTAACCAATTACATTAGTCATATTTTAATTCTCAGTCATAATCACTGTCATAACTATCAGTATGGGCTGGGTCTACCTGAGCTATATCAGCCAGTTCACGTGGCAGCACATCTCCATCACACCAGAGTGGCTCAATACTTCCATTACTGATGTTCCAGCCATGGTTTCTGCTCACCCTGGGGACGTCTGGCTCAGGAATATATGCTCTCTTCCACATGCCAACTTGATAGTTGACTCTTCTGACATGCTGGGTGAGACTGCGATTGCATGATGGTAGATTGGCCATGTCAATTTCACCTAAAGGAATAACACGGTTATCCTTGGCACACAGCTCATTTATACAAATTAGCCTGAAGTCATTAACTTTTGACAGCTTTGATGCTCTACCATACGCAGCACAAGTGAAGCTGTCCAGCTCATCAATCCTTTATTCAAGTAGGTCCCATGTATATCCCAGCTTCTTGAGTACATAAATGTATTTAGGAATATTCAGTAGAGGTTTCACTGGTTTGAGTTTGCCAATCCCTCGGAAAGCACTAGTGCTGTCATATCCACTGAAAGCATTCAGAACCATCAAGGCCGTACATTTGTCTTGGCCGAGATCAACTCCTAGTTTGCTGACATCAATCAATCTTTGCTTATTTCCTACACCAGTGTCAAACAAGATGGTGATGTATCCAATTGATGCAGCATAGTGCAGAAGAACGAAGAAGATGTCTGAATCTGGGCTCTTCACACGGACCTACTCTTCGCGTAATTAACATAGAGGATAACTCTTGTGTCAGTTTCCTCCTGTGATGACTTCAGAATGAGCAGTTCATGGGTTACTGTCGTCCGGCCATCATTGGAAGTCAGCAGAGTGGCATTCTCCTCATATATGAAGATCACTTGTCTTCCATGCAGTTTTGATGCGTATCCATCACTCTGCCACAGCTTCAGAAGCAGTTTGATGAACTGACACTTGTTTTTACCATTGGACAATAATGATTTCCAATCAGGTGGCCTCTTGGTTGCCTCTCCTTTCAGAATCAGCTTCTCTCTAGTGTGGCCGACTCAGTCAGGTTCAGCGACCTCTCCTTTTCCCTTGTTTCAGATGGTATCTCAGGACTGTCAACAGATTCCGCAGAATGATCATCACTGCCAACTTCCTGTAACATGATGCCATGAGCTGCGCGAACTGATCCTCTCCTTTTCCTGTGAGATCATTCAGAAGCTGTTCGAAATTATAAAATTCTGAATGGAATACCGTTGGTCCTGGTGGTGACCTCACAATCTGGTTGGAGAGAAGAGTGGACGATTGCATAACAGGTTCAGCTAGCGCTGTCTTCCGCGTCGAACCTTGGGCAAGTTCGTTCATTCTACGTTGCTCCAGTTCAGTCAGCTGTTAGAATGAGTATCTGGCTATAGACAGTGGTGAATATGTGTGTAGGAATAGTCTTCGCGTATTAATAACAGCGTCGCTGAATGCTTCCCAGAGAAGTCGCGACGGTGTTCGATTGAACAGGTCTGTCAGGGGGTAAAGTGTAAAGCGCCTTGAGCAGTCTTAAGGACTGGATACCGCGCTATAAAAGGACTTACCTTTTTCAACCTTCCAAGCCAAAAGGGGCTAAGGATTACAAGCGTTGCTCACCTGAAACCTGGCTGTGTGCTGCTCGTAGCGACCCATGCGATGACAGCGTCCGGCGTAGGGAGACGTTCAGGGCCAAGTGGGCGTGCCGACACCGACAAACGTCGTGTCTCTACTTCCGCCGACTGCAATTAGAACGGCGTCGTTAATAAAACTGTTTATGACTGCTAGATGTCCACAGTTCTCACGCTGCAAAATCACTCAAATCGTTTGACGTGACCGCAGCGTAATAATACGTCAGCAAGTTGCACAACACGGACGCTTGTAGTAGTATGTCCGAACTATTTTCAGCGTTAAGCGTAGATATGATTCCAACGTATGCTCCCACAAACATGTCCAGTGATACTGATAGTGACATATGAGTCGATTCCCATTTACACCACGTTCGTTCGAATGCAGAATATATAGTCAGCAGCTTAGCCAAGCGTCATTAGTGATGGATGATTGGCGTCACGCTAATCTCATGCCACCTGTAGGTCTACTTCTTCTAAGCGGATTAACGCTTTGTGAAGTCTTGATGATGTAGCGTGTACGTATGTATGATAAATGTCACCGGCTCTTCAGTGGCCGTGTTACCGCGGTACGTGATTGTATCGCTGGCATTACTGTTAATAGTCCTGGTGGTGATTTCCAAAAGAGCTTTAAAACAGGAGTTGGCTGCACCCCCCCCCCCCCCCGCCAACATACGTTTCTTGATATTTTATTTTAAATTGAACTATATACTAATAACTTCCCAAGATTATCACAAAAAAACCGACATATATCACGAGTGGTTGAAAAAATTCTCAGAAATAGCTAACAACACAAAATATGCCATAAATAAACACATTTTACTTTAATCTCGTTATAAATTCACGGGTAGATACATAAATGAATGTACAACAGCACTGTAACACAAAATGTTTAAATTTCAATTAATAATATGATACGTTCGTTCAAATTCCCATTTTTTTCCAGTAAAATCTATATGTGTAATGTTTCCGTTTGTTCCACACTCATACTCATAGTACGTTGACCCGATCATGTCATATCGTTATGTTCCGATATTCATGTACTATCACTTGGAAAAACAACAGAGAAACATTCAATATTAATGAAGATATCATAATATATGTAGCCCACCCCCTAAATCGAGAAAACAGCGGGAAATGACAAATCGTCACACAATATGCTCTAAATCAACCGTTTATTTGTTAATCATCTTATAGTCTCACATAGTTGGTCATAACATAATGCAAAGCAATCTCTTACCATCAATCAGGTGTATAGATTTAACTTTTCGCCCATATAAAATAAGAAATACATAGTTTTTCAGTCGACATACTGTAAACGGAATCACATACATTACAACATAATGTTTTATGTATAATTACATATCAATAGATAAAGTATCTATGCTTATATATACAATTATTTCATCTTACTGAACGAATAATTTTTATTTGTTTTATTTGAACAATTATATAGATATTTTAGTAACCCTACCCAGTTATCGAACAAAACCACAGTCCTTTCAGAGTGGGTATAGCTCACGTTGTGTTCGCGTAAAAGACTTTCAGTGTGATTTACATTTCTAGCTGACATGTATTTAATAACACAGCATGTTTCTCTTTTTGACATATAAATGTTTAATTATGAGATGCAGGCATTGACTTCATTCCCCTACCGCACAAGGTAGGCTACCTGCAGTCACTGACACACCACCAACCGATGTGAATGTGGTCTACACGTTGATGAAGAGATCTATGGACACAGTTGACATGATTAGTGGTTGCCGTGTAGATCAACCAAAACCTTCATTGGTTGTGGTTTGTGACCAGGCTGTATATGCCAAGGCATTTGAGATATACAATTCCCCTTTGTATGACTGGCTTGAGAGAACTGGGTTGCGCTTGGGTGCGTTCCATATCAGCATCAACGTCATGGCAATCATTGGGCGTCGCTTTGGTAGCGTAGGTTTGTGAGATGTTTTGATCGAGTCAGATATCTTAGCAACAGGTTCCGTTGATGCTATACTTGATGGTCACCATTACAACAGAGGTGCCAGAGGACATAAATTGGTTGCAGAAGGCATTTGTCGACTTCGTTGGGCCATGTTTTTGTAATGGAACACTGAGCAAGAAGCACATCTAGACATAGTCTCTCTAGAAAGGGCCATTGATCAGCTGAGACATAACCCATGTCCAGAAAGAATGCGCGTACTATTGACGTCTGAAATTGTCACACTGTCACAGCAGCGATTCACAGAGTCTTGCTCATCGCTTGGACCAAATGGAAAGTTCTGGTCATCACACATTGATATTGTGGGTCTATTGCGGCAATTTATTCAGTCCACCAGAGAAGCCGATTGGAACTTGCACATTCAGTGTTTGCTAAAGATAATGCCATGGTTTGCAGCATATGATAGGATAAATTATACAAGATACCTGCATGCATATGTTCTACAAATGATGACACTTCCTGAAAGTCATCCGAACGCACGCACTGCTTATTAATGGTGAATTTGCTGTGCAAATATCGATAGGAAATTCATTTGGCCGCATTCCACATGATAAAACTATTTAAATGACTGCAAACCGGGACACGAAATGTGATTTTAGGTATTTCTGAGAATTTTGCCACCCACTCGTGATAAATGTCGTTTTTGTTATAGAACGGACTCGTAAAATGTTGGCTGATGGTTGATAATTATTAGTATATAGTTCAATTAAACAGAAAATATCAAAAAACCTATTTTGGCGGTGGGGTGCAACGAAATCCTAAATTTCTACAACAGCACCAGGACCATAACAAACGCCGGATGAAATCAAAGAGCTTTAGCAACCAGATGAGGTCCTTCCTTAAGACCTTCGCTTATAGTCCATTTGTCATTTTATGAACCTAGAAATGTTCTATCCTATGAACTTTTGTTGTTGATTTGTACGGGGTCCTAGAACAAATTCAGTTTGGTTGCCCAAACAGCAACTTTGGTCAACTCCGGTAATTTGCATAAATACAAGATGGCGACTTGTCGATATCTTGAACAAATAACTTTAGAAACACTTGTCCTAGAATTATGTATAGTACCTCTTTTAAGGGGTTTGGGGTGCGTAGTATCCATTTCTGGTGTTATTTGTTCAGTTCACGGTCGAGATCAGATGTTGAAGGTCAAGTGAAGGTCAAATTTGACCTCTCGGTGGACAATGAATGGAAACTTCTACTAAATTATATTTGAGTTTATTCATGCACATAAATGGATAATGGTACAATATTTGACACATTTGTTCGTGAGAAAAAACAGTAATCAGTCATATTTGAAACACGTAGTCACATCTGTTACACGTAGTGTATAGTGCAAATATCATTATGAACATTGACATTCATGTTTGTTTGTGAGGGAAATTCTTGCATTAAGTAATCGAAAGTCATTGTAGGGATGTTACAAAGATTGATGTCCGTAATTATTGATAAAAGATAGTTTTACACAACACTATGCTATAAGCGTAAGGTTTATGCTATCTTAGTAACTGCAGATATTGCCTAATAATCTTCACCTTTTATCTACTCACGCTCATCATCCAGGTAATCAGGATCAGCAAGACCATCCTCAACCTCCACCAGCTGAAATTAATGTGGCTGACTCGATTGTGCTTGGAGAAAAGATGGAGAGCATGTACACCGCCAGTCTTCCCGATGGGTTCTATGATCCTATAAGTAGTCCCATCAAGACGATGGACGTTGTAAGGAAGCAGGACAAGGGCAACAAGGGCAGGCCAGTCATCGATCTTGAGAATTTTTTTATCAGGCTCTTGATGATTGGTCAGCGATGGCAAATGGAGCTTAGGCCTCTGTTCAACTACGAGTTGTGTGCAGTGCCACCATCGCTCCTCATCGACGAACATGGTTGTTTCCGCAAAGCCAACAAATCGATCGGGGCCGGTCAAGCGTCCGGATATGCTAGAGATCTCGCCAACTGCTGCGGAGACGGAAATTGTCATCGTGGATGTTCAGCAGCTGTTCTACCGTATTGTGCGTCCACACGGCGGCAGTCCCTCAGATCTGATCGCGTCCATCCAGAGTCGGCTGAGTCACTATCCAGGTGGTACTGAGAAAATCATTGTCTTCGACAAGTACCAACATGTACTCCAAGAATACGGCGGGTTGGTGAAATTACCCCCGACTTTAAGCTCTCCATCACCAGTCCTCTACCCAAAAAAGATGCAATCCTGAAGAGGAAGAACAACAAGCGGAGCCTGGCGAGCGGGTTGTCTACCTTCAGTGCAGGAGAGAACGTGACAATTGATATTCGTGACGATGGTGCATTTGGTGATGATGAGGCGGCCATCACCATGATCTCTTATGCCATTTAGGCTGCCAACTCTGGCAAAAGCGTGATCCGTGTACGTAGCGACGATACAGACGTGTTTGTACTGCTGGTCTATTGGGTGTATCGGGCGGAGCTGGAGTGCAAGGTGCAGATGGAGAGGTGGGATGCAACAGTGCTGGATATCAACGCCATCTGCGCTGACCTAGGACTACAGTGTTTGCCCGGTGCGAAACGATCTCATATCCGTATACCAAAGGCAAGATCAACGCACGAAACAAATTGCCCACTGGGAACTTCCCAAGTTTGGATGATGTGCTGGGGGAGGTGGGCGGCATGCAGGCACTCTTCACCAAGAAGAACAAAAGTCCCAACATCAAGGCCCTGTCTCCAACGTCCATCAACCTGCACGTGTTGCTGTGGAAAGCGGCAGACCAACAAGCCCCACCCGACGTGTGGGAGATCCGGGATGGCGTCCCCTCTTCTGTTATTGCTTTGGATGACCTAGGTCCACCACACCTGGGTGGTGTGATTCATTGTGAGAGTAGGGCACATGGCAAGAAGTGCAGCACGCAGGTTTATGACTGCGACAAAGAACACCTTTCGTGTACGTTATACTACAACTGCTCTGGCGAAGAGGGCTTCTATAATCCGTACATAAAGACAGAAGAGGATCAGGCTGGAGATGAGGAGGGTGTCGAGATGTGGGATGCTGAAGATGATGATTTTTTAGGATGATAGTGTAGAGGATGAGGATGTAGATGAGAAGGGTGAAGGCCATGAGTATGTTGAGGATGGTCTTGCTGATTACCTGGATGATGAGTGTGAGTAGATAAAAGGTGAAGATTATTAGGCAATATATGCAGTTACTAAAGGCGGCGATACACGGTACGATTGTCTCGGATGAAACCGTCCGATTACCACGTAAACGATGAAATCGTATCGTGTAGCAGTCCGGCCGAGTCAATCGCATCCGAGTCACTCGGACGAAATATTTTTAGAGCAGGTTCTACTTTTCGTACGATTCCATCGGACGTTCGGTGATATTGACCAATCAGAAAACAGCAACAAGGTTGAACTTCGACCTCCTTCAATAAAATGGTCGCCGATGACTTCGGTAAAACCTCACCTTAAATAGTTGTTGAGCTATATCATGAAAGATTCGCCGTGGAACGCGGCGAACCCAATTTACAATGACAGAAGCAACGGTTACGGATCGTCTGAGAGTTCTCGAGGATGACGGCTAGTGACGCAAGTTTAAACAATTGGAAGATTATAACGCAGAACGTCTGTCACTGTCAGAATTGTCAACGCCAACGGCAACGGGCGGCGAACAGACTGAGTCAGAAATTACAGAACGTCAGAAGTAGCGACGACGACGACGTCGTGATATTTGGATTATCAAATAACTGTATTTAAGTTAAAACGCTATATAGTTATATTGATAAGTGTCAACGTGAAGTGAAATGTGCATTTTATTCTGCAAAGCAGTGCTCATACATTCAAAACATCATTGATGATTGACATGTCATTGTACTGGGGCTGGGCTGTGGCTGTGCATTTCCTTTCTTTATATTGTTTATTATCGCTGCAACTTGCAAGTGCCAACACTGTATCAAACTTGTATCAACCATGAAATTATACTAGAATTTACTCCTTTTAAAATGTTGAAGCGGCGGCAATGGCATTTTTAAAAACGTAATTTTCGTGTTTGACATTCGACTTCGTACTAAATTATAGACCTGTTGACTATCGTTGCGTGTCCCACTTTTGTGCTTTTGGGCCTTGAACTTGGTATTGAGTAATTTGTTCTCTTCCGTTAGCCAGCTTCAGTGAAAGTTTATGTTGAATTGACAGCTACGATTCCTAATAATAAACCTGGTTGGATGTCACCATCCAGTCAAACATTGTTGATTTGAGAAAAAACGACACTATATCAAGATGCCACGGAATTTCGCGACGTACGAATTTTGGGACCCAGTAAACTTCTCTTTCAGTGTAAGTTTCACGCGTAGAATGGAAACATTTATACTATTTACTGGCTGTGTGGGCGTTTCTGTTACCAGTGTGAACCGTAACGTGTATGTTTCCTTACGATTCTATCGCAACGAGTGACTCGGTCGAGGCACTCGTACGAGTCAATCGGTCCGATTGTCTCGTAACGTGTATCGCCGCCTTAAGATAGTGTAAACCTTACGCTTAATGCATAGCATTGTGTAAAACTATCTTTTATCTTCAGTTACGGATATCAATCTTTGTAACATCCCTACACTGACTTTCGTACATGATTACTAAATGCAAGAATTTCCCTCACAAAGAATTATGAATGCCAATGTTCATAATGATATTTGCACTATACACTACGTGTAACAGATGTGACTACGTGTTTCAAATATGACTGATTACTATTTTTTCTCACGAAAAAATTTGTCAAATATTACAAGATTATCCATTTATGTGTATGAATAAACTAAAATATAATTTAGTAGATGTTTCCATTCATCATCCACCGAGAGGTCAAAATTTACCTTCCCCTGACCTTCAACATCTGATCTTGACCTTTAACTGAAAAAAATAATATCAGAAATGGATTATACGCACCCCAACACCCCTTAAAAGAGGTATTATACATAATTCTAGGACAAGTGGTTCTAAAGGTAATTTTTCAAGTCGCCATCTTGGATTTATGCAAATTACCAGAGTTGCCCAAAGTTTGAGCAACCAAGCTGAATTTGTTCTAGGACTCCATATGAGTATAAATCAAGAAAACAGTTCATGAATACATATAACTGTCAAATGGACTACTTTCCGGAATTTCGAACAGTTTACGAATAACTTGTTGCCTCGTTTTTAAAGAGAATAACACGTGTAGGTGTGTTTGATGTTCATTGTTGCATTACTGGAGTTCCAGAGGAATTGTCCAACACATGCATCTGACATTACGCGGTAGTACCCGACAAGTTAACGGATTTCCTGTGCATTGATCAGTCTCAAGAATATCCCCGGAAATCACACAACGCACCTGGCTTGATCGAGGCGGGCTGAAAACAAGATGATATATTCTGAAATATGACGTTCGAATTATTCTCCGGTAATTGCACAAACAGTTGTTACGTTGCGTAATTTCAAGTCGTGCAGCATCGAGTTTGACGAGTTAATGTCTGCGCCATGTCACGGTGTAAGCATGATTGAAATTGTAAAAAAAAGAACATTGCAGGCTGCTTCAGTAGCTACGTTATCTTATGTGTTATGACGAGTGACAGTTTCTGTCAGAACATAGGCTGTTTGGGTAATCAGGTAAGCATGTATATGAATATCTTAAAACAAATAGTTTGATTAAATCCGAATGCTATGTATATGTTTTCTCAGTCAGTGGTTCCTCCTGGTAACATCTAAAGAGGTAAATTGACGGTCGAACTACGCCATCACGTCACGGTTCCACCAATCACCAAAATTGCAACTTAAGCTAATCTTTTGAGCGACTCCCAACGGAGCTGTAAGAGCTGAAAATAAAAGACATTAGGATGCCGATGATACTTCCGGCAACCGCAGCTACTTTGGAGTTGAACGCGCTCTAATGCGCAAGCCATTTCCCACATATCGATTAGATATAGAGTTGACGGTGAAACGGTGCAGTGTCTGGCATTACGGTGAGGCTTACGGTAATTACCTTTCGACGAGAGAGCATTACAGGTGTTATGTATATTCCTCGATTTATTAACATTATTTAGCAAATTAATAACGGCAAAGTGTGAGTATTGGATTTGGTTACATCTAACATGCACTGTACCTTATATGCAATTAAATATTTTGATAAGTTACACTAGTTCGATAGTGAAATGATTAATTCAAAATGATTGCATATTTTTTAATATCAGTAATGATAGACTACGCTCAAACGTTAAATCTTCGAAAGACCGTGTCGGTTAGACGAGTAACATATGAATCTGGCAGACATGGAAGTAATGATTGGACGCGTGATAAAGATTATACTGATAGTAACAATCTGCGTGCGTTAGAGTATTTGTTAAGATGCGACCCACGCTTTCAAACAGTTAACTTGTATTGAATGATCAGACACATAATGTCAAAAGCGACCAACCTAAACTAGTCAAGAGATCGCTATTTTATCTGCTATGAGCGACCATAGCATATGGACTGCCAATGCGCGATCATTGCAGGTCTACAATGACCGAGTGAGCAGCAGGACATTGCCGCGATGTCCTAGTCGTTTGCTTAATGCAACATTAAGATGCTGTGCAGAAAGGTCTACCAAGACAGGTTCTACTGGACGTATTGATTAAAGCAAAATGTGTCTGAAAGCCAGTGTAGGCCTTCGGTGAAAGCTTCAATATGACGTGAATCGAAAACTGCACCGATTTTCGCCAATGTTTGCATGACGCATTTTCGGCGGCGTCATACAGAATATAATGTTTGCGAGGCGAATAATATACCTAAAATGTCTTTTGAATTCAAAATGCCGCGTGAAATTATATCACGCGGCACTTAAAATTCACGCAAC